>LR990368.1:621000-1242000 GCA_905147345.3 Mythimna impura | reverse complement strand
CAAGGAAACTCCGAGCGTAGCCCTACTCGGCATACTCGGTTAATTGACACGAAAAGAAAAAGAAGAATTGAAAAACTTACTGCATCTTGACTCCACACGCTTTCGCGATGTAGTTGGCGATGTAAAGGGGCGCTGTCTGAAGCATCATCTCCATTATCTTGTACAAATATCTGTTGGAAATAAATTATCACACTTAATATTATAAAGATGTCAAGAGGGCCGACAGAGTGAGGAACACCACGCTGCGTCAAAAGACGGGAATTATCGACGTAGGAAAAAAGGCTGCCAGGCTAAAATGGGATTGGGCGGGTCACATCAGCCGCATGCACTCTGACCGGTGGGCAAGAGCCTCCACAATGTAGGTACCTGAAGATGGACAGACGATCGACGCCGCCGAGGTCGACCTGGGAAGAGGTGGCGAGACGACCTAGATGCCTACCGCAAGGACTGGTTTGAAGTGGCTCATGAAAAGAATACCTGGAAGAAGTTGGGGGAGGCCTTTGCCCAGCAGTGGGACAGTATAGGCTATTAAAAAAATATATCTATATGTATAAAAGGAGAAACTGACTGACTCACATATCAACGCACAGCCAAAACTACAGGGTCTAGGAGCATGAAATTTTGCACAAGATTTCCTTTTATGACGTAGGCGAGCACTAAGAAAGGATTGCCCATAGTTCACCCCCTAAGGGTATGAAATGGGGGTCCAAAGTTTGTATGGAGAAACCAAATTTTACGCGGGCGAAGCCGCTGGCAAAAGCTAGTATATTATAAAGCGGAAAGTTTGTGAGTGAGTGTGTGTTTAATACTTCTTCACACCCGAACGGCTGAACGGATTTTGATGAAACTTGGTACACGGATAGACCATGTCCTGGAATAGTGAGTAATCAACATAAATGAAAGTAGTACTTTATATCTATATTTTTTGAAGGTGTGAGCCTGGAGTTCTGTCACACAGGTCTTGAACTCAGTATAGACTCCAGCTCTCACAAAGGATTGTAATCAATAGTTACTTTCAACCTTTGTACCTTTTTGACAGAAACAAATAGGTAATAGTAGATTATGTGACTAGGGGATAAAGCAGTGTCTTTAAGTCGCGGGCGGCATGTTGAATTCCGAACGAAACGAAGGTTGCTAATTTTAATCCCAAACGATTGTGAGGGAATTGTAAAATTAACTCCCGAGCATTGCGAGGGAGTTAATAAAGAAACCTTAGTGAAGTGAGGAATTAAAGCCACCCAAGACAAAGACAGCTTTATCCCCGTGTTGGATACTCTACTTTTTACACCATCTGTGAGATAATTAAAAGATAATTTAGTAAAACAAATCATATATTAGAGAAATATAAGTAATAAGTAAAAGTTAATCTGTCTCGAGATTTGAAACCAACACTTATGATTCTATAGTTTAAATTTTCGTTATCGTTCCCGCTTTTTCATTACTTTTTTTTTCGAAACTCGTCAGTAACCATGACCACGTTTTATTCTGTTTTTTTTTTGTTAGTGGCCAGTTTGAATTTTGAATAAACTTGTTTGATGCACATACATTTTAGTTCACTTAATGTTGGCGGTTTTTGACATTCCAAATTCAAATCTCATTATTCCCTAGGGATCGCCCGTACTGCATTATCTCCCTAGGGACAGAATGACTTACTTTAAGTAATGTTTGTATGACATAATATAAAAGGGCATTATCGAGCAGGTGGTGTAAAAAATATTATTATTATTTATCTATATATATAAAAGGAGAAACTTACTGACTGACATATCAACGCACAGCCGAAACTACGGAGACTAGGAGCGTGAAATTTTGCACAAGGTTTCCTTTTATAACGTAGGCGAGCACTAAGAGAGGATTTTCCAAAATTCACCCCCTAAGTGGAGGAAACGGGGATCAAAGTTTGTATGGCGAACCTTACTTTCACGCGGACGAAACCGCTAGCAAAAGCTAGTGCAGTATAAAAACAAAGAGCCATCAGTCAACTCCATTGTAGGGGTTTTGATTCACGCCTACACTTAGATGATAAATGATATATAAGGTGTAAAAAAATAAACTTTAAGAATTTCGAGGGGACATTGTACTCCTCATTATGAACAACTTTTACTATGGGACCAAACCTGAAATCGCGAAAAAAAAATCAGCTGTTCCCTACGTTTATGTTCGCATAACTCGTCAAAACGTATGGAGCAGCTAATTTTTTTTCGCTATTTCAGGTTTGGTCCCATAGTAAAAGTTGTTCATAATGAGGAGTACAATGTCCCCTCGAAATTCTTAAAGTTAATTTTTTTACACCTTATATATGACTGCTTCTCGTTGGGCAGGAAGATCGCGTATTAGATGATAAATAACACAACCTTCTGCGGCGAGTATTTAATTGATACCTTTATTGATACAAATGATAAAGTGCAGTGATTTCTTCGTAATGAATATCACGGATAGTCCTCTATGCAGAGGATGTATGGAGTCAGAGGAAACTGTCGCGCACGTGCTCCTCGAGTGCACAGCCGTCAACGAAATAAGAACACGAACCTTGGGAGCACCGAATTCACTCGTAGATGCCCTGAGCAAACTGAAAAGACTGATCTGTTTCTGGAGTGAGGTGGGCTGATTGGAGTGAAGGCCGCCATGGCTCACGCACAATGGTCCGCCAAGGACTAAGTGCGGAAACCAGACCACAATAGATAGATAGATAGAAAGTGCAGTGATACATAGTGCGAAAGTTACAGTTTAAATACCGTATAAAAGTGCTGACGCGCGCCGCGAATATAATTATGTATATTAAACCTGTACAGTTGTCTGTACACCATGGTTACTTACCTGTTCTTGATGTCGAAGATGAAAGGGTAGTACAGCACATTATTGAAGGGATACATCCTGTTGGCTCCGACCATGATGTCACGGAAGGAGCCCCACGTGATGGGGTTCTCTTGCGAGCTGGAGTTGTATACGCGGACTTCGGGGGACCTGAGAATGAGGAGTAATAAGTCGTCAGTACGGTTCTTGCTTCTGTATTTTTTTGTAGTGATAACACAACCAATGACTTCTTTTTTTAGGGTTCCGTACCTCAAAAGGAAAAAACGGAACCCGTAGAGGATCACTTTGTTGTCCATCCGTCTGTCTGTCTGTCAAGACCCTTTATCTCGGGAACGCGTGGAGGTATCGAGTTGAAATTAAAACCATATACTCAGGTCTGCGGTCCTTTGAAACTGTGAAAAAATCAAACTTCTGAGTTAACCAAAAAAATAAGATACGGCCGTTTATGTCGCAAAAAACGTGTATACTCTCAAAGGAAAAAAAAGTGCGCCTCACCATCAATGATTGCATCACTGCTTACCATCAGGTGGGATCGCAGTCAAGCGCTGGTTTATATCAATTAAAAAAAAAAAAAAAAGGAATCAAAATTCATAGGGCAAAACTTTTTTATACAGTTAGACAGGAAGCTAAACTTTTTTATACAGTTAGACAGGAAGCTAAACTATTTTATACAGTTAGACAGGAAGCTAAACTTTTTTATACAGTTAGACAGGAAGCTAAACTTTTTTATACAGTTAGACAGGAAGCTAAACTTTTTTATACAGTTAGACAGGAAGCTAAACTTTTTTATACAGTTAGACAGGAAGCTAAACTTTTTTATACAGTTAGACAGGAAGCTAAACTTTTTTATACAGTTAGACAGGAAGCTAAACTTTTTTATACAGTTAGACAGGAAGCTAAACTTTTTTATACAGTTAGACAGGAAGCTAAACTTTTTTATACAGTTAGACAGGAAGCTAAACTATTTTATACAGTTAGACAGGAAGCTAAACTTTTTTATACAGTTAGACAGGAAGCTAAACTATTTTATACAGTTAGACAGGAAGCTAAACTTTTTTATACAGTTAGACAGGAAGCTAAACTATTTTATACAGTTAGACAGGAAGCTAAACTTTTTTATACAGTTAGACAGGAAGCTAAACTTTTTTATACAGTTAGACAGGAAGCTAAACTTTTTTATACAGTTAGACAGGAAGCTAAACTATTTTATACAGTTAGACAGGAAGCTAAACTTTTTTTATACAGTTAGACAGGAAGCTAAACTATTTTATACAGTTAGACAGGAAGCTAAACTTTTTTATACAGTTAGACAGGAAGCTAAACTTTTTTATACAGTTAGACAGGAAGCTAAACTTTTTTATACAGTTAGACACGAAGCTAAACTTTTTTATACAGTTAGACATAATGTAGCCAAACTTTTTTATACAGTTAGACATGTAGCCAAACTTTTTTATCCGGTTAGATAGGAAGTCAAACATTTTTATACAGTTAGACAGGCAGCTAAACTTTTTTATCCGGTTAGAGAAAGCCAAACTTTTTTATCCGGTTAGAGAAAGCCAAACTTTTTTATCCGGTTAGACTGAAAGCCAAACTTTTTTATACAGTTAGACAGGAAGCCAAACATTTTTTATACAGTTAGACACGAAGCTAAACTTTTTCATCGGAAGCCAAATTTTTTATTCGGTTAGACAGGAAGGAAAACTATTTTTTTATTTTGACTTCGCACGGTTTGTATATGCCAGTACCAGCCGGTGTCTAAGCCAAACTTACTTATCGGTAGTGATCTCCCAGGCCACAGCGAGCATGGTGTCTATTGTGACATCCACAGGGACGAGGTCAGCCCTGGCCCCCCGTTTGAGGTTGAAGGCGTGAAGCAGCCCCTTTCCACAGCCAACCACAACGCCACTGGGGCCTGCCAGGTTCTCTATCCAGCCGGGGTAGGGGTTTCGGTGGGAGGATACCACTGGAAGAGGAATTTATTATTGTATTTGTTTGTCCTGTGAGTAATGTGCCCTGCCGCATGCCGGTAACCTTGGTTCTCGTAGTGTTGATGGTACTGACTGCGTACCGAAAGATTTAGTGTTGGAGGCTTTGATGAAAATATATGTGTACCTACCTAATATACAGGGTGTCTTTGACATGGACGCACAAACGAAATACCATGGATCCAGTACATGATTCTGGACCCCCTAGTGGTGGAATTTTTCATCAGTTCTATTTAAAAAAAAAATCTTTTCGTTTTCTAATTAAACTGTATAAAATCGTTATTCTAACATTTTTAGTGAAAAAAATGAATTAATTACTTTTAAAATGAAAAATGTTATCGAGGTTAATTAGAATAACGATTCTATCTACCCCGATGACATCGATCCCCGATTGCAGTACTTATAACCATTTTTGTCAATTTGAAACATTGGTAATCACAACAATTATAGTGAGCTGGTATAACTAGGTTGCTTGTACTGTAACTGTAACTAGCTTGGAAGATTGGACTACTGATAATATGATCGGTGACAAACAAGAGAGCGAGAGACGCTAAGGGCAGCCCCAAATCATCACCTAGTATTGCCACTTAAATATTAACATTAATTGATGATTTATTTTCGTTAGCGACTGATTTGAATGAAGAGGAAACTTCCTCCAAAATAACTTGGAATAGAACTTAAAGACTCACCAATAGAAGGTCTGACGATGGCGGCGGAGTAGTGTCTATTGGGGCGCGTGTCGATCATTGACTCCGCCAGCGCCTTCGAGAATACGTACGTGTTAGGCTTTGGCGATATGAATCTGGAAGAGGAAAAAAGAACTGAAAATTTGAGCTAGCGAAGCTAACCCAATAAAGCACGCGTGAGAGCTGAGCGCGCTTTTACACAATGAGAGCGAACAGAGCGAGCTCTCTCAACAAAACAAACGAGTGGAATAAGTTTTTCATAAGTAATTTATTATTGTATACATCTTATTTCCATTTACCTCGCATCTCGCGCCGGGCCTTGGTACAGGCCATGGTCCGAAGCGAGGAAGAGTGGTGGCGTTCTGGACCAGGACCGCGGTCCTAACTTCCACATATAAATATTCTTTTTAGCAGTATCTTGGGACCACAAATAAAATAAATACAGTTTTTTTGGTAACTGTTCTTTAATGCCCATAACTGTTCTTTAGTGGTCCCAAAATACTACTAAAAAAAAAAAGTTTTAAGGTTGGAACTTGGGATCGCCCGACGACCCCCAGGCTGCGCAGCAGCACTTACCTTGCAGTGAACTCCTCAAGCAAAGACGGTGGTAAGGTATCCACCATGGCGCGTAGGCTGGCAAGCGTCACCGGGGCATCGTACACGCGTTCTTCTATGTGATGGTGCTCCGCGTTGCTGTATGCAGTGGATACGTGGACGAGGGCCTGGAGGATAGAGCAGGCTGTTTTATAGAAGCATTTTTATTTTTAGAGTTCACTTTGTTGTCCGTCTGTCTGTCGAGACACATTATCTCAGTAACGCGTGGAGGTATCGAGTTGAAATTAAAACCATATGCTCAGGTCTTCAGTCCCTTTAAGTTATTGAAAAATCAAACTTCTAAATTAATGAAAAAAGAAGTTACGGCCGTTTATGTCGCAAAAAATGTATATTTCGACACTCTCAAGGGAATCAAAATTCATAGGGTACTTCCCGTTGACCTGGAAAGCCTGCAATTTGGCATGAAGCAAGGTCTCATAGCACAAATGTACCTACTTACGTCACAAAAAAAAAATTGCGATTCGGAAAAATTTTCTTAACTGAATTCGGGAATTGAACTATTTTCAAAGGTAAGTTTGTACGGAACCCTCAGTGCACTTGCCTGGTTTTTTACTCGTATTATTGGTAGGATCACGCTTGACCACTATCTCACCTGATGGTAAGTTATGATTTGGTCGACAATGGAGCACGATTGCCTAGATATAGCCTATTCACTCTTGACTTAAATACCCCTACATTGTAGCTATCAGGAAACACAGACTCCTGCAGGGAATTCCACTTCTTAGCTGTACCTACGCATAATGAATGTGTTCCTAAAGGTAGAACTACACTGCGCACACGTGTGCCACACACGCCGATCTGGGCGCGTCGGTCTCCATACATTTTATATGGAAACTAGACTTGTAGAGCTACACTTGATCCACGCCACGCGATGTCGTTCTACGTACAAATCAGGCTTTTTACACGTATGCGTCGGTCTAATGTAGTTAGCTTTAAACATTTTGTGCGTATGGGACTGGGTGTCTTCACGGGGCACTATGCCACTAACAAACAGATCCACAATATAGGACTAGCTAGCGACCCGACTTACATGATCTGTGAAGATGCAGAGGAGACTATGTTACACTTGCTGTTTGCGACTGTGTAGCACTAGGCTCCAAAAGACTAAGGTATCTGGCCCAACTATTCCAAGACCAGAGGACTACAGGCTCAGCCCCATCAAGGCCATACTGGGACTCATGAAGAAGGTGCACGGAGGGCTAGGGGTTGAGTAGACAGGAGGGGCATAGCACAAAAGATCCAGAAGGGTCGAAGTGTTCTGGCCTAGGGCCAGCCCTACAACAAGACAAGATGGGACTGGGTGCATCATGTAGTGTAGTACGTCTGATGGTCCGATAAAAGAAGGTGCTTACCTCTAGTTTGGGCAGCTGATCACAGAGGTCCATGAGAGCCACGACCGATGTGACGTTCTGATGCAATGCCGTCTTCAGGCTCTCCCAGAACTTGATAGTCGCAGCGTTATGGAACACCACTGACACCTGGCATTCAAACATAATAATAATATGTTAATAACTATTGATCTACATAATGGCCTTAAAAACTTAGTTGTACATTTTAAAAATTGCAATTTTCGTAATTTATTGAACTTAGAGTTTTGAAACAAAAAATGTGAAAAAATGAAGCTTTAGCTTATTAAACATTAGTACCTTATGTTTTAACATGAAAAAAGATAAAAACCAAAAAAAATAATGCCATAAACTCAAACACTTTTTGTATTTATTTCTCTTACAGTTTTTGTGTTTTTAGGGTTCCGTACCCAAAGGGTGAAACGGGACCCTATTATTAAGACACCGCTGTCCGTCTGTCTGTCTGTCTGTCAGCCAGGCTGAATCTCATGAACCACGATAGATAGACAGTTGAAATTATTACAGATGTATGTATTTCTTATTGTCTATCTATATTCTATCTTAGTTGCCGCTATAACAACAAATAAGAACTAAAAACAGAATAAAATAAATATTTAAGCGGGCTCCCATACAACAAGCGTGATTTTTTTGTCGTTTTTTTGCTACGGATGGTACGGAATCCTTCGTGCTTGAGTCCGACTCGCACTTGGCCGGTTTTTCGTACCTACATAATTTCCTCGCCAAACTTTACAGTTTGATGACAGATAAGCTCGTATTTTATAACTTGTATCAACAAAAGTCTACAAAACACATACCAATTAAAACAATAAACCTTAGGGCCCTAGACCAAGGCGACTTTTTAAAGCGATGCTGTCGCGCGTTCGCATCGATACAGTCGCGATGCTGTAGCGCGTTAGTAGCGCGTTGGCATCTTTTATAAAGCGTTTGCAAATGCGAATAACGCGCGTTAGTAGCGATGCTGTCGAGCTCTCACGAAATGCGCGACAGCATCGCTACAAAAAGTCGCCGAGAGCTAGGGCCTTACATACTAATATTTTTGCTTAATCTAATAATATTCCACAACTATCACACAACGCCGTCTAGTCTCAAGCTAAGCAGAGCTTGTGTTATGAGTACTAGACAACTGATAAACATACTTATTTATTCTAAAATACATACATATAATAAATAAATTACACCCAGAAACAGAACAAATGATCGTGCTCATCACACAAACGTTCGTCCTGGGTGGGAATTGAACCCACGACCTCCGGCTTAGCAGTCAGGGCCACTGACCACTAGACCAACAGGCCAGTCCAATCTGTGGGTAAAATTAGGGTACCGCGCAAAAAAGAAACTTCTTGAAATTGTGACCAAATGGTATTTATTATAATAATGGTATATATTAGCTAGAATCTAAATATGTCTATAAACTTACCTCTTGCAACTGGGTAAGCGCAACGTCATCGAGCCCAAGCCGCGGTTTCGCCACATCTCCGGACACCACTCTCAGCTTGTCTAGCTGCCAGGCGCATGTTGCTCTTATGTTGTCGAATGCCTGTAAAATGGAACTTCTGTTACCTAACTCAGGGGTTCCCAATCTTTTTTTACAGTGCGCTTCCCTTTTTTTAGGGTTCCGTACCCAAAGAGTAAAAAAAATCGGGACCCTATTACTAAGACTCCACTGCCCGTCTGTCTGTCTCCAGGCCGTATCTCATGAACCGTGACAGTTAGACAGTTGAAAATTTCACAGATAATGTATTTCTGTTGCCGCTATTATAACAAATCTATGCATATAATAAATCTGTAGAAGTTTTTAGTTGTGCGCGCATCACGTGAACTGTACGAAATCAATGTAGATAACTTTTATACATTCAAATTGTGTGTAACTTGATATATTACATATTACTTAGGCTTTGTTTCATCGCAATCAGTAGACTAGTGGTTGACTATATATCGAAAGATATATTACATTCATTGACTGTTAGGCGGTACGAAGTTCGCCAGGTCGGCTAGTACAGAATAAAGTGAATTGTGTAATAAAAAAAGTTGTAAAGATGATACAGAACCCTTGGTGTGCGAGCCCGACTTTTATACTGCATTTGGCCGGTTTTTAGGCTCTTATAGGATCACTTTGTTGACCGTCCATCTGTATGTCTGTCAAAACCCTTTATCTCGGGAACACGTGAAGGTATCGAGTTGAAACTAAAACCATATACTAAGGTCTGCGGCCCCTTAAAGCTGTGAAAAAATCAAACCTATAAGTTAACGAAAAAAAAAGATACGGCCGTTTATGTCGCAAAAAACATGTATTTCGACACTCTCAAGGGAATCAGAATTCATAGGGTTCTTCCCATTGACCTAGAATCCTGAAATTTGGCATGAAGCAAGGTCTCATAGCATAAGTATAGGAAAAAATCTGAAAACTGTAAATTTGTAGTTACGCCACCAAAAACAACAAAATGATCCTATAAGGGTTCCGTTTTTTCTTTTGAGGTACGGAATCCTAAAAAGTATACAGGTGGGTTGTACGGCCCGTTTACGCCCTTGCCGCTGTGAGCGGCCAAGCGCGGGACGGTGAGCGGTAAGATCAAAATTATGCATGCCACGAGACGCGGCACATAGCGAAACCGCCCCGCTCACCGCTAATACCGAAGCCGTGACCAGCCCCCCTAGCCAAGTTGCAAACGATAAACGTGAACGCTTAGTAATCTCCAATAGATTTTCAACTTTATACCTAAGAGCGTAAAGTTGAAAATCTATTAAAGACTACTGAGCGTTAGCGACCGGAACGAACGAAAACACTATGTAATCTTCAATAGATTTTCAACTTTATATCCAATAACATAAAGTTGAAAATCTATTAAAGACTACTGAGAGTTTACGTTTATCGTTTGTGTCTTGGCTAGGGGGGCAGGCCGTTAGTCAGTAACATAAACAGTCTGACACCCTCTCTCACTCCGCCCTAGAGCGAGAGAACGCATTAGATGATTTCCCAACTTAAAAAAGGTATACAGGTGGGTTTTAGTTATTAAAAGACTGACATTCCCTCTACCTCCACCCCAGAGCGGATGAAGTCATTAGATGATTTCCCACCTCCCTAAAAAAAACGCTAAGTGTTTCTGTATTGAGAATACGAACTACATGATAAGGTTGTTTTATCAAGGTCTTAATTTTGAAGACTCCGTTCAGATATTGGTGTCAGTGGCGGGGTAAGATCTAAATCTGATTTGGGCAAGGTACATTTTGCGAGGCCTTCTGGTGGCGGCGTAAGAAGACGGATTTTTTCAAATATATCACAATCGAACAGTGCGAGCTTGACGTAAACTTAAAACGTCCACTGTTGGGTATAGGCCTCCCTCAAGTATCGCCATAATGAACGGTCCTGTGTGTCTCGCATCCATCGGATTCCTGCCACCCTCATCAAGTCATTGGTCCACCTTGTAGGAGGCCTTCCAACGCTGCTTAAGTGGCAACGGGCAGGGCACATTGATTGCATAACAGATTGGCCGTTGGAGCCGAAAAGACCTGGAGTGACGACCGCGTACCGGAAGACGCAGCGTGGATAGGTTAACTTGTTTTAATTACCATTCCTACACTAAGTAATAACAGTACCTTTGTTGTTTCACGCAAAAATGAAGAACCAAGAATACTCAGGCTGTAATAGAGAATGACTGGAGACAAGGCTTTTAAGTAATAGGTATAGTTTCAAGTCAGGTGCGAGGCCCCCCGGACCGCGAGGCTGTAGGCGGTGGCCCACGTCGCCCACGCCTTGCGCCGCCTCTGATTGGTGATCAGTGTAGTGTTCCATACCTGCGACTGTTTGAGCTGTGCCAATCTCTTAAGCGGCTCCTGCCCGCGCTTGTCCCTCATCAGCAGGTGTACCTCGAGCACGTCCGGACATGTTGCCAGCAGCCTCTCAATCAGGACCTGTTAGGAAATACTATAATACTATTTCTACAATTTTCACACAACGCCCTCTAGTCCCAAACTAAGCAGAGCTTGTGCTATACACACACACAACTGATAAACATACTTATATATTTCTAAATACATACATATTATAGATAAATTACACCCAGACACAGAACAAATGATTGTAGTCATCAAACAACATTTGTCTTGGGTGGGAATCGAACCCAAGACCTCTGGCATAGCAGTCAGGGTCAGTAACCACTAGACCAACAGGCCAGTCAGACAGCTACTGTCTGCAGTTATTTTTTGCATATGCCAAAAAAGCTGATGACTTTTACCTCGGACAGAGGATAAGCATTGCGATACTGCGTGGCAATGCCGGCAGTCTTTTGGGCACATTACCAGTGTGATTCTTTGAAGCTGAGAGAATGTCTCATTTATCTGGCATATTTTTTTCTTTATAATTTGATATTTTTATTTCCATATTAGTTTTCCCAAATCACTAAATGTATCAAAGGCACTCATTTGCGGCTAGTGGCTTACGACACAAAATATATAGGGTGACTGGCAATTAGTGTACGATACTTAAACACGTGATTGTGCTCATGATAACAAACAATTTTTATTATGGGAGCAAAGCCGAAATCGCGAAAAAAATATCAGCTGTTCAGTACGTTAGGCAAACATAAATGTACTGAACAGTTGATTTTGTTTCGCGATTTCAAGTTTATTCCCATAGTAAAAGTTGTTGGTTATCATGAGCACAATCACGTGTTTAAGTATCGTACACTAATTACCAGTCACCCTATATAGGTATGAAAACTAGGCCCGATGAATCAGATATAACATTCGCTCGGTTTCAAAGAATTGTGATGTCATATTTTAATTTGTTTTTAGTTAGTTGTAATTAGTTTAGGGTTTTATTATTTTTTTTTGATTTTAAGTATTTTTTCAATGTAAATAATTCGTGTAAATAAATAAATATTTTATAGCCAAAAAGCGATAAGATATCTCAATTTTTTTTGCATCGCGTTGCTGCACTTCCTCAACGCTTCATCTCACAATGGATGGTTACTCGAACACCCCGTATTTTTATTGGAGCATTGAAAAAAACCTTACCCTGTTATTGGACCAGATTTATCTGCAGCATGTCTATGAATGGCAACCAAAGATTTAGAAAAATAAATAGCGGTAACATGAATTCATTGATTTTATAGGGATTCAGGTATCTAAAGCAGAGTGCCTAATCGATACTGGAAATATGAAATAACGTAAGGGACATTTACCTAAAATGTAAAAAAGTACCTTAAGATGATTGATGTAAGGGAATTTTACGCAAAACGTAAAATGTCCCTTACGTTAATTCATAGGTATCGTAATGTAAGTTGGTTTCCGTTTACGCAATCGACACGTTTGTGACTTTCGGCGCCTACTTCAAGCTCTTAATCAATCAGAGAGCCAAACGACCAACTCGGACTAGGCACTCAGTAGACAAAGTAGGAGTGTAGAAGACTCCTTTGCCCTGTATTAGGAGAAGGGGTTAAGGGGATGCAACTCGACATAATATATTTTCACTGTTTTTCATACAACCGCTTTTACGCGATTATGACGTTATTACACATTTTTCATTACATATTTTGGAAACACAATTTATCTTGTGGATATTATCTAGGCTTCTATTGAAATTAATTTATAAATTTGCGTAAAACTAATCCAGTAAAGACCTTTGAAAATCTACTATTTTGCATGAACTTTGACACTTCATCATTTACTCAAAAATTTAAAAAGTCAAAAAAGTATAATAATAGAAGCCTTGCAATCAACATTCTGAATGACGACAATTTTTTTCAAAAACTTTTAAGGGTTTAAAAGAAAACATGTATTTTTTGAAACTAGTTTTGTAAAATATTCGAGTAAATCACGGAATTACCGAATGCTAACAGAGTTTTCAGGCGTTATCTTTCTTTTTCGTCAAACATCGCGTTGGATTGCGTTAGATGAAGTAACAATTAAGCTTTTAAACCATGCTCGATGTTGACGATAGGCGAGTGAAAAGGGACCCTCTTAAATAATAAAGTAAAACGTACCTTTCCCAAGAAACCAGAGCCCCCAGTGATGAGTACCGATCGTCCCGCGTAGAATCGAGGCAGCAGAGGTCCATCGCCGCTCTCTGTGACCGCCATCCCGCTAGAAGAAACACACAGTTGAATACATCCAGGGGCCACCATGACCATGTTACTATGACCTTACCATACTCAAGCGTGCGAGCGAGAGAGACGGATGGAGTTATACACTTTATGTAGCTTAGAGTACCTTTCAGATTTCAGTATAGGTCATCAAATGTATCGTGTTAAGAGCACGTGATAGGGCTCAGAGGCGCCGACTCCGTGGGTGCTCGGCGGCTCGAGCACCCATGAGATATAAACAGTGGGTGCCGAGCACCCCTGAGAATAGACATCAAGAAACAGATCAGTAGGTAATCGCCTTTTAGGGATGGGCGTTTTTTCATTATCCGACGACCCCGTTTAGCGCAATGGTTTAGAGCGCCGGTTGAGACGCAAGGATCGCGGGTTCGATTCTCGCACCAACACAAATGGTTCCAGACGCCTCCTGCCGGAGGCTCTACGCAGGCATCGTCCAGTCCATGGCCCTTTATGGGGCGCCGGTGTGGGCGCCGTCACTGCGAAAGCGACCGGCGGCCCAGCTGAACGCGTGCCAGAGGGTCATGGCCATACGGATGGTGCGGGGATACCGCACGGTTTCCCGCGAAGCGGCGAGCCTCCTTGCTGGCCAGCCACCATGGGATCTGGTAGCAACAGGCCTTGCACGCATGCACGATCTGCGCGTGGAGATGCAACGTCGGGGCGAAACCCCGCTGCCACAACAAGTTGCGGCATGGCGGACAGAGCTCCGGCGGGGTCTCATGGTGGAATGGCGACAGCGACTATCGCAACCCAGTGCTGGGCACGCCCTAATTATGGCGATAATTCCCCTCTTTGAGGAGTGGCTGGAAAGGCAACACGGCGTCCTTACCTACCGCATGACGCAGGTCCTCACCGGACATGGTAAGTTCGGGAGGTTCCTGCACCGGATTCGTGCGGAAGAAACGCCCGGGTGTCACCATTGTGCGGACCACCCGGAGGACACGGTGGAGCACACGGTGGAGGTGTGTCCCGCTTGGGCAGAGCAACGCCGTGTCCTCGTGGGGGCGATCGGCGGCGGCGATCTCTCGCGCCGGGCCTTGGTACAGGCCATGGTCCGAAGCGAGGAGGAGTGGCAGGCGGTCGCCTCCTTCTGCGAAGCAGTAATGCTAGCAAAGGAGGCGGCCGATCGCGTGAGGCAACGGTCTTCACGCCCCAATCGCCGCCGGGATTCCGATCCCGATTTCCGGCCATCGTAGGCGCAGGCTTGCGGACGGCGAGCAATGGGTGGCTCGCCGTCCGACCGTCCGGTAACCGTCCGGACCGAGCCCAAGTCGTCGACGGCGCGTGCTGTTCCACGCGCGCCTCAAGGAGATGTCAGCAACTGTAGGGGCCTAGCAGGGTCGAAGCCTACTGGGGCCAAGGGTCTGATTCTGAAAGGAAGACTCGGCCCTGGTACGAAAGGCAACGAGGGAACGGGAGTGGGTTTTTAGTCAGTAAAAGTCTGACACTATCTCCCGCCCCGCCCAAGGGCGGGGGATGTCATAAGATGATTTTCCCACCGAAAAAAAAAAAAAAAAAAAAAAAAACCAACACAAATGGTGTTTGTGGTACCTTCGTTGTTCCTGGTTTCCTTAGTACAAGGGAAACCTTAGTTTTCGACCAGAACAATGTATGTGATGTTGACTCAGTTTATTATTATTTATTTTTATGAAACTAAATTTATAATTAAGTACCTACGCAGTATGTAAGTAGGACATTTATTTATTTGTCGGTCGATCAGTGTGCATTTCTCTTCTCACACTTTTTCGAGTCTTCAAATGAGCATGAGTACCTATGAGGTTTTCTAAAAGCCGACGCCCCTGATAGGGCCTCTGGTTGTGTTTAGAAACTATAATATAAGTTGTGAGAAATGGAATTATTAGGTATATTTATCCAGTTCGTCTTTTTTGGTTGTAAATCATCTATAACTCTTCTCGCTCTGGGATGAGTGAGAGATTGTGTTAGAGTTTTACTAACTTAGAACCCTCCTTTTTTAACCGACTTCAAAAAGGAGGAGGTTATATGTTCGGTTGAATGTATGTTTTTTATTTTTATTTTTTATGTATGTTCACTGATTTCTCGGTCAATTGTGGACCGATTTTGAAAAATTTTTTTTTTGATTGATAGGTTATGCTTCCGAATTGGTCCCATAGAAATATTGTTATGATCTGATCACGAACTTCGAAGATATGGAACAGAACTCCTCATAGGATCACAGCAGAACCGTCGTAACAAGTAAAATTGCTTTGTTTATACGTGTAGTCGATGACTGACTGAAAGTAGAGGGGGAATATATCGAACTGATCTGATGATGAAGCCTGAAGTTAGGCACCGGAACTCTGTAATAAATTAATGTAATCTAACCGTGTTTGGGATTATTAGAATTGTCATGAGATGCACTCTGGCTATTTAAGTTTGGCTGAGGGGTACTTTTTAGTGGTGGTACCATAACTAAAAAGTGTAAAATAAAAAACTTTTTACAAAAAAAATACAACCGACTTCAAAGCAAAAAAAAAACACTGAAAAGTGCAAGATAACTTTAATTTCGGAAGTCGGTGTTAAATAACGAAGAGACAAAACTATTATAGAAACACCGACTTCCGAAATATAAGTTATCTTGCACTTTTCAGTGTTTTTTTTTTACTTTGAAGTCGGTTGTATTTTTTTTGTAAAAAGTTTTTTATTAAGGTGAGAAATCATCCAATGACTGCTCCCGCTCTGGGTGGATCGTGAGGGCGTGTCACATTTTTACTGACTAAAACCACACCTTTCTCCTTCAGTTGCCCTTTGCATTCTAATGTAACAGGTTTCGTTATTAGAAAATCCCTGCAGTCCTAGCGGGCATCGGCCCTGTTTGCTGACATCTCTTTGTGGAGCGCGTGCATCACTGCATGCTGTCGACGACTTGGGCTCGGTCCGGTCGATTACCAGACGGCCGGACGGCGAGCTACCCATTTCTCGACGTCCGCAAGCCCGCGTCTACCGGTCCTGGTAGTCGGCCCCGCGTGCTCGATAAGCATTCTCTCTCCTAGAGAGGAGGCCTGAGTGAGGGGGAACTTTATACGACTGATTGGATAAAAAGTATCCTATGTACTATTCCAGAATACGGTCTATCCATGTACCGAGTTTCATCGAAATCCATTCAATAGTTTTTGCGTGAAACAGTAACAAACATCCATATGTCGTGGCCAGATCTTAGAATTGATTACTTCGTGATATGGCCAACTTAAATTGGCCAGGCCCTGTACCATGACGTTTAAAGTAAGATTGTTTCATTCTTATTTCCAGAGTGGGTAAGAGATGGCGCTAGACAACCTGTATAGCTCTGTCTCTTACCCACACTGAAATAAGAATGAAACAATTTTACTTTGAACGTCATGGTAACCCCGCAGATCGTTTAACCTATTGAGTAGCGTAATTAGAGACACAATAGAAAGACAATGACGTTCGAACGCCGGCGTTCGCTCGGGGTTTAATGAAACTTTAACGTTTGATGATATGTCAATCCTCGTTTGGCCATATCATTGACTAGCTTCTGCCAGCGGCGTCGCCCGCGTGTAAGTAGGTTTCTCCATACAAACATTGGACCCCCATTTCATCCTCTTAGAGGGTGAATTTTGGAAAATCCTCTCTTAGTGCTCGCCTACGTTATAAAAGGACACCTTGTGCAAAATTTTACACTCTTACGGGGTCACCATGACGTTCAAAGTAAGATTGTTTCATTCTTATTTCACACTGAAATAAGAATGAAACAATCTTACTTTAAACGTCATGGTACAGGTCCTAGTCTCCGTAGTTTGGGCTGTGCGTTGATATGTCAGTCAGTCAGTTCAGTCTCTTTTTATATATATAGGGTGACTGGCAATTAGTGTACGATACTTAAACACGTGATTGTGCTCATGATAACAAACAATTTTTATTATGGGAGCAAAGCCGAAATTGCGAAAAAAATATCAGCTGTTTAGTACATTAGGCAAACATAAATGTACTGAACTGTTGATTTTTTTTCGCGATTTCAGGTTTGTTCCCATAGTAAAAGTTGTTGGTTATCATGAACACAATCACGTGTTTAAGTATCGTACACTAATTACCAGTCACCCTACATAGAGATGTAGGATTTCAATGATAATAATAGGTCTAAAGAAACTAGGCCAAACGAGGATTGACATATCACCAAACTTTAACGTTTAAAACGATCTGGCCAGTTTTAGTTGGCCATATCATGAAGTGATCAATTTCTAAGATCTGGCTCCGACACATACATACAAAATTTCGCGTTTATAGTAGGATTTTTGAAAACCCAATATCAGAACAAGAACCTTAGATTTTGAAGAAAAACTCACTAGTATTACACCATCAGATTGTGACGCAAATGGAGATAACATTTTGGGAAGTAATGTGACATAATGGCACATATTCATTACTGATTTATAGCATTCATTTTAAGCGCATAATTTTACTATTACGCTGGCGGCTTTGTAGCATATTTATTTAAAATAATAGTTGCGTGTTTCAAGTTTTCAAGTCAAGGTTTGTGGCATTGTGAACAGCCTGCCTGTCCGGTGTCTAACCATCGCCCAATTGTGTTTAGGTCTGCTTCTGAAAGCCGGAATAAACGGCTAACATGCTTTCCGAGGTACAAAGGAGTCTCAGTATGTTAAAATGGTCACCCAGCCACAGACTAACCTCGGTTAAGTCAGTTAGATGTAGGTAACCCTGAAAGAGCAGTAGTGTAGTAACTTACTAGTACCCCAGACAGTTCAATTGAGCTTGTCTGGAAGTCTCGCCACAATTGGTTTTGATTGAATTCCGCGCGAGAGAAGTCATTTTCAAGCTTTTATGTATTTAGTTTGACCTGTCCTGATGTTTGTATGTCTTTTGAATTAAATTTTATCCACTTCCCGGTTACCGATTGAGCTGAAATTTTGCATGCATGTGTAAATCAGATGACAATGCAAAATTATTATGACATGGACCTGATCTGATGAGGGGCCCGGAAGGTGGCCACAGGAACTCAGTAGTTAAACGACACAACCTCATTGAGTTTGGGTTCCTATGTTTCATCATGACGAGTAGGTAGTTTGGTGCTAAATGGTAACCAGGGTCTGATATGGAACTGGAAGATGGCCATAGAAACTCGGTAATAAGCGCAATAAGATAACCCTATCGTGTTTGAACTTTTTGAAATGGTCTTGATGAGCAGGGGCGCCGGCTTTTAGAAAACCTCATGGGTGCTCATGCTCATTTGATGACTCGAAAAAGTGGCGAAGTGTGAAAAGAGAAACGCACACTGATCGACCGACAAATAAATAAATGTCCTATTTACTTACTGCGTAATCATAATAAATTGAGACAACATCACATATATTGTCCTGGTTCTAAACTAAGTTTTTCCCTTGTACTATAGAAACCAGAAACAACGAAGGTACCACAAACACCCAGAGTCAACACAAATACGAGTATCTGTTTCATCAACAAACATTTGTGTTGTTGCGGGAATCGAACCCGCGACCCTTGCGTCTCAACCGGCGCGGGTAATGAAAAAATGCTCATCCCTAAAAGGCGATTAATGATTCTCAGGGGTGCTCAGCACCCACTGTTTATTTCTCATGGGTGCTCGAGTCCCCCAGCACCCACGGAGTCGGCGCCCCTGTTGATGAGTATTAATTATATAGCTACAGACCTTGCTATAAAAGCTTGATAATGAAAAAATGATTTTCATTGAAAACTTGTTCCTACGTAAAAAAGAGAAGAGAACGCGGAAATGTGGTTCTTGCGGAAAAATTTCTACTCATAAGTAGATAAAAAAGGGTGTAACCTTCAAAATATTATAAATAAACGTCTGTGAATAAAGTAGATGCGTAATTATATGACTAAATACTACTTGTACCCAACTCCGGAAGATTGCATGAAAAATTACCTACCGGTCCGACGACCTTAAAAAGATGGTGCGAACGGCTGTTTGAAAATCTGGACGTTACGGTAGTTGCGCAACTTAGAATGGAATAGAAATACTTTTTAGAACGTTACAAACACAAAGTAAAAAAAAACCTGGACAAGTGCGAGTCGGACTAATGCACTGTGGGTTCCGCACAAACTTATTTAAGTAAATAGTTCAGTTCCCGAATAGTCTCGAAGATTTTTCTGAATCGCAAAAAAATATGTTTTTTTTTTGTGACGTAACCACAAATTTACTGTTTTCAGATTTATTCCTATACCTGTGCTATAAAATCTTGCTCTATGCTTGTATTGTGGTAGCGTTCACAAACATATAAAGTCACATACACAAGGCACGAAACTTGTGTATGTGCTTTATATGACTTGAAACGTGCCAATAACTGACCACCTTGAGCTTCTTGGGGTTACGTTGTCGTCTACTCTCAATTTCGGCTCATACATCGAGGTTCGAGGCAAAGGCTCAACTGGCTTAGCAGC
The DNA here is from genome assembly GCA_905147345.3 of Mythimna impura. NCBI lineage: Eukaryota > Metazoa > Arthropoda > Insecta > Lepidoptera > Noctuidae > Mythimna > Mythimna impura. The sequence goes on along the minus strand of LR990368.1, from coordinate 1,222,021 downwards.
TGTTCCGGCGTGGTACTTCACGCCGGAACAGCTGCTCAACCTTTATCAAGCGCAAGTACGTTCGTGTATGGAGTACTGCTCTCATCTTTGGGACAGGTCTGCCAAATACCAGCTTGATGCACTAGAGTCGATTGAAAGGCGAGCCAAGAGGATCATCGGCAATGATGGACTTGTTGAGCCGAAGCTCCAAAGCCTTGGGCATTGCCGCCGAGTTCCTAGCCTGTCGGTTTTCTATCGTTTACATTTCGGGGAGTGTGCACTGGAATTGCACAATCTAATTCCGCCAAGTCCGTTCCATCATCGAACCACTAGACGTACGGCGTTGCGCCACCGATACATGGTAGACATCCCACCCATACGCACAAAACGTTTTGAGAACACATTTATTATGCGTACATCCAAGGTGTGGAATTCCTTGCCGGAGTCTGTGTTTCCTGATAGCTACAACTTAGGGGTCTTAAGTCAAGAGTGAATAGGCTGCTTCTAGGCAAGCGTGCTCCATCGTCGACCACATCATTGCTTAGGCCCTACAACTATTTGTTGCGTGCGGGAATTGAACCCGTCATACGTAGCGCAGTAGCCAATCGCTCGACCACTCAAATTACTATCTCTGACCAAAGGATACAAGCGTGATTGTTAATGGAACAGCGGGGCTATTGCGTAACTCTGTTGACAGTTCAAGTGATGATCACTTGTTAACAATGTGCATCATTGAACTGTCAAACAGCTAGTTTCGTATTGCCTAACTTTAGTGACCAACTGCAGTGACGTCATTAGCCACTGGTGCCTTTGATAGCCACCGTAACATGTTTTGACAGATGTTATTGTATCGATACTTTTAAAATTGCGATTGTGTAAGCTTTTGAAGCTGTATAATAGTCGATAAAATTTTAGAGTGGTCACAATAGGCACCGTAAATTTTTATAATTCACCACATTTCTACCGTAGTTTGTTAGTCACTTGTGTGATACGTAATACCAATTTTATGAAATTGTCAGTTGACAACTAAGTTTAGTGTGCAACGAATGCTAGTTGTCAACTGTTATTGAAAAAGTTAGCCAATAGCCCCCCTGGTGAGGAACCCCTCAGTCATGATGTGTTCAGCCTACTGATGTGTACCTACCTACCTTAATTCGTTTCGTTTGGTTTTCTCTTTTTATTTTTATGTGAAATATTAATAATTTGTAAAAATAATGTACCTATATTCCTATTTGACTATTGTATGCCCTAAGGAGAAGGTTGTCCTGGGGAGCAGTGGTGACCGAGTGGTAATAGCCCCGACTTACGAGTTGTAGATCGCGGGTTCAAACCCAGCCAGGCGCATTACTTTGTGTAATTTATTTCATCACCACTGCTCTCAAAACGGTGAAGGAAAACATCGTGAGGAAACCGGCATGTCTTAGAAGCAAAAATTCGAAGACATGTGACATTCACCAACCCGCAATGGGCCCGCGTGGTGGATTACGGCCCATTCCCTCTCCTAGAGAGGAGGCCTGAGTCCCAGCAGTGGGAAAATTAAAAGGCTGATTAAGTAAGTAAGTAAGTAAGTAATAATTTATTGCGCAATAAAATTATAAGCCTAAAAATAACATCAGTAATGAAACACTAATAATGAGAGTAGCTATTTCACATAAATAAGATCACTGTCCTTCAAACTAGGAAATAATCCTGTATCTTGAAGAACAGTAGGTACATTTTAACATGCATTGATACAGTTTCATAGATTATATATGTGAACGCAGACAAGTATTCATGTCATCCCATACAACTGCGATTTTAGAAAGACGCGTTTCAGATTATTCAATGTCATGGTTTATAGAAAATTGACGGCAAAAGAATAAAAAAAATCTGGCGGGATGACATGTCACCCATCAGCGTCCCAGTATGAACAGTTGTGCAATCAGTCTGATGTTAACAATAAAAATATTAGGTAAACACAATTATTGCCAAAGAGGGTTAGTGTCAGGCAGGCGGCCGACTGTAAAACAGTAGCCACATCTCTTACAACATGACGAGTATAAATGGAATGCGCGATAGGGTTAGGGCGTACCCCACAGGCGACGCGCAGGGGCAGCACCCGGCTCCTGTGGGAAATGGACTAGGGTTGTTGCACCATCCCGGGCGGGGGCAACGTAAGAAGCTAGCTCGGGAAATGAGATTGAGGTATGCAAGTTGGAATGTAGGAACAATGACTGGAAGGGCCAGAGAGTTAGCGGATGTATTAAAAAGAAGACGAATAAACGTGGCGTGTTTACAAGAAACTAAATGGAGAGGAACAAAAGCGAGAGAAATTGGTGAGGGATATAAGTTTTATTACTGTGGAAGTGATGGTAAAAGAAATGGTGTAGGAATAGTGTTAGACAGCAAATTGAAAGAAAGCGTGATGGAAGTACAAAGGATTAATGATAGGCTCATAGTTGTGAAGATTATGTTAGAGAATGTAATGTTGAATGTAGTTAGTGTGTATGCACCACAAGTAGGATGCGATGAAACGGTGAAAGAGAAGTTTTGGGAGGATTTTGATAGAGCTTTAATGGCCATCTCTGTACATGAGGAATTGATTGTTGGAGGTGATTTTAATGGACATGTAGGAAGAATGAGAGGTGTTTATGAAAGAGTACATGGTGGATGGGGTTTTGGAAGTCCGAACAGTGAAGGGGAGACGCTGCTGCAATCCGCTACTGCATTTGACCTGGCAGTAGCCAATACTTGGTTCCAGAAAGGAGACGAACACCTGGTCACGTACAAAAGCGGTAACCACAAGACGCAAATAGATTATTTCCTGGTTAGGCGTAACCAACTAAAGCACGTCAAAGACTGCAAAGTGCTGCCAGGTGAAGACCTAGTCTCACAGCACAGGCTCCTGGTTATGGTGTCAGTAGTCAAGACACATAACAAAAAAAGCAAAGAGCGTCCTCCTCCTAAAATAAAATGGCATATGCTAGAGAAGAGTGACTGTGCGAAGAAATTGAGAGAGCGAGTGGTGGACAAAATGATAGAAATGGGAGACATGAATGATCGAAGTATAAATGAAAGCTGGAATGAGATTGCTGAGTGTATCAGACATGCAGCGAAAGATTTTTGGGAGAGACGAGAGGAAAGGGTACAATAGATAGGGATACATGGTGGTGGTCGATAGATATACAGAATGTGTTGAAAGAAAAAAAGAGGAAATTTAAGGAATGGCAGCGTATAGATCCGGAAAACACTAGCTTAAAGTCTGCAAAAAAAAGTGAATATGATGCTTTAAAGAAAAAAGCCAAGAAAGCCGTGGCAATAGCGAGAGCAAAAGTACTGGACAAACTATACGACACACTAGATAGTCCGGCAGGCCAGAAAGATCTATACCGGCTTGCTAGAGCAAGAGAGAGAAATGCGAGAGATGTTTGTCAGATAAGATGTATAAGGGATGAAACTGGAATGATTCTATCAGAAGATAGTAAAATCAAAGAGAGGTGGAAGGACTATTTTGAAAGACTGATGAATGAGGAAAACAACTGGAATGGGATTTTAGAGAGCAAACCAGTGAACGTGGGTTTAGTGAGAATGATTAGTATGGATGAAGTCAGAATAGCTATAAATGGAATGAAGAATGGTAAGGCAATTGGTCCAGACGGAATACCAGTTGAAGTGTGGAAGTTGCTGCGAGTGGATGGATGGATGTGGTTAGCTTTGTTCTTCAATAAGTTGTTGCAGGAAGAAGCCATACCTGATGAGTGGTGCAACAGTTCCCTGGTGCCCATCTTTAAAAACAAGGGTGATGTGCTTGAATGCAACAATTATAGAGGAATAAAGCTAATGTCACATACTATGAAAGCCTGGGAGAAAGTTATTGAAAGGAGGCTAAGAGAAGAGAGTGAAATTTCACAGAACCAATTCGGTTTTATGCCTGGTCGGGGTACAACGGATGCCATTTTTGCTATACGCCAGCTGTGCGAGAAATACAGAGGTGCGCATAAAAACTTGCACATGGTATTCGTTGACCTCGAAAAGGCATATGACCGGGTACCTCGTGAGGTTCTGTGGTGGGCCCTTAAGGAGAAAGGTGTGCCTGGGAAGTATGTGCAGTTGATCCGAGCGATGTACAGCCAATGCAGTACCCAAGTCCGGTCTGCAGTGGGCAACACTGGCAGCTTCAGTGTGGCTGTCGGCTTACATCAAGGGTCGGCCCTCAGCCCTTACCTCTTCCTGATGATAATGGACGCTCTGACGTCGGGCATCCAGGAAGAGGCTCCCTGGTGTATGCTGTTTGCCGATGACATTGTGCTGGTTGCCGAGAGTGGCCTAGAGGTCCAGAGCAAATTGGAGGTGTGGTGGCACAGACTGGAGAGTGTTGGCTTAAAATTAAGCAGAACGAAAACCGAGTACTTGTTCTGTGATTTCGGTGGTCTCTCCGGTCCTATGCCCTTAGCACTCGCTGGAACGCCCATACCAATCTGCTCCGACTTTCGGTACCTCGGGTCGCTTATCCAAGGAGATGGCGAGGTAGACCGAGACGTATCAAATCGGATCAATTCAGGATGGATGAAATGGCGACAGGTCACTGGAACAATTTGTGACCCACGGATGCCCCCCAAGTTGAAGGGTAAAATCTACAAGTCCGTGATAAGACCTGTCATACTGTATGGATCAGAATGTTGGGCTGTGAAAAAGACGGATGAAAAAAGATTGCATGTAGCGGAGATGAGAATGTTGAGATGGATGTGTGGTGTGACGAGAATGGATAAAGTGAGAAATGAGTATATTAGAGGAAGTTTGAAAGTGGCGCCAGTGACTGAAAAGTTGAAAGGGAATCGTTTGTCTTGGTATGGTCATGTAAAGAGGAGAGATGAAACGCATGTTACTAAAAGAGTTATGAGTATACATGTGGATGGGTGGAGAGGGCGAGGGAGGCCAAAGAAAAGATGGATGGATTGTGTGAACAGTGATATGAAAGAAAAGGAAGTTAGTGATAGCATGACGGTTGACAGGATAGAATGGAAGAAAAAAACATGTTGTGCCGACCCCAAATAAGATGGGACAAGGGCAGGAAGATGATGGTTAATTATGAGAAGTGTTTTTGTAAGTGTATTGGTTTGATTATATTATAAAAGGAAATGCATACCTATACTGAAAAAAATCAGAATAATTCATAGAAAAGTAAAAGAAAAAAATGTTATTTGAAAAATCAAATGTAACAATATTACTTTAATTTGATCTAATCAACAATAAATGAATTCAATACAAAAATTGCAGTAATTGTATTTAATAATAATTGCATTTGATAATTTAATTTAATAATAATTGTATTTGATAATTTAATAATAATTGCATTACACCATTAATTTAATATTTATAGTACTTTGCATTAAACTAAAATTAATCAAATTAAAACATCCAAACCGAGCCCAATCTTGGTCAAAATTGTAAAAAAAAAAAAAAAAAAACATTTTCATTTTATTAAATTAATTTCTTGAATAAATTAGTTCCTCAGTATCAGCATAATTCAGATTTGAGAGCCATTCTAATAATTTTCTTTTTAATTCAAAGTGGTTTAAATTATTTATTAACAATGTCTTGTGTAGCTTATTGTAAATTCGAGAGCTCAAGATATAATATTGGTGAGCAGCAAATGCGGTCCTGGAACGATCGACCTGGCACACTCCAGCAGCCCTACGTTGGGTATGGAGTGCAAGACTTGGTGGAACGGAGGCATGTTTGCGGAGTGCGGTGTGATAAACAAAAAGTTGTCTGACGGTGAGCAACTTGCAATCCTGGTATAATTGTTCAGTTGGGTACCTAAATGGTTTGCGCTGCATAACCTTCAGAACACATCTTTGGGCCCTCTCCAGAGGTAAAAGCGATGTTTTTGTTGCTCCTCCCCAAGCAGTTACACAGTATGTCAGCAGTGATTGGCATAAGGAGAAGTAGACAGTCTTGAGCGTGCCCATGTCCGCTGAGTTTCTAAGCTGTTTAAATATATAAATTACTTTGCGGACCCTAGATGTTAGTGATGTAATATGTTTGTGCCAATTTAAACGCTCGTCTATTACCACTCCGAGATATTTAATATGTGAAACTTTGCTTAACTGTGGACAAGTACACTCGGATGGCTGCTGGCAGCTATGAAATTTAATATTAAAATCCTGTAAAGGTTGGCTTTTATTGCTAATTGAAAATGGTATAAATTTAGTTTTATCAAGGTTCAACGTTAAGAGATTGTCAGTGAGGCAAGTGGATACCGATGTTAGACATTTTTCAGCGTGACGTTTTGTTTCATTCCAGTCTGAGCCATGTACAATTAGTGCGCGATTATGCTTATGCTTTATGCCCTAAGGGCAGGACGTAGCTGATCTATTTAATTACTTAAGACCTGTATTATGTACAAACCTATGCTCCACAATAAAGATATTGAATTGAATTGAGGAATCTTGGCGAGGGGATGGGATGACCTGACTAGTTCCATTACCTACTTGGCCATTGATTTGGTTCCATTAACTTGGCTTACTTTTGTAGGACTTAAAGTCACCCAAAGAGCAATGGAAAGGGCTATACTCGGAGTTTACTTGATCACATCAGAAATGAATATCTTCAATTCCGCAGGAGAATCAAGGTTACCGACGTAGCTCAAAGAATTGGTGGCAGTGGGCAAGGCACATTGCACGCCGAACAGAGAGGCTATTGGCTAACTTTTTCAATAAGAGTTGACAACTAGCATTCGTTGCACACTAAACTTAGTTGTCAACTGACAATTTCATAAAATTGGTATTACGTATCACCAATTATCACACAAGTGACTAACAAACTACGGTGGAAATGTGGTGAATTATAAAAAAATACGGTGCCTATTGTGACCACTCTAAAATTTTATCGACTATTATGCAGCTTCAAAAGCTTACACAATCGCAATTTTAAAATTATCGATACAATAACATCTGTCAAAACATGTTACGGTGGCTATCAAAGGCACCAGTGGCTAATGACGTCACTGCAGTTGGTCACTAAAGATAGGCAATACGAAACTAGCTGTTTGACAGTTCAATGATGCACATTGTTAACAAATGATCATCACTTGAACTGTCAACAGAGTTACGCAATAGCCCCGCAGATGGTCGATGGGGACGAAAGATTCTCGAGTGACGACCACGTACCGAAGACGCAGCGTTGGAACGTCTTCCACTAGGTGGACCGATGACCTGGTGAGGGTCGCGGGGATCCGATGGATGCGAGACGCACAGGACCTGTCGTTATGGCGACATTTGCGGGAGGCCTAAATGATGATGATGTCTTTTGTAGGAACAAATGCATATGAGTAGGTACCTCAGTACCTATTAGGTACTACATAGCTAAATATTGTAGTTAGGTATCTTGGGCTTGAGGATTGTTTGATAAGAGTTACCGCGGACCTGGGACGCAAAGGGCAATTGAAGGAACACGGGAGGATTAAATAAGTAATATTCTGACATTCTCTCTCGATCCACCCAGAGCGGGAATAGTACATTTTGATACAGGTGGAGAAAGTTTGTCATTGCGACCGAGGCGGATTTCAGTGACTTTTTACGTGTATCAAACGACGCGACGTTTTTCAATACACTTACGAAGAAATAAATTAAAGGGTGTTGACGCGCGACTCGTTGGTTCGTTTAGCGCCTAGCCTCATACGATACATCCAATCAATTGTGGATTGCACTCGCGCACTTTTCCGCACTAGTGCGGAAAACAGTAAATGGCACACCATTTATAAAATAATATAAAAGCGGTAGCGATAAGAGCGGATTTTTGAGTAAGTGTAATGAAAAAGTCATTTGATGATTTTCCATCTTAAAAAGGGAATGTACTTACTACGTATCGATTAACTGTGGTGCTATGTAAATATTTCAATTTCTTCCACACAACTTCGGAACGATCGTACTCAGCACTGTCTTCCTTGTACTTTCTTTAGTTATCTTTCACTTGTTAATTAATTCTTAAGTAATCACTTTCTAATACTTTTACACAAAAGTAATTAACCGATCAACACAGAGTAAGGTCTTTAATTCACACTAAAATGTTGCCGGCACGCACGAAACAAAAAAAGAGTTTTCTGTAGATATTATATAGTTTCTGCCAATCCTCGTGGCATAAAGGCGTGAGTTTATCTTTTATTTATATTTGTTGGTATTTTAGACGCCAACGTTACTATCGGAACTGGACTTAAAAGTTTGTATGGGCTGCGTTCGGTCCGCGTCGTGGTGGCGAGTGGAACGTCGCGTGCGAAGTACGCAGTCGGCAGTCTATTGCAGCATTTATCAGTGCGGTAGGTACTAGGTATGTAAATTGATAAGTAGAGGTGCAACACCGGAGCGAAACTCAGACGTATGGCGAGTTGAGACCCTTACGTTGTTGAAACCTCTACGGTCCGGACTAGACGCTTCGCCTCGTTGTTTATACCGTACATCGAAGGACTGGAATAATTTGCCTGCTGCGGTCTTCCCTTCCGATAATAATATTTGGGTGTCTTCAAGGCTAGAGTGAATAGGCTCCTCATAAACTAGTGCGCTTCATCATCAACGATTGCATCACTGCTTACCATGAGGTGGGATCGCAGTCAAGCACTAGTTTAGATAGATAGATATATTCTTTAATGTAGGTACACCAAAAATACAAATTAAAAAAAACACAGCCTATTAATTTTAAGTTCCTAATGTACCTAACATTAGGAACTTAAAATTTATAGGCTGTCACAATGGGCGGTCTTAGCGCTAAAAGCGATTTTTTACAGTCAACCTTTTAATGGATTTGACAGAGGAGAAAAAAGTTACGCAGGTAACAGTACTATTTACATATGTACAATACATAAACTAATAAATTGCATATAATACAAACAATATATAATATATATATATAATTATGAAAGCAAGAAATAATGTACTTAATGACGACGTTCAAGAGGAAAGGTAGTGATCCTTAACCATATTTTTAAAAATTGTGAGTGTTTGAGGTTGCCTTACCGACACGGGCAAAGCATTCCACAGCTGCACTGCTTGAACTGCAAACGACTTGTCATAAAAATTGGTGGAGTGGTTTGGCATCTCTAGCCCCAAGTTTTCCGATGACCTAAGATATCTAGTATGTGTATCATGAAGGAACTTGAAACGGTCTTTAAGATACACGTGTGTGTGTAAAGAAATAGTTACTAAATTCTAATAGTCATTTAAAAAAATGTATAGTTTGACTGGACTGTAATTTTTTTTTATCTAACTAGTCCGTTGTATTGCACGGCTGGGCAAAAGCCTCTTTCTCCCTATCCACAAACGTCTGTCATCAGGTAACTGACTCACAATTATTGTGATCTGATAAGATTCCAAGGACCGTTCGTTGTGGCGACATTTGGGGGAGACCTATGTCCAGCAGTGGACGTCTATCGGCTGAAATGATGATGATGATGATGATGATTCCAAGGGCCTTACCATGACATGTTAAAATGTCAAGCGTGTGAGCGAGAAAGAGTGATGGAGCTATACACCCCTATCACGGTATAGATATATGGAACAGTACGGAAACTACCTACAAATATTCGAAACGGCTCACTCACACAAACATACGCATCGACGAGACTCCTAAGCGGCATTCGCTACTGACAGGACCGCGAGAAACGCTTCGAACATTTGTAGGTAGTTTCCGTACTGTTCCATATATCTATACTGTGCCCCTATATAGCTCTATCCCTTTAACAGTTCAGTTCGTCAAATGGATCGCGTTAAGAGGTCGTGGTATTGGCCTTGTTAATTATTCTCGATTGAGAAAAAATGAAATAGAAATATTGATGTAGCAGTGGAAATTAACCTTTATGTGCAAGCGATAAAGGTTTTTTTCCATCATCTTTCTATAATTGTTTTTCATTATGTTTGTAGGTACCTAGGTATATGTATAAGTTACAAGTACAAATCGCAAATCTCTCAGGTCGAAATGTATTATAACTCAAGTTCCTATATATTGTTCTTGCATTGTGTGTATCTATGTGTGCCAAATAAAATACTTTTCTTTCCCTCTTTCAAATTAAGTGAGCGAACGAAGACCCCGTCATTTCCTTCATGTTAGGTTCCTTTAAACCTTCCCAGGACAGAAATCGGGGGCTATCTTTTACACTTTCACACACACAAAGGAACATAAATACACTCGAAAAACATAACTCTCCTTTTGGTGCAGTTGGGTAAAAAGGGAGGTAAATAAAACTCTCATAGTAACAGTTGTACCAAACTAAACACTTTTATTTCGCAGTGCTTGCGCAAGGAAAAGATACCATTCAGTTACTTTGTGAAGATGTCATTGTGACAATACTAATGAATTGGTGTCATACTTTTTGGGGCTTTTACAATCTGATTTTTTTTCACCATTAATTGCCTTTTTTTTTCTTGACTTTGCTGCGGTGGGTTTCTACTCTAATCAGGTGAAACTGGTCACCAGTAACTTACTGAAGCTACTGCCTATCTGCCCTACACATTCCAGTAACTGGGTAGCAGGATACTTCTTGGCAAGACTGCTGTGACTCTGAGCAGTGGTACCCTAGTGGTAACGGCTCCGTCATACGAGTTGTACGTGGTTCAAACCCAGCCAGGCGCATTACTTTGTGTAATTTATTTCACCATCACTGCTCTCAAACATTGTGAGGAAACCGGCATGTCCTAGAACCAAAAATTCGAAGACATGTGACATCCACCAACCCGCATTGGGCCCGCGTAGTGGACTCCTAGAGAGGAGGCCTGAGTCCCAGCAGTGGGAATATTATAAGGCTGACTATAAGGCTCTAGACAGACGGACCGCATTTCAACTGCAATCCAACCGCAAATAGCAGTTCGGATGCAGTTTGAATGCAGTTGACACGACTGCAATAGAACTGCAAACCAAACGTGCAGTCCGATTGCAGTTCAATTGCAGTCGGCGTGCAATCGTGTGAACTGCACACCAACTGCAATCTGACTACACATTTGGTTTGCAGTTCTATTGCAGTCGTGTCAACTGCATTCAAACTGCATCCGAACTGCAATTTGCGGTTGGTTTGCAGTTGAAATGCGGTCCGTCTGTCTAGAGCCTAAGACTGCTTTTGATTATCCATAATGACTGATAAAGATCTACTAATAACAGTAGGGACTAACGGTATAACGGGCTTTTCGACATCCAGAGGAAACTGGATATGTCAATATGGTCAGTTAGTCACCATCTACAGGCCGACTGTGGCTGTTATTCAATCCTCCATTTTAATTTTAATCATCTTAATTTACAAAGAAATGCATTTTGTCGAGTTATGTGAATGGAAATGTAATAGAAATGTATTTTTTTTTCCACATCACCTGCTCTCAAACAAATTATATGCCATAGTTTTGATACTATTAGCTTTTGATTTTCTCACAGTAGATGCGAAAAGTAGAGTACTCTCATCGGGGATAAAAGTGCTTTCGTCTTGGGCTAGCCTGTTTCCCTCGCTACACTCAGGATTCTTAATCTTTTGCTTTAGTCAGGAGTTAACGCTCAATACCCTCGCTGCACTCGGGGTTTATCCCCAAGAATCCTTCGTGACACTCAGGTTTTAATCTGCCCCTGACATAATGCACTGCTTTATCCCCTTAGTGAATAATCTACTGTTTAGTTGATTTTTGTATAAATCGTGTCTTGCATAGCATGTTTAAAAAAAAAAAAACGTTGTGTCATATTAGAAATTTCTCTTGTATGTGATAATGGTGATGGTGCGTTCACAAATATATAAATTCACATATACAAGATATCTAGACCCGGAACAACTATCTGTAGACCATACATATATTTGTTCCGTGCTGGAATCGAACCCATCATACGCAACAGTCAATCGCTTAACCTTTGCGCCAACCATGCCGTTAATTTTTATTTTACGCTCGAAAGGCTAACAGATTTGTATGAAATTTGGCACACGGATAGACCATGTCCTAAAGGAGGAGGCCGCACGAGCACGCGCGAGAGAACGGCCCTCACGCCCCAGCCGAGATGTCGACTCCCGATTTCCGGCCACCGTAGGCGCGGACGGCGAATGGGTAGCTCGCCGTCTGACCTTCCGGACCGAGCCCAAGTCGTCAACGGCGCGTATTGTTCCACGCGCGCCCAGCAGGGTCGAAGTCTACTGGGGTGAAGGGTTTGTTTCTGAAAGGAAAACTCGGCCCTGGTATGAAAGATAACAAAGGAACTCGGAAGTATATGTTTTCTTGTGATCATTTACAACTATCACGCGGGAGACATCACTGGCTGCAACAAGTTGTTTATTAAATTAACGGAACAAAGCATGAAGTCCCGCAAACCTCCGTTGAAAAGGGAGGATCCTCCGACCAGACGGATGCTCTGTCTGATCTGGGCAACTGCCCGAGAGATGAATTCGGGCTGTAATCACGCGGAGAACTCTCATAAAGGATTTCGTAGTTTAGTTCATATGTGGCGCTATAGATGTCGCTTCAACCTTAATTAGAAAAATTGTTTGACGTAAAAAAATCAGGTTGTAAATAGGTTTTTTTTTAATGGCCGGTGGTTATATTATAATATGTTTTTTTTTTGTTGTAAAAAAACACTGAATGATATCTTTAGCGCAGTGCTAGTCAGTTTATAGGGAACAAACAATAAATTACATGTAGTATTAACTTCACGTTGCTATTATATTTACAATCTTCACTAAATACTTCAATATCTCTTGGCTCATCCGTTGTTCATAGCTGTGAATAATAAAAAAAAAAGTTTAATATTCATAATAATTTTGGCCAATAGTGGCTAAGGACGGAAAAGAGTGGAAGAACGCAAGGGAGGCCTTTGCTTTGCAGTTGGACACAACAGGCTCGAAATAATAAACGTTTGCTTTACCGTAACATGCATAGGGTGAGGGACCAGACTAAGAGAGATACAATCCGCAGGGCAGTTTTGTGGCAAGCTGATGGGCATTAGCGACCCCACGGACCCGATCTCTCGAGAGATTTTGTTCTTTATCTCCGGCTTGAATTTATTGGCCGGTCATAGTGAGCAATGATGAGGAACAGAGTTCCCACCTCTCTACGGCGGTACGGCGTAGTTCAGCTCCAAGCGGGGGCGCACGCAGATGTGATACTCACAGCTAGAGGAAGTTAGCGCCGACGCCGAACTGCAGGCCGGGCGCGTGCACGTCGTGCTGCTGCGCGCGCAGGGGCACGGCGTAGTTCAGCTCCAAGCGGGGGCGCACGCAGATGTGATACTCACAGCTAGAGGAAGTTAGCGCCGACGCCGAACTGCAGGCCGGGCGCGTGCACGTCGTGCTGCTGCGCGCGCAGGGGCACGGCGTAGTTCAGCTCCAAGCGGGGGCGCACGCAGATGTGATACTCACAGCTAGAGGAAGTTAGCGCCGACGCCGAACTGCAGGCCGGGCGCGTGCACGTCGTGCTGCTGCGCGCGCAGGGGCACGGCGTAGTTCAGCTCCAAGCGGGGGCGCACGCAGATGTGATACTCACAGCTAGAGGAAGTTAGCGCCGACGCCGAACTGCAGGCCGGGCGCGTGCACGTCGTGCTGCTGCGCGCGCAGGGGCACGGCGTAGTTCAGCTCCAAGCGGGGGCGCACGCAGATGTGATACTCACAGCTAGAGGAAGTTAGCGCCGACTCCGAACTGCAGGCCGGGCGCGTGCACGTCGTGCTGCTGCGCGCGCAGGGGCACGGCGTAGTTCAGCTCCAAGCGGGGGCGCACGCAGATGTGATACTCACAGCTAGAGGAAGTTAGCGCCGACGCCGAACTGCAGGCCGGGCGCGTGCACGTCGTGCTGCTGCGCGCGCAGGGGCACGGCGTAGTTCAGCTCCAAGCGGGGGCGCACGCAGATGTGATACTCACAGCTAGAGGAAGTTAGCGCCGACGCCGAACTGCAGGCCGGGCGCGTGCACGTCGTGCTGCTGCGCGCGCAGGGGCACGGCGTAGTTCAGCTCCAAGCGGGGGCGCACGCAGATGTGATACTCACAGCTAGAGGAAGTTAGCGCCGACGCCGAACTGCAGGCCGGGCGCGTGCACGTCGTGCTGCTGCGCGCGCAGGGGCACGGCGTAGTTCAGCTCCAAGCGGGGGCGCACGCAGATGTGATACTCACAGCTAGAGGAAGTTAGCGCCGACGCCGAACTGCAGGCCGGGCGCGTGCACGTCGTGCTGCTGCGCGCGCAGGGGCACGGCGTAGTTCAGCTCCAAGCGGGGGCGCACGCAGATGTGATACTCACAGCTAGAGGAAGTTAGCGCCGACGCCGAACTGCAGGCCGGGCGCGTGCACGTCGTGCTGCTGCGCGCGCAGGGGCACGGCGTAGTTCAGCTCCAAGCGGGCGGCGCGCCCCAGGCGCACGCAGATGCCCGCGCCGCACGACACACGCGCCAGGCGGAGGGCTTCTAACGAGGCTAGGCCTGTGCCCTCTGTACAAAAATACACCCCACCAATAATTAGTAAATTAATTAAGGAGTCGAATTCCCCGACGGAGTTGTAGCTACAACCTGCGGGTCTTTAAGCCAAGAGTGAATAGGTTACTTCTAGGCGGAGGTACTCCATCGTCGACCACTTCATTGCTTACCATTAGGTGAGAAACTGGTCAATCGCGAGCCCATCAATAAATTAATAATCATTTTTATTTTGTTTTGTTTTAATAATTTTGATTTTATGAACTGGCCCGACAATAAATGATTAATAATAATAATAATAATAATCATTAGCCCAACAGATGTAGCCAGAGCAGTCCGTCCGTTACCGAATTGGAAGTCTCCAGGACCGGACGGACTGCAAAACTTCTGGCTAAAATGGTATAGCAGCTCACACGCGCTCTTGGCATCTCAATTTCAGTCATCCTTAGAGTCTGGGTCGCTACCTCAGTTTCTAACAACTGGCGTTACCCATCTGCTCCACAAGACAGGTAGTACTGCGGAACCCAAGAATTATAGACCGATAACATGTTTGTCGACGGTCTATAAACTTCTTACATCCATTCTGAGAACGAAAATTAACCAACACATTGATAATAACTCAATTATGTCTGCCTCTCAGAATGGATGTAGGAACGGGTCTCGCGGTACTAAGGAGCTACTCCTCATCGACATGACCATAAGCCAACAGGTTCGTCGATCCCGCAAGGATTTGTCGACATGCTGGATAGATTATAAGAAGGCCTATGACTCTGTGCCACATACTTGGCTCATGAGGGTGTTGGAGTTGTATAAAATAGATGCAACTCTACGCACCTTCCTTGAGTCATGTATGGGGCAATGGAACACAGTCCTTCGCTATCCAGGATGTCGATCAATCCGGAGGGACGATGAGCCTATATGGATTAAACGGGGAATATTCCAGGGCGACAGTCTAAGTCCACTTTGGTTCTGCTTAGCCCTGAATCCTCTAAGCACACTGCTAGAGGAATCAGGCTTGGGCTATAGGTTGAGAAGAGATGGTCAGGTTCTATCTCACCTTCTTTACATGGATGATCTGAAACTCATTGCCCCAAACAAGTTACGACTGATGGAACTACTGAAGGTAACTGAAACTTTTAGTAGTGCCATCAGGATGGAATTTGGTGTGGATAAATGTGCAGTCATGCATGTAAAACGAGGGGAGATTATGGAATCTGAGGGGATTCAACTCTCAGATTCCATACACCTTAGATCTCTCTCCTCGACCGAAACCTACAAGTATTTGGGTATGTCGGAAGCGTTAGGCATTAACGTTGCTGACATGAAGCAATCGTTGAAGGAGCGCTTCTTTGGCCGCCTGAAGAAGGTATTAAATAGCCTTCTGTCAGGTGGAAATAAGGTGCGCGCCTTCAATGGTTGGGTCATGCCGGTCTTAATGTACTCTTTCGGCATACTCAAATGGACCGAGTTAGACGCTCTGGATAGGCGGGTCCGTACACTGTTGACCGCAAACCGGATGCATCACCCACGGTCGTCTGTAATGAGACTGTACATCCCGCGGAAGTGTGGAGGTCGAGGTTTTTTAAACACGAAGACCCTGCACAACCGCGAGGTGTGCAGCCTCAGAGAATACTTTCATAAAACCGATGTGGGTATGCACCGCGATGTGGTCGCAGTGGACAAGGGACTCACCCCGCTGTCCATGGCTAAAGAGAACTGGCGCAAACCTGTTGTACTTACAACTGATGACCGCAAGGAAGTATGGAAAAGTAAGGAGCTCCACGGGCGCTTTTATCGGGCTCTTCATGAGTCTGATGTAGATTTTGCAGCGTCCGTGGCCTGGCTACGTTTCAGCAACCTCTTCGGGGAAACTGAAGGTTTTATCTGTGCAATTATGGACGAAGTCATCTTGACGAATAACTACCGGAGATATATAATGAAGGACGGGACGGTTGACGTGTGTCGGGCATGCCATCGTCCGGGTGAGTCTATCAGACATATTATCTCTGGTTGTTCTCGTCTGGCTAACGGCGAGTACTTGCACAGGCATAACCAAGTAGCCAGGATTATTCATCAGCAACTTGCTTTGAAATACAACTTAGTGTATTCAGAGGTACCGTATTACAGGTGAAAATGACCATGTCACGTTGTACTGGGATCGGTCTATCATTACTGACCGGACTATTGTAGCCAATAAGCCGGATATAGTGGTGATAGACCGATTAGCGCGCCGCGCAATGATAGTCGATGTCACCATCCCGCATGACGAGAATCTCGTGAAAGCTGAGAAAGAAAAACAAATCAAATATCTCGACTTAGCACACGAGGTTGTCGACATGTGGAATGTGGACTCGGCTGTCATTGTGCCGATTGTTGTGACTGCCAATGGCCTTATAGCCAAAAGCTTCGACGACCATCTGTCGAAGCTGTCGTTACGCGGTTGGATCAAGGGCCTGATACAGAAGGCAGTACTCCTTGATACGGCTCGGATTGTGAGGAGGTTCCTGTCTCTGGAGCCCTAACCACCGGTAGCTTGGACCCTGCTCCCGACACCGGCGGACTACTATTTTTTATATTTTTAAATGTTTTTTTATATGTGTTTTTATGAAATATTTAAAAATATATAAAATATGTATAGAAAATAAATAAAGAGATAATAATAATAATAATAATATTTATTCAAAATTCTTTACAGGATAAAGTAATACAGTCTTAAATATAAATCTTAATTCTGAGTCTTACGTGCCTGAACTAGGAAATCCTGTGTTTCAGGCGAGAAGAGCTAAAATAATTTAAAATTAACAAATAATCAAAAGGATTTTATAGTACAATACAAACGTGTAAAAAATCTGTAAAGTAGACAAGTTATCTTATACTATTAATTTATAATGTTACCAAATCTTAACTTCTAGTTTCTTAACTAACAAGATACTTAACCTAGGTCAAAAATTGTATAAAAACAAAAAAATCACTTTAGCACAATCAGTAAATTCTCTGTATCATCGTAGGACATTCTTTGAAGAGCCTCCTTAAGAATTTTCTTACAGTTAATTTGATTCAAGCTATAAATGTTTGCTTTCGCGTTCAACCTATTGTAGAGGAGAGGACCGAGAAACAGGTAAAATTTTGACGTGAAAGCATGTTTGGTATGATTTTGAGGACAGACTAGATCTTTACGTCTTTTGTTAGTAAACTCCGTGCTATATGTTAGATCTGCGTGCTGTTTTAATACAATACCCATTATAAATAGCTGTCGGACTGTTAGTACTTCACATTCTTTGTATAGGAGGTTAGTGGGAAAAAGGAATGGGCGAAAAGTAGCCACTTTGAGAATTGCCCTCTGGGCTCTCTCGATGGTTAGTAACAATGTTTTACCCGCTCCACCCCATGTGGTAATACAGTATGTTACTATCGATTGACATAAAGCAAAGTAGACTTGTCTAACTATTTTTGGGTCTGCAATGTAGCGTAACTTTTTAAAAACAAATATCAATTTACGAATTCTATTATTTACAGCTTCTATGTGATGTTTAAACGAAAGTGTTTCATCGATTATAATTCCAAGGTACTTAACAGTATTTGACATTTTAATATTGGGACAAACACATTGGTTATTTGTGCTAGATGTGCAGTTATGAGCATACAATGTTGAGGTAGTGCCAGTTAGTTTTTGCTTCCGCATCAAAAACTTGACGTAATTTGTCTTGTCAGCATTTAAAGTCAGTGAATTATTTTGAAGCCATTTATTAATAACATTGAATCCGTGTTGCGCAAACTTGTAGACATTTTCTTCTGAGTCAGCCGAAAACAAAAGAGCAGTGTCGTCAGCATAACAAACGATATGGCCGTGATCTAAATTTAGATTACAGAGATCGTTTATGTAAATTAAAAAAAGTGAAGGTCCTAAAATACTTCCTTGGGGAATTCCGAAAGCTGTGCTTTTTTCGTCATCGCTGATAATATTACCAATCTTTACACATTGCGTACGTTCTTCTAGATAGCTCTTAAATAGTTTCAGCTGCGTTTCCCTAATGCCTATGGCTTCAAGCTTGCGCAACAAAATGGGAACAGAAACTGTGTCAAAAGCTTTGGCGAGGTCCAGGAATATTCCTAGGGTGTGGTTACCTTTATCAAGTTCTTGTGCTAGATAGTTAGTTAAATGATGTACAGCATCATCTGTAGACATTTTAGGTCTAAATCCAAACTGCCGCTTAGAGAGAATAGATTTATCCTCCAAATATTTATAAAGCCTGTTGTTTATAATCTTTTCTAATATTTTAGACATAGAAGGCAGTAAGGAAATAGGCCTATAATTAGTCACTTGATCTTTACTACCTGATTTGTAAACTGGGACAACAACAGCTTTTTTTAAGCACTTGGGGAACACACCTGTAGTTAAACATTTATTAAAAATGTAAGTCAACGGTGGTACTAAAAGGTCTTTGAATTGCTTAATAATTTTATTAGATATGTTATCCCAGCCAACTGCACAGTCGTCTTTTAGACCCATAATAATCCTTTCTACTTCCGTTTCGTCAGTATCTAGTAACACAAAAGATGATAAGCTAGTGCTAGATGCAAACAATGAGCTTGTTAGGTACTGCGATTGTCCCCGAAGTTTTTCAGCTAGACACTTGCCCACATTAACAAAGAAATTATATGCAATGTTCGCAGATGTTAACTGTGATGAATGTGCCTGTAATAAACCTGAAGAAGACTGATTCTGTTTTGAATTATACGTCACATTTTTAATAATTTTCCAGATCTTTTTGTTATTTGTACCAGCCTCTTTTAGTGCAGTGTTATCGTAATTGCGTTTTACTTTTTTTATGAGGTCGTTACAAAAGTTACGATATCGCTTATATGACAGTTGCAATATTAAATTATTCGGATTAACTTTAGCTTTCATATGCAGTTTATCTCTATTTTTCATACAACGTATAAGACCAGCCGTGATCCATGGTTTTATGTTGCAGTATTTGTTATTTAACCGAGATATGACCGTGTTCTTCTGAATTGCATTTTGCACTTTTTTAATTAGGTATAACATACAAAACTGCGGATCATCGGAATTGTAAACTGGGGCAAAATCAATATTGCATAAGTCTTCTTCAAATTTATGTAAATTTAATTTAGAGACCGTGCGAGAGGCCACCTTAGGCAATTTAATAAATAATAATAATAATAATTAATCATATTAAAATATTATTAAAAATAACAACAAAGGCCAAGAAGAATCGTAATTTACGGCGCTCTTAGGCGCCTCCATAATCAATAGAGTTTATGTACCTATTTTCTGCCATAATTTTCGCCGGACAGTCCGCTGCACTTGTCTTATGATTGCTTGGCTTTTTGAAGTGCATGCAAGTAGCGCATTTTGGTTCCTCTGCCTTCTTAGTGCATTCTTTGATGGAATGACCCAATTCACCACAGTGGCCACACGTGTAGGCGGTCTCCCGACATGATTTAGCCGCATGTCCGTACTGCTGACATTTATAACAACGTGTGACTAGGGTAAAGTCTCTGACAGGGCAGGAAGACCAATTAACAAACACTCTGTCTTTACATATCAGGGCTTTACGTATCTGTGCAGAAACTTCAATAATAAAGTTACAGGTGTCTGCATCCTTCTTACCTGACTTGTGGCTCAGCTTAATGGAGGACAAAAAGGTCTCGAGGCTGCAATCCTGAAGTTTATCGGCTAGATTTTGGTTGAAAAGACAAGTAAAAACTTCCTTCTCTTGCATGGATGAAGGCACTCCGATAATTACGACTCTAGGTTTTCTTTTCTGAGGTTCGTCGACTGTAAGGCCTGAATTTGTTGACTGCATCGATTTTTTCACCTTCTCAATGTCGTCTTTTGTTTCAGTGCTGATAATGACGCCGCCATTTTTTGTCTTGCGTAGTCCTCTTACTTGCAGTTTCATCTGCTCTGGGCATATAATTTTTTGGACAAGTGATTTGGTCTCCTCACTGGACTTTAGTTTGTCGTTTGGATATATGGCCACTGAACTTAAATTTAAGGGCTGAATAAATTTGTTGGTACCTTTTTTCACCATATCAGCAAAGGAAGATCCCGTATTTGGCTTTATAGAGGCTCCAACTGTCATCTTAAGTTCTTGCAGTTGCTGCGACAGATCTATTTGGTCTTCAAGTGTTTGCACGGTGGAGTTTGCCATGGCTGCTTTCATCTTGACCGACTGGTACTGGACAGCCATCTGTGACGTGCCGTGACCAATTTTTCGGCATAAAGCACTTATGCGCATTTTTTGTTCCGTATTTAATTTGCCTTCTGATGCAATAGTGCACACTTCGTTTAGACATTGGTCAATAGTCGTCATCCAGTTTTGTATTTCCGGCGTTGAAATCACATCCATGACCTCGTTACTTCGGTTAGGCGTCTAGAGGATGAGATGCGAGTGCGGGCACTGGTTTAGGTGCAGCTGTAGGCACGGGTGTAGGAGGTGGACTCCGAGCACATCGGTCACCCCGGCTGAAGGGGCTGCTTGCCATTGTGACACAGTTATTGGCTTGGTAACACCTTACACATTATTTATTTACGTAAAATAACTAGTACATATTATGACTACGTTTGACACAGTTATCCGGTCAGTAGGTAAAACCAGGTCACGATTCAGCGAGTTTTTATTTATTAATTTCAATAATTCTTCGGCACGTCTATTCACAACAAAGTACAAAGAGAAGAGATTGATGACTCTGTCCGATAATAAATATTTTTTTTTATTGTTTTTTTTTTTTAATTTTAATTTTTTATTTATTTATTAGGTAAATTACACCTATTCATATTTTATATGGTAATGGCAACTTCTATATAAAATAACATGATTTTTAGGGTTCCATACCTCAAAAGCAAAAATAAGGGGCCCTTATCACTTTATTGTCCGTCTGTCAAGACCCTTTATCTCGTGAATGCGTGGAGGTATCGAGTTAAAATTAAAACCATATACTCAGGTCTGCAATCCCCTGAAGCTGTGAAAAAATCAAACTTCTAAGTTAACGCCGTTTATGTCGCAAAAAACGAACATTTCGATACTCTCAAGGGAATCAAAATTCATAGGGTTTCCTGTTGACGAAAATTCTGAAATTTGGCATAAAGCCAGGTCTTATAAGCACAGGTATAGGAATAAATGTGAAAACAGTAAATTTGTTGTTTGAACAACAGATTATTTTCAAATATTGGCATATTTGAAAATATAAGTCACTGATAATTTTCTAAGGCCATTTGCCCCAACGGAGGTCAATTCATTATCATCGAGTTTGTTAATAACTACCTTTTGCCCGCAGTTTCGCCCGCGTACATAAAATATAGCCTATGCCACTCAGGAATAAAGCAGCTTTCTATTAGTGAAAAGATTTTATTAGAGATGCGCACACACTGGAATTGGGTCACCAAGTATTTGCAGGAACTATGTAAAAACTATGTATTATTTGCACGTATCGGGTAGAAAAATACTAGCACCTGATTGCACTACGGTTTTTACTGTTTTTGTATATTGTACACAGAACAATATCTTTTGATAATAACGTCATTTGTTATTTGCACTTATTTTCACTTGTTATTGTCTTTTTATAATAAAGTTCTAGTGAAACAGAGAATTTGTTTATTTTTAAATCATAAGACAGATTTTGACACTGTTACTCAAAGTACCGTCACTCCCCTATTTGCAATACTTCCTCTTTATAATACTAGCTTCATTAAAAATAGGTTTCTCCATTCAAACTTCCAATGCCCGTTTTACCCACTTAGGGGTGGAGTTTCGTAAAATCCGTTCTTAGCGGATGTCTACACCCTATAAGGAACCTACCTGCCAAATTTTAAGTTTGTTGGTGTTATAGTTTCTGAGATTTCGTGATTAGTTAGTGAGTGGTATTTCGATTTTATATATATAGATTAGTGGAGATTAGGACACATTATGTATGAAATATTTGTTCTTTAACCTCGAGTTAGTAACTCTGTTAAGTTTCTAGCACTAGTAGACCGAAGAGAGTGAGTTACTGACCTGGCATGGCGAGACAGCCGGCGTTGAGGAAGAGGTGCGAGCGGAACAGCGCGCCCAGCCCCGAGCGCGCGCCCTGGAACGGCAGCGGCGCGAACACGTGCAGCCCGCCCGCCCAGTACACCTGCCACCCACCACGAATTAGCGGTTTTATTCGATTGTTCGAACATATCGATGGTTTTCGATTGTTTCCACTTTGACTCGAGTCCGACTCCGTCTATTATTGCAACTGGCGCACTATCACGCACCTCGGCTCGATGCATGCAATCCCCAACCTCTCACCCCGGTGACCAAGCGAGATTCGGTGAGTGACTGATTCGAACAATCGAATAACATCTCGATTATTTTGTAGAACGGCGAGTCGATGGTTGACTCGATGGTTTTTTTTTTAACGACTCCGATTCTTTCGATTGTTAAAACATCTAGGAATCGCCTATCGCTACCATTCATCGCTGCTACTGGTTACAAGGTTACCGACATAGCTCGAAGACTCGCCAAATTTAAGTGGCAGTGGGCAGGGCCACACAGTTTGCAGAAAAGGGGCCTTACCATAACCTGTAAAAATGTCAATGTCAGTTCGTGCGAGCGAGAAAGAAGGATGGAGCTATACAACCTATATAGCTCCATCCCTTAAACAGTTTAGTTTAGGTCGTAGTAGAGCTCGTGGTAGGGCTTCAGATGGCCGTTGGGATCGCAAGGTTCTGGAGTGGCGACCGCGTACCGCAAGACGCATCGTTGGCGCGGCCTCCCACAAGGGCTACGGGAATCTAATGGATGTTAGACGCACAGGACCGGTCGTTGTGGCGACACTTGGTGTAACGGGGGAGGTCTTTGTCCAACAGTGGACATATTTCGGACGAAATGATGATGATGATGATCTGCTACAGCGTTTTAAGAAGACTACACCAGCTACTAGCGAGTTTTACAATGCGCAAAAGTACAGGGTGTCTCAAAAGAAAGTTTATATTTGTTTAGCCATCTGCGTGAACGCATCGAATCTGAGGGACTCGAGGGGTATGTCAGTCGATAGCGAGGCTCTTGGGATTCAGTCGCTATGGAACGTTTCTCAAGAGCGGACCGCGCACTGTGCGTGCGAGAAATTTACAAAAACGGTGTTACAGCGACAGTAGTGTGTAGAAGATTCTATAGTATTCGAGGCTTTCGTCACGTAAACGATGAGCCAAGCATTCCTCTCATTCGAAAATGGGTCAAGTTTGAAGAGACCGGTTCAACCCGGTAGAAAAAAAAAACTTTGGCGGCCAAGATCACTAAGAACGGCAGAAAACGTGGATAGATTTTTTGACGATTTAAGAGGACGTGCGGTTGAGGGCCGTTTTGTGGAGATGTTACACAATTTCTTGGTGTCGGAACTGCAAAACTTCTCGGGCTATAATCAAAGAACATGATTCGATGATGATGATGACGGCGCAACTTCGCACACATCCAATACGTCTCTGACAAGAATAAGTGAACTTTTCTCTGGCAAGTTAATTTTGAGGAGAGGCAACATAAACTGGGGCCACGGGTAGTGTGAAAGTGAAACCCGGGGCCCCGGAACGAAGGCAAAGAACAGGAACAGGAGTGGGTTTTTAGTCAGTAAAAGTTTGACACTATCTCTCGCTCCGCCCAAGAGCGCGATTTGTCATTAGATGATTTTCCCACCTTAAAAAAAAACCCTATTGATTTTTTTCTATGGGGTTATCTTAATTCTAAGGCTTACAAAAATAAATCGACTTGTTTGGGGCAATTAAAAGAAAATATTCACAACCAAATCGCAATCATCTCAGAGTCGACCTATCGAGCCGTCATTGGCAATTTTGTGGTTTGAGTAAATGAGTGCCGTGAACGCACCACGGCCACCAGTCAATATGCATTTAAGCGGAAATTGCGGCTTTATTTTCTATACAAATAGCGGGGTAGTCTCAAAAATCCTTTCATTATTCCTTATATAAATAATATATATTTTTGCATATATATATGTAGGTTTATATTATATTAAATATTTGTGTATGTTTATTTTATGTATTTATACATTTGATCCCTTGTTTTCGTATTATTCTTTTCTTTTTTTTTTATGCACCTACCATGTTTTCTCTTCACTACCCTTGGTTGACTGGTAGAGAATGCCTAAGGCATTAAGTCCGCCTTTGTACCTTTGTGTTGCATGAAGTTTTAATAAATAAACGCAAAGGCTTACATCTGGATGATGCCAATAGACGTCCACTGCTGGACATAGGCCACCCCCAAATGTCGCCACAATGAACGGTCCTGTGCGTCTCGCAGCCATCGGATTCCCGCAACCTTCACCATCGGTCGACCTTGTAGGGGGCTTTCCAACACTGCGTCTTCCGGTACGCGGTCGCCATTCCAGAGCCTTTCTGCCCTAACGGCCATCTGTTCTGCCAGCAATGTGCCCTGCCCATTGCCACTTAAGTTTGGCGATTCTTCGTGCTATGTCGGCAACCTTGGTTCTCCTACGGATATCTTCATTTCTGATTCGATCACGCAAGGAAACTCCGAGCATAGCCCTTTCCATTGCCCTTTGGGTGACTTTGAGCCTTCTGATGAGGCACATTGTAAGCGACCACGTTTCGGAGCCATATGTCATCACTGGCAACACGCACTAGTCATAGACTTTCGTCTTGAGACACTGTGGTATATTGGACGAGAAGATACCGCGCAGCTTCTCGAACGCTGCCCAGCCGAGTCGGATTCGACGGTTGACCTATCTCTAAATAAATATTTAATAAACATATTTTTTATATTATCGACTCACAAAATATACATTTTCTTTTGAGACACCCTGTCTGACCCTGTATATGATCAGTTACAGTAAGCAGAATAAAAAGAAATAAAAATAATAAATGTTATTCTTTAGGAGAAATGCTAGATAAACAGATTGTTCAAAAATAATACAGCTATGTAATTTCGTACGATAGAAAAAATCACAAAGACGCCTCTAAAAAATATTTTTATCGATTAAAAACCGGACTAATATACATGCGATCATTCTGATTGTTAGTCAGTTTATTCGACAAGCAACGTTTTACTGTTATAGTGTTTTAATTTTGTATTCAAATCGTAGATATAACAGTAGATTTCATCGTAAAATTAAAAGCAAGACGTACGTAACATTACGTTACTTCGGTAAGATACAAGTTGAGGATAATGGTGGCTATGATAGTAGAATATTACTCACTCGTCCGCCGGTGGCTTGCCCATCGTTGTGGGGCCCCACGCCCCTCTGCTGGAAGCCGCGCAGCGTGGTGGGGCCCCCCAGGTAGAAGTGGTCGGGCAGCTCTGTGCCGAACACGTCGTGGAGAACTCCCAGGGCGCCTGTCAGTTGCAACACCTGGGTGGGTGCAGAGACACATTTGAATCAACCCCGAAATTCAATGACAACTTATCAAGGCTGAATTTCACCCTTCGCGCGACCCAAGGGCTGGCGTTTACCTCGGACAGACGATAAGCATTGCCATACAGCGTGGCAATGCCGCCAGTCTATTGGGTACATTTCCAGTTGACAGCGATGCGGAGAAGTTTTTTTTTTTTTAGTTTACCTTTAGTTGGTTTTTAAAGGTCTTCATTTAATTTTTTTATTTGGCGTATATCTTTATATATAATTACTAATATATTATAACATAATGATTATTATTCCATTTATTTATATATATATACATATTCTATACATTTTTAAATATTTCTTTAAAAAAAAACATTTTAAAATATAAAAATTAGTAGCAGTATCAGGAACAGGGTACAAGCTACCGGTGGTCAGGGCTCCTGAGGGAGGAATCTCCTGACAATACGCGCCGTATCCAGGAGTACTGCTTTCTGGATCAAGCCCTTAATCCAACTGCCCAACGCGAGCCTCCTCAGATGTTGGTCGAGGCTCTTGGCTCTTAAGCCGACACGACTATCGGTACAATGATTGCCGAATCCACTTCCCACATATCGACAACCTCGCGTGCCAAGTCAATATACTTGATTTGTTTCAACATTTTGTGGGAACATTACGAGAATCTCGTGAAAGCTGAGAAAGAGAAACAAATCAAGTATATTGACTTGGCACGCGAGGTTGTCGATATGTGGGAAGTGGATTCGGCAATCATTGTACCGATAGTCGTGTCGGCTTAAGAGCCAAGAGCCTCGACCAACATCTGAGGAGGCTCGCGTTGGGCAGTGGATATGTCGATAATCATTGCACTCCTCTCCCTTCGGGCCACCACTATATCAGGCTTATTGGCTACAATAGTCCTGTCAGTGATGATGGACCGATCCCAGTACATTGTGATATCGCCATTATCGAGAACTGGGTCGGGCACATAACTCTAGTACGGCACCTCCGATTCCACGAAGAGAGTATTTCAGAGCAAGTTGCTGATGGATAATCCTGGCTACAAGGTTGAGCCTATGTTATTATATTATTATTATAGCTCACCACGTCCTCCATGAGAGTGGCGTTGGCCTGCGCGTGCAGTTCGGTCTTGAGGTTGGCCACTCCGCCGCCGAGCCCCGCCACCTCGCTCGTGAACTGCACCCAGGAGCCTCGCGTCGGGAAGATCGGCTCGTCGCGGTGGTCCACGCACACTATGTGTCGCAAGATGGACTTCATTTGAGGACCTGAGGATGAGAAATATAGTATAACAGCACATCTGTATTTTTTTATTAACTCTTTAACTGCTTGTGTCGATTTGTCCGACATGTATTTTCGCCAGGGTCGTGTGTTTGCGACTGGGTACTCCATCTCGTTTAGCTCTTCAATCCCCATACATGTTAAAAAATCAATATGATTAATAATAAGCCAGCTGTATTGTTTGGGAACCACATTGTAATTTATTTACGTTTTATTAACTTGATATTAACTTTCGCTTTTATACTTAAAAAAAAAAAGCTGGGCAAGTGCGAGTCGGACTAGCGCACTGAGGGTTCCGTACAAACTTACCTATGAAAACAGTTCAATTCCCGAATTGAGTTACGAAGATTTTTGACTGAGGATTGTCAATTTGGATTTATATGCAAAAATATTAAATTGAGTTTATTTTTTTATTTGATATAAACCAGTGATTGACTGCGATCCCACCTGATGGTAAGTTGTTTCCCACCTTGTTCCTTTGTTCCTCTATTTCAAGCCTATTCTTTATTTCTAGACATAACTACTGCTCTTAAATGAATAACGAAACCAGTACACATTAAAAAATGCATGTACCAATGTTAACGTAAACATGGGAGGGGGGAGAGTCTTGCTTATTTTTATTGACGAGGGGGAGGGGGGTTAATATTTGCACTGCTTATGTAATACTTAAACGGCCTCCATACACCTTTTTTTTAGTGTGTGTGACTGTCTGTCACTTATTCTAAATTAATAGCAAGAAATTATATTTATTTTTAAATACTACGAATGGCGCCGGGCCACTTGGACCCTCATAAATTGTCCTTTTAAAGAAAGGGCCGATAGAATTCTAAAGAAACTATTGAATTATGGGATTTCTAATAGCGCACATGGGCTAGGTAGACGAAGTTGTTAAGAAACGGACGCCTCAAACCTTTTTGAGAAGCAATTAAGAAACTTTACAAAAACCGCCATAAAAACTTGTTAACAAAACGTGGGAATTGCTAGGCGAAACTGAGCCCTTCCGACGCGAAGGAGCGAGGGTGTTGGCTCGACGTTAGGACACTTGGCTTCAGGGCAGGTTAGGGTTCGGACGTTCAGCGGGAGCTAACTAACTTAGTAGATATTGTAGGGCTACATAATGTCCCATTGTAATTCTTAGAAGTGCTAGGATTGTGATCCAGTATTAGATACAAGTGGACTAAGTCCAGTTTAGGCTTGCATAATATTTATAATACAGATCCGTGTGTGAGTTAGAGTACGAATGGATGAGCGTTGGTTGTGCGTAAGTAGTGTGTAAGTACGCGAGTGAATCTTAGCGACTGTGTTGGTGACCGAATGGGTGAGTGTTAACTCTTTTATCCTTATACCATTCCTTGACAAGGTGACCTAAGCTTGCGGTTGGTGTTAGGGACTCGGAGAAAGCCTTCCTTTGGAGTGAACTTGACATTAATTTCTTAGGAGTGGGCTCGACACTGACTTCCTTCGGGGTGGACTTGACCTTTGCCGGCCGGCGTACTCGACGCAACAATGACTGAGGCACTGCCGATTGAAGGCTGAACCGAATATATATTCGTTACATACTAGAGCCAGTTTAAGCTATAATAAGATCACAAACCACCAAACGTTAGCGACGGCTACCTCCCCTTAAGGACTGACTGACAGTAGGATACTTTGCATTGCTCTTGATATGCGCACACTTCCAGGGAGAGGGGGTAGGCTTCACTAATCAGCCTGAACTGCATTGATAGACGTTCTAAGGAACGCTAGGGATCGCATCTCGTTAAATCAACCCGGCCCCCGTAGGCCAGCCTCTGATACAAAAAAATAATATTTAACGAGAGACGAAACTTGGACACATCTCAGAAAAGTTCCGCAGCTAGGCATAGCTCGGAGGTGTGAAGGTTATGTTGTCCTCACCCTGGGGCAGAGTAAGGAAGTGAGAAGTGTCGATATATAAACCACTTCGGCGTCTAGCGAGGCAACTGTAAAGAGTTCTACGGCGACTGACGATGCGTCACGCTTGTTTAAGTCTTGTATTGTATTGGCGATGGTGAATAGGCCGTTATAAGGAATTAATTGTTATAGAAAGTGTGTCTTATCCAATAGCAGAGGCCTCACAACCCTTTGCCGTAGGATTGGTCAGGACATGCACGGGTGAAATGGAATAAAGTAATTCTAAAATAATTAATTTGCAAATATTTACAAGCGACACGTGTCATATTCCCTTGTTTTAATGTTGTCTTTCTACATCCCCTCCTTGTCCTCCTAGCTATTTAAGTCAGGACGAGGTGATATATTTCTTGGGAAACCATTACTGACGGTGGAGGTCTGTCCAGGTCATCAGGGTCCCCACCACAGGATGGGGCGGCGGAGGGGCCCCATCCCTCCCACTTAGTGGGAAGCCGACTTTCATGCCTTCATGTAGGCAAATTCAGGAAAAACGAAAATTTTATCAGCCTAGGGTCTTATAGGAACAGCCACATGTGGAAATCATCCAATGACTTCTCCCGCTTTGACTTTTACTGACTAAAACCACACCTGTGTCCTTCAGTTGCCCTTTGCGTTCTAGGACTACGGGTTTCCTTTCCAGAAATTCCCCGCAGTCCCAGCTAGCGGGCATCGGTCCTGCTTCGCCCCTACGGTTTGCTGACATCTCTTTGAGGAGCGCGTGGAGCACTAAGCGCTGTTGACGATGGGATCGGTCCGGTCAATTACCGGACGGCCGGACGGCGAGCTACCCATTGCTCGATGTCCGCAAGCCCGCGTCTACCGTGGCTGGTAGTCGGGGTCAGAATCTCGGCGGCTGGGGCGTGAGGACATTCGTTCCCTCACGCTTGCGGCCTCCTCCTTCGCTAGCATTACTGCTTCGCAGAAGGAGGTCACCGCCTGCCATTTCTCCTCGCTTCGGACCATAGCCCGAACCAGGGTCCGGCGCGAGAGGTCGCTGCCGCCGATTGCCTCCACGAGGACACGGCGATGCTCCGCCCAAGCGGGGCACATCTCTACCGTATACTCCACCGTGTCCTCCGGGCGGTCCACACAATGGTGACACCCGGGCGTTTCTTCCGCCTGAATCCGATGCAGGAACCTCCCGAACTTGCCATGTCCGGTGAGGACCTGCGTCATGCGGAAGGTGAGGACGCCGTGTTGCCGCTCCAGCCACTCCTCAAAGAGGGGACTTACCGCCATAATTGTGGCGTGCCCAGGCCCCCATACACCTGCACCTTGGAGGATATAATGAGTGCCATCGATGCTGCAGTTACAGTAGCCACCTACTGAACTCAAACCGAGTTTACCATCGATTCGAAAAGAAGAAAAAAAGCCATTTCAAATGACAATTCTTTAAAGAGGTGAAAAACGCTCTGTAAAACCTATAATACGAACGGACCTTTAAACATAACGACATAATGAATTATGCTCTGAGTAATGATGTGTTTATTTTTCATAAATTCATTTTTTTTTTGTTTTATTGACCTTCTTCATAAGGTCGAAGGGGCTTTATCTATATACATATATAAAAATGAATAGCTGTTCGTTAGAGTCGCTAAAACTCGAGAACGGCTGGACCAATTTGGCTAACTTTAGTCTTAAAATATTCGTGATAGTCCAGGGAAGGTTTAAACGGTGAGAAAAAATGGAAAAATTCACGAAAAAAAGAATCCGATTACAACGCTTCTCTAATTAAAATGTCATCATAAAATGAATTATGCTGTTCTGGTAATGCCAGTAGATGGCGTTATCCTTACTAATAGGCGGTACGAAGTTCGCCGGGTCAGCTAGTCGTCAATAAAATAAAATGAAACAGACTCCGGGATAAAAAGTTTTATCGATGTACAGAATAGAAGGATGATGTACAGGCGTAGGGTAGACTTTCGGATGTATTTTAGAGAGTGTGTTAGTGATGCAACAGAAGTGTCTTAACGGAAACAGATGTCAAAAGTAAATCTTTGCGGATGCGGAAGCGGAAGTGTTAATACTATGAAGAAAAAGCACAATTTTATTTTTTAAAAACAACAGAAGGTTTACGTCGTAATCAAGTCACGAGGCGCAGCGCGGCGGTTAGGGCGTGAAGACCGTTGCCTCACGCGGTCGGCCGCCTCCTTTGCTAGCATTACTGCTTCGCAGAAGGAATGGCAATTTATCTTGGTGAAATGTACAGTTCCTATGGGATCAGTATCGGCAGCGTAGCCACAGGTATAAGCTAATTATGATTAGGTATAAGACTAGTAACTAACCACTACTCTCCCTCACTTTGAAGCTGGTAGTCTTGCTGAGTACGGAGGTGTCACGCACCAGGCCCTCCCACTGGACGTTGTGGCGCGTCTGCGAAGAAATTCATAATTACTGCTACGATCGTTTCATCTCGCGAAAGGATAAGAGACGGGTAGGTCATGGTGCGACGTAGGGGGTAAGAGGGGTTAAGCAAACAACTTGATGCGTACTTCTCTAAGAGTCAACTCTTAATAAATAACATATAATTATATACATAGTTCATGGATGTGTGGTGTGACGAGAATAGATAAAGTGAGAAATTAGTATATTAGGGGAAGTTTGAAAGTGGCGAAAGAGAAGGGATGAAACGCATGTTACTAAAAGAGTTTACATGTGGATGGATGGAGAGGGAGAGGGAGGCCAAAGAAAAGATGATGGATTGTGTGAGAAGTGATATGAAAGAAAAGGGAATTAGTGATAGCGTGACGAGTGACAGGACAGAATGGAAGAAAAAACCCGGTTTGCGCCGAAATACAATACAAATATAATACCGGCACAAAATAGGTACAGAAGTCAATCTACATACAAAGCGCGCTCGAGCAACGCACACATAGACACCGCTCACGGACACGATATCTCGGCTCAATTCAGCTCAATGCGAGCTCGAGTGCTATCCGTTTGAGACACGCGTCTCTGAACTTTTTTGTGGAAAAAGGGACCAACAAAAAAAAACCTTATTCTAATTGTTCAGTGGACGGTTGTTATTCATCATTAAACAGTAAATTGACGTTTTTTAGGCTACCAGTTGTTTCAGAGAGATAAGTAGAACAAAAGAGATTGCCCAAACTTGTATGTGGATCCGTACCAACTTGCGTCAAACCAAATTTACTCTCAAGAGTATAGTTATTATTTAAATTTTCACTATCTAAAATTTTTTTGTTAATATTTAACCACATTTTTGAGATATAAAAAATTGTTCGAAAACGCCTGATCATATTTCATAGCAATTTTTAACCGTAGTGATTATATTATAATTTGCATTCTATACTATAGATATGCGTTTTAGGCCAAATTGCTGTGTAATGCATTACATTATTATTGATATATGCGATAAGTTAGGACCCGGATTCCTTCGCTCCTATATTGTGGCGTTATTTACGCTCAGGCTTTTATCGCGCATGGGATAGTTTCCAAAGATATTTCTTTAAGCTATACCTAGGCCTATACTGAAGAACCTTAAGACTGTTAAAAGTCGAAATGGTTAAGTCTTTTATTTACTTATTTATTTATAAAGTTATTAAGACCTAAAAAAAACTTACTACGTGCTTTAGTTCGATTTCTATAATCAAGAAACGCAATTCATCACTTACAGGTTGTGGGTTCTACATTCAGCTACCGAAATGTACAGTAAAGGGGTTGACTCTAGCCTATCATCACCCTTAGCTGCACCTAACAACCTAGCCCTAACCATATAGCTACAGTATATACGTATATAAATAATAGTGCGGGAAGCCTGTTGCCTTGAAACTTAAGGCAAAAGACGGAAGGTGGGAAGAATGAAGGGTGAATAGGGCGGGATTTATCACTGCCGATCCGCAACCTCACGGACCGACCAATAATTAAGGCTGGATAAGGCCAGAGCTATCGGCAACCATTTATAGACGCAGTAACAGTGAGAGGAGCCGATGGTCTCGTCGTAATGAAACAGCGTTGCTCTTAGCGTAGAAAGAGACTTTATTACATATTTACATAATTTTATATTAATCTATTCACATTAGTTATTAATGCATTTCTGTGAAAAAACTGATGTACCTAGTCGAATTATTTTAGTGACAAATAACTAATATTGACGTCAATTCGGCTTCACTGCCAGTTTCTCGCGCGAACATAGGTACTTAACAAGGTAACACAAATAAAGAATTTGTAATTGTTAGGCAGATAAAACATTCATTTTTAGGGTACATAGTATCAAATCGTCGTCATCTTCCTGCCCTTAGTCCATGTTACTTGAGGTAGGCCCAAAACATTTTTTTCTTCCATTGTATCCTGTCAACCATCACGCTATCACTGACTCCGTTTTCTTCACACAATCTATCCGACTTTTCTTTAGCCTCCCTTTCCATCTATTCACGTGTTTATTCTTTGGGTATATTCTATGTATAACTCTTTGGGTGTGTTCTCATCTGGCGAATACGCCGCTAGTGAGCTGCGTGCGTGCATTTCAAGTTAATGCGCCGTTCCTATGCCATCATCGTGCCCTTGGCACGCCAGCTTCGCGCTATGCGCGAACGGTGTAAAACCGCGCGCGAGCGGCCCGCGCGCTTCTCCTCGCGCCCGCAGAAAGCAAATGGAAATGCATGCGCGCGAATTGCGCGCCCCGAACGTGCACCGCACGCGCCCCCTTTACAAACCTTGCAACTTGCAAAGTCACTATCTCAACACAGTCAATAGTTATTATAGACGTATTGAATTAATTATTGTTCAATAAAACTACCAGAAATACTCAAATGCAGTACAAAAACATCAAACGATATAAACGTCAGTATAACATCAAAATACCAAAATGTCATAACCTAATTGACAGTGTCAAGTTTTCAGTTTCTAATATACGCAATGTTTACTTCATAAAATGGTGAGCTAAAATAAAATAATTTAACAGAATTCATTTTTAGCAGTTTAATTATTTTCTATTATTTACTTAGATATCAGATAAAATTAATTAGGCGAACCATTTATTTATGATCATTGTCAGATTAAAAGCGTTAGCTTTACATACTCTTTGGTCAGATTACGAAAATAACTGACAACTGTAATCGGAACGTGAAGATTTCTGAAATGACGTTATTTTTTTCGGAAGTAGGAATTGTTAATCATTTAATATCATTTTTACGATATTTTTTAATGTGGTTAAAAAAAGCGGTGAAAAATCAGTACATTGTTCATATAAATAAAACATTATTTTTGATATTAATATACTTGTGACGCTATATGGTACGGGGTATGGGCATTCTTCTTTTGATGGTTTGTTTTAACGTCACATAGAACAGGCCCCGCGCCGAGAAAGAGAAGATGATTTTGTGGCCATGTAATATTTTTACAATTCAGATTAGGTAGGCATTTATCACCGCGCCCAGTCGCACTCGGAGAGTTCGGCGCCACGCGCTGACCCTAGCGCGATCGCCGAGCGTACGTATGAAAAGTGAAGTACATACATGAGATTGACTTCTGTACCTATCTATTTTGTCGCTAAGTGGTGTCAACTGGAACCTGCCTATCATTGTTTAAAATGGGATTCTCGACTGATCTGTCATTTGTTGCCGTGTTGGACGAATGTTACTTTGAGGTTAGAAATGACTGTCATCTTTCATCACTAGATGGCGTTAGTTTTGGTATGTTTACGATCCATTTATTTTTGTTAGAATTTGATTTTACATTTCACGACAGAGTTTCAAAGTTTCACGTTGTTCACGCAGGTGTACACCAAGCGTATAGTGACGAATACGCGTCTATGAATCTATGCATGCGTGGACAGTAGGCTTAAACTTACCGCTGGCGAAGTCTTGAAGGCAATGTCGAGCAGTAGTCCACGGTCGAGAAGACGGTAGCCGGACCACGAGTACTCGTGGTTCTGCTGGTATATAGACGCCGCCAACCTAAACACAACATAACCAACTCAATGTCATACAAGATAAAGTTTCGATTTGGCTGTGCTTATTTTTGTACAATATTTTATACTAAACATCAAATAACATTGGTTATTAAATGAAGCAGCAATTAGCATTCCAAATATTGGTTTGAGAAAGACTGGGGGCATGGTGGGAATATTTCGCTATCTCTTTTGTACACACGTAACATTATGGCGGTGACGTCACATTTCAGTACGTGCATCCTTATACTGTTATTTGACAGTTTCCCCCTCCACCAGATTTGAAAGGTTTCTAACTTGATTAATATTAAACAAATTTGAAAATGTTTTTCTATTAGCGATTTTGGATAAAGTTACTTTTACAAACAAAAAAATATCCGATTTCCTTGCAGACTATACATTTTAGGACCTTTCTAATAAAAATAGTCTAAATAATGACATGGATGGAGTTCTAAATAGCTAAATAATAACTGCCACATTAGCCCCACCTCGAGCTCTTAATGCGATTCGTTTTACGACCTAAACTGAACTGTTAATGGGATGGAGTTATACAGGGTGTATAGCTCCATCCCTCTTTCTCGCTCGCACGCCTGACATTTTAACTAGTGATGCAACGGAAGTGTCTCAACGAAAGCGGAAACGGAAACAGATGTCAAAATTAAATCTTTGCGGATGCGGAAGCGGAAGTGTTAATTTTATGAAGAAAAAGCACTATTTTATTCTTTTAAAACAACAGAAGACAGACAGACGGACAACAAAGTGATCCTATAAGGGTTCCGTTTTTTCCTTTTGAGGTACGGAACCCTAAAAAAACATTTAAAAATATAAAAAATAGTAGCCCACCGGTATCAGGAACAGGGTCCAAGCTACTGGCGGTCAGAGCTCCAGAGAAAGGAACCTCCTAACAATACGAGCCGTGTCCAAAAGTACCGCTTTCTGAATCAAGCCCTTGATCCAGTCGCCTAACGAGAGCTTCCTTAGGTGTTGGTCGAGGCTTTTGGCTATTAAGCCATTGGCTGACACGACTATCGGTACAATGATCGCTGAGTCCACATCCCACATGTCGAAAACCTCGTGAGTCAAGTCAATATAAGTACTTGATTTGTTTGTCTTTCTCGGCTTTCACGAGGTCCTCGTCATGCGGAACATTATTATTATTATTTTCCTTTATTTATTTTCTATACATATTTAGTGCATTTTTAAATAATAAAAAAAATAAATAAAAAAAGTGTCGGGAGCAGGGACCAAGCTACCGGTGGTTAGGGCTCCAGAGACAGGAACCACCTCACAGTGCGAGCCGTATCAAGGAATACTGCCTTCTGTAACAGGCCCTTGATCCAGTCGCGCAACGTCAGCTTCGACAGATGGTCGTCGAAGTTTTTGGCTATAAGGCCATTGGCGGTCACGACCATCGGCACAATGACAGCCGAGTCCACATTCCACAAGTCGACAACCTCGTGTGCTAAGTCGAGATATTTGATTTGTTTTTCTTTCTCAGCTTTCACGAGATTCTCGTCATGTGGGATAGTGACATCGACTATCATTGCACGGCGCGCTAATCGGTCTATCACCACTATAACCGGCTTATTGACTACATTTTATTATTATTAATGAACTTACACTGGAACCAGCGGCTTCTGCGGGAACGGCTTGGTGGCTGCGATGCTGAAGTTGGAGGAGGAACGGTAGCCCATGCTGTACTCCGCCTGCACGCGCTCGCCGCGCCCCAGCACGTTGGGCATCTTCACACCTGACGACAATGGAACAGATGCTAATGAGGACCAGATTCATACCGTACTTTGTTTGTGAAGGCGACCATTTTGTAGTTTTTAAGACGACTTTGAAGTAATTAAAAAATATTGCATGTGGCGGAGATGAGAATGTGTGTTGTTAAGTTGTTGTTGATGTTGTTGAATCTATGTATACATATGGATGTTGAGTTTTTTAGTATTTTTTGTTATAGCGGCAACAGAAATACATCGTCTGTGAAAATTTCAACTGTCTAACTATCACGGTTCATGAGATACAGCCTGGTGACAGACGGACCGACAGACAGACGGATGAACAGCGGAGTCTTAATAACAGGGTCAAGTTTTACTGATTGGGTACGGAACCCTAAAAATGACCCAACTACCCAATGACACTATCGTGGGTGCCTACATAAACACGTAAACTCCATACACAAGACACCCAGACCCGAAACATCTATCTATGGGACGCGAACCCGTAATATGCAGTGCAGCAGCTAATCGCTCAACCACTGCGACAACGGTGCCTGCATTCATTAAGCTGTTGATCCCCGCATTAACGCCGGCGTTCACGCGCCATTGTCTTACTATTGTGTCTCTAATTACGCACTCAAAAGGTTAAGGGTCAATCACATAATAGCAAATCCGATTTTTACTAAGTACATCGTATGTGTAATAATTTACTGAGCATTTAATTTTTTAAATTATAAAAATCCGTCAAGAAATTGTGGATTGATTATAGATTATAGTTTTTCTGAACGGCTACTTGGAAACGCGCGCTCTCGCTGGACTGTTTACGATGACGTCATCTGTCATGATCCGTGCGACGAACGGCTTGATCGTATTCACTTGCCGGTGGAGACCGATCACGACAGATGACGTCACAGCGAGTCGCTTCATTCTCGGGCGCGTTGCTGGAACTAATACACTAAAACTGCTGTATCTTCGTCCGTAATTTTTGGTCCGATTTAAATAATTTCTTCACCTTATTTACTGTTGTTTTTGACGCTATAAGTTTGCACAAAAATCATGACTGATCCTCATTGCCCGCTTGTTAAAAAAGCAACCGTAATTACAACAAAATAAAGTATACACACCGAGAACTAGATTTCCTTCATTTTCGCTGACTGTAGTGTTGATTCCACCGACAATGCGGGACAACTCGCGTACCTGGAACGTTACCTGCAAAACACCAGAAAAATCTATCACACGATCACCGTAGGCACGGGCTTGTGGACGACGAGCAATAGGTAAGTAGCTCACCGTCCGGCCGTCCGGTAACTGGTGTCGGATCGAGTCTGCAAGAGATGTCGGCAAAACCGCAGGGGCCTAAAATCGTTCAACCAAATCGAAATAAGCTATTTATGCTTCATAGACACAAAGTAACAGACAGGGCTATACATATGACGTAGGCGAGTATTAAGAGGGTCCTTTTCCACTCGCATATCGTCAACATCGACCATGGTTTAAAAGCTTGTTACTTCATCTAACGAAATCCAACGCGATGTTTGACGAAAAGGCAACGCGAAAAATGAGAGATAACGTTTGAAAACTCTGTTAGCATTCGGTAGTTCCCTGATACTCGAATATTTTACAAAACTTGTTCCAGGAAATACGTGTTTTTTTTTTATCCTTAATTTTTTTTGAAAAAAGTTGTCAAATATAATCTTGATTAAATTTGCAAGGCTGTTGGTTGATATACTTTTATGAATTTTTTAATATTTGATTAAATTATGGAGTGTAAAAGTTCATGCAAAATAGCAGATTTTCAGAGGTCTTTACTGGATTAGTTTTAAACAAATTGATTTCAATAGATACCTAGATAATATCCACAAGATACTGTGTTTCCAAAATATCTAATGAAAAATGTGTAATAACGTCATAATCGCGTAAGAGCGGTTGTATGAAAAACAGTGAAAATGTATAATATAATAATAATATAATATGCCACAACTATCACACAACGCCGTCTAGTCCCAAGCTAAGCAGAGCTTGTGTTATGGGTACTAGACAACTGATAAACATACTTATATATTTCTAAATACATACATATATAGATAAATTACACCCAGACACAGTACATATGATCGTGCTTATCACACAAACATTTGTCCTGGGTGGGAATCGAACCCACGACCTCCAGCATAGCAGTCAGGGCCACTAACCACTAGACCAACAGGCCAGTCAAAGTATGTCGGGATGAAGAAAGGATTTTCCAAAATTCACCCCCTAAGGGGATGAAATGAGGGTCCAAGCTTTGTATTGAGAAACCTATTTTCACGCGGGGAAAGCCGCAAGTATAAGTTATTTTGAAATAAATGCTTTGAATCTTGAACCGACAGACAAGCCGTCTAGCCGCTTGACCGTAAGTGCACGCATAGTTCTTTTCCTCGTGTCGTGTTTGTAGTTGTCCTCGTGGATACGATCGGCGGCAGCGATCTCTCGCGCCGGGCCTTGCTGCAGGCCAGGGTCCGGAGCGAGGAGGAGTGGCAGGCGGTCGCAGCAAAGGAGACGGTCGCACGCGCGAGGGAACGACCCTCACGTCCCAGCCACCGGAATTCCGATTCCGATTTCTTGCGGACGGCGAGCAATGGGTAGCTCGCCATCCGACCGTCTGGTAACCGTCCAGACCGAGCCCAAGTCGTCGACGGCGCGTAGTGTTCCACGCGCGCCTCAAGGAGATGTCAGCGAACCGTAGGGGCCTACTGGGGCCATGGGTTGTGCGAAAGTGAACCCCAGGGCCCTAGAACGAAAGCAAAGAAGGAACAGGAGTGGGTTTTAGTCAGTAAAAGTCTGACACGACCCCCCGCTAGAAAAAAAAAACGCAGTTCTTTTTAATTTTTGTAGGGATCAGATGGTGAATGACCATCATAAGACGGATGATGTGGATGTACCTCAAGTCCCTCGGGCGTAGCGTCGGGGCCGGAAGACACGTCGATGAACACGCCAATGTCACGGAAACAGCCCATGGCGTCCAGAGCGCGCCGTACCTGAACACAAGACTCTTCATTGAGCTAGGTCTCCAGGGCCTCAAGTCTGCTATTACAATAGTGTCAGAATGGTCTATCATTGATTAAATAATTGTTGATTTTGACAAGTTTTGGTAATCTACTAATATAATGGCGTCATTATGACTTTCCAATGGTCAACCACTGACACTCCATTGAAAGAAATGGCATAGAATGGTAATCTCGTACATAATGACAAATGAATGTCTGACGTATGCGGTAATCGGCTAAAATTTTGACAGTTCCTTTGTTCAGTGACATGCCATTAAAAAGTCATTGTGCAGTCATTGCTTATAATATGCTCGATATTGTCATTCCACCACAACTCTAGTACGAGATTATTGACCGATCAATGATCGATCATTATGAATTAGCAGATTACGAACTTTTAGCAATACGACAATGGAATCGTGTTGGAATGACGAATTTATAAAAATAGCAGACTAAGGCACCTGGATATTTGTGTAACAGGGGATTAAAGTATCGCACGGCGTTTTGGCTCACAAATGACTTGATTTTAATATGAGGGAGGAGGAATTTTAATAAGGGGAGTTTATGGGTTACCTTATGCGCGCGCAGTATGACATCCTCGAAGTCAGACGCCTGGAACAGCTCGTCGACGGTGCTGCGGATGATGTCGTCCTTGGTCCGGTTCAGACCATCCACGTGAACCCGGTCGACGCGAGCCTACAATACATACTTATTGTTAGATTAACTTTTCAAGGTTTGTCAACTCAAAATGGAATGAGCGTATGTCTTGATGCTGTACTCCATTCGATTTAAGATTAGACATTCTCAAAAAACCTGTTTTACTGTCCGTTGAACCGATTTTGAGTTTTATTGCAAACTAGCTTTTGCCCGCGGCTTCGCCCACGTACATAAAATATAGCCTATGTCACTCAGGAATAAAGCAGCTTTCTATTGGTGAAAAATTTTTAGCAAGCAGACCAGTACTTTCGGACAGGGCAACTAACCATTAAACCAACAGGGGTTTAATGGTAAGTGGCCCTGACTGCTATGCCGGAGGTTGTGGGTTCGACTCCAACCCAGGACAAATGTTTGTGTGATGAGCACGATCATTTGTTCTGGGTCTGGGTGTAATTTATCTATAATATGTATGTATTTAGAAATATCTGTATATATAATATATGTTTATCAGTTTTCTAGTACTCATATCTGCTCTGCTTAGTTTGAGACTAGATGGCGTTGTGTGATAGTTGTGGAATATTATTATTATTAATGTCAGAGATTACCTCCTACAAACAAAAAAACATAAAAACAAACTTTACTTACCTATTTATAATATATTAGTGTAGATTCAAATTAAAATGTCAAGAAGTCAGTCTGAAAAATTATGCTAATTACACTTTCCAATGCGTAGATCTCTATGGAGAAAAATGTGCAAGAAACTGCATGGACACTCTTTTCAATCATGTTTGCGTTTGTTGCGTTGATGGCATGACAAATAGCGGCTCTACTTTTAACCACTGGACAGGCTATTCCCTAAGTTTGACAGCAAATTTTTTGTGCCTATTTGAAGCGCCAATCGTGAGCGCCCAGAGAACTAATTTTGACGTATAATGCAAATGGCTGCAGAGAAGTGTACAGTACTCTGAATTATTTTTACATTTTGAATTAATTTAATTTATATTGTACACTAGCTTCTGCCCGCGGCTTCGCCCGCTTGAAAATAGGTTTCTCCATACAAACTTTAGACCCCCGTTTCATCCCCTACATCATAAAAGGAAACCTTGTGCAAAATTTTACTCTCCTAGTCCCAGTAGTTTCGGCTGTGCGTTGATATGTCAGTCAGTCAGTTTCTTCTTTTATATTTATAGATTGTACACAGGACCGTTCATTGTGGCGACACTTGGGGGATGCCTATGTCCAGCAGTGGACGTCTTTCGGTTGAAATGATGATGATGATGATATTGTACATAAATAAAAGTAACAATTTCATTCTAATTCTGTTATTCTTGCTTCAGGAATTATACAACGTGTCCCAGAAATCAACGTCAAGCCGAAAACGGGCAATAGGCCAAGTCGTGACAGTTATTAGAAAAATATAAAAAAAACATCTTAGTCATGTACTTTTCACATTTTATGGATTCAAAAATAAATCTCAAAAAGTGACACCCTGTGATGATCTTTCAAGTCCTGTGACTACAAATATTAACTTTTCCTCAATTTTTTTTTCTGTGACGTAACCATGAATAACCCTTCTGTAAATTACAGTTAAAAGTTAAAACATAACTACCTCAGTTTTAAATAAAATGTTAGATTTTTGCCCAACATTGAATTCAAAATTATTACATCACCCAAATTTAACCGCGTGTAGTGTAAAAAAAATGTACTACACTATTTTGGCAAGTAACTTTAAAAGATGGCGCGTTTAGTCTGGATTCCAAAATGGTATGCCACTTACTAATTTACTACTTCTTAATTGAGGAAAAAAAATATTTTAGTGTTAGGTGCGTTTCAAATAAAATTCAGTTGTTGGATTTCTTTAGTTATAATTTTTATTAAATCAGATTTACCATATTAAATGTTCGAACTGTTTGCCTTCAGCTGAAATGCAAGCTCTACATCTCTTTAAAAATGATCGCGTAATAAGATGGGCATATCGTCTCGAGTTGACGTATTCAGCGGATTCTGCAATTCTTTGACGCAGCTCGTCTATATTATTGGTTTAGAGTACACGATATCCTTTATCGTACCCCAGTAAAAAGTCTATGGGGTTTAAATCTGGTGAACGAGCAGGCCACGAAATTGTACCACCCCGCCCTATCCACCTATCGCGGTATTCATGATTGAGAAACTCACGTACTGTTCGAGCACAATGCGCTGGGCAGCCATCATGTTGGTACCACATGCTGCCGTAAATGTTCAGTGGCACTTCTTCCAATAACTCTGGTAATTGGTTTTGTAAAAAGTCCAAATACCCCTGGGCATTTAAGTTCTCCGGCAGCTCGATTGGACCAATAACTTTACTATTTAAAATTCCCGTCCACATGTTCACTTTTTTTACTGGGGTACGATAAAGGATATCGTGTACTCTAAACCAATACAAAATTTAGACGAGCTGCGTCAAAGAATTGCAGAATCCGCTGAATACGTCAACTCGAGACGATATGCCCGTCTTATTACGCGATCATTTTTAAAGAGATGTAGAGCTTGCATTTCAGCTGAAGGCAAACAGTTCGAACATTTAATATGGTAAATCTGATTTAATAAAAATTATAACTAAAGAAATCCAACAACTGAATTTTATTTCAAACGCACCTAAAACTAACAAATAATTTTTTTTTCCTCAATTAAGAAGTAGTAAATTTGTAAGTGGCATACCATTTTGGAATTCAGACTAAACGCGCCATCTTTTAAAGTTACTTGCCAAAATAGTGTAGTACATTTTTTTTACACTACACGAGGTTAAAATTGGGTGATGTAATAATTTTGAATTCAATGTTGGGCAAAAATCTAACATTTTATTTAAAACTGAGGTAGTTATGCTTTAACTTTTAACTGTAATTTACAGAAGGGTTATTCATGGTTACGTCACAGAAAAAAAACTGACGAAAAGTTAATATTTGTAGTCACAGGACTTGAAAGATCATCACAGGGTGTCACTTTTTGAGATTTATTTTTGAATCCATAAAATGTGAAAAGTACATGACTGAGATGTTTTTTTTATATTTTTCTAATAACTGTCACGACTTTTCCTATTGCCCGTTTTCGGCTTGACGTTGATTTCTGGGACACGTTGTATAAAACCTATGAAAAATGAAGTCATGTGTATATTGTAAGCGGCGCGGTATTAATAGTTTTAGTACCGCAGACACTCGCTACGGCCGACAGCGCCAAAATGGCGAATATCAAACGAGCGCAAAAGCACTTTGACGTAGTGGTGGGTCGTTGTCGAATTTTTGAACGACGAAACGCAACCAGTCTTGCGACGACAAAAACGGTTGTTAAAAACGGTCCTCGTCGCGACTGGTTTGAAGACGAAACTATCGTTGAGTAAAGTAGTTGCAGAAAACGTTCGTTGTCGCAACTAGTTTGAGGACGGTTTAAGAGTGGCAATAAAAATTGTGCTGTATTTCACAAGTATAAAGTTCATTTTTCATTGCAATAATTGGTTTAGAAACGACGACACGAGTGTGATAGTTGAATCAATGGAGTCTCGACCTTATTTTCTTAGTTGTAAGATATTAATTCGCATACAGTAATTCGAAGACTAGTTTGTGCAACGAAGACTGTTTGATCGCATGATGGAAAACGGTTGTTACGTTGCTGAACAAAAAACAGTCTATGAAAACGTTGTTGAAACGCCCACCGCTACTTTGACGGCCGCCAGTCCAGTGGTATTATAGTAGAGGTCAGTGGTTTTTAATGAATGAATAGAAGTCAAAATTGGTTGAACGGACAGTGATAAATGTTTGCTTAAATGTCTATCTAATCCTAATGCGAATGGAGTATAGCCGCGCAAGACACTAACTCGTAGCTCTCTGTGCACGCAGCACGTGATCACAGTGCCACTATCTTTCCTGAAGTCAGTTTGTAGGCGGACAGAGTCCCTACTCTGAAAGGCCGTGACCCTGGAGTCCCACCTACCTTAAATGTTGCAGGTGGGGTTGCTAGCAGACTATGAGGTGTACATGGTAAGCCTACGGGGTCCTCCTCTGAGCGTCACTGCAGGGTGCCAGACGGGAGGAGAAGAGAAGGGTGTCTGACGCCCAGCAAATGCTGAGGTCACCCTTTCGGTACGGGCACGCTCGACGCATTCTGCTTGTGCTGTGACTGTCCCAAATAAAAGTTTGTCTTTTCTATTCTATGCAATGAGCTACTGAAATCTCATGAGAGCTGAACAATCTTCGAGATGACGACAATGATTATACCAAGTGCACAGGATAACAATTTATACGTTAGTAGATGCAAAACATTACTACATCTAATCAATGTTGCTGTTAATGATTTTTTTTATTAGTTGGCAACACTTTGCGGACATTTTGGGTATGGGTATCACGCATAAGGATGTAAATAAAAACAAAATGTTTTCTCAAACTAGGATTTCACCCAAATAGTAAGTACACTCACGCCTGCATACACGATTTCAGGAACATATACCTGTAGGCCATATACATATATATTTGATGTGGAAAACTAAACTTTAGTGTGGGACGCTACCTGTGTCGATACTGGACACGCCATTTTATCTCCCTAGCTCGTCGAACAGTCGAACTGTGCTGCTGCTGCGGCTGCGAAGAACCTCAGGCGGCGGAAAT
This sequence comes from Mythimna impura, assembly GCA_905147345.3. NCBI lineage: Eukaryota > Metazoa > Arthropoda > Insecta > Lepidoptera > Noctuidae > Mythimna > Mythimna impura. The sequence continues at coordinate 1,177,128 of LR990368.1, read as the reverse complement.
ATAACAACCTCGTCGGTAGTTATATTTTCGAGGCGATTGGGGTTAAAACTCTTGGGCTGTGGGGTCCTAGTGCTCATACGCTTTTTAAAGAATTATCCAAACGCCTAATTGACACTTCGTGTGACACAAGAGCTGGCTTTTATCTCGGTCAGAGATTATATAGTTCCACTCTTTAGCTGTACGCACAATAAATGTGTCCCTAAAACTCTTTGTACTTGTGGGTGGGATGTCTCATCTCTACGTTGTACCAATAGCGCAACGCCGTACGTCTAGTGGTCTGATTATGGAAAGGACTTGGCGGAATTAGATTATGCAATTCCAGTGCACACTCCCCGAAATGTAAACGATAGAAAACCGACAGGCTAGCAACTCAGCGTCGATGCCCAAGAATTTGGAGTTTTTTACTTGAGATATGCATCATAAGTGTGTGTATCAGGTTACTTTTTTGTTACAGTTAAGATTATTCTATTCTATGTGTCTCTGGATTCGGAGGAGTTTCTCCTTGGTTGATAACTATCAGAGTCGACTGGCCTGTTAATCTAGCGGTTAGTGGCCTTAACTGCTATGCCGGAGGTCGTGCGTTTTATTCCCACCCAAGACAAATGTTTGTGTGATGAGCACGATCATTTGTTCTGCGTCTGGGTGTAATTTATCTATAATATGTATGTATTTAGAAATATATATAAACATACCTATGTTTATCAGCTGTCTAGTACTCATAGCACAAGCTCTACTTAGTTTGGGACTAGATGGCGTTGTGTGATAGTTGTGGAATATTATTTTATAAATATAATATAGTTACCACTACAATAAGGTACTTCCTTGTCAAACATATATTAAAAAATAATTTAAAATACATTACCCGCACTCCATTGAGTTTGATAGTTGGCTTGGAGAGGGGCTCATCCTCCATTTCGAGCGGTTCTTCAAACTCGAACAGCCCCCCACCCATCTCCACACTCTCGCCAGGTTCGGCCTGAAATATAAAAACATTTTTATTATTTTTACTAGAACAATGCCCTTTTTTTAGGTGGGAAATCATCCAATGACTGCTCCCGCTCTAGGCTGTAACGGTCAGACTTTAACTGACTAAAACTTACTCTTATGCTGCCGAGGGGCCTCCCTAACACAAGCTTAAAAAGGCACTTCACAGTCGGTCTAATGTCAACCAGAGACCAAAATTATAATCAGACGGAAAGACCGCAGCAGGTAAATTGTTCCAGTCCTTTGATGTAAGCGGTGTAAACGACGAGGAGAAACGCTTACTCCGGACCGTAGAGGTTTCAACAACGTAAGGGTTTTTTTAGGTGGGAAATCATCTAATGACTTCCGCTTTAGGTAGGAGCGGCCAGACTTTTACTGATTAAAACCCACTCTTATGTTCTTACTTTGCCTTCGTTTCAGGACCCCGGGGTTCTCTTTAGCACAACCCACTGTCCTAGTAGCCTTCGACCCATTGCATGCATTTGCAGCTGTTTGACAGTGTTGTTATGAATAGCCCGAAGCTGTGACCTCAGTCTTGCCAAGGTATTGTGTTAACCAATTATTGGGTAGTGCAGGTCAGAAAGGAACTCGCTTCATGTAAAAGACTGATATCCAGCTGGATGATTCCAACATAAATATGCTCCAGTGCCAGCAGAACAAAATTCTCAGAATGTACCATGGTACATAACCAACAATGAAGTTCATGAACACCTTGAAATGAGAACAATCAAAGAGGAAATTCGAAGCTTGGCAGCTAAATACAAAGAGCGGCTAATCAGTATAATAATAATAATAATAATATCCCACAACTATCACACAACGCCGTCCAGTCTCAAGCTAAGCAGAGCTTGTGTTATGAGTACTAGACAACTGATAAACATACTTATATATTTCTAAATACATACATATTATAGATAAATTACATCCAGACACAGAACAAATGATCGTGCTCATCACACAAACATTTGTCCTGGGTGGGAATCAAACCCATGACCTCTGGCATAGCAGTCAGGGTCACTAACCACTAGACCAACAGGCCAGTCACCCTAACAAACTCACTTGGCAGCTCACCATGAAATAGTATGTGAGGCGACTAAAATCATCATCAGATCCTAGAGCTAGAAGACAGACAGTAGCTCTGGACAGCAGTTAAGTAGATGCTGCCAATGGGAAGCCACTCTGCATAACAGAACAGAATTGCTCATAGCCTTGCACGGCTGATTGCAAATAATAAAAAAAAGTATATTATGTATATAAAAAACGGCTTAGTTTTACCCAGTTAAGATTGAAAATTGACTACAACAAAATTGGGAAATACGAATACTAGATTTTTTTTCTACCTATTTGCAATCCCTCTTGAGACCATAAGCAGATCCATATTTTTGTTAGTAGTAATTAAGCTGTTGATCCCCGCACAAACGCCGGCGTTCGTGCGCCATTGTCTTACTATTGTGTCTTTAATTACGCTAATCAAGAAGTTAAATAAGCACATTACTTCTCAACATGCACCTGTATGCAAAGCCACAATATTGGGCAATCTGCTCGACCAGCCACGACGCTAAGAATGCTGTTGCTACTGCCGTGGACATAGCAGCGATGCAACAATATATAAATGGCATTGTAGTGGAGTGGCTAGTGCTCCCTCTTACAGAAGGCAGTTTCTCTTCTGCCTTTTTATCACGACAGTTGGGCTTAATAGTTCCGCAACTAGTGGATTCAAATGCAAGATCAGGTGTTCTTTGAGTAGAATTGTTGAGACTAAGCTAGTAATATGTGTGCGTCAGCTCAGACAATTTCTATCTTTTAATCTAAGAGAGAAAACTATGATACATCCAAATTATGTATGGAAGAACCATACAGGTTAATTACTATCCGGACACAGTAACTCTTTTATTATGAAGCACTCTCTTGCCAGGTGACTCTATGACCAGCAGGTGACTCTATGACCAGGTTTTACGAAAATATCTTTTTAAATTCAATGAAAATTGTCGTCAAGGATTTTTCTGTCTTATTTGTTATTAAATATTCCATCAATAAAAAATAACTTGCGTGTATCAACACGGCTACATTTTTAATATAGTTTTAATAGCTATGAAAGAACAAAATACGACTTTTTACACTTTAAAGATTTTTATTCCATTTTAACCTTAAATTTGTTTCGGGTTAAATTATCACAACACATATGAACAGTTACCTTGGCATGTACAGTTCCCATAGTGGATTGTGTATTTTACTACTACTAAGTGGAAATTATATGTTTCTAATTACAATCTAAACACAATTTGGAATTTTTCTATTTTGAAATTACATAAACAACAAGGTTTTGACAGTTCGACCGGACAATTTTTATTTTATGCCCTGGCAACATTGATTCTTCGTTCGAAAAGTATTCATTTATTTATTTACCTCAAAATCAATAACAATTATTAGAAAATAAAAATATTAAACAAAATAATATTAGACTGATTGACACTCCAAGACACTAATTTACAAATGTCACGCAATCAAAAATGTAGGTACGGAAAAAATGGTTGCTTGTTACGTTAGTTCTCATTATACCTGTAACCCTATTGACCACCGACTGAAATACACTAAGCGAAAGGCCGAAGTCATATCGCCTCACTACGACCCCATAGGATAAACTTAAGGTTGTTTTTGAGATAAGAAATCCTCCAATGACTTCTCCATCTCATTGTGTGTACTTACCTGTGTGCCAAATAAACGTGTTTTCTTTCTTTCTTTCTTCTTTCTCCAGCTCTAAGGTGGAGCAAGAGGGCGTGCTATACTTTTTCTACTTATAACCCTATGGCCATCAGTTGCCCTTCGTTCCAGGACCACGGTTTCCCATTCCGAAATTCCCTGTGGTCCTGGCGGGCATCGGCCCCATTGGGTCTCTACGGTTTTACTGATATCTCCTTGAGACGTCCGTTGTGCCCTAAGGACGTATCCTTGCCAGACGTCGAGCTAAAAATTGAGTGCCGTCCGCAAGCCCGTGCCTATAGTCGCCGGGGATCACCTTGAGACTGCCGACGACCTGCGGGGCTATTGCGTAACTCTGTTGACTGTTCAAGTGATGATCACTTGTTAATAATGTGCATCTTTGAACTGTCAAAGAGCTAGTTTCGTATTGCCTATATTTAGTGACCAACTGCAGTGACGTCATTAGCCACTGGTGCCTTTGATAAGCCACCGTAACACGTTTTGACAGATGTTATTGTATCGATAATTTTAAAATTGCGATTGTGTAAGCTTTTGAAGCTGTATAATAGTCGATAAAATTTTAGAGTGGTCACAATAGGCATCGTAAATTTTTATAATTCAACACATTTCCACCACATTAATTTGTTAGTCACTTGTGTGATACGTAATACCAATTTTATGAAATTTTCAGTTGACAACTAAGTTTAGTGTGCAACGAATGCTAGTTGTCAACTGTTATTGAAAAAGTTAGCCAATAGCCCCCCTGGTCGTTTCCTATGGCTGACTGGGGCGTAAGGGTGTCCGATCCCTCACGATTGTGGTCAAGTGACCTTTGCCAGCACTTCGCAGAAAGAAGCGACCGCATCCCATTCCTACTCGCTCCGGACCATGGCCTGAACAAGGGCCCAGCGCGAAATATCACCGCCACCGAACGCCTTCATGAGGATACGGCACACCCCTCCGTATGCTATACAGTGTTCTTAGAATGGTCCACACAATGGTGACACACAAGCATCCTTGTTTGAAAATATGATAATTAAAACAGTGGTTTGAATGTTCGGAAACATAATACTTCGAACAAATGTTATTTCGGCTAAGAATAACATCGATGAAAAAATTTTCGACCAAATGAAACGTCGGAGTAACAAAAAAAATCGATATAATAGAGATAATAGGTCGACTGATACAGTGGCAGACGTAATTTCGATGAAATAAAAAAAAAACGAAATAATAGTTGAAAAATTTTAGGTGAAATGAAATTCGGTCGTATATTTTTCGAACTCTTATGAGTATCCTGCGGTACATGGTCTTTAAGGTCGTTGGCGAAAGCCGAGAAGAGGGACCCGAGCTACATATGAACAAGTCTGTAATCAAAAGAGTATCCACCTTCAAATACTTGGGTTACCTGTCTGCAGGGTTGGGCAGTATTTGAATTACTTGTAATTAAAAATGAAATACAAATACGTATTTAGTATTTGTATTTCAATTACTTCCTTAAAATGTAATTTGTAATTCGTATTTCAAATACCTGATGGCGAAGTATTTTGTAATTAGTACCTATTTCAAATACTTGAGGCTTCAAAATACATTTTAACTTCAAGAAAGATTGTTTTCTTTAGCAGGTTTTATTCACTCTTCAACAAGAGGCTGTTTGTCTGACAGTACATTTAAAAATCTAGTGTTCATGAAGGAAACTCTGGTTTTACTGATTAATTAATCTTGTTTTCCTCTAATTTTCAGCCCATGCTGGTTTGGATTACTTATTTTGTAATATGTAATTTGTATTAGGTCTTTACCTATGAAATTGGAGATTTGTATGATAATTTTAAAATATAAAAATTTTGGTATTTTTTTTATTTCAGCTAATCAAAGTACTGGCCCAAATTATCTATACAATTTTGCCATTTTGATGGCAGTTTGTTTATCCCTTTACTGTAGAAGTCTGCCGGACGGGAGGCGATGAAGTCAGCGAAAGCGTTTTGTACTGCATCACGGGTGTTGAATTTATTCCCACTTAAAAATTGTCTAAATTTTGAAAAAAGTAGAAATCTGTTGGGGCAAGGTCCGGTGAGTACGGTGGGTGACGGAGAGCTTCCAGCTGTAACTCTTGTAGCTTTGCGATGGTCTGTCGTGAAGTGTGAGCTCGCGCGTTGTCGTGGAAAAGCAATGGGGAAGAGCGATTGACTAGTCTTGGTTGTTGAATTGCGAGCTTCTCCATCATTGTTTGCAATTCTTGGCAATAGACATCTGCCGTCACTGTTGTGCCATTCGGTAAGAAGCTGTGATGTACAAGTCCGGCACTGGTCCACCAGACAGTCACCATCATCTTCCTATGAGTAATCTTTTTTTTAGCGGTACCTGGGTCCACCCACTGAGACGAACACTTACGGTTGTCGTACAGGATCCACTTTTCATCGCAGGTAACAATTCGATTAAGAATTCCCTCGTTTCTATGCCGATTCAGTAGTGCTATGCTGCTTCGACACGTAAATCTCGCTGTCGGTCGCTTAGTTCGTGTGGCACCCACTTATCTAGCTTTTTTATCTTTCCGATTTGACGCAAGTGCTTCAATGTTTTTTTGACACTAACTCCAAGGCCCGCAGCAAGCTCAGCCGTAGATTGAGATGGATCCGCTTCCACTATCGCCTTCAATTCGTCGTTGTCGACAATAGTTACCTACCGGCCGACCGCGCGGCTCGTTCTTCAACTCAAAATTTCCAGATTTAAAACGATTGAACCAATAATGGACTGTGTTTAAGCAAGCAGTGTTATGCCCGTACACGTCGTTAATGTTTCGTGTTGTTTGCGCAGCGGTATTTCCACGTAGGAACTCATATTCGAAAATTGTACGAATTTTCAGTTTATCCATAGCGCCAAAAACTACCACAATGTCACAAAAACAAAAAACTATCTAAAAACAAATGACTGAAATTGAAATTAAATTAACACGTCTTTCGAATAAAATTTATTTGAATTTCGAATTGCGCGCCAATCCACAGATAATTAATTCTGAAAATGCTGGTTATAGAATCTCCAATTACATAGGTAAAGACCTATTAAATTTTGTATTTCAATTAAAAATCGCAAAAAAACTGTATTTTGTATTTTATATTTCAAATACCTTACTTAAATATATTTTGTATTTTAATTACTTGCGATACCGTATTTTGTAATTTGTATTTCAATTAAAGCAAAGCATGTATTTTGCCCAGCCCTGCCTGTCTGACGACTTTAAAGGCGGTGTAGACATTGAAAGACAGCGCAGGCACGGTAATAATTAGATAATATTACCGTGGCGCAGGGCACTAGCCGTCCGGTGCAACATGTTGGTCCGTAGCTTTGTTCAGTGTGAACCAACTGACCAAGTTAAAATCACTCTTTAATCAAGGCCTACTGCCAAAGTCTGTACACGGGTAATCTATAGGTCAATTACATCAAAATATCGCTAAATGTCCTGCGCGTCCAATATAATGCGTTCAGGATGTTGTTGGGAGTCCAATCTGCGCAATGGTGACACTCGGGCCTTTCTTCCGCCTGAATCCGGAATACTAACCTCCCGTACTTACCGTGTTCGTTGTGGACCTGTGCCATGCGGAAGGTGAGGGCACCGTGGAGCCTCTCCAGTCACTTCTCAAACAACAAGGGCAGCGTACGGGGACAACGGGAAGTAATTTTAATTGGTTATCTATAATGCCGCTTATCCCTTTTAACAGGCCCATAGCCTATGGGGGCACCGCCGTGTCCTCGTGGGGGCGATCGGCGCCAGTGATCTCTCGCGCCGGGCCTTGGTACAGGCCATGGTCCGGAGCGAGGAGGAGTGGCAGGCGGTCGCCTCCTTCTGCGAAGCAGTAATGCTAGCAAATGAGGAGGCCGACCTCGGGAGGCAATGGCCCTCTCGCCCCAGCCGCCGGAGTTCGCCGGGCTTGCGGATAGCGAGCAATGGGTAGCTCACTTTCCGACCGACCGGTAACCGTCCGGGCCGAGCCCAAGTCGGCGACGGCGCGTATTGTTCCACGCGCTCCTCAGAGTCAGCAAATCGTAGGGGCCCAGCAGGGTCGAAGCCACGGGCATTATCGAGCAGGTGGTGTAAAAAGCAATTTTTTACACCACCTGCTCGATAATGCCCTTTTATACGTCATACAACCATCACTTAAAGCAAGTAATTCTGTCCCTAGGGAGATAATGCAGTATGGGCGATCCCTAGGGAATAATGAGATTTGAATTTGGAACGTGAAATACCGTCAGCATTATATGAATTAAAATGTACAATCTGTTTTTTAATTAAAGATAATGATTTGACAATTCGAATGTTGCATGTTTTTTCTATTTCATAAATAGTGAGGTACCGCAACCGATATTGAACAAAAATCCGAAAATATTCGTAAAAATAATTTCGTTTTTTTATGGAACTAATTATGGTCGTTTTTTTTTATTTTCTGAAGGTAATTTGATAGATGCAAATGTCTAACTCATAAAATAAAATATAATTTAAGCCTAAGAATTGAAAGACTAGCGAAAGCTGCGTCATTTTATTTTTTTGTCTCGATTTATTATCACCAAACCCAGGTAAAAATATAGAATTACTCAAAGTTATATTCTTGCTGACACTTTATTACAACTTTACTAGGTTAGAGATTAACACTAGGTTAATCTCTTCTAAAATTGTAGCGATAAACGAATTTAGTGTCGGTTTCTTCCAATGCAGACATGTGAATTCACAGCTTGACGAGCAATGGGCACGCTATAATCATGAAGGTTAGTCCCCTCTTTGAGGAGTGGCTAAGCAAGTCCTCACCGGACATGGTCAGTTCGGGAAGTTCCTACATCGGATTGAGAAGGTCACCACTGTGTGGAGGACACGGTGGAGCATACGGTGGTGGTGTGTCTCACTTGGGCGGAGCACCGCCGTGTCCTCGTGAAGGCAATAGGTGGCAGCGACCTCTCGCGCTGGGTCCTGGTACAGGCCATGATCCGGAGCGAAGAGGAATGGCAGTTGCCGCCTCCTTCTGCGAAGCAGTAATTCTAGCCAAGGAGGAGGCTGCACGAGTAAGGAAACGAACATTTTTACGCCCCAGCCGCCGAGACCCCAACCCGGACTGCCGCAATGTCAATACTAACGTCGAGCAATGGGTAGCTTGCCGTTTGGCAGTACGCTAATCGCCAGGACTGAGCCCTAGTCGTTGACAGCGCTTAGTGATCTACGCGTTCCTCAAAGAGATGTCAGCAAACCGTAGGGGCACAGTAGGGTCGATGTGGTTTTAAGCAGTAAAAGTCTGACACGCCCTCCTGCTCCACCCAGACCGGGAGAAGTCATTGGATGAATTCCCATCTTGATAAATATCTTGACGACCAATGATGATAACTTTTCTAAAGCATAAACTGCGACTGTCTCGTCCCGCTCTTGTAAACAAGATGTAAAATTGTGTTGGGACGCCCATATACTGGAGCTCCCTGGTAAAAGGTACTAGTTAAGAACTCATGGAGCGGTTTTCAACCGCGCCCGCCACGGTGGAAGAAACAGCTGTTTTATTTCTAAACCCACGAGACCGGAGTTTTGTGTGGTTACACAGCCGTCGCGGTTGCGGTTATTGCTCGCAAACTTGGCAGATGACAATCGCAAGCCGCGCGATTAATTACCAGTTGAGCTCCAAACCGCCGTGGACATACGAATCGAGCTGTTGAGATACTTACTTCAAAGAAGGCCTATAAAGTTCTGGGTGCATCAATCGATTTTCGGATTTCGCATCGAATTTCTCTATCCCCTGATGGCCATTGCGGTTTTTAACCGACCACAGAGAGTGCGGGCGCAACCCGCCGAGGCTGCGGGTGACCGTGACCTGCATGATTCTACTAGTTGCCCGCCGGTAAAAACGGTTTTGTGAGTTCTTAGTGTAAGTAAAAGTCCGAGTGTACAAAATATGATAATAATTTTGAATATTTTAATCTTCAATTCATATTAGACTCTTATAAACAAACAATATTGTTTCTTGGTCCTTCTTTCCTTAAAGGTTATATTATTAAAAGAATCGGTATAAAAAATCGAATTTGGAGACATCACTTTTATCAAAAAGCAGGCAACATATTTCTGGAGTTTGACATTTGCACTTGTCAAATCATTATCTGGGATTAAAAAACGAACTTTAGTGCATCAAACAAGTTTATTCAAATTTCAAACTGGCCACTAAAAAAAAATACAATAAAAAAGTTTCTAAAAAAAAGTAATGAACAAGCGGTTGCGTTATAGAAAATTTAAACTATAGAATCTTTGAGTAGTGAATTTTGTTTGTTTCAAATCTCAAAACATTTTGAGTGATAGTTAAGATTAATTCGTAAATAATACTTATATTTCTGTATTATATGATTTCTTTTACTAAATTGTCTTTTAATTATCTCACAGATGGTGTAAAAAGTAGAGTATCCAACACGGGGATAAAATCTCACAGATGGTGTAAAAAGTAGAGTATCCAACACGGGGATAAAGCTGTCTTTGTCTTGGGCGGCTTGAATTCCTCACTTCACTCAGGTTTCTTTATTAACTCCCTCGCAATGCTCGGGAGTTAATTATATAATTCCCTCACTATCGTTCGGGATTAAAATTAGCAACCTTCGTTTCGATCGGAATTCAACATCCGCCACCCGCGACTTAAAGACACTGCTTTATCCCCTAGTCACATAATCTACTATTATTTATTACAGCTATTAAAATGCATTAAAAATTTATTATACTTACAAGTTGATTTTTTTTTGTCACCGGCCAGGAATAACTCAGTTGTTACTTAGATTTTGTCGAGTTTTGCGAACAAAAGTTAGATCTACTGTCCACCGACGCGACGTTGCCGCCAGAGTTACAGAGTTTTACAGTTTTGTATGTAAGCTGTGAAGAGGCGTACATCAAGTTATAATGACGAATACGCGTCTATGAAGCTACGCGTCCCTGGCCTTACTGAATAGCGGATTTGTTTGTTTTATAAATTTTTTATTTAATTCTTTGTCTTTTTATTTATTAAGTTGTCTGGCATTTTTGCTGAACTGGACCTATTTGGTGCAGGCGCGAGACACACAATGTTAGTTATTTTATTTTCTTATTTTTTTTTATCTTAGATGTTTACATGTTGTTTCTGCATTGTGTGTATCTGTGTACGTGTGCCAAATAAATATTTTTCTTTCTTTCTTTCTTTCTTTCTTTCTTTCTTTCTTTCTTTCTTTGTACACGTGCGCTCTAAGGGTCGGCTATACAAAAAGCTCGTATAGTGCTCTGCGAGTCCATTATAAAAACGCTTTTAGGGTTATGTTGGGACTGCCGCGCTTTTGCAGTGCGTCGGGGATGTTCGCGGAAGCGATTTGATTTTTACGCTGTCATGCGAACACGAATAGCATCCCTGATGCGGTGGGTGCATAGTTCCAACACCCTGGTAGCTATTGTGGCCGGCAGGATGGACAGCCCGATAATGTGGCACTGGATGACGACTCATCCTGCGTCATTTTTGTTTGTGTATGTGTATTATAATATGTTTGTGTAAATGTAATATGTTGTGTAAATGTAATTTTTTTCTGTATGTGCAATTTGTTTCTGTATGTGTAATTTTGTTTCTGTATATGTAATTTGTTTCTGTATGTGCAATGTTTTATGGACTCTGATTGTAAGAAATAAAAAAATATTATTATTATTCTAGCATAAATAGTGTCTTAGCATTGATATCGAATGCTAGAAAAAAAATTGGTTGCTCATAGTTGACATATAGAAGGATATCCTTAGCGTTCGTTCTATTGCCAGTTCAAGCAAGCCTTTTTTTTAGAAAACGTCTGAACTTCAGTTAATCTTGTTAAAAAATAATAATAATAATAACTAATAAACACTTTATTTCAGACCATGGTGTCCAATTTGTTAGTAACAATGTTCTTAAATACTAGTGTTAGTAATACTTAAAACTACCCACAGCAAAACATGTAAAAAGAACAAACAATCACTACTGAAAGAAAGAAAGAAAAGAAAGAAAATTGCGTTTATTTGGCATTACAAAAAAAAAACAAAAATAAAACAATGATTGATGTAGCCACAGTCCAGCCGACTAGCGATCATGCTAAGGATGCTGTTGGCGCTGCCCCGCACTCTACGCACCAGGGATGCGAACCTTTTACGCATCGTAGGGTAAAAGCAGTCGACGCGATGTTCAGCAAACTTCCCTGATACACTACAGAATCGCCGCAGCCGCATCAGCATCCTGAACACATTATTAAACTGGACTCGGAGGGCTCTGTAAGACTTTTGGGTATAATTGGCCCACAGGCTGCACGTATAGAATGAAGTATCTCTGTTGAACAACGAGCAAACGTGCGAGCTATCATGTACAACGAAAGTATTTTCTTTGAGTGTGAATTTGGTATCATCAATATTGATTTTGGTGTAACTCCAAGGGGCACCTGCCCCTTGACCTGAGCCCGCTCCTACTTTCTAACCTAATGACCAGCCCCCTTAGCCAAGTTACAACCGTTTCGTTTCGATTCTCTTGTCGTTGATCGCCTCGAGTCGGCCACGCCTCCTATTCCTTTGTTCTGACCACGTGACCGAGCGTTGATATGACGTCAAAACAAAGGAATAGGAGGCGGGGCCAACTCGAGGCGATCAACGAAAAGAAAATCGAAACGAAACGGTTGTAACTTGGCTAGGGGGGCAGAGGCCTTACCACGAGCTTTTAACGTGACCCATTTGACGACGTAACCGGAACTGTTAAAGGGATGGAGCAATAAAGTAGTAGTATAGATGGAGAGTACAGCCCCATCTCTCTTCCGCGCTCACACAACTGATATTTTGACACGTCATGGTGAGGCCCCTGGCCCTACAGACAGCTTTACCCCGTGTTGGCTGGAACAACACGGCGTCTTCACCTTCCGCATGACGCAGGTTCTAAAGGTTCTTGCATCGGATTCATCAAAGATGCATTCGTCAGCGTAAAGCGCTGATGGCCCCCTAGCCAAGTTACGACCGTTTCGTTTCGATTCTCTTGCATCGAACGACTCGAGTAGGCCACGCCACCGATTCCTTGGTTCTGACGTCATTTCAACGCTCAGTCACGTGGTCAGAACAAAGGAATTGGAGGCGTGGCCTATTCGAGGCGTTCGACGCAAACGAAACGATCGTAACTTGGCTAGGGGAGCTGTTCTCTTTTCCAGATAAGCCTTCTTCTTCTTATCTGATATGTTTTTTTTTATCTTCGATCCTCAAATAATAATCGTCTTCTACGATGTCCTTTAATTACACCGCTTTGGGTTTATCCACTCCTCCTTTTTTGTCTAGGCGATAATATCTCTTTGGAATGCGCTCCCTCTGAAAGTCAAGATGGCGACCAGCCGGTTTTCCTTGTAAGGTGAAGGCACGTTAACACATTCGCAAGAATTTGGTAAAATCATTACATCATTGATTGCCTGGATTCGTTTTTTCACAATAATGTTGCTTATTTACTTAAAGGTATGAATTGATTATTTTACTTATTTCTTTTTTGTTTGTCTATTTGTTAAGTTGCTTCTGCCATGTTATGTTTCTGCATCACCCTTGATTGACTAGTAGAAAATGCCTAAGGCATTAAGTCAGTCATTTTTTGCAGACATAAGTGCTTTTGACTACAGTTTTGGCTATGATTTAAGTACCTATTAAATTCGGAAGGCCTCCCACAAGGTGGACCGATGACCTAGCGAGACTCGTGGCAATCCGATGGATACGAGATGCACAGGACCGGTCGTTGTCGTGGTGACACTTGGTGGAGGGTTATGTCCAACCGTGGACGTCGTTCGGCTGTCTATGTGCTACGTAGGAGATTCAACGCGATCGGGATAGCGAAGCGAAGCGGCGCGAATGGAACAAACAATTGATACTCTATTGCTGTGGCTTATGTGATCAACCCCATGTAGGTGCGATGTGTCGACGAGTGATGTGAAGCGGACGCGACAGTTGGTTGGTTTCGCGCGAACTCTTGCCGTGAAGTGGCTTGTTTTGCAAAAGCAGCCACATAGCGTTGAATTCGCGCAAATTGCATCCAATTGCTTCCTGATTACGTTCACGTTGAGTCACTTAAGGAGCAGGGGCGTAGCTGTGGGTGTCCAAGGCTCAGGGGCAAAAAAATCTAGGGTCCCTTTTTTACGTGGGAAATTATTAATAATAATAATAATTCATTCATTGTACCGATAGTCGTGTCAGCCAATGGCTTAATAGCTAAGAGCCTCGACCAACATCTTAGGAGGCTCGCGTTAGGCGGCTGGATCAAGGGCTTGATTCAGAAAGCGGTACTCCTGGACACGGCTCGTATAGTTAGGAGGGTCCTCTCTCTGGAGCCCTGACCGCCGGTAGCTTGGACTCTGTTCCCGATACCGGTGGGCTACTATTTTTTATATTTTTAAATGTTTTTTTTTTAAATTTTTTAATTGAAATATTTAAAAATAAAATTTATATGTATATACCTAATGAATAAACGAAACAAATAGTAATAATAAAATTTATTCAAATTATACAGTCATTCAGTGAATATAGTTTTTCTTGAATCTGTTACAAGTTCTCAACGTGTTCTATGCCTGAACTAGGTCATCCTGTGTTTGAGGCGAGAAAAGGTAAAACATTATGAATAAATAATCACAGTAATTTACACAACAAAAAGGTAAAATAGACATATATTAGGTAAGCAAAATAAAAAAAGTGTATATAGTATAAAAAATCTTACTTGCTAATAAAATCTTACTATACTAACTTAGCTAAATAATCAAAATAAATAGTGCAAGCAATCTTTATTTTAATACAACTAGTAACTTCTCTGTATCTTCATAGGACAATTTTTGTAGAGCTTCCTTGAGAGACTTCTTACAATTTACGTAATTTAAGGCTAAATGCTTGCTTTCGCATTCAGTCTATTATAAAGTAGAGGTCCCAGAAAAATATAAAATTTGGCTGTGAAAGCATATTTTGTATTCAATAACTTCTTCTGCTCTAGGTTAAGCGAGACGGAGTGTCAGACTTTTACTGATTAACAGTGGAGTAGGTAGATTGAATTGGGGTCATTGATCCAAAAACGTAAATATTAATTTGGACATTCCTCCGGAATTGGTTGATTATTAAAAAAAAAAACCGGAACTTAGGTAGGAATTGTATTAAAATGAGCAATATTATATTCTTCATATTTTTTTTAACGGCACTCAGTCACGATTTGACACAACCCAACGACCAATCAGAAGATTATACCTTCCTTTAAATTTTGAATAGAGTAGTAGGTAATAATATCACTACCAACATTAACAATATTTAATTGAATCCGGAAATACCGGAATTACTTTCCGGAAAAATGGTTTATCTACGTTATTCTTTCTGTGTGTATTTTTGATACAAGTTAATTTAATGCTGTAACCTATTTTATTTTATTTACATTTTTGAAGGTGGGGCAATTTTTCATCGGTTCAAAAAGAATTGTTAATCAGGATTTGGGTCCCCCCTTCTGAGCTTAGGGGCCTCGGGACCCTGCCCCCCGCCTAGTCCTTCGGTAGCTACGCGCCGTGCTGCGGAGGACGCTGTGTAAGATCTCACAGTAAAATCGTAGGTTGTAGGTGCTGAACTGAATTGACTAGCTGTCATTCTTATTCGACGGAATGGTTTGACAAATTATATTTACTTCTTCCATCACCATCGCCTTTCTACCATCGGACAACCGGACATACGGCGAGTATCCAACAGTTAACAATATACCTATCTTGTATTTCGCCTCGTCGTTTATACCGCGTACATCGAAGGACTGGAACAATTTGCCTACTGCAGGCTTTCCGTCCGATTAATTATAATTTAGGCGTCTTCAAGGCTAGAGTGAATAGGCTCTTAATAAACTAGTGTGCTTCACCATCAACGATTGCATCAAGCACTGCTTACTATAAGGAGGGATCGTAGTCAAGCACTAATTTATATTGTTAAAAAAAAAACTGGTCGATTTTACTGGGTAGAACTACAACTTGTGTGCCTTTCCCCCTTGTATTCACTTCACCAAGCTCTCAATGTGGATGTAACACCCCGATTACATTCGCGTAGTGGGACTCTTCATTTTGGTTTCGATTAGGTTGATTTGCGACGTTCACAAACTCAAGATTCGCGTATATAAGTTGGTTTTGGTCTATCTGAAATTTAAAAAAAAGTAGGTTATTACTTCTGACAACTGTGGTTATTACTGACTGTTTTCAAGGTTCCGTACCTCAAAAAGAAAAAACGGAACCCTTATAGGGTCACTTTGTTTTCTGTCTGTCTGTTTGTCAAGACCCTTTATCTCGGGTACGCGTGGAAGTATCGAGTTGAAATTAAAACCATATACTCAGGTTTGCGATCCCATGAAGCTGTGAAAAAATTCAACTTCTGAGTTGACAAAAAAAAAAGTTATAGCCGTTTATGTCGTAACAAACGTATATTTCGACACTCTCGAGGGAATCAACATTCATAGGGTACTCTTCCCGTTGACCAAGAATTCTAAAATTTGGCATGAGGCAAGGTCTCATGGCACAAGTATAGGAAAAAATCTGAAAACTACAAAGGAGAATGCTCACGAAGTATGAAAAAAAATCCCAGGCTTGGCGCAAATGAAACGTACCTATCTCAGATTTTTAGTATGTCCCTGTAATAAAATGCCACATAGGTGGCATTGTACTGCAGTACCGACTAGTTTTTTTAGTAGCCTTTTTTGTGTCCAACTGTGTCCCACCAAACCTCTCTGTCTTTAGAGATCTCTGGCCAAGTTTGCCCCGTGAATATGATCAGATCGTCACACCATCTTCGCCACAATCGACCTTGACGGCGTCGCCCACTCTCAGGTGTCCAATGAGTGAGAATCCTCGATCATCTGTCCGGGTGCATTCGCAATATCTACTAGTAATTTAATAAAATTAGAAAGTCTACCTGGTTATCCATTTCCACTGTCTCCTCAACTGGTTGTGATTTATTAAACCACCCTTGTTTTAAAATGAAGTATAGTGCCAATATCAGAACAGACACTCCTATAAGTGTTGCTGATACGTATATGACCCAACTATAATTATAACTTTTATCAAGCAACGATGACTGCTTTTCATTTCCTGAAATGCATATAAAACTTTTCTGTTTATACCTACTTATACTGGCTCCCAACGGCTGGATGGATGGAGAGGGAGAGGTAGGCCAAAGAAAAGATGGATGGATTGTGTGAGAAGTGATATGAAAGAAAAGGGAGTTAGTGATAGCGTGACGAGTGACAGGACAGAATGGAAGAAAAAAACGTGTTGCGCCGACCCCAAATAAAACGGGACAAGGGCAGGAAGATGATGATGACTGGCTCCCAACGGCTTCGCGAGCGTCAAAGTAGAAAATTGTCTCAAGGGATCATACTCCTGGGATCAAAAGTATTCTGTGTGCTGTTCAAAGACATGGTTTAAGCGTGAAGAAGAAACAAACATACATACACACTCACATATTCACAAACTTTCGCCTTTATAATATGTGATTGTTAATGTAATGATTAAATGATAAATGATATTTATTCTGCAAATATGTTTATAAAACACTTTTACACGTCAATTTTTTTTGTCATTTTAAACTAGATGAGGCCGGTGTTTCGTAGCTGACTACCCTGAGAAGAAACACCGAAACAAACTCAGGGGTCAAAGTCTCTTTTAAAGTCCATACAGTAAATATGTAATGGTCAAATCACATGAGAACCATGCAGATTTGTCTGAGATGGTCTTTTGAAGAAAGAACCATACAGATTTGAGTGGACCTGTCCAGTCAGTGCAAGCATTTGTCAGTATTCGCAAAGCTCTACTCAGGACTACCAAGGAGCTCAACGACTTGACGAACAATACCAAAGAAAGGACATTTGGGTAGGCCGCAGAAAATACTCAAATTGCCAGACATACGTTAAAATTACTGAAAAGGAAAAAACAGCAATCAACCTAGTCCTCACGTTCACAATAATAAAAGGAAATATATAGTTTACAAAGTGTAATACTTAGTAAAGTAAATATTTACTTATGTCAAAATTTAATTGAAAAAAAAAATATCAAATTGCAAAATAAAGATAATCTACACTGACAGATTGTAAAAAAAAAAAACAATAAAAAAGCATAATTGAAAATAAAACAAAAGAAAGAGAAGAATAAATAAATAAATATTTATAATTTTATATTAATCCCAAGCCTTTTCGTCCTCAACATAGTCCTATAAAGTGTAAAAAGCCTTTTGGCAAAGTTTATGCTTTACAAATGATTTGAATTTATTAAGGCTTAGTTGTTGAATATGACTAGGGAGTTTATTACGTCCAAACACCATACGGTACTAATACTACGGAGTAGTACGGATAATAGCACCACCCCATCTCTTCCCGTGGGCGTCAGGGACAACCCAGAGGACGGGCAGCAGCATTCACTGTGCATTTCAACAACCACAATGCGATCGCCAACCCGCTTGCCAAGCGTGGCGATCATGACAAACCCCCTTTGGGGTAGGCCTATGTCCAAGTCTAACAGTGGACGTCTTTCGACTGAAATGATGATGAAAATGTTAGTGTGATGACTATTTTTTTTGTGGTGGAAATCCTGATGGACATGTGGGCACTAAGCACTGCGGTCACCCTGGACTATGTCCCTTGGGACAATTTTCTACAATCTTGCAGGCGAAGCCGCTGGCTGCAACTGGAATGGAACGAGAGACTAAAAACATACAGATTAATGTTGTTATCTTTAGCTTTTCTTACCTCCAGGGTTGAGATACTGGTAAATTAATAAATTCTTATTAACGACAAAACGTGTTATCTGCAATTCTTTCCCGTCGTTAGTATACTTGTAGTCGTAGTACAGACAACACAATATAGATCCATTGTGCGCCATCTCGAATTTTATTTGATTTTTTTGTGTTTCGTTAAATGTTTTTATCTTATTTTCTTTTGTAATAAGGGCTGTAAAAGTTTCTCTATCTGTAAAAGTAAATAACCTTTATTATAAGTTACATAATGGATGGATTGTGTAAACAGTGATATGAAAGAAAAGGAAGTTAGTGATAGCATGACGGTTGATAGGATAGAATGGAAGAAAAAAACGTGTTGCGCCGACCCCAAATAAGATGGGACAAGAGCAGGAAGATAATGATGATAAGTTACATATGTAGACGAGTCACTGTAGGTAGATTAAATGCGTTAGCTGAAAAATAATAGGAAATATGCAAAAAATAAAATTACCTAACCAGTTAATTAATTAATATACAAAAAATATATTACTAACTGTGGAAACAATATCAAAATTGATAGAAAAGTAAAAGAGAACAAATACAAGGTAGTTTTAAATCTGCAAAAAATTTCAGGAGGCATCGTGTTACTGATTTTAGACCCAAATCAGCAATAAAATTGGTGGGTATATTTTTTAAAGTGTTATTGTTGTTTAAGGAAATCGGTAAATGAGCTATAAGGTTTCGTAGAGTAAGGGCCTGCGCACACTTGAGGCAAGACTGTCTTAGACAGAATTGTATAAGACGTCGCAGACTTGTCTGCGACAAGACTGTTTTGAGACGTGCCCGTACGCCGCTAGACTGTTTTGTAGACAAAACAGTCTGTGTATGCACCGTGATGTAGACAAAACAGTCTTGTCGCAGACGTCGTAGACAAGTCTGCGACGTCGTAGACAATTCTGTCTAAAACAGTCTTGTCTCAAGTGTGCGCAGGCCCTAAGTGGGCGGAGCGTCGAACAGGCCGTCGCTCTCACTAAATGCAAATGGGTGATTCTGTTTTTATGAGAGTTATTCTGAATAACACTATTTTTCTTAAAATATTATTGACCGGATACAGGTATTGTTTTTTTATATGATTATTTAAGAAATTTATAACAACCTCCTGAACTGTGTGTGATACAAAATGCATCTTGTTTATCCGTCTGCCTTGCAAAGACACATGTTCTATGGCAGCCATTCGGGCGTGATGAACTTTGACGTCACATTCCCTATCGTACTTCCCTTTCTTATTAACAGCTTTGTAGCTTTATAACTTCCTTGTTGATGAAGATATTTCAAAAACTCTTTCATATTTGTTTACAAGAGCTAAAAATAAAAGTACCGTAAAATCATACAACTATAGTCCTAGGGGACAACTATGATCCAAATTCACTCAGTCACATAATCACATTTAAAACTACGCGCACCGACATCTAGCGTGAAGTTATGGAAGTTTTTAGTTGTTAATGTCATACGTAACGTGTTTTGATCGATTTTGCATAGATGGCACTACTTGCATCCGATCAGTGAGCTCAACCGATGTAAACGAGTTTGTGCACGTTTTTGTTCACTGCGAACTTTAATTTGAAAAAAATAGTTTTTGTGTATTGTTTTGTTCCTGATTTTTATGGTTGATCGGTAAGTTATTCATACACTAAATTAAATGTTGTTATTTCTCAAACAGTTACTTAGTTCAAATTTAGTGATTTTTTTTTTAAATTTCGTACTATGTTTTCAACTTTAGTCCAGGTTTTTTTTTGGACCATATTTATAAACTACCCTATGGTTCTTTGCAGAACGAGTTGCGATGTCTAGAAGAAAGCCAGGGGCCCGGTCTTATAAATTTTATAGTGAACGGCAGTTGCAACTTTGTATTTCTGATATAGAAAATAAAGTACTCACTCAAAGAGAAGCTTCTGCAAAATACAAAATACCGAGAAGTTCGATTATTTTAAAACTTAAAGCAATCAAACTGAACAAGGTCAGAAACCCTGGACGGCAATGCGTTTTTGCTGAAGATGAAGAAATATCATTTGTGGATCATGCAATAGAAATGTGCAAATTCGGATTTCCCATTACGGTGTTCGATTTGCGTTGCATAGTAAAATTGTACTTGGATAAAAAAGGTCGAATAGTGCCCCAATTCACCAATAATTTACCAGGTCGAACATGGGTACAATGTTTCCTTAAGAGGCACAAAAAAGAACTATCACAGAGGTTGTGCAGCAACATTAAACGAGTTCGTGCTGCGGTCAATGAGGAGACGATTAAAGACTATTTCAACCATCTTAAAGTAGAAACAGAGGGAGTTCCACCACATTTGATATATAATTACGATGAAACAAACCTAGTGGACGATCCCGGGAAAAAGAAAGTGCTCACAAAACGAGGAACTAAGTATCCGGAGGCAATCAAAAATTCCACGAAAGCTGCATTTAGTTTGATGGTATGTGGTAATGCGGCTGGACAGATTCTTGCACCTTACGTCAACTACAAGGCCGATAATATGTGGGATACTTGGACAGAGGGTGGGCCACCTAATACTCACTACAACAGATCCAGTTCAGGATGGTTTGACACGCACAGTTTTGAAGATTGGTTTTTTACCACACTTTTACCTGTACTTCGACGAGAAGAGGGAAGAAAAGTGGTAATTGGCGACAATTTAAGTTCCCACATTAGTCAAAAGGTCTTAGAGGCGTGTGAAAAATATAACATTGCATTTGTTGCTTTGCCACCAAACAGCACGCACCTGACTCAACCCCTCGACGTTGCGTATTTTAGACCACTAAAATTACATTGGAGAAGAGTTTTAGACGAGTGGAAGAGCACGAGGGATGGTCAAGTTTTGCCCACTATTCCGAAAAATACGTTTCCTTCTTTGCTGAAGCGTTTGTGGGAGAGTGTGATGCCGAGAACTGAAGCCAATCTGAAAGCTGGATTTTTAAAGACTGGCATTTATCCAACAAACGAGACCCCGGTATTACAACGCTTGTCAACTTACAGAGAAATAGAAACAGAAAATGTTGATCCAAGCCTGGTATCAGAGTCATTTGTAGAGTTTCTTGAAAATAAAAGAAATACCGTTGTCGGTCGTGCGGGAACTGGACGAAAAAAGAAGTTAAATGTACCCGCTGGAATAAGGATCACTGCTGAAGAATTGAAAGCTATATCAACCACACCTACGACATCTCAAATGAAGCCATCTAAAAAGAAACGTCGAGTAATGTCTGTAGATAGCGATACCGATGATTCCATAAATGAAAATGTCATAGAATTTGCAAACGATTCTGATTCCGATCGAACTTTCGTTGAAGGACTTGAAGATGAAGATCTAGTAGAATTTAAAGACAAAGAAAACGAGTCTCCAAATTGCGTCGCCACCTCGTCGAATTGCGAATTAATCCCAGAGGAAAATGATTTCGTCGTTGTCGAATATGAAGGCGAGTTATGGCCTGGCCAAATACAAACCAAAGAAGCTAATGGGGCGTATGTAAAGTGCTTGACACGCTGCGGGCTTTCTTGGAAGTGGCCTGAAAAGGATGACGTGATTTTTTACCCAACCAATAAAATTAAATTTAAAATTGAAACGCCAAAGAAAATGAGCACAAAGAGAGCTTTATTCAGGGTTCCTGAACTAGAAGACAAGTGGGGAAAGCCTAAAAAATAACTTCTTTTGTTTTTTTATTTAAAATACAACTGTTTTTTCATAAACCTAACTAAATATTTGGTCTGATTATTAATTTCTTTCATTAATAGTTCAATGAGTGAATTTTTGTAACAATATTTGGAAAATTAAAAAAATTTGACTAATATAATGTTTTATTTTTATTTTATTTGTATTTACATGGCCTATTATTATCAGAGTTACTTTCAAGTATAGTCCAAATTTAATATAAAAGCGTTTTCAGTGCCATTTTACGGTAGGACTATAGTTGAAAACACCGCAGACAACAATGGTCCAAAAAAAAGTAAAAAAAAAAAAATTAAATGATAATACTTGTTTGATGCTGTTAGGCGCATGTTAATCGTCGCTATACTTACAAATAATAAAACCACAAAGATTATTTGAAATAATAATAGTTTAGAGTAAAACCAACAATATGTTTGACTATTGCGAATTTTGGACCATAATTGTATGATTTTACGGTACCTACTTAATTTGGCAATTAAATAAGTGAATGCATTTTCTCTATGGCACAGTATTGTTTTTTTTAAGAGTAATGCGATTTTATGTGACCCAAGACGTTTTAAATAACTGGCCTAATGTAGTATATCCAGCTTATGAAAAAGTTTGGCATTGTAGAGAATCGCTTTCGTTACTATTTCACTTACATATTGATGGAGACATATATTCTTGACAGCTAAACGGAACTTCCGTTGTTTCAGAATAATTCAGTGTTGTAACAGTGTTGTCGTTAACTGAAAGTAATGATAGAAAATTTTATTCATAAATTAATAAGATATATATTAATAAGATTTATAAAAGAAATGTTTAAAAATGTAAAAAGTATGTAGATATATAAAAATAAATAAATGGAATAATATTAATAATATACCACAACTATCAAACAATGCCATATAGTCCAAACTGAGCAGAGCTTGTGCTATGAGTACTAGACACTGACCTCTACTATTTACCACACTAGACTGGCAGCCGTCAAAATGCTTTTGTGCCCGTTTGATATTCGCCATTTTGGCGCTGTCAGCCGTAGCGAGCGTCTGTGGTACTAAAATTAGTAATGTCGCGCCGCTTATAATATACACATCATGATTTCATTTTTCATAGGCTTTATATAATTCCTGAAGAACGAATAACACAGAATTCGAAGGAAATTAATTCAAAATACAAAAATACTTCAGAGTTACTGTACTCTGCAGCCATTCCAATTCCATTCCATTCAATTTCAATCAAAATTAGTTCTCTGGACCCTCGCGAGTGGCGCTTCAAATCGGCACAAAAAATTAGCTGTCAAACATATGGAACAGCCTGTCCAATGGTAAATATTTAGTAGAGGTCAGTGGTACTAGACAACTGATAAACATATATATTTCTAAATAGTAGAGGTCAGTTTTTTTTTTTAATTTGATATAAACTAGTGCTTGACTGTGATCCCATCTGATGGTAAGCAGTAATGCAATCGTTGATGGTGAGGCGCACTAGTTTATTAAGAGCCTATTCACTCCAGCCTTGAAGACATCTAAATTATAATCGGATGGGAAGACAAATTGTTCCAGTCCTTCGATGTACGCGGTATAAACGACGAGTGAGAGAGAGATAGAGTTTCAACAACGTAAGGGTGGATACTCGCCGTACGTCGGGTTGTCCGATGGTAGAAATGAGATGGCGGAATCAAGTCATGCATAAACTAGCTTTTGCGCTAGCGATTTCGCCCGCATGAAAGTAACTTTCTCCATGAAAACTTTAGACCCCCGTTACATCCCCTTAGGGGGTGAATTTTGGAAAATCCCCTCTTAGTGCTCGTCTGTGTCATAAAAAGAAACCTTGTGTAAAATTTCACGCTCCTAGTCCTAGTAGGTTCGGATGTGGGTTGATATGTCAGTCAGTCGTTTTATAAGTGCCCATGTAGGCCTATGTGAGATAAAAACTTTTGAATTGAATTGAATTTGACTCAGTTTCTCCTTTTATATGTATAGATGTAGATTACACCCAGACACAGAACAAATGATCGTGCTCATCACACAAATATTTGTCTTGGGTGGGAATTGGACCCATGATCTCTGGCATAGCAGTCAGACAGTCACAAACCATTAGACCAACAGGCCAGGCAAATAGTTCGCGCGTCTTGCGTGGCCACTTCGCTCACGAGAAATATTTTCATAAAAACTTGGACATAAAATAAATA
Organism: Mythimna impura; assembly: GCA_905147345.3. Classification (NCBI taxonomy): domain Eukaryota; kingdom Metazoa; phylum Arthropoda; class Insecta; order Lepidoptera; family Noctuidae; genus Mythimna; species Mythimna impura. The sequence goes on along the minus strand of LR990368.1, from coordinate 1,152,834 downwards.
AATATAAAGTATTGAAAAATAGTGAAAGTAGAAAGAAAACATGTTTATTCTGTTCGAATAGACGCACAAATAAATACAAAAAAAAAAACCGTCCAAGCGCGAAGGGTTCCTTACCATCCGTAGCTTGATGTTATAGCGGCAACAGAAATACATCATCATCATCATCATCATCATTTCAGCCGAAAGACGTCCACTGCTGGACATAGGCCTCCCCCAAGTGTCGCCACAATGAATGGTCCTGTGCGTCTCGCATCCATCGGACTCCCGCAACCGTTACCAAGTCATCGGTCCACCTTGTAGGAGGCCTTCCAACGCTACGTCTTCCGGTACGTGGTCGCCATTCCAGAACCTTTCGGCCCCAACGGCCATCCATTCAGCGAGCAATGTGCCCTGCCCATTGCCACTTTAGTTTGGCGATTCTTCGTGCTATGTCGGTAACCTTGGTTTTCCTGCGGATATCCTCATTCCTGATTCGATCACGCAAGGAAACTCCGAGCATAGCCCTTTCCATTGCCTTTTGGGTGACTTTAAGTCTTCTGATGCCTCATCAGATTGTAAGCGACCACGTTTCGGAGCAATAGTCATCACTGGCAACACGCACTGGTCATAGACTTTCGTCTTGAGACACTGTGGTATATTGGACGAGAAGATACCGCGCAGCTTTCCGAACGCTGCCCAGCCGAGTCGGATTCGACGATTGATCTCTTTCTCGAAGTTAGACCTTCCCAACTGGACCGTCTGTCCCAGGTAAACGTAGTCGTCTACAACTTCGAGTGTAGAGTCCCCGAAATACATCATCTATGAAAATTTCAACTGTCTAGCTATCACGTGTCATACGATACAGCCTAGCTGACGGTTCATGACAAACTGACAGACACACAGACAGACAGACGGACAGCGAAGTGTTAGTGATAGGGTCGTCGTTTTACTCTTTGGGTACGGAACTCTATAAACCAGTTTCCCTAAGGCGAGCGCACACTTGAGACAAGACATTCTTTAGACATACTTGTCTCACATACATCATTCACGCCGCGCGCGCGCAAGCGATCGGTTGAATATTGTGCGTGACGGTGTGTATCGGGGATTTAAAAATGTCCTCAGTGGTAAAATGTGCTAATTGCAATGTAGTGATTAACGAAGTTTTAGCCTTCGTCCATAACAAAATATCCGTGATGGACGATGAAAGTATAAGCAGAATCTGTGCGAGCGCTTTCTCTGAAAGTGATATTGTAACGGCGAAGAAGTTGCTGTTCGAATCCCTACCGACAACGAAACGTAAGATAACTCGGAGGAAGGCGGGGAAAAATGTTCGTGACATAGACGACATCATCTGTCTGATCCGCGATACCGACTCCGAGGATATCCCAGTCTTCGTAGCCCGCCTCGTCACGTCGACCATGTCGACGTGACGAGGTTATTAAAAGACAGTAAAACTACGGCAAGATCTCGACATGATGAAAGAAGACTATGCTACTGTTAAGCAGGTAGACCAGTTGAAAAGTGAGGTGCAGCATCTTTCATCAGGGTGGTGCAACGTAAACCCCAAAAGAGGTGCATATCCCGCAAGACTCACAAGCTATGAGTGCGATAGTGGTCCCATGGGATTGCCGCTACAGTGTAATGAGCAGACTTCATTAGAATCTACACTAAAATCCAGTATTCACAATATCTTGGAGCATCGGATATTAGAGGGTAGTAGTGAATCAACGCCGCAAACCGTTGAAATACGAGACGCGGCTGCGATGACTCACGTCGCGAGTCAGCTGGTCGAGTCGCTCGCGTCTCTTCCCGCGCAGTCCGCGGCCGCTCCCCCTTTGGTGCGCTGTGCGGCCGACGAGGCTTTGCCACCGCCATCCCCCGTGGCAACCAGCGGTCATGGTCCCCTGCCCCCTGACCCGCTGCCACTGCTATCTGGTCCGACTACCTGTGCTGCACCGCTACCACCATCACCCAACTCAGCCGTCGTACACACGGTCAACAAAAATGGATCCAACCCTATCGCACCAAAGCAGAAATCGTTGGCGGAGATTGTCCGAGAAGGAAAATGGAAGACACAGGCCCCGAGTGAACAATGGATTCGTGTCCAAAACAAAAGATCACGAAATCGTTTCATTGGGAAGCGAGGAAAAGCGATTCCTGAGCCTGGAAGTAATTTTATGGCAGCGGAAACGAAGATTCCCATGTACATTTATAATGTAGCAAAGGGCGTCTCTGTGTGTGACATTAGTACATACATTATGAAGAAAACCAACATTGATGTTAAAATTGAAAAAATGAACATGAAGTTAGCAAAGGATTACGAGTCATACAAAATATTCGTACCTAAACATTCATTAATAACTTTCCTGAGTGATGATTTTTGGCCAAAGGGGGTAGCCTATCGTCGATTTATAAACATCATTAGACGTGATAAGGAAAATGTCCGTGTGACTTGCGAGAATATTGACAGTTCTAAATTATGAATAAAATCAATCTGATAAGCTTTAATTGTAAAAACGTGATGAGATCAGTGGAATGTGTGCGAAAACTTTGTCGCTCGGCTGACGTTGTGGCGCTGCAGGAGACGTGGCTACTGCCGCACGACCTCGGGTATCTGGCCGCGATAGACGACGACTTCGCCTGCACGGGTACCTCTGCAGTGGATACCGCAGCGGGGGTCTTACGCGGTAGGCCCTATGGCGGAGTTGCCTTACTGTGGAGAAAGGTTGCGTTCCCGACGGTAACCGTAGTGAAGTGCAATAGTGTGCGTCTCGCCGCGATAAAAATCGAGCTCAGTGATCGTTCCATTTTAATATTTTCTGTATACATGCCTACTGAGTCCAATGAAAACCTAGTGGAGTTCACAGAGTGTCTCAGTGAAATGACAGCCATAATTGACAGTCACAATGTGGAGTCGGTGTTTATGTTAGGGGACTACAATGCACACCCTGGTGAGTCATTTGCTACTGAACTTTTAACTTTTTGTGCGGATCAATCGTGGTCGTGTGTAGACATGGAACTAATGCCGTCGGACAGTCATACGTTCGTCAGTGATGCGCACGGCTGTCGGCGCTGGCTCGACCACTGCCTTGTGACTAGTGCCGCGCGACAATCTGTGTCCGCGGCCTCTGTGTTATATGATACCTATTGGTCTGATCATTACCCTGTGTCTATAATATGTAATTTTAATTTAGTTCAGCCTAAAATTTGTATGCCAACTGTTTGCATAAATAGAATAGTCTGGGGTGAACGTGACTCGAGTCAAATAGCGAAATTTAAAAATGTATGTCACTCCAAACTTCGTGAAATTGATTTTCCTTCAGAATTAAGAAACTGCTCAGATAAAATGTGTTGCAATAAAAGTCATAAAATCTTGTTAGATAACATGTATGACAAGATTATTTGTATACTGTCGGAAGCCGCTATATATAGTTATAATGTTATTGAAAAGCGTAGAGGTAATTACATTACCGGGTGGAACAAGCACGTCCGCGGCGCTCACGAGAGGGCTCGGCTGTGTTTTCAGGCTTGGTTGTATGGGGGTAAGCCCGGGGCTGGCCGTCTTTATAATGATATGTGTGAAACTAGGCGCGCTTTTAAATCAAAGTTAAAGTGGTGTCAGAATAATCAACGACAAATAAAAATGGATATTATAGCGGAACTTCACTCAAACAAGAAATTCGGTCAGTTCTGGAAAAACACCAATAAAATGAATCATAAGCCGGGCCTTCCCGTCAGCGTAGCGGGATTGCATGAGCCTAGCGAGATCGCCACTATGTTCTCCCACCATTTCAGGGTGGACTCTCCTTTGGGGCGAGCTCGGCTGGAGCCCGATGCTGAGGAAGGTAGTGAGCGTAGTGTTTATTTTACTACGAAGGAAGTGCGTGCGGTGATCAGAGGCATGGTGAGGGGTAAATCCCCAGGTCACGACAGCCTCAGCATCGAGCACCTGCAGCACGCGGGTGTTCACCTGCCCAGAGTGCTATCTATGTTTTTTACCCTTTGTTTGGGCCACTCCCATCTGCCCGATAATTTAATGCGTACTATAGTTGTTCCCATCATCAAAAATAAAACTGGTGATACATCAGATGTAAACAACTATAGACCAATCTCCCTTGCCACAGTAGTTGCCAAAGTGCTGGACAGTCTGCTTGGTCAGCACCTGGATAAACACGTCTCGCTAAACGACGCGCAGTTCGGCTTCAGGCCCGGTTTGTCCACCGAGAGTGCTATCCTGTGCCTCAAGCGGACTGTTCAGTATTACACTAGTAGAAAGACTCCAGTGTATGCTTGCTACCTTGATTTATCGAAAGCTTTCGATCTTGTATCGTACGATATTCTATGGGGTAAGTTAAGGGATGAAACTGGTCTACCTGGAGAAATTATGCTATTATTTATGCATTGGTATAACAAGCAGAAGAATTGTGTGAAATGGGCAGGCTCGTTCTCGGTCCGTACGGGTTGGAATGCGGGGTGAGGCAGGGGGGGCTGACCTCTCCCACGCTCTTCAACCTGTATGTCAACCGACTGATCGAGGAGCTCAGCAGCACTGGCATCGGGTGTCATATAGATGGAATATGCGTCAATAACATCAGCTACGCCGACGATATGGTGCTGTTGAGCCCGTCGATTGGTGCCTTACGGACGCTCCTGAATATTTGTGAGTCCTATGCGGTGACTCATGGGCTCAATTACAACGTAAAAAAGAGTGAGATAATGATTTTCAGGCCAGACAATAAGCGATACACATTCGTTCCGAAGTTCACATTATGCGGTACAGCTCTAAAGAAAGTCGAGCAATTTAAGTATTTGGGCCACTGGGTCACCGAGGACCTTAAGGACAGAGTGGATATTGATAGGGAGCGCAGAGCGCTGTCTGTCCGATGCAACATGTTGGCCCGCAGGTTTTCACGGTGTACGGGGACTGTCAAAGTTGCGCTTTTTAAAGCGTACTGTCAGTCCTTTTACACCTGTAGCCTGTGGGTTAACTATACGCAGCGGACATACAGCGATCTGCGCGTTCAATACAATAACGCGTTCCGGGTGCTGATGGGACTGCCGCGCCACTGCAGCGCCTCCACGATGTTCGCGGCGGCCCACACAGACGACTTCGCAGCCATCATGCGCAAACGGTGCGCTTCTATCATGCGCCGTACGCGCGACAGTCCCAACACCATCCTGCGCGCGCTGGCGGACCGGTGGGACTCCCCGATGCTGGCTCGCTGGATACGGCTGCATGCAGTCGTACAGTGATTTTCCACCATCATCGGGAGGTCCACCCGAACTGGCCACTTATTGTTTAGCCAATAATTTTTTATTTATTTTTTTACTAACACTAGTTTGTAAGCTCGCATTGTACTAACAAATATGGATGTAGAATCTGAAATAAATAATTTATTATTATTATTATTATTATAGACAAGTCTGTCTCAAAACTAAAACGAAACTCTTTTGTCTCAGACACGGCGCAGACCTAAAACGAAACTGTTTTGTCTAAGACACGGCGCACACCTAAAACGAAACTGTTTTGTCTAAGACACGGCGCACACCTAAAACGGAACTGTTTTGTCTAAGACACGGGGCACACCTAAAACGAAACTGTTTTGTCTAAGACACGGCGCACACCTAAAACGAAACTGTTTTGTCTAAGACACGGGGCACACCTAAAACGAAACTGTTTTGTCTAAGACACGGCGCACACCTAAAACGGAACTGTTTTGTCTAAGACACGGCGCACACCTAAAATGAAACTGTTTTGTCTAAGACACGGGGCACACCTAAAACGAAACTGTTTTGTCTAAGACACGGCGCAGACCTAAAACGAAACTGTTTTGTCTAAGACACGGCGCACACCTAAAACGAAACTGTTTTGTCTAAGACACGGCGCACACCTAAAATGAAACTGTTTTGTCTAAGACACGGGGCACACCTAAAACGAAACTGTTTTGTCTAAGACACGGCGCACACCTAAAATGAAACTGTTTTGTCTAAGACACGGCGCAGACCTAAAACGAAACTGTTTTGTCTAAGACACGGCGCACACCTAAAACGAAACTGTTTTGTCTAAGACACGGCAAACACCTAAAACGAAACTGTTTTGTCTAAGACACGGCGCACACCTAAAACGGAACTGTTTTGTCTAAGACACGGCGCACACCTAAAATGAAACTGTTTTGTCTAAGACACGGGGCACACCTAAAACGAAACTGTTTTGTCTAAGACACGGCGCACACCTAAAATGAAACTGTTTTGTCTAAGACACGGCGCAGACCTAAAACGAAACTGTTTTGTCTAAGACACGGCGCACACCTAAAACGAAACTGTTTTGTCTAAGACACGGCAAACACCTAAAACGAAACTGTTTTGTCTAAGACACGGCGCACACCTAAAATGAAACTGTTTTGTCTAAGACACGGCGCACACCTAAAACGAAACTGTTTTGTCTAGGGACGAAAAGATACCATTGATGTATCGATACTTTTACTCGATACGGTATTGGTCATCACATATCGAAACTTACTCAGTATCAATTGAAAAGTATCGATATAGAGGACATTAGAGTACTAAACATAGAATTTGAGTATTGGACTCGAACTGCGGAATCGAGTCATGATTCGAATAAACAAACCGAATCGAGTCAACTCGTTCCATCAAAACAGTGACTCAGCACATCACTAATATAAGTACTTCAATATATCGATATTTTCACCCGATATATCTATTTTAATCCGATACATCGATTTATCGATACAAAATATTCAATATTGAAAATCGTATAAAAAAGAATTTTTTTTCAAAATTAATTTATTAGCAGATCACTGCTTACCATCAGGTGGAATCGCAGTCAAACTAGATTACACATTTAAAAAAAAATACTGGAAATTGCAAGAAAATTAGAAAAATATCTGCTAACTCACCAAAATTTTTCTCCGGCAACATTATTTTCTTAGACCAGAGTTTATATTTTCGAAAAAACTTTAACGGTACAACATTTATTGAGGTGTTATTATCAAATGATTCTAATTCAATTATCAACTTCGTGTTCATCGCGGAGGTATCCAAAGAGGCACCAATTATCCCACCTGTAAATAAAGAAAACTGTTAATATCTTTATATATATAACTGTACACGTGTTTGTCACTTATTTCCTCTTAAACGGCTTGACCAATTTAGATGCAATTTCGTCGGTATATTTAAGGGGGAATTCCTGGATAGTTTGAAAACAAAGGGGGATGGGCAAAAATGTATGGGCTTAACTATGGCGACATTGCACAAATGCATGGGGTTCTCATGGTATCATACGTTTAAACAAATATCTCGTTGACGTATTATTGATGAATCATTCCAAAATACCTACTCATTTATCCATTACTACTTACTAATTATTTCTTTCTATGTTATTGTTATTTACTTTACAACTACGACCCCTTTTTGTTTACTGGACTGATTAATAGCTTTTCGATTGACCCTGGCACGATAAAGGACTTTGTGACAACTGGATTGGATACTATGTATTATGAAAACTGGACATTATAGCCAAAGTGCATCTCATGACAATTCTAATAAGTCCAAACACGGTTAGGTTACATTGATTAATTACGGAGTTCCAGTGCCTACCTTCCGGCTCCATCATCAGAGAAGTTCGATAGTACCTCATAGCCAAAGTGCATCTCATGACAATTCTAATAAGTCCAAACACGGCTAGGTTACATTGATTAATTACGGAGTTCCAGTGCCTACCTTCCGGCTCCGTCATCATCATCAGATCACTTCGGTGATACCATTTTCAACGTAACTATTCAGAAACATTCATTTATTTGTATTGTGAAAGTCGCTTAACTATCTTCATTGTGCAGATATCAATGTGAGTATGAAGTTCCGTTGACAATTTCTGGTCTTCTTCATCAGTTCCACTTCATCAAATGTTACTTTTTGACTGTAAATGCTTAAGTTCTCGATGAAAATACCAAAATCACTATATAGTTGCCTATAATATTTGAGGAGTTCCCTCGATTCCTCATGGAGCCCATCATCAAAAACGGATTTTGAAAAAAAATGGGACCAATCTGGAAGCATATCCTTTATAGGGGAAAAAAAATTTGCAAATCGGTCTATGAACGACGGAGTTCTGAGGTAACAAACATAAAAAAAAATACAACCGAATTGAATAACCTCCTCCTTTTTTTTGAAGTCGGTTATAAATGCGCTGATACAGGTAAATAATTATTAGATCGCGCATATATTATTCGTATATGCTAATAGATGGGAATATTACTGAAAGACAAGCTATTGCACACTAAAACTGTACCTACTTGCTTGACGGGCAGTCGCAGTGTAGGAAGTTGTGCTCATATCATATCCATTATATGGTACATGGGAATAGGTCGTCACTCAGATTTTAATCTGCCAGCGCATCTGTTAGACAGCATTATAATTGACGAGTAAAAATAATTAACTACAAAAAGTCGACGTGGGCGAGAAGCCTTAGAGGTTGAACTTCAAAATTTATTTATTTTATTTATTTATTTATTTTATTTATTTAGTACATGGAGGACTTACAGCTAATAAAACCAGACAAAAAAAAAAGGAAACCATAATCACTAGAAAGCCAATTACAAGTCCTCACGTATAGACATTACAATAAAAATTAAAAATGGTGTGAGCACAAAAACAATAAAGCTTCGCTTTTTAGTTACGTAGGAAGTACAGCATAAATCCTTGGTTTGCACTTAAACAACTAATAAACAATCTATTAAACCTAATGCTACTTGAAGAATTTGAGGCTTAAACACCTTCTGGCTGAGTTCACACTAATTGTGAATGGATCGCAATCATATTCCTTGCATATGTCATTGAAATTACGGCTTGCTTTATTCTTTCTTATTCTTTGTACTATTTTATAAGGAACTTCTGTGCAAAAAAAAAACTTTTTACAAAAAAAATACAACCGACTTCAATGTAAAAAAACACTGAAAAGTGCAAAATAAATTTAATTTCGATAGTCGGTGTTTCTATAATAGTTTTGTCTCTTCGTTATTTAACACCGACTTCCGAATTTAAAGTTATTTTGCACTTTTCAGTGTTTTTTTACATTGAAGTCGGTTGTATTTTTTTTGTAAAAAGTTTTTTATTTTTCACTTTTTAGTTATGGTACCACCACTAAAAAGTACCCCACAGCCATACGTAAATACCTTATAGCCAGAGTGCATCTCATGACCATTCCAATAATACCAAACACGGTTAGATTAAATTAATTTATTACAGAGTTCCGGTGCCTAACTTCAGGCTTCATCATCAGATCAGTTCGATATATTCCCCCTCTTCTTTCAGTCAGTCATCGACTACACGTATAAACAAAGCATTTTTACTTGTTATGACAGTTCTGCTGTGATCCCATGAGGAGTTCTGTTCCATATCTACGAAGTTCATGATCAGATCATAACAATATTTCTATGGGACCAACTTGGAAGCATAACCTTTCAATAAAAAAAAAATAAATTCAAAATCGATCTATAATTGACCGAGAAATCGGTGAACATACATAAAAAATAAAAGACACATTCAGCCGAACATATAACCTCCTCCTTTTTGAAGTCGGTTAAAAATTAAGCGTTCTACGTCATAAAGGGTTTGGCTGGGCGTGGATTTTTTTTTTTTTTTTCGGTGGGAAAATCATCTTATGACATCTCCCGCCCTTGGGCGGGGCGGGAGATAGTGTCAGACTTTTACTGACTAAAAACCCACTCCTGTTCCTTCGTTGCCTTTCGTACCATTGCCGAGTCTTCCTTTCAGAATCAGACCCTTGGCCCCAGCAGGCTTCGACCCTGCTAGGCCCCTACAGTTGCTGACATCTTCTTGAGGCGCGCGTGGAACAGCACGCGCCGTCGACGACTTGGGCTCGGTCCGGACGGTTACCGGACGGTCGGACGGCGAGCCACCCATTGCTCGCCGTCCGCAAGCCTGCGCCTACGATGGCCGGAAATCGGGATCGGAATCCCGGCGGCGATTGGGGCGTGAGGACCGTTGCCTCACGCGATCGGCCGCCTCCTTTGCTAGCATTACTGCTTCGCAGAAGGAGGCGACTGCCTGCCACTCCTCCTCGCTCCGGACCATGGCCTGTACCAGGGCCCGGCGCGAGAGATCGCCGCCACCGATCGCCCCCACGAGGACACGGCGTTGCTCTGCCCAAGCGGGACACACCTCCACCGTGTGCTCTACCGTGTCCTCCGGGTGGTCCACACAATGGTGACACCCGGGCGTTTCTTCCGCACGAATCCGGTGCAGGAACCTCCCGAACTTACCATGTCCGGTGAGGACCTGCGTCATGCGGAAGGTAAGGACGCCGTGTTGCCTTTCCAGCCACTCCTCGAAGAGGGGACTTACCGCCATAATTATGGCGTGCCCATGGCTGGGCGTGGATGAGTCACTGAGTGAGTCAGGACTCTGCCAACATGCTCTGTGGAAATACACACTTACTTAGATTGTGCTGAATGTTGCGTTCTGGTGACAGAAGGCTCTTTTTGCAAATAAAGCCATACTGTTTATTACACGAAATGTCATTGTAATTGCCTCCTCGGGTGATGTGCACACAGTCTTCGTTTAAATAATTGTCCGGCTGGTTATAATTCCATTTTTCGTATATCTCAGTGATTGGTTTGCCTAGAAAGAAACTATAATAAGTGGAGATTGATTATATCGGTAAAAATAGTTGAACAAGAAATTGAAGATGATCAAATTAAAGCAAAAATGCTATACACGAATGTGAAACCTATACTGAATTACGATTACAAATATAAAGTGGGTACAGAATAAACTTAGACCTACACCAAAATATGTTCTGCCCCCTAGCCAAGTTACAACCGTTTCGTTTCGTTTCTCTTTTCGTTGATCGCCTCGAGTCGGTCACGCCTCCGATTCCTTTGTTCTGACGTCATCTCAACGTTCGGTCATGTGGTCAGGACAAAGAAATAGGAGGCAAGGTACTGGTACTTCTTTTTACCAGGAAGCTCCAGTATATGGGCGTCCCAACACAATTTTATATCTCGTTTACAAGAGTGGGACGAGACAGTCGCAGTTTATAATTCAGAATTTAAAAAAAGTTATCATCATTGATCGTCAAGCTATGCTGTCAAATCTAAGGTAATCATTATTAGATGCAAAAAAATAAAAAAAATGCCATTTTTTACGAATATTTTTCGGTCTTTCGGCCGATATTGGTTGTGGTTACGTCACTATTTAAGAAATGGAAAAAACTTGCAGCATTCAAATTGTCAAACCATTATCTCTAATTAAAAAACAGACTTTAGATTTGGAACAATGTATTCATGATCAGCGACTTAATAAAAGTAGACACGTACCATCAATAGTTTGAAAATGGCCTTCCTCTGCTATGTCTGATATGCCCACATACATGTAAGACAGTTTATTATTAGATTTCCAGAACGTTAGTACAGCGGTTACCTCATCGCTGTTTTCTGGGTAGAACAAACTGCTTCCTTCTTGAGTACACACTTGCTTGGCATCATGCCAATTCTTTGGAGTCGTGTGTATCTTGTAGCAGCTTTCTACAGCTTCTATACAAGTGTAGTCCTCCCGGAAAGGCAATTTAGCTCTTGATACATCTATGAAAAAGGAAATAATCGTAAGTAACTTTTTATACCGTTATAGAAATTTAATTAAATAGGCTATGAAAGGAAGCCAACCTTGGAATGAGAGTTAAGATTTTTTATAATATTTTCAATTTTACCTTAAAAGTCACAATTTTTACATATGGCTGGCCTTACCCTACGCCTGGAGCACAGGCGTAGGGGAGCCAGCCTTTCGGTAGGTATTCTACAGGATGCATTTTGGAGAGTGTGCGCAGGAATTACATGCCTTGATTCCGCCATCACATTTCAACCATCGGACAACCCGACGTACGGCGAGTGTCCACCCTTACGTTGTTAACACCTCTACGATCGTTTCGTCGGTCATTATAACGCGAACATCGACCACATCATCGCTTACCATCAGGTGAGATGGTGGTCAAACGTGAGCCTATCATTAATAATAAAAAAAAAGAACATCAAAGGATTGGAACAATTTGCCTACTGCGGTCTTCTCGTCCGGTTATAACATAGGTGTCTTCAAGGCAGTGAATAGGGTCCTAATAAACTAGTGCGATTCACCATCAATGATTGCATCACTGCTTACCATAAGGTGGGATCGCAGTCAAGCACTAGTTTATATCATAAAAAAAATTGTGTTTCTTAAAATATTCAACAACAAAAAATTGCATAAAATAGTTTCTTGTACATATCGGAATTTTATTTAATTCAATAAAAACACTGAACTAATTAAAACTATATGTACACTAAAGGCAAAAACTACTAGCTAAAATATGGCGTCATAAAACTCCTCCGCATCGCTGTCGACTGGAAGTGTGCCCAAAAGGCTGGCGGCATTGCCACGTTGTATGGCAATGCTTAATCTCTGACCGAGGTAAAAGCCAGCCCTTGGGTCACGTGAAGTGTCAACTAAGCATTTGGATATTTTTTTAAAAAGCGTATGAGCACTCGGACTCCACGGCCCAAGAGTTTCAACCCCAAACGGCTCAAAAATATAACTGCTGACGAGTTTGTTATATTTCCGCCGCTTGAGGTTCCTATAATTGTCTTAACCATTTTTAAAGTAGAGAGAAGAATGCTGAGCGCTCAGCCGTGCATGATATAGCGTAATTTGTTAAATACGTTATCTCTTAACAATTTAGACACAAAAATTAGACAAGAAATCAACAACATTCCTACTCAACTTCTGAGGAGCGCTGTTAATGTTAGAGATCGCTTTGAAGAGCGTCAGAGCCGCGAAGGACAACATTTGCGATAATTATGTTATCTATATATATAAAAGCGAAATACCACTCACTGATTGATTAATCACGAAATTTCAGAAACTATAACACCTACAAACTTAAAATTTGGCAGGTAGGTTCCTTATAGGGTGTAGACATCCGCTAAGAACGGATTTTACGAAGCTCCACCCCTAAGGGGTTTTTTTTTTTTTTTTTCGGGTGGGATAATCATCTAATGACATCCCCACTCTTGGGCGGAGCGCGAGATAGTGTCAGACTTTTACTGACTAAACCCACTCCTGTTCCTTCTTTGCCATTTTTCCAGGGCCCCGGGGATCACTTTCGCATCACCCATGGCCCCAGTAGGCCTCGACCCTGCTGGGCCCCTACGGTTGCTGACATCTCCCTGAGGCGCGCGTGGAACACTACGCGCCGTCGACGACTTGGGCTCGGTCCGGACAGTTACCGGACGATCGGACGACGAGCCACCCATTGCTCGCCGTCCGACCCCTAAGGGGATGAAACGGGGGTCCAAAGTTTGTATGGAAAAACCTACTTTCAGCAGAAGCTAGTTTACGATAATTTAAATATGTCTTAAATTTCTGATTTCGTAATTTAACGCGTAGATATATGTAAATATATTTGTAATTTTTTATGTATCTATATAAGTAAATTTTTCTAGCGGGGTGTCTTCTCGTCCAATATACCACAGTGTCTCAAGACGAAAGTCTATGACCAGTGCGTGTTGCCAGTGATGACATATGGCTCCGAAACGTGGTCGCTTACAATGGGCCTCATCAGAAGTCATTCAAAAGGCGCTGGAATGGACTATGCTCAGTGTTTCCTTGCGTGATCACATCAGGAATGAAGATATCCGCAGGAGAACCCAGGTTACAGACATAGCCCTAAGAATCGCCAAACTTAAGTGGCAGTGGGCAGGGCACATTGCTCGCGGAACAGATGGTCGATGGGGACGAAAGATTCTGGAATGGCGACCACGTACCGGAAGACGCAGCGTTAGAAGGCCTCCCACAAGGTGGACCGATGACCTGGTGAGGGTCCAAATCCGATAGATGCGAGACACACAGGACCGGCCTTTATGGCGACACTTGGGGGAGGCCTATGTCCAACGGTGGACGTCTTCAGCGTCTTACGTCGAAATGATGATGATGATGATGAAAAGTTATTTCTCACCATCACATCCTGTACAATTGTATTGTTGTTGTTGTTGTAATTATGTTGTTGTTGTAATTGTGTTGTTGTTGTATTGTATTGTATTGCTCCTACAAGTGGTTTCACCCGCGTGAAAGTAGTTTTCTCCATACCAACTTTGGACCTCCATTTCATCCCCTTAGGCGCTGAATTTTGAGAAATCCGCTCTTAATGCTCGTCTACGTCATAAAAGGAAACATTGTGCAAAATTTTACCCTCATAATCCCAATTGTTTCGGCTGTGCGTTGATTTGTCAGTCAGTCAGTCAGTTACTTCTTTTATATACACCGCTAGTTTTTAATTAGTACAAATACTTCAAGGGCTTATTAGAAAAAGTCTTGTTATTATTTAATAAAAGTCTAAATAAATAATATTCATAAACAGCAAAGTTATTAGTGTTTGTTTATATCCCAAAATGTCACTCAATTTTGATTATGAATAAAAAACAAGAGAAAAATACTGCGCGTAGCATTTTCTAGTAGCAATTGTTATGAATAATTGATTAAATTATGATTTTACCGATTATGACAATTTTTCGTTGACAATTTTGGGATTTCGTTTTTTTTTACTTTTGACTACATAAATATGATCAGTAACGGGTACAGATAGAGCCCAATTTTTTTTTACTAATTAAAAAATAGGGTTGTATATGGATATACTATAAGTCTCTCTATTTCCCCATAGGTACAATCTATATATATATATATAAAAGAAAGTCGTGTTAGTTACACTATTTATAACTCAAGAACGGCTGAACCGATTTGGCTGAAAGTTGGTGGGGAGGTAGCTTAGAACCAGGAGACGGACATAGGATACTTTTTTTTTTGAGTAGGGTAGAGTAGGGTAGAGTAGGGTAGAGTAGGGTAGAGTAGGGTAGAGTAAGGTAGAGTAGGATAGAGTTGGGTAGAGTAGGATATAGTAGTCAGTTGACGGGAGCGAAGCCGCGGGCAAAAGCTAGTATGATTATAAAGAGGTTCTTATTCACTGCTACTTACCATTGTCGTAGGTTTGGTACAATTTGTAGTCTTTAAATTTTTGACTTTCATTGTTTAACATGCAAATATATTTAGTTGCGTTGTAGTAACATAAGAAGTTCTCTGAAACAATCAATAGGCACAGTTTTTACTACAAATTTTCTAGATAAATACACTAATAATAACTATCCTATTATACTAATATTCTAAACGCAAAAGTTTGTATATTATGGATGTTTGTTACTCTTTCATGCAAAAAATACTGAATGGATTTAGATCAAACTTGGTATTCAGATAGACCATGTCCTGGAATAGCATATAGATAGATAGATATACTCTTCATTGTACAGCAATAATAAAATTACAATAGGAACTTAAAATAATAAGGAGGGGGGGGGGGGGTACTTTTTATCCTGTGTGTATGTTCCCTTGGAATAATTTGCTACTATCACGAGGACGAAGCCGCTGGCAGCTGCTTGTAACTTATAATAAAACTAAATTGTCACAAAATTATCTAGGCACTGTACTCATTCTCTAGGCACTGTACTCATTCTCTAGGCACTGTACTCATTCTCTAGGCACTGTACTCATTCTCTAGGCACTGTACACATTCTCTAGGCACTGTACACATTCTCTAGGCACTGTACACATTCTCAGAATACCTGCTTATTTTTAAACGTTATGTTTTTTAATACAACTACTGTTTATTTACTATTATGTTTTTAAATTAGTATTACCTGCACATCGGTTCTTAAAGTCCACAACCATTTCACAAAGACTTGGCGCTATACAAAACGACTTGTCTGAAACAAAAAAAAAAAAATAGTTTTGACTTTCGAACCAACCAAACACAGGAAAACAGGGAAGTACAAATACAGGTTGGAATATAGGGTGGCCAACTGGGATATAAACAACATTAGCTTTAGTATGTGCGAAAACTGAAACACGTCTAGAAACGTTATGTAAAGAATCTATGTACAAAATTTCATAACTGTATCATCAAAGATCACAAAGTTATAAGCTTGTTATTCTATCTGATTGTCCACACAAATACATGGTCATCAGTCCATCCGGGCGACTGAGGGGTTGTTTTGCTCCCGCACCCAGCTGTCCGCTGGCGCTTAATGCCCTCTATGACTTGCCGTGACCTGTTTTGAACTTGTTATTGATTCTCTGCAAACTACATTCAGGTTTCGCATATAGGTACTGAAAATAATGTTGTATATAGGGTGACTGGTAATTAGTGACCGATACTTAAACACGTGATTGTACTCATGATTACAAACAACTTTCCCAAAGAAACTTTTTTTTTATACTAATTAATTTAATCACAATAACAAAACAGCAGCAGCAACAGTCTTTGGATATTATTTTACCGAAACATGTAGGTACATTGCTTACGTCATCGATAACGCGGGCGCGGGCGCCGCGCCGCTAACAGCTGATCGGGTGAAGGCGCGCGCGAAATTCAAAGTATCAAACAGCTGTTCTGTTATTGTGATTGAACTAATTAGTATAAAAAAAAGTTTCTTTGGGAAAGTTGTTTGTAATCATGGGTACAATCACGTGTTTAAGTATCGGTCACTAATTACCAGTCACCCTATATATGTCGGTATCATCACCGTCGTTGTCGATGTCACACATATTAATAATAATAATATTCCACAATTACACAACGCCATCTAGTCCCAAACTAAGCAGAGCTTGTGATATAAGTACTAGAAAACTGATAAACATGCTTATATATTTCTAAATACATACACATTATAGATAAATTACACCCAGACACAGCACAAATGATCGTGGAGCGAGAGTGGCCTCTGGCACGTGAATCTATGAGGTGGTTTTGGTTTTATTTAGGACCCCGGGTTTCCCTTTCGGAAGTCAACCTATGGCCCCAGTAGGCTTCGGCCCTACTGGGCCCCTACGGTTTGGCTGACATCTTTTTGAGGCGCGCGTGGAACACTACGCACCGTCGACGACTCGAGCTCGATCCGGACGGTGACCGGACGGCCGGACGGCGAGCTACCCATTGCTCGTCGTCTGCAAGCCCACAAACTATGAGGTTAGCGTCAGCTTAAACGTATTTGCCTGTGGCAATTTTAGTAAAGTTAAAGTTTCCAGCAAGAATCAACAAAAAAAAAAATCCAAACGACTGCACGCTTGCGGGCGCCCTCTATAGGGTACGGACCTCGGCTTCTGGTAACTGCACGCGTCGTGTCTAGCGCAGACAAGATTTTTTTCTTGGTCAGCGCCAAAGCAGTGTACGCAGTTCATGTGTAGAAAAGACATAAATTCTTGCATAGGCCCGGCAACAAGCGGGCTTAAAAGGAGTTAGGTGGCAAACATACGTACAGATCAGAAAAGCAGGTGTCAATTAAGTTAAATCATTATGTCGAATCAACGAGAAATTGCAAGTTTTACAAAAATAAATAAAAAGGTAAATTAAACCACTCCTTGGAGTGGTCAAATTAAATCACAGGATGTGACAATATGCAGAAGAACTAAGGCCGCCGCCGACACATAAGCCAAACTTACCGTGGGAATGGGCAGGGCACATTGCTCGCAGAACAGACGGTCGATGGGGCCGCGTTGAAAGGCCTCCCACAAGGTGGACGGAGGTTCGCGGAAATCCGATGGATGCGAGACGAACAGGACCGGGCGTTATGACGACGCTTGGGGGAGGCCTATGTCCAACAGTGGACATCTTTCAGCTGAAATGATGATGTGTGCACTAGGACGCCGGAGCAGTATGTTAAAATGTTTAACACGTTGACATTATTACGATAAGGGGCTTATTAAACCCCGTAACGTTTATGAAACTATAAGCTTTTTTTGCGAAGTACGGTACGTATCAAAGTGGCCTCGTATTAAAGAAGATACACCACTGCATTCTGTTTTAATAGGGCATCTTAAGTATGAAGTAAGCACAGGACATGAGTCACCTGCTAAGCTGCCCATCCTGAACAAACACCTACACTTATCAGGATCTATACGAGGTCAATAATAACTGTACACGTTGCATCTCTAGATTACTCCATATTCCTTTCCGTAAAACCAACCTTGGCCTCAACGCACCCTTGCTTCGAATGTGTAAAACCCACAATAGTTTTTGCAAATCACTTGACACCAATTTACACTGTGTCTCACTCAACATGTTTAGGAGAGCAGTCTCGGAGATATGAGCTTGTGTTACAAGCCTATTAATTATATGTTAATTATATACATTTCTATGCTATATACTCCATCCTCTTTTTTTTCTAATGATCTATATTTCTCTACTTTTTATTTTTTATAATTGTGAATGTGTCTTATTTTCCATTTAGTATATTAAATTTTTGTGGAATCTTTTTATTATAATAATATTAATAATGTCATAATACCTAATATAGTGTAAGCTGTGCATACCTATAATAGGTATGCATACCAGTGTCTAGATTATAATATTATTTTTACAATAATCCTGTATGTAATGCTGATGGTGTGCCAATAAATAAATAAATAAATACACGTTGCCAAATACTGGTCAGAAAAAAATTAGTTTGAGTACATCGACACGAAAAGTAGTTACCACTATTCTAAAGTAAACCAAATAGAAGTTTGACTGGCCTGGTCTAGTGGTTAGTGGCCCTGACTGCTATGCCGGAGGTCGTGGTTTTGATTGTCACCCAGGACAA
Organism: Mythimna impura; assembly: GCA_905147345.3. NCBI lineage: Eukaryota > Metazoa > Arthropoda > Insecta > Lepidoptera > Noctuidae > Mythimna > Mythimna impura. The sequence continues at coordinate 1,134,163 of LR990368.1, read as the reverse complement.
ATGTTTGTGTGATGAGCACGATAATTTGTTCTGTGTCTGGGTGTATTTTATCTATAATATGTATGTATTTAGAAATATTTTATATAAGTATGTTTATCAGTTGTCTAGTACTCATAACACAATCTCTGCTTAGCTTGAGACTGGACGGCGTTGTGTGATAGTTGTGGAATATTATTATATTATAATATTATTAAGTTATAGTCTCCGCACGGCAGGAGACTATGTTTTTCTTAGCCGCCCCGCAAGGAAGATACGTACGAGGTGTTTTCGACCTCGTTCCGTAGATACTGAACGTGTTAAAGGAACATAATTAATAGATACTGTGTCTTACCATTATATTGCCAAAATACATTTTGTCTTTGAGTGTAATATTGAGAGGTGTCGTCATATCTTCCCTCAGCTATTCTTGTTTTATTACATATACCGTCCTTGGTTTCTAACTCTACGTCGACCAACACGTTATAATCCTTTTCCAAACTTCTCAGGAACATAATTTTAACTTCCCCGTTCTTTATTTCAGTATCAATTTTTATTTTCTTCGGCGGAATATTTGGATCTATAATATAATAAAGTAAAATTATTCACGGTTAATATTTATCCCGAGAAATAATTATATTTATAGAGCATGCTTTTTTTAAATTCTTTCTCACATACATGTCATAAGTGGGTGATCGACGCACGAGCCTACACCGCGGTTTTAGAGAACGTTGGCTTTACTCGCGGCTCGTTGGTGCTGATCGACTAGCGAGTGAAACAGTCGTATCGTAATCGAATTGAGAATAACATGTCTTGTTCGGAGTCTGAAGCTTTGTGTTATCTTGGTATTATAAATACCACGAAATTAAGAAAAAAAAGCAAAAAAATCCGAGAGTTAAGTTGTCTCACAGGCAAGCGTTATCGCATGCTCATTTAATTTGAGAATTGTCAGCAGAACCACTCGATAAAATAAATTATCTGAGAATGTCTGAAGAATAAATTATGTACAACAAATTGTTGTATTTAGTCTTTTAGCGCTGTCGCCGACGAATGGCGACTTGGCTGGCCGGCCGAAGTCGAACTACAAGTCGAGTAAAAATGAAGCAAAGATGACGAGCCGCGAGCCAGATTCGTCAACTCACAAAACCGCGGTATTGTAATGATAAACTGGCGAGCTTTATCGACGAGCCATAAGACAGTGGTTTTACTGGCTCGTCGTTTAGGGCCTTAAGGAAACTCCATAGGTATTGCATATTGTAAAGTTAGGTCCATTAGTACATAATTATTGATACATGTGGAGAATACTACGCTACGGGCTTTATTATAATAATTAAAAAAAAATGTTTGTATAAATAATTAATTAAAACTATATATACACTAAAGGCAAAAACTACTAGCTAAAATATGGCGTCATAAAACTACTCCGCATCGCTGTCGACTGGAAGTGTGCCCAAAAGGCTGGCGGCATTGCCACGTTGTATGGCAATGCTTAATCTTTGACCGAGGTAAAAGCCAGCCCTTGGGTCACGCGAACTGTCTACTAAGCGTTTGGATAATTCTTTGAAATGCTTATGAGCCCTCGAACCCCATGGCCCAAGAGTATCAACCCCAAACGGTTCAAAAATATAACTGCCGACGAGGTTGTTATATTTCCGCCGCTTGAGGATCTCCGCAGCCGCAGCGGTAGCACCAGCACAGCACGAAGAGCTAGGAAGATGGGATGGCGCTAGAATGTCGACACAGGTAGCGTCCCACACTAAAGGCCTACCTATTTTCCACGGAAATAAAGACATACCGTCCGGTCATGAGGTTCCAAAACAGCCGGAACGCCGACAGTGACAAGGGCTCGTGGGATGATGTCGTTAATATTGTCGTTGATATATATTATATAGTGGAAAAAGTTTCTTATCATGACCGGAGCGGAATTCAACTGAGCCGCAGGCGAAGGTGTTATGAAGCCAAACGACGTTTTTCAATACACATACGAAGATATAAATTGAGTGTCCAGGATTGAAGGTGAGCGCCAGCACTTTTTCGTACTAGTGTGGAAAACAATAAATTGCGTCCCTAGAAGTGGTAGGGGTAAGAGCGGGTTTTTGAGTAAGTGTATTGAAAAGTCATTTGTCAAAACTTGCAGACTGACTTTTTTTCTGGGAAAATCATCCAATGACACCCCGCGCTCTTGAGCGGAGCGTGAGGGTGTGTCAGACTTTTACTGACTAAAAATCCACTCCTGTACCTTCGTCGCCTTTCATACCAGGGCCGAGTCTTCCTTTCAGAAGCAGACCCTTGGCCCCAGTATGACTGACTGTAAACCTCAACGTATAGTTTTTACTGTGACAAATATCAGAAATCAGAAACATTTATTTCAATTAGACCAATTACAGGCACTTTTGAATTGTCAAAATGTCGGTCAGTCAAAAAAAGAAAAGTGAAGCTAAATTGCACGTTCCAAAGCGTAGATCTCTATGGAGAAGAACGTGCAAGAAACTCCATGGACACTCTTTTAAAATCATATTATTGTTACATAAATCTTGGTTACATATTTCATGTCGCTTCTAATATGTGAGCACAATGTAGATAAATAAGAATAAAAACTAATTAAAAAGATAGAAATTGAATTAAGCCACTGGCAGCCAAGAGATGACCAGTCTCAACCGACGGCACCCGTTCACGAGCATGACTAAGGTTCCATACTGAAGTTAAACCTTAAGGTTACACTAGTCGACATTTTTTCCATACAAATTTTGGGGGGGTATTACTCCGGAGTTTGACATTGTAAATGGAAAGTAAAACATGATATGGTTTTATCTTATTCTTAATTTTGTCTGTACGGAAATATAAAAATATTTGCCTTTACAAAGTTATGAGCCAACAAAGTTTTTGTTTTTCGATGATTTTAACGGAACTTTAAGTGTAAAAAAGTAACAAAAATAGGATAAAATTTATTTATTTATTTGGTCAGCCAACAACTGCTTACACAATACATTTATATTATACTAAAACGAAACTGACATCCATTAGTGTAGCAATTAATAATAGGCTGACACCACATGCACTATATTCGGTTTTACAAAATTATGTAATTAATGTTAAGTATGCTTAAAACAATACAGAATAGGTAACAGTTACTATTTACAATAAGTTAAAAAATGGAAGATTAATAAATAAAATTATATTACAACATAACAGATAAAATTAAAAATAAATTGATTAATAAATTAAATTAAGTTCTGACACAACATCAATTCATTGGAGTAATTCATAGCATATTGATAGATAATAAATTGAATAAAAATTGCAACCAGAATACATTTAATTAAAATGGATTTAATTGCAATTAAAACAAAACAAATTAAATGGAAATGAATTAAATAAAAATTAGATTACAATTAAAATAAAATGAATTGAATTACGATTAAAATATAATTAATTAAATTACGATCAATATTAATATGGATTAAATTACAATTAAAATAAATTAAATTAGAAATAAAGTAAATTAAATTGAATTTAAACAATGATTACTGAATACCAGAATAATGCTCGAGAATTATTTTGTAAAATTTATTAAAATTGTCGTGGTGTATATCTATAAGATCACTGACACTGTTAAGCATTCTACATAGACGCGGAATCGGAGAGTTAGCACCCAAAACCGTTCTGCGTAAGGGTGGGTGTAGTGGAGTGATGGGATTCCGCGGATATCGAGATGGAGCACGAAACTTTATTAGAGTCAGAAGGTTAGGGCAGTCTATTTTATGTCTCAAGAGTTTATAGAGTAACAGGGCGTCAATTACATCTCTTCGAGTTGACAACGAGTGCATCCTAAAGTATTTCAAGCGAGAATTGTATGAAGGCATCTGTTTGCATTTCCCTTTCGAAAAAGAAAGGTGCCACAGGAATCGCTTTTGGATTCTTTCTAAAAGTAATTTATGTGTGGCGTAGTGTGGTCTCCATACTACACTACAATATTCTAAGACACTGCGCACAAGACTATTGTAAAGCATTATTTTAGTGCCAACCAGTTTGAAACTCTTTGTGTTTCTTAGTACAAACCCCAACATTTTGGATGCTTTTTTAATAATATTTTCGATGTGAGGGACAAAAGTAATTTTTTTATCAAACAATACCCCCAGATCTCTAATAGTGTCCACTTGTTGCACTTTTGTTTTATCTATTAGATACTCTGAGTATATAGGATGGGCCTTCCTTGAGAACGACAGGTGGTAACATTTTTTTAAGTTCAATTCCATTTTGTTTTTATTGCACCATTCAACAACCCTATTCAAATCATCTTGTAAAAGTGCGACATCACTAGATGATTCGATTATTCTTGCAAACTTTAAATCATCAGCATACAAGAAGCACTCAGAGAAGTAAAAGAAGTAAAAGCAGTTGGGAAGGTCATTAATAAAGATGATAAATAGTATGGGAGCAAGATGCGATCCTTGCGGAGCACCCGAAGTCATATAATAATTGTCGACAGATCTAAAACCGTTGACCACGACATAAAATTCACGCTTAGACAGATAGGAACTCAGCCAATTCAGCAAGGGTCCAGTAACACCGTACATTGCTAGTTTATGAAGTAGTATAGAGTGAGAAATTTTATCGAAGGCTTTGCTGAAATCAGTATACAGCACATCAAATTGTTTATTTGCGTCCACAGATTCTATTAAGGAGTCAGAGAAGGACATCAAATTTGTAGTAGTCGACCTAGCAGTAACAAAGCCGTGCTGGCGATCACTAAGATAAAGCCTGAAGTGACGTTGGACGTGAGGACAGATTATTGACTCAAATATCTTGGCAAAGGTGGAGAGAATAGCAATGGGTCGATAATTGGATATGGTGTCTTTTTTGTCCGACTTATGTACAGGAACAACTTTAGCCTTTTTCCATTCGGTGGGGAAGGTTCCGGTAGCCAACGACACCCTGTATATTTCAAGAAGTGGGGCAACCAAGGCCGTTGCGCAGGCAGAAATAAGTAATGGTGGGATTCCGTCAGGACCGGCACCTTTTCTGATATTAACAGATTGTAGCTTTCTGAGCAGGGTATCGCTATCTAGCTCAGGGATTGTTAAGCATTGGCTATTAACATCTATTGAATGAGGAGAATTTGAGTCACTATTAAATTCCGTGTCATGATCAGTCTGATGCGAAATAGTTTCCAAAGAGATCACAGATAGTTGCGCCATCTGATGTAGTAGTCCGTCCGTCGGTCATTATTAGCGGATAGGCACTAGACCCACCACGTTTAGCCTTTAAATGAGTCCAGAATAGTTTGGGGTTATCTTTAATTTCTGATTCCAATTTTTCCATATAAGTGTTGTACAGATTTTTAGTTAGGTTTTGGCAACGCTTTGTGATTAAGTTTAGCTCTAATCTATCCAAAGGATTTTTATATTTTTTAAAGCGCAACCTCATCTTATTTTTCTCTTTAAGTGTCCTTATAATTGATTTATTAAACCAGGGGGGGTAGCGGCAGGTCATTGACTTACAATTAGGGACGAATTTGTCGATTGCCGTGTTTAGTACTTCATAGAACTCTTTTAACATACTATCCATGTGGATGTGTGGACTACCACACGCAAACTGTTGGAACCAGTCATGCTCGTTTATAAAGGTTCTAATGCTATTATAGTCAGCCTTATAAAAGTTTTTTCTCTGATTACGCCTATTGTATGGCAGATTAGATTCTTTTGATAATGATAGTGTAATATCAAGCGGAGGATGTAGTTTATCAATATTGGTCAGAGAGCAACTGGATTCGCTAACGGTGCAAGAAGGTATTGTGGACAAGACTAGATCCAAAATACGCTCCGAACAGTTTTTAACTAAATTATGCTGAGTAAGTCTACTCACATTCATAAATTCCAATAACCTTAAACAAGTACTGGGAAGTGAGTTATTAGGGGCACCAGGGTCCCAGACTATTTTACCCAAATTGAAATCTCCGGCTAGGCAAATGGGAATATAATCAGTTGTCTCAAACACTTTGTTACAGTGTTCGATAAAACAATCGATTGAGGGAAGACATACAGGCGGAGGAAGATAAACTGCGCAGAGTGCTAGTTGTCGTGATTTCTGTGTAGTCGAAATATCAATAGTGACCCAAAGATCCTCACATTTACTTTGCCATGAGTCAATATGTTTAGAATTGATTTTTGTTGACACAGCAATTAAAACCCCGCCACCATCTTTACTAGGATGGAAGCCCGTTGTTTCCCTATCTCTTCTGTAGACAACATACCTATCATCAAATAGTTCGCTGCTAAGCACACTGCTATTTAGCCAGGTTTCAGTCAAAATAAATACATCATAATCCATACAACAAAGGTTACAGTAAAAAGCGTTAGTTTTAGTTCTCAAACCTCTACAATTCTGGTAATAGATTGTTAAATCGTTGAATTTTAAATAAAAATAGGTAGGCATGCATTCCAAGTGAATATGATAATTTTAAACCATTTTACTTAAACTATTCATGTTTTTGATAAGTATGTATTCTGCGCCGTCGGCTTTTCTTGCAAATATTTTACTGTTTCTGACCCAAACGTATTTATAGTTCATTTCCTTAGCCTTGATCCTAGTCGCTGCATGAAGAGCTCTGTTGGTGGGGGAAAGATGTTCCACAACGTAAACAGGAGACTTTTGACCGGCAAATCCGAGATGGCCACAGTTCAGTTTATTGTCTCGGTTATTTTGGTTGTACTTAATAACTGACGCTAAGAGTTGGTCGCGCAATCTAGGTGACGTCAATTGAATGACTATTGATTTAGGACGGGTGCCAGCTGAATTAGTTTTAGCAATTCGCGCACAATTCAATATGTCTTTTTCTTGAATGTCACAATTGACCACTTTCCCAAGTTGCTTGACGATAGAGTATAAATTTTCGTTATTTTTTTCGGGCATACATTGCACCTCAATGTTATTTGATCGAGATTGCTGTTCTAAGTTATTAATTCGTTCACTAAGATTAGCCATAGTGATCTTCAGTTCCGAATTTTCCGATTTCAACCTCTGTATAGTCTCGTTGGATATCTTCTGATTCCTCTCAAAGTCTTCAAACTGCTTATTGATGAATTGCATTGATTTAGCCATCTCCTTCATTTCTGCATTAATAGTTTCTAATTCATTGTTCATCGTGCTGATCAAGTTTTTATTAAATTGGGTCAACATATCGTTGAATTCCGTCTTAATTATCTCCTGAATAATGGAGCGCATATCCTCTTTAATACCCAAGGGCGAAGGCGGTGAAGCTGGTGGAGGAGATCCACTAGCATGTCTCTTGTTGCCTCTGTTTTTAGACACCGTACGGTTTGGTGTTGACTCATCTTTACTAGCCATTGTAAATCAAAAATATCAGAGACAAAAAAACAAACACAAAAACGAAACTAACGTTGTCCTCTCAGAAGCAGTGTAAATTAGGTAGAAAATAATGCGCCGTCTTCATTAGTTAATCTTTGGTGCGAGCGCTCGCATACGTCACCGAGCGTAGGCGCACACTGATATGTTACTTATGCGCGTTGAGTAACCGCGAGAGTAGCGTGCACCGGGCGTAAAATGTCTTTTCACTCACCCACCATTTGATCAATCGTGATTTAAATTTTTTAACAGTTCACATCAAAAATCTTTCCAATTATGCACTTTTTGATACTCTTTCAGATGAATTACACTTATGAGATGAATGTTATACACTTCTGGACACATCTATTGGCCCACCTTAGAGTTTAGGTTTCGATGGCCCCTACCGAAATATGATTGCTAGATTGAACAAAAACTGTTGATGCAGTTTTAAACCTGATACATTTTACCATCTTTTTCGATCGTATTGTTTTAAATTTGAATTCAGAATACCATACGGCATGGAGCTACGCCTAACAAGTCGGATATGCGCCTTGTTAAAGGCAATTGATTTTTGAATAAAAAACATGTTTTATCAAATAAAGGTTTAATTTAATAACGCGTGGTGCCTCCATGGGCATCTACCACAGCTCTCATACGATTAGGCATAGAGTTTATCAACCGCTCTATGAAATTTTGAGGGATCATCTCCCATTCCTCTTCTATGGCAGTTTTCAACTCCTGCATCGTCTGGGCAACTGGCTGACGAGCCCTAACACGTCTTTTTAGCTCGTCTCACATGTGCTCAATGGGGTTCATGTCTGGGCTTCTGGCCGGCCAGTCCATAACTGTGATGTTCACATCCCGAAGATATTCCCTGACGATGCCGGCCGCATGAACTCTTGCATTATCATGCATAAAAAGGAAATTTGGGCCCACATAGTCCGCGTATGGTATCACGTGAGGTTCTAAGCACTCACGAATGTACCTTTCAGCATTTAATGTTGGCAGCCATGGTCCTGTAACAACCTCAAGTTGAGTTTTGCCGCTCGCGGATATACCGCCCCAGACAGTCCATGAGCCACCGCCATAAGCAACACTCTCTTCAAAGCAGCATTGTGCGAAACGCTCTCCCTTACGTCGGTAGACCTTCTTCCTTCCATCATTGCCATGTAACACAATTTTAGACTCATCAGAAAAGAGTACACGGCTCCAATCTTGCTGTGTCCAATTTAAATGACTGCGTGCGAAATGAAGGCGCGCTGTTCGGTGGGCTCGCGTTAGTTTGGGCCCATTAGCTGGCTTGTGTGGTACCATATCGCGTTCTTTTAACCTTCTCCGAACAGTTCGAGCGCTCACAGATACTCCGTGGAAGTCGCGAAGTTGGTTTTGTATCTCAATGGAGGTAAGGTGACAATTTCTCAAGCTGGTCGTCACGATGAATCGATCCTGCCTTTCAGTTGTGACCCGAGATCGTGGCCTTCCTTGGCGACGAACAAAACCGCCAGTCTCTAGGTACCTCCGATAAACATTTCGGACCGTAGATCGACTTAAATTAAGTTGAGCACTCACGTTTCTTTGGCTGTGTCCGGCCTGAATAAGTGCCACAGCTTGGGCGGCGACTTCAGGTGAAGTATCCATAGATTATTGATAGAACCTCACCTTAATGTTAAGAATAAGTAATGTTTGTTGCAAAACCAAAGATATCAATCACTTTTTCAAGAATTAAATCCAAGTAAACCAATAAAACCAAGTTTTCTTAGTATTCGATTGTTTGATATCAACAAACAGGCTCCAAATTGTCTTTTGTTTCTTTAAATTCTGTGTTCGAAATTCAAAAAAAGACTATTGAATGAAATTGTGAATGTGCCAGGTTCAAAACTGCATAAAAACTTTTTGCTCGACCTAATATAAAATTTTAGTTAGGACCAAACGAAACTGAAAATACAAGGTGGGCCAATAGATGAGTCCAGAAGTGTATCACTTATATTAGTTTTATTTGAAAATTAAGTCCATATCTATTTTTTTTTCGTATTTAAGCAAAGAGCAAAGTTGTACACAATGTTAACCGTTCGACCGTTAGAAAAAGATGATAAAATCTCAAAAACGAAGTCTGTACCGACACTTTTATTATCGAAAAGTTCTATACAATTTATTTGTAATAGATTTATGCAGTGGTTTTTTCATAAAACTCGATTTTCCAAAGCACTACTCTCAGATTTTACGCACCGTCTAATGTCATTTCAGTTCGGAACGGTGTTTGTGTGCGTGCGAACCATATGACGTGCATATAGACTAACGTCTAACTGCTCATACTTGATATTATCGCTGTCGGACACAATTTCAGATGAGGCATCGCAGTTTTTGGCCTCACCCATCAGCGAGTTCGAGCCGGCGACTAGTTCAGCCTTAATACAGAATGCTATCTGACAGTCACTACTGTTTGGTTTTGACGCGATAATCGAAATATGAGTCAGCAGTGCTAGCATAAGCTCTTAACGTGATCCATTTTACGACCTGAACTAAACTGTTAAAGTGATGGAGCTGTATTTGGTGTATAGCTCCATCCTTCTTTCTCGCTCGTACTCCTGACATTTTAACAAGGAAGGCCCAAGGTTTTGGAAACACATTCATTATGCGTACAGCTAAAGAGTGGAATTCCCTGCCGGAGTCTGTGTTTCCTGATAGCTACAAACTAGGGGTCTTTAAGTCAAGAGTGAATAGGTTACTTCTAGGCAAGCGTGCTCCATCGTCGGCCACATCATCGTTTACCATCAGGTGGGATAGTGGTGAAACGCGAGCCTATAAATAATAATAATAAAAAAGGTTCGATATATAGACAGAAGTAGGACGAGTGATAGTGAGGAGTGATATAGATACCGGCACGGATCTTGAACGCTGACTTCTACAGTTCTACTTGCGCAGAAGCACGCAGAAGTGAAATATCGGGTCTCTTTAGTGGTATGAAGAGAGATGCAGGGGTGGGGATTGAAATCCTAGTACAGTGATTGGCTCGCCGATATTGTACGATGCGCAAAGCGATCCCCGTTCTTTCGCCGAGCGTTCAAGATTCGTGCCGCTATCTGTACTGACGAGTGACGAGTGACAGGTCGTAAGTAATTCATCATCATAATATATTGGAGAATAATAAAAAAAAAAAATAACGAAATAATGATGGATGTTGAATATATTGGTTATTGGTATTGGTGTATTTGGTCATAGCATAGCATAGTCGGCCTTATAATGTTCCCACTGTTGGGACTCAGGTCTCCTCTCTAGGAGAGGGAATGGGCCGTAATCCACCACGCGGGCCCAGTGCGGGTTGGTGGATGTCACATGTCTTCGAATTTTTGGTTCTAGGACATGCCGGTTTCCTCACGATGTTTTCCTTCACCGTTTTGAGAGCAGTGGTGATGTAATAAATTACACAAAGTAATACACGCCTGGCTGGGTTTGAACCCGCGACCTACAACTCGTAAGTCGGGGCCGTTACTACTCGGCCACCACTGCTCAGTATTTGGTCATTTTGATAATTATGTTAAACTAGTATTTTGACATCAACTTCGTTCACAAGAATATTGTCATAAAAACTTTAACCCCCTTTAAAACCATATTTTGAGGACAGTTTTGAAAAACTAATAATGACAGTCTTTAGTACTCATATTGATTAGAATTTGTGACAAGTTTCAAGTTTATTTTTGACTGGCCTGTTGGTCTAGTGGTTAGTGGCCCTGACTGCTATGCCGAAGGTCGTGGGTTCGATTCCCACCTAGGACAAATGTTTGTGTGATGAGCACAATCATTTGTTCTGTGTCTGGATGTAATTTATCTATAATATGTATGTATTTAGAAATATATAAGTATGTTTATCAGTTGTCTAGTACTCATAACACAAGCTCTGCTTAGCTTGGGATTAGACTGCGTTGTGTGATAGTTGTAGAATATTATTATTATTAACCTAAAGAATAAAATTCTCCCATACAACCTTTAACAGCCCCAAATCGTTTTATAGCGGTAGTTTTGAAAAACGAATAATGAAAACCTTTTTTATTTACTTTGTTATTGTTATAGCTAAGTTTCAAGAATATAGGCAAACGGAATTAAATTTTGCATAAAAACAAATTTCCCCCTTTTCATTCCCTTAAAAGTTGTAGTTTTTAAAACCACTTCTAAGTTCTCGCCTACACAATTTTACATAAAGGAAGCTTTGTGCAAAATTTCACTATCCTACACCCTGTAGTTACAGCTGTGCGTTGATATATCAGTCAGTCAGTTTTTCCTTTTTATATAGGTACCTATACAGACGTAATTGAATATTAATAGGAATTAATAGTTACTATTTATACGCTAATACCGAAAGACGCAGCGTTGGAAGGCCTCCCACAAGGTGGACCGATGACCTGGTGAGGGTCGCGGGAATCCGATGGATGCGAGACGCACATGACCGGTCATTGTGGCGACATTTGGGGGAGGCCTATGTCCAACAGTGGACGTCTTTCGGCTGAAATGATAATGATGATGATGATGAATACGCTAATAAGCCTTTTATTAACTCCAGGCTATCACAGTAACTCCGAAGTACATCAAGAAAGAAAAAAACTTACCTTTTAAATAAGAAGATAGTTTCGTAGTGTAAATTAAATAGATGGTGGTGACACTCTGCGGTACATTCTTAAGTGTTATCGACATAATCAACAATTGATTCAATTTGAAACTAAAATTGGATGGAGCACTAACAGGTACTTTTGTTTCACCTGAAAATAGTAATTAACAAAATTAATAAAAAAAACACAATCAACAGCATTTTTCTTAATAAATTATTTAGAACAGTGTTTTACAATCGCAGAGTCGCGACCCCCAGGGCCACGTTCAAAAATAACCACCTCACACTGTTGTTACGGTCCTAAGGGGTCGCCCCTATTTGTCTATTTTAAAACCGGGCAAGTGCGAGTCGGACTCGCGCACTGAGGGTTCCGTATAAACTTACCTATGAAAACAGTTCAATTCCCAAATTGAGTTACGAAGATTTTTTCGAATCGCAAAAAAAGATTTTTAGATTTTTTTACTTGTGCTATGAGACCTTGCTTCATGCCAAATTTCAGGATTCTAGGTCAACGGGTTGTACCCTATGAATTTTGATTCCCTTGAGAGTGTCGAAATATACGTTTTTTGCGACATAAACGGCCGTATCTTTTTTTCGTTAACTTAGAAGTTTGATTTTTTTACAGCTAGTGACAGCAGACTTGCATATATATGGTTTTAATTAAAATTTCAACTCGATACTTCCACGCGTTCCCGAGATAAAGGGTCTTGACCGGCAGACAGACAGACAGACAGACAGACAACAAAGTTATCCTATAAGGGTTCCATTTTGTTTTGAGGCTCGGAACCTTAAAAAGGCGTCGTCATGTATTCAAAAAGGTTGAAAAACACTGATTTAGAAAAATGCTAGGCAGACATAATGGTTTACTCAAAATTACTTACTCAAAATAATATAATCAGAACTAGAAACATAAATAATTATAAAGGTCAAAATATAACCTATGCCAATAGTGATGGAATTCATTGTTACGAAAATAATTTTATTGTATTAAGCACACACTGAATCACTTTGTTTATTTCTTCTGATATTATTGCGATTTTCAACACTTGTACACACTTTAGAGGAATGACATTTGCAACGATTCATGGGGAAATAAACTAGTCAAACAATGAGTGAGCATCTGTCAATTGTTTATTATTTTCCTTCTATTATCCTGTTTATTTCTGTTTATCCACGTAGGTAATTGTTATGCCTCATAATTCTATTAAATAATATGGCAATATTAATAAAACGATTTTTTAAACAGCTAAGTAATTAGACATAAATAAAGAGGGATTTCCCGATCCGATATAATTATGAGTTACGTGAGCATAGTTGAAAAGTTTATTGTTTCATTCAAATAGCGCCTGAACGCTCAGTGATTCGGTAACTTCCATCGCTCACTCAAATATTTCACAAAACTTGTTCCAGGAAACACGTGTTTTTTTTTTAAATGTATTTAATTTTATCGGAAAAAATGTTCGCCATTCAGAATCTCGATTTAATGTGTTTCCTTAAATATATTTTCTTTACTTTTTTAATTTATGAGTACAATATGAAGGGCCAAAGTTCACTCAAAATAGCAGATTTCAGAGGTCAGTACTGGGTGATGGGGATGAAGGAAAACATTAGACAAGAAATCAACGAAATTCTTTCTTAACTTCTGAGGAACGTTGTCATGAATGTTAGAGATCGCTTTGAAGAGTGCCAGAGCCGCGAAGGACGACATTTGAAGAGTGCCAGAGCCGCGAAGGACGACATTTGAATAATGTTATTTTTAAGAAGTAATTATCCCATGTCATCAGTTTCCGATTTAGTAATTTAACGTGTTACATATTATTAATTTTCTGTGCATCTACAAATGTGAATTATTTCTGAGACACACTGTAGTTTTAAGTTATAACTTAATAATTTGCACAGTATAATTAAAAATAGAACGTTTTGATACAAGTGGAGAAAATTTGTCATTGCGATCGAGGCGGCACTCGGCTCCATAACATTATGGAGCCGAGTGCGGCAGTGACAAATTTCTACGTGTATCCAACGAGAATTTTCAATACACTTAGGAAGATAAAAATAAAAGGGGGCTGACGTGTGACTCGTGGTCACTTAGTGCCCAACCTGATGCGATATATACTACAATAAATCGTGATGGGCGCGAGCGCGAGCTAAAAAAGACATTCAATTTATTATACAGAAAAGCGCTAGCGCGCTTTTCTTCATTAGTGCGAAAAACACAACATTGAATGCCTTTTTTTCTTTTTTTAAGGTGGGAAAACTTCTCCCACTCTAGGTGGAGCGTTCTGTTTCCTTGTTCTAATCTAAACTTCTCCCACTCTAGGTGGAGCGTTCTGTTTCCTTGTTCTAATCTTTTATTTTGTGTGTGTGCATAAATCGTTACATAAATAAAAAAAAAAACACACATATTCAGTTTTCTTTTCGATTTGTATATGTAACCGGCCGATCTCGATTTTAGGATGAACTATGGTTTCGCCTAGGTCAAAGTTGGGGTGCCCTAAAATTCCGAGATCGATTCGCTCGCTTTTGGACTAATATCGCGGGTTTGGTCTAGGCGAAACTAGTTGTTTTTTCCACAGTTCAAGTAAATCGGGTTTGACCGGTAATATATATGTACATACATCTATTAAGTTGTTTAAGTTTAAATGTATTATATTTAATGTGTATTTTTAAGTATGATATATATATATGATTGAATTTGTTTTTTTTTTATGATATATTGTTTGACTTTTGGATTTTTAAGAGTACTTCTTGTGGTGTAAATCTCTTCAGTGATACAGGTTCTTGTTGATCATGAGCAGTGGAAATGGGAGTGTTTTTATTTAGTAGATGTGTTTTCTGCATATATAGGGACCGGTAGAAGTCTGTTGCTATATTTATAATTTCTGGTCTTGCAAATGTTTTGGTAGATTTTTTTTGTTTAGACATAAGATCCATTTCTTCGTAGTGTTTAGTTCCTTGAAGCCTTTTTTTTTAGACTTCTTGCAGTATTTAGGTGCTTTTTTTATTACTTGTAATCTGTGGTCTTCATAATCCTTTTTTTTATTTGTCTATGAGTATTTTTTTTTAATATAGTGTTGGTAACCTTAAGACAGAAAAAAGCAATGGGCCCGATGGCATATCAAATGAAGCATTAAAAACAGCTGACTATCAACTAGTTACTTATATAACTAATCTCTTTAACAAAAAACTGGACAGTACAAAAATACCAAGTGAATGGGCACAGTCTGATATCATACTACTATACTTACAAAAAACTTTTTCAAAAAAAAAAAAAAAACCGACTTCACTAAAAAAAAAACACTAAAAGGATCAAAATAACTTTAATTTCGGAAGTCGGTGTTTCTCGGTATTGTTTGTTTCTTATTTAACACCGACTTCCGAAATTAAAGTTATTTTGATCCTTGTAGTGTTTTTTTTTTTAGTGAAGTCGGTTATTTTTTTTTTGGAAAAAGTGTTTTATTTCACACTTTTTAGTTGCGATACACTTATAAACAGAGTGCCTATTTCTCATGACAATTCCAATTAACCCAAATACTGCTAGGTTACATTGTTTTATTATAAAGTTCCTGTGTCTAATTTCCTCCTTCCGGCTCCATCATCCGATCAGTTCGATAGTACCTTATAGCCAAAGAGCATCTCACGACAATTCTAATAAGCCCAAACACGGCTAGGATACATTGATTAATTACGGAGTTCCTGTGCCTACCTTCCGAGTCCATCATCAGATCAGTTCGATAGTACCTTATAGCCAAAGTGTATCTCATGACGATTCTAATAAGTCCAAACACGGCTAGGTTACATTGATTAATTACGGAGTTCCAGTGCCTACCTTCCGGCTCCATCATCATCATCAGATCACTTCGATGATACCATTTTCAACGTAACTATTCAGAATCATTCATTTATTTGTATTGTCATAGTCGCTTAACTATCTTCATTGTGATATCTATTTGAGTATGAAGTTCCGTTGACCATTTCTGGTCTTCTTCATCAGTTCCACTTCATCAAATGTTATCTTTTGACTGTAAATGCTTAAGTTCTTGATGAAAATACCAAAATTACTATAGAGTTGCCTATAATTTTTGAGGAGTTCCTTCGATTCCTCATGGATTCCATCATCAGAACTGGATTTTGAAAAAAATGGGATTAATCTGGAAGCATATCCTATAAAGGGAAAAAAAATTTTGCAAATCGGTCCATAAACGACGGAGTTCTGTGGTAACAAACATAAAAAAAAAATAATGATGATAAAAAAAAAAATGCAACCGAATTGAATAACCTCCTCCTTTTTTTGAAGTCGGTTAAAAAAGGAGACCCAGCTGACATTGGGAACTACCGTCCTATAAGCCTACAACCAAACATATATAAACTATTTGCCTCATGTCTTGAAAACCGTCTTGAACTGTACACTGACAAATACCAGCCAGTGGATCAAGCAGGATTTAGAAAAGGATTCTCCACAATAGACCATACTCATACCCTAGAACAAGTGATTGAAAAATATGAAGAACAACAAGCTCCACTCTATTTGGCCTTCATTGATTATGCCAAAGCATTTGATTCAATCTCGCATGAAAGCATATGGGAGGCTTTACGGGACTGTAATGTACCAAATGAAACAATAGAATTGATAAAAGATATATATAATAACAGTGTAAGTAGAGTCACACTAGACAGAAAAGGTCCTGAAATAAAAATATGCAGAGGTGTGAGACAGGGTAATCCACTGTCGCCCAAATTATTCATTACTGTTCTTCAATACATAATGAAAGACCTAAAATGGACAAGAAACGGTTAGAAATATCTCAACAATCTTAGATTTGCTGATGATATCGTACTATTTTCAGAAACACCAACACAACTACAATCAATGATAAACGATCTTAACATTATCAGTCGTAACATCAGCTGCTTAGAACTAAACACCACCAAAATCAAGGTTATGACCAACAGCATAGAACAACCTATTAAAGTTGACGATTCCCCTTTGGATTATGTGCAGGAATATATTTATCTGGGCAAACAAATTTCCTTCAAGAGATCTAGACACATTAACGAATTAAACAGACTTGTAAACTTGACCTGGAATAAGTTCTGGAGTTTCAAAGAAATATTAAAGTCAAGCCTACCTACCAATATAAAGTCAATTGTTCTGGATTCCTGCCTACTGACCTGCATATCATACGCGTGCCAAACATGGATCTTTAACGGAAAAACCGAAAGAAAAATTCAAACTTGCCAAAGAGCAATGGAGCGGAGCATACTGAACCTAAAACGCATAGATAAGCAAAGGAACATAGATATAATGAAACCAACTAATGCATCAGATGCTTTAACCCACTGCAAAAAACTAAAACGGAAGTGGACAGGTCACATTGCCCGTATGAACAAGGAAAGATGGTCTAACAAAGTAATGCACTGGGCTGGTCCTAGTGGCAAGAGAAAAAGAGGCAGACCGCCTGAAAGATGGCTTGATAAAATCAGAAAGATTGCAGGTGAAAACTGGGTTTCAAAAGCCAAAGACAGGAAGCTGTGGAGTAAAATGTAGGAGGCCTTTACTCGATTAGAGGTCCTTGATGACAAAACAAATCAAAGAAAAACTTATATCAATAATTAATTTATATTTATTCAATAACGTGTGTGAGTAGGGAGACGCATCTCTTCCTGAAAAACTTTAACAATCATCAACCTGTGTTTTTGAGGGTAGTTTTGCAAAACTAATGATGTCAGACTTTGTTATTTATTTGGAGTAGAATTTGTGCCAAGTTTCTAGTTTATTAGCCAAAGAAATAAAATTCTCACATACAAACTTTAAGATCCTGTAAATCGTTTTGTAGGGATAGTTTTCATCATACGTTACTATTTATGCTAAATTTCAAGTATATATACCCCCAAGGAATAAAATTTTGCATGCAAACAAATTTCCCTATTTTCTCCTCCTTAAAAGTTGCGTTTTCAAAAACCCGTTCTTAGTGCATGCCTTAACCTGCGAAAGGAGAGTTGGAGAAAAAGAGATGTAGACACCGTGTGTAAGAGTAATATGAAAATAAGTACACACAAAAATAATATGATATAAAGTTAAACATATACTGTCATAATTATATAGGGTGACTGGCAATTAGTACGATACTTAAACACGTGATTGTGCTCATGATAACCAAAAACTTTTACTATGGGAACAAACCTGAAATCGCGAAAAAAAATCAGCTGTTCAGTACATTTATGTTTGCCTAATGTACTGAACAGCTGATATTTTTTTCGCGATTTCGGCTTTACTCCTATAATAAAAATTGTTTGTTATCATGTGCACAATCAAGTGTTTAAGTATCGTACACTAATTACCAGTCACCCTATATACATACAGATAACATAATAAATATTATTATTTTGATAGGCCTGTTCGTCTAGTGGTCCTGATTGCTATGCCGAGGTCGTGGGTTCGATTCCCACTAAGAACAAATGTTTGTGTGATGAGCATAATCAATTGTTCTGTGGCTGGGTGTAATTTATCTATAATATGTATCATCATCATCATCATCATTTCAGCAGCCGATAGACGTCCACTGCTGGACATAGGCCTCCCCCAAATGTCGCCACAACGAACGGTCGGTCGATTCGGTCGAATAATATGTATGTATTTAGAAATACATAAGTATGTTTATCAATTGTCTAGTACTCATAACACAAGCTCTGCTTAGCTTGAGACTGGACGGCGTTGTGTGACAGTTGTGGAATATTATATATATCATGAGGTGAGGATTTCGAAGCGTTACAAAAAGTCTGATAATTTTACATATACGTAGTTAGGTATTCTGTGTAGTCTGAATTAGATTTTATATACTGTAATAGTTTAAAAAAAGATTACACGTAATGGAGATGAGATTGTTAAGATGGATGTGTGGTGTGACGAGAATGGATACAGTGAGAAATGAGTATATTAGGGGAAGTTTGAAAGTGGCGCCAGTGACTGAAAAGTTGAAAGGGAATCGTTTGTCTTGGTATGGTCATGTGAAGAGGAGGGATGAAACGCATGTTACTAAAAGAGTTATGAGTTTACATGTGGATGGATAGAGAGGGAGAGCGAGACCAAAGAAAAGATGGATGGATTGTGTGAAGAGTGATATGAAAGAAAAGGAAGTTAGTGATAGCATGACGAGGGACAGGGCAGAATGGAAGAAAAAAACGTGTTGCGCCGACCCCAAATAACACGGGACAAGGGCAGGAAGATGATGATACTGTAATAGTTTAGTGTTGTTTTAATTTTTTAAGTAAGTATTAGCTGTAAGGTGTTTTTAGTGTAACCGTCTGCGTGTTACTCTGAGCACAGCTGTGTAGTCGACGTGTGCTTCAACTGTTGTCTGAAGAACAGAGCTTGTTCGGAACGAGCGTGAGATGTGTAGCTGCTGAAGAGTTTAATTTCACCTCTACCATCACCTCTACCATCACCACTACGTACTACTCAGTAGAATTAAATCTGACCTCAGCTGATATAAATAAGTTAGAGACAGAAAAAATCATCAAAAGGTTAACAAATTATATTTTAAACTACAATTTGTTCTAGTTTTCTATTTTGTTGGTACCAAGGTTATAGGTTTAATGTTATAGAAGTAGCTTTTTTAACCGACTTTAAAAAACTGGGCAAGTGCGAGTCGGACTCGCGCACTGAGGGTTCCGTACAACCTATGAAAACAGTTCAATTCCCGAATTGAGTTACGAAGATTTTTCCGAATCGCAAAAAAAGTTTTTTTTTGTGACGTAACAACAAATTTACAGTTTTCAGATTTTTTCCTATACTTGTGTTATAAGACCTTGCTACATGCCAAATTTCAGGATTTTAGGTCAACGGGAAGTACCCTATGAATTTTGATTCTCTTGAGAGTGTCGAAATACACGTTTTTTGCGACATAAACAGCCGTATCTTTTTTTCCGTTAACTCAGATGTTTGATTTTTTCACAGCTTCAAGGGACCGAGTATATGGTTTTAATTTCAACTCGATACCTCCACGCGTTCACGAGATAAACGGTCTTGACAGACAGACAGACAGACGGACGGACAACAAAGTGATATAGGATCACTAGGGGTTCCGTTTTTTCTTTTTGAGGTACGGAACCCTAAAATGTGGTAACACACAAAAAAAAACAACTTAACTGATAACCTCCTTTTTTTTGAAGTCAGTTAAAAAAGCTACTTCAGAACTCCGTTGTTTATAAACCGATTTGCATTTTTTTTTCTTTTAATGGACCCATGTTTTTCAAAATTCAATTCTGATTCATGAGAAATCGAGGGAAATCCTCAAATATTATAGGCAACCATATAGTGATTTTGGTATTTTCATCGAGAAATTAAGCATTTATACTTTACGCTTGTTTGGCAATGACTGCTTCTGCACATGTGGCCCCCTGGTAACTCATAATATTGTGTAAATGTATCTATTAACTGCTCCACATTTGTTGTAATATATACTTTTTTTTTCTTCTAACACATTGCTTTTGCAATATTTTTTATACTATTAGAATCCATCCACCATAAATTCGTTAGTAATTTATTTTGTTAACATGTCATTTATTTATAATTGTAATTATTTATTTTTACACGACTGCCCCAAAAAGGAGTGTTTGAATGTTTTCAGGGTTCATGTATGTATGTATGTGAGTTTCTTTATTCCACCATAACTTCTAAATGACTGAACTGATTTACATGTATGAGGTATCGTTAGAATCCTTGCATCGTCCCGAGTAACATAGGCAATTGAAAAAATATAGAAATGCAATGTGGTGGGTATGATAATTAAAAGAACACCCACCCAATTTTTTTTAAGTTTTTATCTGTTAATGCATGTGATTATCATCTAGGATTTGACGAATGGATTCCAAAAATATAAATATGTTACACTGTTAATCGAAACTGTCGAGTATAAAAAAAAACATTTTTGACATTTGGTTACGAAACCCCAACTAATATTATTAATTAATATAAGAAATCAGCCAAGTACAAGTCGAACCATTGTACAATGAACACTAAGTACATGTAAACAAGAACCAACTTTGTCGATTAAAAAAAAATGATAACATAAACTATATACATACAATAATAGCCTACCGAGTGTTTGACAGTTTAGTGAATCAATTGTACTTTATCTACTTAATAGAACATTAACGTTGGTCACGGCTTAGTAAATGGCGATATCCCACAAAGGGAACAACCAGGTATGGTACACGGATGGCTCTAAAATGGACACTGGTACAGGAGCGGGGGGTACACAGCGACACCTGCAATCTTAGCCTAAGCATGGGTAAAATGGCTACGGTCTTCCAAGCAGAGACCTATGCTATAATCGGGTGCGCGCAGGAAAGCAACAGCCAAGCGACAGCCAAGCAACACTTAAGGCACTCACATCCAATAGAGTGGATTCTGGGCTGATACTAAACTGTATTAAATATTAAACCGGATAGGAAGGCGCAACAAGGTCAGATTGATCTAGGTGCCAGGTCATACAGGAGTAGAAGGTAATGAAAGAGCCGACACTCTAGCAAGGAAAGGATCCGAAACACCCCTATACGGACCGGAACCCTTCATAGGACTTTCACCAAGGGTCATCAACCAAGCATTGAAAAGGGCTGCGTTAGAGATACACAGCACACACTGGCGCATTACAACAGGCCAGAAGCATGTAAAACTATTTCTCAATGACATAGATAAGGGCTGGACCCAAAAACTATGGAGGTCCAGCAGATCACAGCTCCGAACAATCACAGGAGTCTTCACGGGGCACTATGCCACCAACAAACAGCTCCACAACATGAGACTAGCAAGCGACCTGACTTGCAGGATCTGTGGAGATGCAGAAGAGACAATGCTACACTTGCTGTGCGACTGTGCAGTACTAGGCTCCAAAAGACTAGAGTATCTGGGCCAACCATTTCCAAGACCAAGACAAGACTACAGGCTCAGCCCCATCGAGGCCATACTGGGACTCATGAAGAAGGTGCACGGAGGGCTAGGGGTTGAGTAGACAGGAGGGGCATACCACAAAAGATCTAGAAGGGTCGTAGTGCTCTGGCCTAGGGCCAGCCCGAAAATAAGATAAGATAAATGGCGCTTTTTTTTTTTAAGGTGTGACATCATCCAAATGACTTCTCGCGCTCTGGGTGGAGCGCGAGGGCGTGTCAGACTTTTACTGACTAAAACCACACCTGTATCCTTCAATTACCCTTTGCGTTCTAGGACTACGGGTTTCCCTTTCAGAAATGGCGCTATGGTGATCGTTCGAAAATTCGAATGGCCATTGCTACTCCGTGACCAACTAGAACCAGAAGAATTACCACAAGCCGTCTTCGTAGAGTTCGACGAAAAGTCAGTACGTGGCAACACTATTGGTATGGGTGTCAAAATTGAAGAGTACAGTCGAATTTGACGGGCTAAGGAGTCATAGAAAAGTAGAGCGCCGCATGCTACCGCTTATATTATGTTGGGCCGTGACAGTCCACAAGTTACAAGGGACAACACTGGACAGAGCCTTCGAGGACTTAGGCCCAAAAATTTTAGCCAAAGGGCAAGCTTATGTTGCGCTTAGTCGCGTGAGGCAACTAGAAGGTTTGGCAACCAGCGTTTTGGATCCACGTAAAGTGATTCACGAGCCACAAGACAGGAAGTCTCTTGATGAATTTCATCGCCTCAGAAATCTTCAACAATTCTATATGAAGCGAGTAGTCTTCATCTCTTCTTGCGATCGTATAATATACGATCACAAGAAGAGATGAAGACTACTCGCTTTAATTATTAAATGCTTAGAAACTATATTGTGATGCATGACATGTTTTAAAATTTAACCTATCACTAAAAGGTTTCAAATAAAAATAAATAATTAAAAAAATTAAAAAAACACGACTGCTATGTCAAAAAAAACGAACTAAAAAGCAAAAAACAAGATGTTAGTTAAACTAGATAAATAAAAATGAAAGTTGTCACTCATTCACTCACTGACTAAACACGATGTCTCGAAAACTACTTGATCTACAAAACAAAATTTTTCATCGCCGTCGGGGGACCAGTCTGTAGAATACTTTCGTATATAAAAAGTCCCCCGACTGCGATGAAAAATTTTGTTTTGTAGATCAAGTAGTTTTCGAGACATCGTGTTTAGTCAGTGAGTGAATGAGTGACAACTTTCATTTATATTTATCTAGTTTAACTAACATCTTTTTTTTGCTTTTTAGTTCGTTTTTTTGACATAGCAGTCGTGTTTTTTAATTTTTTTAATTATTTATTTTTATTCTTGCTTTTTTTATATAGCCTCTTTTTTATAATGTGAATGTGAGAACACTGTAGACTCCGCGAATTCTTAGGTTACTTCCTGTTACGACTCACTTTTTATTATGATTATTTTTATTGTACTTTTTAGTACAATATTGACCGGTCTACACTGTCCTTACATAATATCTACTTATACTGTAATATGGAAATATTGTAAGAACAACATTTTTTTTTAAAGAGTAACCATGGAGTTTCTTGCCGGTTCTTCTCCATAGGAAACGACCAATTTGGAACCGTGCACTAGCTTCTGACGTTTTACAAGTGCCCATGTAGGCCTATGTGAAATAAAAAATTTTGACTTTGAGTTACAGTCAAAAAGTAAAATTTGATGAAGTGGAACTGATGAAGAAGACCAGAAATGGCCAATGGAACTTTATTACATAGATATCACAATGAAGATAGTTAAGCGACGATGACAATACATATAAATAAATGGTTCTGAATAGTTATGTTGAAAATTTTATCATCGAAGTGAACTGATGATGATGATGGAGCCGGAAGGTAGGCACTGGAACTCCGTAATTAATCAATGTCACCTAGCCGTGTTTGGGCTTATTAGAATTGTCATGAGATGCACTTTGGCTATAAAGTACCTACTATCGAACCGATCTGATGACGGAGCCGGAAGGTGGAAGGTAGATACAGGAACTTCATAATAAAACAATGTATCGTAGCAGTGTTTGGGTTAATTGGAATTGTCATGAGAAAAAGGCACTCTGGTTATATAGAAGTGTATCGCAACAAAAAAGTGTGAAATAAAAAACTTATTACAAAAAAAATCGGTTGTCTGTAAAGTCGGTTTACTGACGATAATTGAACGTGACAACGTGTTACATTTATTTGTACGCATAAATACAAATAAACAATTAACACGACATTCACTTTTCACTGCACATTATACTTGACGAAAACATGTAAATGTATTATTCTATAGCAGTTGTCACGACGCAGACGCATCGCTCACTCAAGTAGGAGAGAGACAGATGTCGAACACTGCCGAACGCGGAGGCCGAACGCGCTCTCGCTTGCACTTCAAGCCTTAAATGGAACGCCTCAGAGCGAGGTAACGCCGCATGCGTCATACTTTTTCGTGCGTGCAGCCGGCTCCATCGAATTATAAGACGTTGTCACATCAAAAAAATAACCGACTTTAATTTCGGGAGTCGGTGTTAAATAAGAAACAAACAATAACGAGAAACACCGACTTCCGAAATTAAAGTTATTTTTATCCTTTTAGTGTTTTTTTTTTGTTCTTCAGGTATTACTTCCAGTAATCGGGGAGTGTGTGTCGTGTGCATAACCGCGCGTGGAGCTAATTATCATTAGTACCATTACATCACAATCATTATGTGTTTCTAAATAAAAAGTAATCTACAATTGTTTTGGGTCAAAACGGTGACTGACTTTTGATAACCGGAAAGATTAGTGAGTAAAAAAAAATATTGTGCAAAATGTATGTTATCTATATCGGTAATTAAGTTACCATCCAAAGTATCAAACGCGATTCCGTTTTTTGTCTTATTTGTGCATATAAAGAAATGAGCTGACTAGGAAGGGATGACATAGTACATATGTGTATATATATTATATAAGTATGTATTTATGTATGTAAGTATGTTTATGTATTATTTTATTCATATTATTTGTAATTTTAAAATTGTGCACTGGATCTTACCCTCTTCCGTGATCTCTCTCAATCACTCTATGGTTTGCTGGAAGAAAACTCAACTTTGAGTTAAGCTCGCCTATGTACATGAACTCTGTTATCCACATATTTTTGTAACTTATACGTGTACAATAAAGAATATTAAGGGAATACGTTATGCACCGACCCCAAGCAACATGAACAAAGGGCAGGAAGACAATGACGGATAATGAGAATCAAACAATACTAATAAATTTGGCCACACCAATATCGCGGCAGTAAGTCTCTTCTTTGAGGAATGGCTGGAGAGGTGCCATGGTGTCCTCACCTTCTACATGACGCAGGGTCCTCACTGGTGTTCCCGTAAATTCGGAAGGTTCAGATTCAGGCAGAAGAAACATTAGGGTGTATTTATTATTGTGTGGACCGTCCGGATGACAAGGTGGAGCATACGATGGAGGTGCAGCGCGCTTAGGCGAAGCGCCATTGGGTCCTTGTGAAGGCGATCGGCGGTGGCGGCCATCATAAAATATATTTATCACGCGTCAATTTTGCCCCCAGTACTTACGGGAGAGACGGGTAATTGCGAACACTTAGAGAAAATTTAAATTCATGCTCATAATATTTAAAAATGACCTTTGATGATAATTATTTCTTTGTTTCTATCATTTTTCTTTCTTTTTTTTCATTTCTTTCTTTAAATTGGGGTTGAAGAAGATTATGGTGGGTGTGCAATAATTGCACAATTATTGTGCATCAATAAATAAGCAATATATATTTAAACTACGAGTAGATTACAATAATAAAATCCAATTCTTGTATTTTTTACGTATTTTTACTTCAATATCTTTTATTTTAAAACTGACATATATTTTATATAAAGGAATATTCATAAAAGAAAGTCCACATATTAAGTGCGGCTACTGCCGCGTCCACATATCAGGTGCGCCTGCTGCCGCATCCACAACTTGCGTAGACAATATTTCGAACAGAATGAAGTATCACTAAAACTTGGTATTTATTATGGTAATTTAAACTCATCATCTTCCTGCCCTTGTCCCGTGTTATTTGGGGTCGGCGCAACACGTTTTTTTCTTCCATTCTGCCCTGTCACTCGTCATACTATCACTAACTTCCTTTCATATCACTCTTCACACAATCCATTAATCTTTTCTTTGGTCTCCCTCTCCCTCTCCATCCATCCACATGTAAACTCATAACTCTTTTAGTAACATGCGTTTCATCCCTCCTCTTCACATGACCATACCAAGACAAACGATTCCCTTTCAACTTTTCAGTCACTGGCGCCACTTTCAAACTTCCCCTAATATACTTATTTCTCACTTTATCCACTCTCGTCACACCACACATCCATATATTATGGTAATTTAAACTGAACTATCCAAAATGCATCCAGAATTATAACTTTAAATAATATTTTTAAATAAAGAAATGATTTCTCATATATCGAGTGATGTACGTAACTACCAATCATTGATTTTAATGGATAATACACGGTTTATAACATTAATACCAATACCACGATATTTGGCCCATTTTGTCGCGAAAGAATGTGGTAAAAGTACACTAGATATCCGAAATAAGCTATTAAATTATTAATAGTACCTAACTATAAATTGACACAAAAATCATAAATTGTTAAAACCGATATCGTCCCTTAGCTTACAACACCGCTCAAGTCGGAAATTGGCGGTTTTCACATTTGAATGCCTTTAGATAGATAGAACTGCTCATTGCGCGTCTAACCATTGGTCAAATGATATAGATTTCAGCCAATCAGAAGCCATAATTCGAAAAGTAGTGATAGCATGCAAGTCGGCTGGCCTCTCAACACCGCACAGTTTTTTTCGTTTCCTGTAAAGTTGGTAAAAATGACTTATGCGGTGCTGCTAGCTAAGGGACGATATATCATAAATTGACGAAACCGAACCGAAATATAAACATACTTACCTAAAATTAAATAATAGGTCTTTACCTATGAAATTTGAGATTTTTAAAACGGGTTGCTTTGAAGTGTTATATCATTGGATTGACTTGGAATCATAAGTTTAAATAAATTTTATATTAAAGGTATGTTATTCTTCTTTTGAAATTAGGTATTTATTGGTTTCTTTGTGTTTCATATTTTTTGTAATATAGCAGTACTTATAACCATTTTTGTATGAAATCTAAGAAAACTCGCATTATTTTGTAATATGAGTTCTACCGTGGAAACAATGGGACTCAAGTGATATGCAATATTGACGATGTATACGGACTTAAAACTGCTAATGAATGAGATGTCTATTTTGGTTTCAATCACTTTCATGTGAGAAATTTTATCTCAGGAATAACTTTATTTCTTAGGGCGGCTACAAGACAAAATTTCCAAAACGAAATCTATTAAACCAAGAACACAGAGTTTTTTCGTTAGAAGAAAGTCGTAGGTATGCGACATTGATATTGTTTGCCCTTTGCAATGCATAGTATCTACGTTGAAACTCTTAATATGAAAAAACGTTTTTTTATTAGCTTTCATGGTTATAAGTACTGCGATATTACAGAAAACACAAAACACAAAGTAACCAATAAATACCTAATTTCAAAAGAAGAATAACATACCTTTAATATAAAATTTATTTGAACTTATGATTCCAAGGCAATCCAATGATATAACACTTCAAAGCAACCCGTTTTAAAAATCTCCAATTTCATAGGTAAAGACCTATTATTAATTTTATTTATTTATTTATATAGGCATACCAACGACTTATTTACTAAACAATGACTTATATAACATATTTACGAGGGCATCCTGTATAAAAAAGTTTTTACATTAGGTCTTATATGATTATAATTATAATTAGGTTTAAAACTGGAAATTGTCATTACAATAAAAAACTAAAATTAAAAACTAATATACTGACAATAAATTAAAAATAAATTAAAATAACATTATTATTACCTTCAATTTTATATTAAATTACATTGCATTATTAAACATTATTATTTTAAACCAATAGCAGTCGAACGATTTTATAAAATAAAATCATTTGGCGATAAAGAAACCCTAAAACTTACTGTCCGTGTCTCCCCCACTCTCCCAATTCACGTGTTCAGAGGCAGCGACGTTACACGTGTTAGTCGCACGACCAGTTGACCGATAATTTGGAAGTCTCGTACCCGGCAGTAAAACTAGTGACGAGGAGCGGCAGGCGGTCGCCTCCTTCTGAGAAGCAGTAATGTTAGTGAGGCGGCCGCAAGCGCGAGGAAACGGCCTTTACGCCCCAGCCGCTGGGATCCCGACCCCGATTTCCAGCACGGTAGGCGCGGGTTTGCGGACAGCGAGCAATGGGTAGCTTGCCGTCCGGCCGTCTGGTAACCGTCCGGACCGAGCCCAAGACGTCGACGTCACGTAGTTTTCCACGCACGCCACAAAGAGATTTTTTAATTTTTTAATTAATGATAGGCTCGCGTTTGACCACCATCTCACTTGATGGTAAGCGATGATGTGGTCGACAATGGAGCACGCTTGCCTAAAAGTAACCTATTTACTCTTGACTCAAAGACCCCTAGGTTGTAGTTATCAGGAAACACAGACTCCGGCAAGGAATTCCACTCTTTGGCTGTGTGTGCGCACAATAAATGTGTTCTCAAAACGCTTTGTACGTATGGGTGGGATGTCCACCATGTACCAGTGGCGCAACGCCGTACGTCTAGTGGTCCGATGATGGAACGGACTTGGCGGAATTAGATGGTGCAATTCCAGTGCACACTCCCCGAAATGTAAACGATAAAAAACCGACGGGCTAGCAACTCGGCGGCGATGCCCAAGGCTTTGGAGCTTCGACTCAATGTCAGATGTCAGCAAAACCGTAGGGGCCCGAGCAGGGTCGAAATCTACTGGGGCCATGAGTTTTAAGAATGAGTACTCCGGGGCCCTGAAACGAAAGGTTTTAGTCAGTAAAATTCTGACATGAAAGAGCGGGACAAGTTAATGAATGATTTCCCACCTAAAAAAAATGCAGTAAATCTAACTGATGGCTGATGATGTAGAACAGTTGCAACTCAGCACCTTTCCTGCCAGATTTGAAGTTTAGACTTTAAAGCGGAAGACTGTATCAGGAGAAGTTAAAGCGGAAGGCTGTATCAGACTTTTACTGACTAACACCACACCTGTGTCATTCAAATGCCCTTTGTGATCTAGGACCACAGGTTCCCTTTTCATAAATTCCCTTCCCCGTGGCCCTAGCGGGCATTGGCCCTGCTGGGCCCTTACGGTTTTGCTGGCATCTTTTTGAGGCGCGCGTGGAACGCTACGCCCCTTTATTGTTATTATTATTTTATTATTTATATCAGATACATCCATATTATGTTAGTAGAACTTAAAACTATGTTAGTAAAATTGTTCATTAAAATAAACATAAAACTTTAACGACTCAGGCTCAGTCCAGGGCCTCAAGTCTGCTATTACAATAGTGTCAGAATGGTCTATCATTGATTTCATAATTGTTGATTTTGACAAGTTTGGTAATCTACTAATATAATGGCGTCATTATATGACTTTCCAATCACTGACACTACATTGAAAGAAATGGCACAGAATGGTAATCTCGTATATAATGACAAATGAATGTCTGACGTATGCGGTAATCTGCTAAACTTTTGACCGTTCTTTTGATCAGTGACCTCCTATTAGAACGTCACTGTGCAGTCATTGCATTTAATTTATTACAAGACAGCGCGTACCACAATTCTATTACGAGACCACTGATCGATCAATGATCGGCCATTATGAATTAACAGTTTACGAACTTTTAGCAAAATGACAATGGAATCGTGTTGGAATGACGAGTTTATATAAATAGCAGACTAGGGCCCCAGATGGTTACCGGACAACCGGACGACGAACTACACATTACACGTCGTCCACAAGCCCGCGCATAAGGTGGTCGGGGATCAGATCGGACTGCGAATCCCGACGCCCGGAGAGTTTCCTGTCGCGGCAGCTAGGGCGTGAGGTTGTCTGTTCTCTCACGGCCGCGGCCATCTCCTTCACTCTTGGGCACGCCATAATTATGGCGATAAGTCCCCTCTTTGAGGAGTGGCTGGAAAGGCAACACGGCGTCCTTACCTTCCGCATGACGCAGGTCCTCACCGGACACGGTAAGTTCGGGAGGTTCCTGCACCGGATTCGTGCGGAAGAAACGCCCGGGTGTCACCATTGTGTGGACCGCCCGGAGGACACGGTGGAGCACACGTTGGAGGTGTGCCCCGCTTGGGTAGAGCAACGCCGTGTCCTCGTGGGGGCGATCGGCGGCGGCGATCTCTCGCGCCGGGCTTTGGTACAGGCCATGGTCCGGAGCGAGGAGGAGTGGCAGGCGGTTGCCTCCTTCTGCGAAGCAGTAATGCTAGCAAAGGAGGCGGCCGATCGCGTGAGGCAACGGTCCTCACGCCCCAATCGCCGCTCGGATTCCGATCCCGATTTCCGGCCATCGTAGGCGCAGGCTTGCGGACGACGAGCAATGGGTGGCTCGCCGTCCGACCGTCCGGTAACCGTCCGGACCGAGCCCAAGTCGTCGACGGCGCGTGCTGTTCCACGCGCGCCTCAAGGAGATGTCAGCAACTGTAGGGGCCTAGCAGGGTCGAAGCCTACCGGGGCCAAGGGTCTGATTCTGAAAGGAAGACTCGGCCCTGGTACGAAAGGCAACGAAGGAACAGGAGTGGGTTTTTAGTCAGTAAAAGTCTGACACTATCTCCCGCCCCGCCCAAGGGCGGGGGATGTCATAAGATGATTTTCCCACCGAAAAAAAAAAAAAAAAAAAAAAAATCTCCTTCACTCTCACTTCACAATATATAAATTCAAAATCAAAAGGTTTGATTCCATCTACAACAAGATGTTTTTATTAGTTTTATTTTGACTCTGTATTATCTCATTAAGAGTTCTTATCAGAATACTTCTTGGGTTATCAGTATACTAAAAAAACCGTGCCGGGCGTAAAAACTATATATATTAATGCATATCCGCGAAATAGAGACATTTAAGTTTTTTATTTCACTAGAAGTGAACGAAACTCAAAATGTTTAGAACGCGTGTGCTGACGTTGTTATGGCTGTTTTTCGAGGTGGCCAGTCCTTTCTCTTGGGGTAAGTAAGCTAAAAATAATAATTTATGGACCGTTTTAACATTTTCTACCATAAAAAAAAACAATATTTTACCATCATCATTTCAGCCGAAAGACGTCCACTGTTGGACATAGGCCTCCCCCAAGTGACGCCATAATAACCGGTCCTGTGCGTCTATCATCCATCGGATTCCCGCGACCCTCACCAGGTCATCGGTCCACCTTGTGGGAGGCCTTCCAATGCTGCGTCTTCCGGTATGTGGTCGCCATTCCAGAACCTTTCGTCCCCATCGACCATCTGTTCTGCGAGCAATGTGACTTGCCCACCGCCACTTAAGTTTGGCGATTCTTTGGGCTATGTCTGTAACCTTGGTCTACGGATATCTTAATTTCTTATTTCAATTTTTTACCACTTCTCCTAAACGAAGTTTGCCGTTTTTTCAATGCAAGAAAGACAAATGTGATGCCCTGGGTATCTTTTGCGATTTGTCCAAAGCATTTGACTTCGTTCTTCAAGCAATTTTAATCAAGAAACTTCAACATTTACCACCATATCACATCGTCATCGTCGTCGTTCATCTACGGTCACCACATAACCGTCTACTTCATTGTCCCACTCACCGTACTGATTTCATTTACAATGCTTTCCGTGTTCAAGCTATTTCTCTCTGGAATGCTCTCCCTCAAGAAATCAGGATGGCAGCCAACCGATTAACGGTCAAAGTGAAGGTTCGCGAGTACATTCGTAAGAAGTTGGCAGTAGTATCGTCACACCGCTAATTTGTTTTCTTATTATTTGTTTGCACCAATTGTTTCACTAGATTCATGTATTCTCCTTTTTTTCTTTCTTCGTTCTAGTTTAAGTAAATATGGATAGGAGTTAAAGTATGAAATTGCCGTTTTTCAAAACGGGTTGCTTTGAAGTGTTATATCTTTGGATTGACTTGGAATTATAAGTTCAAATAAACTTTATATTAAAGGTACGTTAATCTTTTTCCGAAATTAGGTATTTATTGGATTCTTTGTGTTGCCATTAAGCCCAAGGGGATATCCCTAGGGATTAAATTGTGGCCCTTTTTTTCTCATTTAAAATAATAATAATCCTTTACTATCAGGCAAATAAAATACACAAATAATCATACAAAATAATAAACTAATACATATAAAAATATACTATAGCGAATTATTATTAAAACTATAAACTATTCTTATTCTTTGTTATTTTAAATTAAACAATTTGCATTATCTCATAAAGGATAAACATGATATAGTGTTGTTTGTCACTTTTACCATACTATACTATTCCAGAAGTATAGTATTATACTTAATTTACAATTGTTGTCATTTTTAGGGTTCCCATTTTACCCAAAGGGTAAAACGGCACCCTATTAATGTTTAGAAATCGTTTTCAAATAGAACCTCTTGCTAGTAGACTGGGGATGCTCAATGCTAATGATATCAGGAATAAGACTGTGGGGTCAGCGGTAGTACCATCTTTTACGGCGAGGGATGTATCTGTCGCTATTTCAAAGATGACTAGGAGTAAGTCTCCGGGCCATGTTTTTTTTTTATTTATTTTTTTCGGTGGGAAAATTATCTTATGACATCCCCCGCCCTTGGGCGGGGCGGATAGTGTCAGAATTTTACTGACTAAAAACCCACTCCCGTTCCTTCGTTGCCTTTCGTACCAGGGCCGAGTCTTCGTTTCAGAATCAGACCCTTGGCCCCAGTAGGCTTCGACCCTGCTAGGCCCCTACAGTTGCTGACATCTCCTTGAGGCGCTCGTGGAACAGCACGGGCCGTCGACGACTTGGGCTCGG
This sequence comes from Mythimna impura, assembly GCA_905147345.3. Lineage (NCBI taxonomy): Eukaryota > Metazoa > Arthropoda > Insecta > Lepidoptera > Noctuidae > Mythimna > Mythimna impura. The sequence goes on along the minus strand of LR990368.1, from coordinate 1,101,336 downwards.
TCCGGACGGTTACCGGACGGTCGGATGGCGAGCCACCCCTTGCTCGCCGTCCGCAAGCCTGCGCCTACGAATCCCGGCGGCGATTGGGGCGTGAGGACCGTTGCCTCACGCGATCGGCCGCCTCCTTTGCTAGCATTACTGCTTCGCAGAAGGAGGCGACCGCCTGTCACTCCTCCTCGCTCCGGACCATGGCCTGTACCAGGGCCCGGCGTCCGGGCCATGATGGTATTAGTTCTTTTGCCGAGGGTTCTTGCAATGTTTTATACATTTTGCCTAAGAGACTCATACCTACCGGACGAGTGTATGAATAACGTGGTTGTGCCAATAATCAAAAACAAAACTGGGCGAAAGTGCTGGACAGTCTGCTTGATCGCCAATTGAACAGTCACATAAAGCTGAGTGATGCTCAGTTCGGTTTTAGACCGGGGCTGTCGACGGAAATGGCTGTACTATGCCTTAAGCATACAGTTCGGTACTACACTGACAGGAAGACTCCTGTCTACGCCTGTTTTTAGATCTGTCAAAAGCCTTTGATTTGGTGTCCTATGATGTTCTATGGCATAAAATGAAGACAGAAACCAGCCTCCCGGAAGAGGTCATTAACATTTTTGATTATTGGTACAACAACCAAATTAATATTGTAAGGTGGGCAGGCGTGACCTCCGATGCGTACAGGTTGGGGTGTGGAGTAAGACAGGGAGGTCTAACCTCGCCTCGTCTTTTCAATCTGTACGTAAACGGACTCATTGAGAGGCTCAGCAATACCAATGTCGGATGTTCCATAGATGGAAAATACATCAATAATATAAGTTACGCAGATGATATGGTGTTTTTGGGTCCCTCTATAAGCGCCATTCAAAAACTGCTTGCCGTGTGTGAGGATTATGCCGGGGCTCATGGGATCAGGTATAATGTAAAGAAGAGTGAGCTCTTGGTATTTCAATCACCTGGCTATAAGGTCACGCACGTACCACCCGTCTTCTTAGATGGTGTATCGTTACCAAGAGTTTCTCGTTTTAAGTACCTGGGCCACTGGGTCTCGGATGAGACGGCGAAGATATTGAGAGAGAGCACCGGACGTTGGCTGTCCGATGCAATATGTTGGCTCGTAGATTTGCACGCTGCACCAAAGCAGTAAAAGTGACTTTGTTCCGGGCGTTTTGCCAATCCTTTTATACAAAAGAAAAAAAGAAAAGAAAGAAAATTGCGTTTATTTGGCATTACAAAAAAAAAAAGAAACAAAACACCTTAAAATTAAACAAATAGTACATTGAGTAATGCCAAAAGGGCCTCAGCTCAGCATAATGCCAAATGGTAACACAAGGCCACCACCTGACGCTGATTTTCAGCTGCAACCCTTGGGTGCCTTATACTTGAAAATAGGAAATATTCATTAAAATCTAAAAAGGTTCTGTGCAGAAACCAACTAAAAGAAAATGTTGCAATACATATTTATAAAACAGTCCAATAAGATTTATGTGCCCATTTAAAACAAATAATAAAACTGAGATATCATTTAACAATATTAGAAACAGTTAAGAGTGTAAACAATTTATAACATGGTAAAACTTAAAAAGAAAATAAAACAACAAAAAATTATAAAATTGATAAAAATTAAAACATGTGTATATATTGATAACAAGGCAATAAAAATGTGTGAAATAAATAACAATGCTAAAATCGAAACAGGTAAATAGTTGATAAAATAATAAAATATTGTATTTCAAATGGCTGACATGTCGGCTCGAACATCTTGGAAGGCAATTTGATGATTCAATAAAAATAACTTTAATTTTGATTTAAATGCCGAGTAACTTTTACTGAATTTTATCGTGTATACGTGAAGTCTATGGGTCAATTATACGCAGAAGACAATCAACGCCCTGCGCGTTCAATATAACAACGCGTTTAGGATGCTGATGCGGTTGCCGCGGCACTGTAGTGCATCTGGCATGTTTGCCGATGCATGTATTGATGGCTTTCATGCCATCCTACGTAAAAGGACCGCATCGCTGCTAAGTCGTGTCCGCGGCAGTAGCAACAGCATTCTTAGAGTTGTGGCTGGTCGATTAGACTGCCCAATATTGTGGCATTGTATACAGATGCATGTGCAAAAGTAATGTGCGTTTCAGCTTACTAACATATTTTTTTAAGTTTCTACTAACAAAAATATGGATCTGCTGTATCACTATTTTAAACATATTTTTAAATATTTCAATAAAACAAAAATATTTAAAAATATAAAAAATAGTGTCCCACTGGTATCGGGAACAGGGTCCAAGCTACCGGCGGTCAGGGCTTCAGAGAAAGGAACCTCCTAACAATACGAGCCGTGTCCAGGAGTACCGCTTTCTGGATCAAGTCCTTGATCCAGCCGCCTAACGCGAGCCTCCTAAGATGTTGGTCGAGGCTCTTGGCTATTAAGCCATTGGCTGACACGACTATCGGTACAATGATCGCCGAGTCTACATCTCTTATTATTATTATTGCATTTTTTTTTATATATATATCATTCACATTTTTAAATATTTCTTTAAAACAAAACATGATAAAAAAAAACATTTAAAAATATAAAAAATAGTTGTCCGCCGGTGTCGGGAACAGGGTCCAAGCTACCGGTGGTTAGGGCTCCAGAGACAGGAACCTCCTCGCAATGCGAGCCGTATCGAGGAGTACTGCCTTCTGTATCAGGCCCTTGATCCAACCGCGCAACGACAGCTTCGACAGATGGTCGTCGAAGCTTATTGTTATTATTAATATAGATAGATATATAGGGTGACTGGCAATTAGTGTACGATACTTAAACACGTGATTGTGCTTGTTGTTGGTTATCATGAGCACAATCACGTGTTTAAGTATCGTACACTAATTACCAGTCACCCTATATATTCTTTATTGTACACCAATAACAAAAATTACAATAGGAACTTAAAACTATAACTCCACTGTTCGTCCGTCTGTCTATCTGTCTGTTCGTCGGTCACAACGCTGTATCTCATGAACCGTGATAGCTAAAGCGTGATGTATTTTTGTTACCATAACAACAAATACTAAAAACAATAAAATAAGTATTTAAATGGGGCTCCCATGAGGCCGTGAACGTGATTTTTTTTGCTGTTTATTACTAAGGTCGGTATGGAACATACATACATACATATACAGCCTTTTAATGTTCTCACTGTTGGGACTCAGGCCTCCTCTCCTAGGAGAGGGAATGGGCCGTAATCCACCACGCGGGCCCAGTGCGGATTGGTGGATGTCACATGTCTTCGAATTTTTGATTCTAGGACATGCCGGTTTCCTCACGATGTTTTCCTTCACCGTTTTGAGAACAGTGGTGATGAAATAAATTACACAAAGTAATGCGCCTGGCTGGGTTTGAAACCGCGACCTACAACTCGTAAGTCGGGGCCGTTACCACTCGGCCACCACTGCACTCAAGCGGTATGGAACCCTTCGTGTAAATTCATCGCCCGAAATTTACATATTTCGACATTAATGAAAATTTTTATTTTAAAATTCGACATTTGAGAAAAATTTACTTTGACAGTATTTACTTTAAAAAGTATCACTTTTTTAATGTGTTTATTTTTAGGGTTCCGTACCTCAAAAGGAAAAATCAGAACCCTTATAGGATCACTTTGTTGTCCGTCCGTCTGTCTGTCTGTCTGTCAAGAACCTTTATCTTTTTAGAAACGCGTAAAGGTATCGGGTTCTGTGTTGACGAAAAAAAAATATACGGCCGTTTATGTCGCAAAAAACGTATATTTTGACACTCTCAAGGAAATCAAAATTTATAGGGTACTTCCCGTTGACCTAGAATCCTGAAATTTGGCATGAACAAGGCCTGTAAAAACTGTATATTTGTAGTTACGTCACAAAAAATCGGGAATGAACTGTTTTCATATGTAAGTTTGTACGGTACCCTCAGTGCGCGAGTCCGACTCACACTTGCTCGGTTTTTTTTTATTGTGAATTAACTTAATAGTTAATTTAATACGGCTCAACAATCCACACAGTCCTCACATTCACAATAGTATAAGAGAATTTAAAACAAAATTTCTATAAATGTAATACTTTACACAGTAAGACGGAACACGTAGCGTTGGAAGGCCTCCTACAAGGTGGACCGATGACTTGGTAACGGTTGCGGGAGTCCGATGGATGCGAGACGCACAGGACCGTTCGTTGTGGCGACGCTTGTGGGAGGCCTATGTCCAGCAGTGGACGTCTTTCGGCTGAAATGATGATGATGATGATGATGATGATGACACAGTAATCCCTCATAAGAAACTTATTTTAAAGAAATGTCAAATTGTATAAAATAAAACGGAATGATTTATTATATTTTTTCGTATTTCAGACATCGTCGTGGGCGGAGACAAAACATTAGAATTTTATGATAACGGGACACTTACGCACAAAAAAGATATTCCGGAGGCTACTAATATCTATTCAATTGCTTACGATCCAGTTCAGAACAGGGTGCTTATTTGCGATCATGTAAACCCGAACGCATCAATATCCAGCTATGACATATCAACCAATGAAATACAATTTTTATTTACGAGAGAAACAGATGGATTCAACATTTCGTCCATCGAGTACGACCCCATCACAGAATTATTATTCTTGAGGGAGACTCGTAGTATATGGTCGATTTCATTAAATCCTGCAGCTTCTAAAAAAGCACGAGACGGGAAAGTCGTGGTTGCGTTTCGAAACTACTGCTACGATATCGCCGTAGACAGCAATGGAGGGTACGTTCCTAATAATTATTAGCTTCCTGCGTAGCACACAGGTCAGCGATGACCCGCCACCTAAAGAAAGAATAAAGCTTTGGGAAGAGTATCACCTACCACCATTCGACTTCTTGAAACTCCAAGAACTTCTCCCGCCGGGCGCGATTTGCGGTGGCCTATATGGAAAGCACTAAATCGGTTGCGAACCCAGGTAGGCCGCTGCAAACACAACTTGGCAAAATGGGATTTTATAGACCCGTCGGATACTCAATGTGAGTGCGGTGCTCCTGTTCAAAACATGAGCCACACATTACAATGCCCCAAGTGCCCATACACTTGCACTTTGGAGGATTTGATGAGTGCTACCGATGCTGCTATTAATGTAGCCACCTATTGGGCCCAAACAGTTTGACGAGTTTGAATCGAAAAGAAGAAGAAGAATTATTATAGCTAGCCCGTATTGTCCTACTGGGGTGCAAAGGCATCCCTCTATTCTTTTACGACCAAGGTTCCTCGCTTTCTCATTCGAATACTTAAGGAAGCCATTCAGGTCGTCCCGCCATCTTCTTCATAGTCTGCCGCGGCCTCGCGTCGCTGTGTCCGGGCACCAATCCTTCGTTTTACGCGCCCAAAGCTCGTTAGAAATGCGGCAGACACGTCCGACCCAGTCTAATTTAAGTTGGGTAGCTTTTTGAGCCACATCAATGATTTGCGTTTTCGAACATGGTCTGTTAATTTAACACAGTATGCTGCACTCCATAGCACACTGGCAAACCTTGAGTTTGGACTATTGGATGTTAGTAAAAAATCAAGTCTGTGCACCATAGGTTAGAATGGAGAGAATACACATGTCCATCAGCTTTCGCTTCAGTTGCATTGGCAAAGTGCCATATAGTTCTACATTGACCTAATATCTAATGATAATAAGTTCAAATTTATGAATCCTTTGATTTTACCGTCAAGTTTGTGATTTTAGATAAAAAAATACAGTGAAACTTGGTTAAGTGGCACAAGGATAAGAGAAAAAGCTCCTTAGCTGGAATTCATGCTGAGGTCCTGATACTTTAGCACTGAATTACCTCTGTTAGTGAAATGAAATGAAATAATTTATTTGCTATGAATGCAGGTACAAAAATATGGTGTTAAGTAATAGAAAGATCCAATACATTCTACCGTGAGGCATGCAAAATTTTTATATTAGAATTAATTATGAAATAATTAAAAAACAAAAACAAATATTTCAATTATTTTCAAATGATTAAAATATACAATAAAAATATAAACCATTCAATTGGTGGTAAACAATGTCAAAAATAAGTTAATAATTAGTCAATAGTACAATGTCAGTAATAATTTAATAATTAGTCAAATAATATAATCAAAATCTGCATAAAATAGAATAAAATCATGAGGAAAATTATTGTTTTTGTGAGACAAAGCAAACCTCTGTTTTTGGGGTTCATTCTTTCGAGTTTATCGTCATAGTTACCTCTATAATCAATTATAGAGGAGGAGATATACTGTCTCAAACAGTGAGTGTATTTTCCTCTCTAACTGAGACTTTATTTTAAAGAATACTCTTTTTTAATTGTTTTCCTTGCAATTTATAAGCGTAGACCTCTGTAACTGAGATAACATCAATTGTTCACCTCTCTAACTTGTAAGTACTATTTGTTTACAACTGATGTATAATGTGGACATAAATACGTTATTTTGTTTTATAATCGCACTTCTATAACTGAAATAACCTCTACTCTCACCTCTAATAATGAAACCCTCAATAAATGAGACAGATATTTATTTATATCTAGATATCTGAAACACTGGGTAAGCGGAATACCTCTTTAAGTGAGACAAAATTGTAGGTCCTTTGAAGTCGCAGTTATCCAGGTTTCACTGTAAATAAATATAGTCTACCTATTTTGACCTCTATTAAAGATACAATCGTATACACACCGACAAAATTAGCGGAACTGTTCAAAAAAGAAGAAGATCGAAAGTCTTTCTTTATGGGCAGGGGCGTTTTTATTGAAACCAAATAGGTACTTAATATTATCGATCCGGACGAAGCGTTTCGTCTCTTCAACAATTTGCCTGCTGCGGTCTTCCCGTCCAACTATAATTTAGGTGTCTTCAAGGCTAGAGTGAATAGGCTATTAATAAACTAGTGAGCTTCACCATCAATAATTGCATCACTGCTTACCATCAGGTGAGATTGCTCGAACCTGGAACCTAAGCTCCCTCCCGGGATATCTTCGGTTTAGTCTCGGGTCAGTCTAACACTTGGGTCGTTTTGAGATTCGCAGCCTGTCCATAGAATGCCTCGATCTTTCCTAGAACCTCTGATTTGGTAGATATGACTCTGCCATCGTCGACAGACAATTATTTTTTATTAAAAGCGTTGTAAATTAATGAAGAGACTAAAATATTAAAGAAACACCGACTCCCGAAATTAAAGTTATTTTGCACATTAATTTTTAAGCTCATGTTTGTTTTTAAAAGAACGACTTTATAAGTCCCTACTTTATTTAGACCTTTTATTGCCTTGGCAATTCTACATTAATGATATGACCAAACGTAGATTGACATATCCTCGAACGGTAACGTTTAAACGATTTGGCCAGTTTTAGTTGGCTAGGTATATCATCAAGAAGTCATCAGTTCTAAAATCTGGCCACGACGTACCTATCTTTTTTATGTTCTGCGCTATGTTTGCCATCGTATGTGTGTATACTTTGTGAATATTTATTTTGTTATTTACAAATTACAGGTATCTTTACTGGATCACAACCCAGGAGATTGAGAGGATTCGGTTTGATGGATCTCAGAGAGAAGTTTTAATACGTGATAGAGTTCTTTTCAGACTAGGCTTGGCAATCGACCAAGAGGCACAAAAAATGTACTGGATTGAGTTTCGAGATCTCAGCACTCCTATGATTATTGAAAGTGCCAATCTTCTTGGACAGAACCGAACAACAGTTTACTCTATAGAAAAGTTGTCTCTTTCAAATTCGTTGGCCGTGACAAAAGACTTCTTCTATTGGCAAGAGAGTAAACGAATAGGAACTTGGCAGTTACCGAAGGATCCATCAGAACAGGTAGCAAGAAAACTAGAGGCCATTTCTAGCTCGGAATGTTGGAGTTGTCATCGTGTGGTAGGGAAGTACACAATAAATAAACAAAACTAAGCGATAAAGACCTCCGATCTCCAAAGCTGTACCGCATCAGGCCACTTACCATGACGTCCACCACAAGCAAGGGCATCATACGCAGAGCCGTCACAAAGGTTTGAGCCCTGCCAACGGAGGATTCAGCAGAGCTTCTTGGAATCACGGAATCCAAGGGGGGAATTATGTTAAATAACATACATACAGCTGCGGAAAATGGAAGGCTTCGGTGCGGCGTGACAGGTGCTCGCGCTCGGTTCACCATGGCGACCGTGACAGGACGGTATATTGAGATAAATTAAATTTATAATAAACAAGCCGCTACCAGCGGCTTCGCCCGCGTGAAAATACATTTCTCCATACCAATTTTGGACCCCTGTTTCAATTTTAGAAAATCCTCTTTTAGTGCTCGCTTACCTCGTAAAAGGAAACCTATTGCAAGATTTCACGCTCCTAGTCCCAGTAGTTTCGGCTGTGCGTTGATATGTCAGTCAGTCAGTTTCTCCTTTTATATACATATATAGATAATAAAATAAATAAACTAAATTTAATTTGAGTCATCATCTTCCTGCCCTTGTCCCGTTCTATTTGGGGTCGGCGCAACACGTTTTTTTCTTCCATTCTGTCCTGTCACTCGTCACGCTATCACTAACTCCCTAAACTAAATTTAATTTGAGTCATCCCGTTTAAAACGTGTTTAATGTCAGTCATGCTAACGAGAAAAAGAGATGCAGTTATACACCATATATAGCTCCATCCCTTTAACAGTTATGTCGTCAAATGAATCACGTTAAGCGCTCGTGGTAGGGTTCCAGGAAAGTGTTGGAGCTCGTTTTGACTCTTGCTATTGCAGGACCGTGTGCATTTTTATGTTTTAACTGTAGCGACATCTATGGCTTCACATAAGAACTAATCCTGCATCGCGCAATCAAAATTCTCCGCGCGATTAGAATATATAGGACAGCACGAAATCATCTATTGGGCAGTAGCCCACCAGACATAACACCCGTCTGGGCGGAGTATCCTCCCTTTTCAATGGAGGTATGTGGGACTTTACTCACTGTTCCATATACCTCTAAACTGGGGCTACTGCCCGATGGCGATGGATGATTTCGGGCTGTTCTATATGTTCTGAAAAACATCGCGTTCTAAAATGGTGACCCCGACGTCAAAATTGTAATTCAATTTTTTTGTATGTGTAATGTTCACTTTAATATATTAAATTTTGTTTATTTTAAGCATTTTATGTTCAAATATTTGCATGCCAATTTATTACATTATCAACTTTTGTTCTGCATTTATTAAAAATAAAATAAATAGCTTTTTGACTTTGATACTTTTTTTTTCTCGAAAGCAAATTCCCTTGAAACGATATCCACCAAATACAAGCAGGCAAACTAACTAACAGAAGTTAGTCATGTAGGTAATCGATTGTTTGTCGGGCTTAAATTAAATTTTGAATATTTCGTGGGGGGTTTGAACCCCAAAACCCCCCTCTGGCTACGCCCGTAACCTTTTGTGTCATACAACCCTCACCTAAAGCAAGTCATTCTGTCCCTAGGGATATATTGTGGTTGGGCGTTCCCTAGGGAATCCGTCGACGGCACGTAGTGTTCCACGTTCGCCTCAAGTTTTTTTTATTATTATTATTATTTAGTAGCAACTAGCAGTTACATTATAACATCTTACAACTAATTAAATTCAAGACAAGTTTTGGCAATAATGCAACCCGCAACGTTGCCCACGGGTAGACAAAATGTATAAAAACTATTATAATCGCTAGGGGTGTAAGTAACAGTATATGCAGTTAGTAATATTATTATAGGAACAGTAAAAGAAGAAGTGGTTGGACTCGAGAGGTCGAACGAGCGTGCGAACCGATACCAGAAATTACAATCAGCCCCCAAGATGTGGCCCGTACAGTTGGTCCGTTGCCTAATTGGAAATCTCCAGGGCCAGACGGACTGCACAACTTTTGGATAAAGTGGCTTCAAAGATCGCACGCTCGTTTGGCATCTCAGTATCAGACCGCCTTGGAGTCTGGCTCGCTAACCGAGTTTCTTACAACAGGAGTTACCCACCTGCTCCACAAATCTGGTAGCACCGCGGAACCCAAAAACTATCGACCGATTACGTGTTTGCCGACAGTCTATAAGGTTCTTACATCCATTTTGAGAGCAAAGATTAACCACCATGTAGATAATAACGCTATCATGTCTGCCTCTCAAAATGGATGTAGGAATGGGTCCCGAAGTACTAAGGAGCTACTCCTCATCGATATGGCCATTAGCCAACAGGTTCGGCGTTACCGAAAGGATCTGTCGACATGTTGGATAGACTATAAGAAGGCCTACGACTCAGTTCCTCATACATGGCTCATGAGGGTGCTAGAATTATACAAAATTAATGCAACATTACGCACCTTCCTGATTTCATGTATGAGGCAATGGAGGACGGTCCTTCGCTATCCAGGATGTCGACATATCCAGAGGAACAGTGAACCGGTAAGGATCGAGCGAGGTATATTCCAGGGTGACAGTTTGAGTCCGCTTTGTTTCTGTCTAGCCTTGAATCCTCTAAGCACACTGCTGGAGAATTCAGGCCTAGGCTATCGGTTGAAGAGAGGTGGTCAGGTTATATCTCATCTTCTTTACATGGATGACTTGAAACTTTTTGCCCCCAACAATCTGCAACTGATGGAGCTACTGAAGGTAACTGAAACCTTCAGTAGTGCCATCAGGTTGGAGTTTGGTGTGGATAAATGTGCAGTCATGCATGTAAAGAGAGGGGAGATTGTGGAATCCGTGGATACCCAACTCTCGGATTCCATAAACTTGAGATCTCTCTCTTCAACCGAAACCTATAAGTATTTGGGTATGTCGGAAGCGTTAGGCATCAATGCTGCTGACATGAAGCAAACGTTGAGGGAGCGTTTCTTTGGACACCTGAAGAAGGTATTCAATAGCCTTCTTTCAGGCGGAAACAAGGTGCGCGCCTTCAACGGTTGGGTCATGCCGGTATTGATGTACTCTTTCGGCGTACTTAAATGGACTCAAACGGAACTTGACGTCCTGGATAGGCGGGTCCGTACACTGCTGACTGCATACCGAATGCATCACCCACAATCGTCGGTGATGAGACTGTATATCCCGCGGAAGTGTGGGGGTCGAGGCTTTTTAAATGCTTAGACCCTGCACATTCGCGAGGTATGCAGTCTCAGGGAATATTTCCTAGCCGCCGACGTGGGTATGCATCGTGATGCAGTGGCAGTGGACAAGGGACTCACCCCGCTCTCCTTGGCTAACGAGAGCTGGCGCAAACCTGTTTTTCCTGATGGCTACAACCCGGGAATCTTTAAGTCAAGAGTGAATAGGTTACTTCTAGGTAAGCGCGCTCCATCGTCGACCGCATCGTCGTTTTCCATCAGGTGAGATAGCGGTCAAGCGCGAACATATCAAGAATAAAAAAATAAAAAAAAAAACTAACGATCGCAGGGAAGTATGGCAGAGTAAGGAACTCCACGGACGCTTTTTCCGGGCCCTTCATGGGCCCGATGTAGATCAACTAGCGTCCGTAGCCAGACTGTCTCAGTGTCAGTTTTGTCTGTGCAATTATGGACGAAGTTATTATGACGAATAACTACCGGAGATTTATTGTGAAGGACGGCACGGTTGACATTAATTGTCGGGCATGTCACCGACCGGGTGAATCAATCCGCCACATTATCTCTGGTTGTTCTCGTCTAGCTAACGGGGAATACTTGCGTAGACACAACCTTGTAGCCATTATCCATGAATTTTCTCCAAAAACTCAATCGCATGAGAGTCGCTGAGGACATGCTAGAACGAGTCAATTCAGACCCAACATTCATGAAACGCATTGTTACTGGTGACGAGACGTGGATTTACGAGTTTGACATGCAAACTAGTCAAAATTATTATTATTATATCTCAAAACCCTGAGGTCCTGGACCTTTGGAAGGCATACGAGGAGTCGAAACCAACTCACAGAGGCCTCTTTGACGCTTTGAATGGAACGTGTTATAAACCAGCGATTATCCCTGTACGCGCTATGCTGGTGCATCCAAGGACAACCCCCGGTTGGTGGGAAACTATTGCAACATATGGAAAACAAAAACACTAGGGCTATGGTTTTAGGATTCTTAAATGGACTGGTTACTAGGAACTATTTTAAGACTATGGCCCCTGCCTGAACAATGTTTTTAATTTCCATCGGTAAAAAGGAAGGAAGTGACTTGCACACTCAACAAATGGGCCCCCAAAAACGGTCGCTAGCACAAAGTGACGTAGCAACAAGAGGGCAACATATCCTGAAGTGCTTGAGGAGTGAAGAGGTATACCACGGCTATCAGGACAATCCCGGAAATACGGTCAAGATCCCTACCAGCACCTTACTGGATTATACATCCTTCTCCCGAGGACGTTTGCTCTTGCAAATCTCCACTCAAGCCAGCCAATAAAGGCAAGAAAGAGGTAGGAGCTCTGTTCCTCGTCAGTATTCACTACGGCCGGCCAATAAAGGCAAGTCGGAGATAAAGAACAAGAATTCTTCCGGGAGATCGGGTCCATGGGGTCGCTATTGCCCAACAGTTCGCCACAAAACTGCCCTGCGGATTGTATCTCTCTTAGTCTGGCCCCTCACTCTAGGCATGTTACGGCAAACCATACGCTACCGACACAGACCTAGGGTTTATTGGAGCGCGCAAGCCCCATCACACATTATCGCGGTGTTGTGCACTCGGAATTCTTTCCGGAAGTCAAACGGTAAATAAAAAATATTAATTGAGCGTTATGCGGCATTTAAGAAATCAAATTCGACGAAAGCCAGGAAAGAAAATTCTTGGAGTTTTCACCACGATAATGCGCCTTCGCACAAGGCTATCATTGTGAACGAATGTATGACCAAACACTTAACAAATACCATCGAAGAACCAACGATGTCGCGGGCAACAGCTAGTCTGGTGAATATGGTCACCAGACTAGCTGTTGCCCGCGACATCGTCCGCAAATAACCATAATATTTCTAACACAATTTGTTTTTGCAGATAAATCATAAACCAAAACTTTACTTTTCTTATAAAACTTCTCTGTAAACCACATTTCTAGTCCTACTTTCAGGAGCTAAAATATACAGATCCAGGACTGGTGACGCGGGAGCGAGCGATATCCTTGTAAGAAGCAGCTGTCCTGAGATCAACACCTGCAGCCTTCAGATTATTATTATTGCGAAGCATACGCTTACAGGGAACTGCACACGCTTGAATTAGAAGGGGTAATTGTGAGAGATTAGTGGTATTCGGGGTATAAACACTGTTTCCTCGACGCCACAACCCTTTAGAATTTCCACCTCAATAATATTTGAGAGACGACTTTGAGCTAGGTCCAGTAACATAGCTTAGGTGGAGTTAAATTCCGTAGCAGCATGATCGGGATACCGACCTTCAGCTGGATAGTGTGCGCCGGTAGTCCACTTGCTGTTCCAATATAAAAACTCTACGGGATAATATATAGCGTCATCTTACTCTACAACAGTATTTATAGAGGTATAGAAATACCACTTCGTTCGCATCAATTTGCGAGAGAAAGCTTTCGTTAATTGCTGCAGCTTGATCATTTTTGGGTGTTAAAATGGCCCGTTCACACACCCAAGAATCTTTTGTAGCGGTATTCGACCGACGTACCCGTACACCAGACAAATTAGTTCTTCAATAGTGGGAACTACTTTGCTTAGAGTCTCTGGTAGGCGCACTTCAGAGCTCTCTTCTGGTAAGTTGCCTTCACCAAACTTTTAAAAGAACATCCAAGAATTCTTGAGTATATCCGCCCAACTGAGCTCGCATGGTAATGGTCAAGCGCAGTCTGTAAACTCGTGACCATAGATTCGATCGTTTCAACGAAGCATTCACCTCGTCAACCCTAATTTCTCGCGACACCACAGGCAAAGTTTGCCGAAAATCGCAGCTAAACAAAACAGTGACACCTCCCATCACATCTTGATTCCTGCGTATGTCCTGCAGGGTTCTGTTTACAGCCTTCACTACTTTTCTATTCGCCATAGTATATTCATCCCATACGATTAAAAGAGCAATCCTTGAGTACTCAATCTTTGTCACAGTTGCGTGATAGCCCATACACTGGCATTTCGTTGCTCTCTAAATCGATGGTAATGTTAAACATTACGTGCGCTGTTTTGCCCCCTGGAAGCAGTGTGGAAGCAATTCCAGAAGAGGCAGTCGCAATCACTATTTTGCCTTGTCACCTTATTTGACTGGCCTGTTGGTCTAGTGGTTAGTGGCCCCGACTGCTATGCCAGAGGTCGTGGTTTCGATTCTCACCCAGGACAAATGTTTGTGTGATGAGTACAATCATTTGTTCTGTGTCTGGGTGTAATTTATCTATAATATGTATGTATTTAGAAATATATAAGTATGTTTATCAGTTGTCTAATACTCGTCACACAGGCTCTGCTTAGCTTGAGACTAGACGGCGTTGTGTGATAGTTGTGTGAATATTATTATTATTCCGTTTATTCATTATTGTAACATATAAATTATATTTTTAAATATTTCAATAAAAAAAAAATAAAAAAAAACATTTAAAAATATAAAAAACAGTGTCCCACCGGTATCGGGAACAGGGTTCAAGCTACCGGCGGTCAGGACTCCAGAGAAAGGAACCTCCTGACAATACGAGCCGTGTCCAGGAGTACCGCTTTCTGGATCAAGCCCTTGGTCCAGCTGCCTAACGCGAGCCTCCTAAGGTGTTGGTCGAGGCTCTTGGCTATTAAGCCATTGGCTGACACGACTATCGGTACAATGATCGCCGAGTCTACACCCCACATGTCGACAACCTCGCGAGCCAAATCAATATACTTGATTTGTTTGTCTTTCTCGGCTTTCACGAGGTTCTCGTCATGCGGAACGGATATGTCAACAATCATTGTACGCCTCTCTCTTCGGTCCACCACCACTATATCAGGCTTATTGGCTACAATAGAACAGTACCGGTCCCAGTACAGCGTGATATCGCCATTATCGAGAACTGGGTCGGGCACATACCTGTAGTATGGCACCTCCGATTCCACAAGAGAGTAATTCAGAGCAAGTTGCTGATGGATAATCCTGGCTACAAGGTTGTGTCTATGCAAGTATTCCCCGTTAGCTAGACGAGAACAACCAGAGATAATGTGGCGGATTGATTCACCCGGTCGGTGACATGCCCGACAGATGTCAACCGTGCCGTCCTTCACAATAAATCTCCGGTAGTTATTCGTCATGATAACTTCGTACATAATTGCACAGACAAAACCTTCGGTTTCCCCAAAGAGGTCACCGACGCGCAGCCAGGCTACGGACGCTAGTTGATCTACATCGGGCCCATGAAGGGCCCGGAAAAAGCGTCCGTGGAGTTCCTTACTCTGCCATACTTCCCTGCGATCGTTAGTGTCAAGCACTACAGGTTTGCGCCAGCTCTCGTTAGCCAAGGAGAGCGGGGTGAGTCCCTTGTCCACTGCCACTACATCACGATGCATACCCACGTCGGCGGTTAGGAAATATTCCCTGAGACTGCATACCTCGCGATTGTGCAGGGTCTTAGCATTTAAAAAGCCTCGACCCCCACACTTCCGCGCAGTCTCATGACCGACGATCGTGGGTGATGCATTCGGTATGCAGTCAGCAGTGTACGGACTCGCCTATCCAAGGCATCAAGTTCCGTTTGAGTCCATTTGAGTACGCCGAAAGAGTACATCAATACCGGCATGACCCAACCGTTGAAGGCGCGCGCACCTTGTTTCCGCCTGAAAGAAGGCTATTGAATACCTTCTTCAGGCGTCCAAAGAAACGCTCCCTCAACGTTTGCTTCATGTCAGTAGCATTGATGCCTAACGCTTCCGACATACCCAAATACTTATAGGTTTCGGTTGGAGAGAGAGATCTCAAGTTTACGGAATCCGAGAGTTGGGTACCCACGGATTCCACAATCTCCCCTCTCTTTACATGCATGACTGCACATTTTTCCACACCAAACTTCATCCTGATGGCACTACTGAAGGTTTCAGTTACCTTCAGTAGCTCCATCAGTTGCAGATTGTTGGGGGCAAAAAGTTTCAAGTCATCCATGTAGAGGAGGTGAGATATAACCTGACCATCTCTCTTCAACCGATTGCCTAGACCTGAATTCTCCAGCAGTGTGCTTAGAGGACTCAAGGCCAGGCAGAACCAAAGCAGACTCAAACTGTCACCCTGGAATATACCTCGCTCGATCCTTACCGATATGTCGACATCCTGGATAGCGAAGGACCGTCCTCCATTGCCTCATACATGACATCAAGAAGGTGCGTAATGTTGCATCAATTTTGTATAATTCTAGCACCCTCATGAGCCATGTATGAGGAACTGAGTCGTAGGCCTTCTTATAGTCTATCCAACATGTCGACAGATCCTTTCGGGAACGCCGAACCTGTTGGCTAATAGCCATATCGATGAGGAGTAGCTCCTTAGTACCGCGGGACCCATTCCTACATCCATTTTGAGAGGCAGACATGATAGCGTTATTATCTACATGGTGGTTAATCTTTGCTCTCAAAATGGATGTAAGAACCTTATAGACTGTCGGCTAACACGTAATCGGTCTATAGTTTTTGGGTTCCGCGGTGCTACCAGATTTGTGGAGCAGGTGGGTAACTCCTGTTGTAAGAAACTCGGGTAGCGAGCCAGACTCCAAGGCGGTCTGATACTGAGATGCCAAACGAGCGTGCGATCTTTGGAGCCACTTTATCCAAAAGTTGTGC
This sequence comes from Mythimna impura, assembly GCA_905147345.3. Classification (NCBI taxonomy): domain Eukaryota; kingdom Metazoa; phylum Arthropoda; class Insecta; order Lepidoptera; family Noctuidae; genus Mythimna; species Mythimna impura. The sequence goes on along the minus strand of LR990368.1, from coordinate 1,084,616 downwards.
AGTCCGTCCGGCCCTGGAGGTTTCCAATTAGGCAACGGACGGACTGCACGGGCCACATCTTGGGGGCTGATTGTAATTGACCCCATTTCTGGTATCGGTTCGCACGCTCGTTCGACCTCTCGAGTCCAACCGCCTTCAGTATGACTGACAGGCACCGACCAGATGTTACGCCAGAACGAACTCATGGCGTCATCATCCGGAAGGCGCATGTCAGCCACACCTTGGTCCGGCTGCTCCCAAGCCCTATATACCCACCTTTCATTACTCCGGAATGTGCGATTCTGGGTGTACTGCTCAACCCGCTGCTTATACCTTCGGATACGGTTTGCCCATGCGTACACCTTCTGCTTCAGGAAGTCGATGCGCTCTGTGACACAGGACATATAGTCTCGGGGGCTGATGTCAGTTCCCAAAAACGCCCGTCTCACAAAGCGCATCACTCGTGGGCGAGTGTTGCCTTCCCTGAAGCAGATTAGTTTGCCGATGAGTGCTCTGGCCCCACCTACGACGCTCGATCCTGCACTGCCAGGCTGGCACAGCTGGTTTTGGTCGTGTAGCTACGTCACTGTTTGGAAATTTGACGTGAGCTACACGACATGCCGCTACAGCCGCGCAGTACATTATCGAGTGTGTATCAGTGAGATCTTCGCAGTCATCAGAATAGTTTGACAACTGCGAATCCAGAGCAGCTACCAGCGCCTTATTCTTATTACACATGGGCAAACGAGGTAACCGCTGCAACATGCCGCCTGAGTTCAAGCGGCATGTTGCGATACTCCCGAATAGCACACTCCAAAGCACTCCTCAATTCGTTGCTACACTGGGTATTTACATGTGTAACCATGTCAGTGCTCTCCTCGTCAGCGTGGTTGGAAAGATGGTTGGGCGGTGATACCTGTGAAGGTACCACCGTCTGCGACGAAGAGGCAATGGCATGGCTACCCATTTCCGTTCGGAGGCGATCAAGCACAGTGTCGTTCAACATATGATTACGCTGGATGACCCGCACCTGATCCGATAGTCGTTGGGCCGAAACGTTGACGGCTTTATTATTATTATTATTTCTGCAAGGATGCCAGTGGCAATGAACAAAACAATGGCCAAATTATCACGGGATAACGAAATTATACAAACCACCTACAAACGTTATAGAAATTTTTGTAACACATTGTTACGAAAATTAAAAAGAGAATACGAAAAAATTCTTATTACAAATGCAAAAAATGACAACAAAAAATTATGGAAAGCAATTCGCAATATCACTGACACAACAAAACCAACACAACATGCAAAAGAACTCCTAGCACTCTCTTCATCTCCAGAGCAATCGTTAAACAAAGTGAATACCTATTTTATTAACGTCGGAGCCACGCTGGCAGAAAAGGTTGTTCAAAAGAACATTCACATACCCAATGCAAATTTAAAAAAATACTTGGACGAAACTAACAAAGCAGGAACTACATTCGTATTAATGGATATTGATGAAAAAGAAGTGGAACAAGTTATAAATGGTCTGAAGATTGATTGTGCATCGAGTTGTGATAACATCAATAATAAATTACTAAAACAGTATAAAAACATTCTTGTTACTCCTCTCACAAAAATTATAAACGATAGTTTCCGGTTGTGCGTTTTCCCCGATTCTTTAAAAAGGTCTGAAGTGTGTCCAATATATAAGAACGGAGACAGAAATCGTATAAACAACTATAGACCAATATCCATACTTTTAGCAATTTCTAAAATATTGGAAAAACTTATTAATAGTCGTCTGGTTAATTTTCTAGAAAAAAATAATTTACTTTCTCTAAACCAGTATGGATTTAAACAAGGTAAGTCTACAGAACAAGCTGTAAACAAGCTCATAAGCTTCATCAGTGGAAATATGGATAAAGGTAAAAAGTGTCTTTCAATATTTCTGGATATTGCAAAGGCATTTGATACGATTTCTGTCTCACTCTTACTGGACAAGCTCGAGAAGATAGGGATTAGAGGTATACAATTAGAACTATTTAAAAGTTATTTATCGGGGCGAACTCAGTGCGTCCGTGTGGATAAATATAAAAGTGTTTGGCTTCCAATTACACATGGCGTGCCACAAGGCAGCATCCTAGGTCCCACCCTCTTTCTCGTATATATCAACGAACTCACAGGGCGAAATCATCTCCTTCGCAGACGACACTGCATTAGTTTTTGCCGCCAATACTTGGGATGAGGTATATGATGCTGCTCAACAAGGCATAACTAGATTATGGCTTCAGAGTAACATGCTTACTTTGAATGTAGAAAAAACAAAGCTTATCTCATTTAGTATTAAAAAAAACACGAATCACAGCGGCACCTATAGAATTATCTCACATGAGTGCATGACTGAAGCTACCTGCTCATGTTTATCATTAGAACATTTAAATGCAATCAGATATATAGAGGTAACCATAGACAATCACCTTAATTTTAAGAAACATATCAGACTACTTGGAGCACGAGTTCGGAAACTCATTTTTGTTGTTAAGCATTTACGGCATGCTACTGAACCTTACCTTTTAAAACGAATCTATTATGCTCTATGCCAGTCTTTATTAAACTATTGTATCTCATCCTGGGGGGTACCTGTAAGACCACCATGAAATCTATTGAGATTGCCCAGCGCGGAATTTTGAAAGTATGTACCTTCAAATGGATCAAACTAAAAACACACTCTGAGTGAGTGTGTTTTTAGTTTGACTGACGCTTAAATCTAATCACACTCAAACACACACACCACAGAATCTTCACATAAATTACATAACAATCAACACACCCTCCTATGCATCACACACGCACATTTCGCTAAACACAAAAAAGAGGACATTACTCACTTCCTTAGTAAATAATTATCAGAAAATAATGTAATAATTTGTTTGTTGGCAAAGCTTGAAATTCAATCTGTTGGCACATATTATTGTATAACATTAAGGGAAAAGGCACTGATAACCGTAATACAGGCATTGCCTAGCTCGGTTACAGAAGCTACATCCAATACCTTAAAATTATCTTGCTTAACTGTACCTGTTATCCTAGTACTAAGCTTTTTTTTGAAATAAATTATTATTATTGTCTTTATTTATTTTTTATACATATTTTGTACATTTTTAAATATTTCTTAAAACACATAAAAAAAAAACATTTAAAAATATAAAAAATAGTAGTCCGCCGGTGTCGGGACAGGGTCCAAGCTACCGGTGGTTAGGGCTGCAGAGACAGGAACCTCCTCACAATGCGAGCCGTATCGAGGAGTACTGCCTTCTGTATCAGGCCCTTGATCCAACCGCGCAACGACAGTTTCGACAGGTAGACGTCTAGACTTTTGGCCATCAGGCCATTGGCGGTAACAACAATCGGCACAATGATAGCCGAGTCCACATTCCACATGTCGAAAACCTCGTGTGCTAAGTCGAGATATTTGATTTGTTTCTCTTTCTCAGCCTTCACGAGATTCTCGTCATGCGGGATGGTGACATCGACTATCATTGCGCGGCGCGCTAATCGGTCTATCACCACTATATCCGGCTTATTGGCTACAATAGTCCGGTCAGTAATGATAGACCGATCCCAGTACAACGTGACATGGTCATTTTCGAGAACTGGGTCGGGCACATAGCTGTAATACGGTACCTCTGAATACACTAGGTTGTATTTCAAAGCAAGTTGCTGGTGTATAATCCTGGCTACTTGGTTATGCCTGTGCAAGTACTCTCCGTTAGCCAGACGAGAACAACCAGAGATAATATGTCTGATAGACTCACCCGGACGATGGCATGCCCGACACACGTCAACCGTCCCGTCCTTCATTATATATCTCCGGTAGTTATTCGTCAAGATGACTTCGTCCATTGTTATTATTATTATTTTTATATATTTTATTTATCTCAGGACCCTGAGGTCCTGGACCTTTGGGAGGCGTACGAGGAGCCGAAGCCAACTCGCAGAGGCCCTTTAGACAATTATAATGGAACATGATACCAACCGACGATTATCCCTGTACGCGCTATGCTAGTGCACCCAAGGACAACCCCCGGTTATTGAAAAACTGTTGCGACATATGGAGAACAAAGATAATAGGGCTATGGTTTTTGGAGTCTTAAGTGGACTGGTAACATGGAACTATGTCAAGACTATGGCCCCTGCCTGAACAACGTTATTAATATGCATCGAAAAAAGGCAGGGGGTGACTTGCACACTCAATAAATGGGCCCCCAAAAACGGCCGCTAGCACGAAGTGACGTAGCAACAAGAGGGCAACATATCCTGAGGTGCTTAAGGAGTAGAGAGGTATACCACGGCTATCAGGACAATCCCGGAAGTACGGTCAAGATCCCTACCAGCACCTTACTGGATTATACATCCTTCTCCCGAGCACGTTTGCTCTTGCGAATCTCCACTCAAGCCAGCCAATAAAGGCAAGAGAGAGGTGGGAGCTCAGTTCCTCGTCAGTGTTCACTACGGCCGGCCAATAAAGGCAAGCCAGAGATGAAGAACAAGAATTCTCCCGGGAGATCGGGTCCGTGGGGTCGCTAATGCCCAACAGTTCGCCACAAAACTGCACTGCGGATTGTATCTCTCTTAGTCTGGCCCCTCATCCTAGGCATATTACGGCAAAGCAAACTTTACCGATACAGTAATTATTATTATATTTATTTATATTTCAATACATATTTTATACATTTTTAAATATTTCCTTAAAAAAACATATTAAAAAAAACATTTAAAAATATAAAAAATAGTAGCCCACCGGCATCGGGAACAGGGTCCAAGCTACCGGTGGTCAGGGCTCCTGAGAGAGGAACCTCCGGACAATACGCGCCGTGTCTAAGAGTACTGCTTTCTGGATCAAGCCCTTGATCCAACTGCCTAACGAGAGCCTCCTTAGATGTTGATCGAGGCTCTTTGATATTAATCCATTGGCCGTCACGACTATCGGTACAATGACTGCTGTATCCACTTCCCACATGTCGACAACCTCGCGAGCCAAGTCAAGATACTTAGTTTGCTTATCTTTCTCAGCTTTCACGAGATTGTCGTCATGAGGGACCGCTATATCAACAATCACTGTACGACGCTCTAGTCGATCTATCACCACTATATCAGGCTTATTGGCAACAATAGTCCTGTCAGTGATAATAGATCGATCCCAATACAACGTGATACTGCCATTGTCGAGAACTGGGTCGGGCACATACTTATAGTACGGTACTTCTGATTCCACAAGATTGTATTTAAGAGCAAGTTGCTGGTGAATAATCTTGGCTACGAGGTTGTATCTATGCAAATAGTCTCCGTTGGCTAGGTGAGAACACCCAGAAATAATGTGTCGGATTGATTCCCCGGGCCGGTGGCATGCCCGACAGATGTCAGCCGTACCGTCCTTCACAATATATTTCCGGTAGTTGTTCGTCATCACAACTTCGTCCATTATCGCACAGACAAAACCTTCGGTTTCCCCAAAGAGGTCACCAAAGCGCAGCCAGGATACAGACGCTAATAGGTCTACATCGGGTCCATGTAGAGCCCGGTAAAAGCGCCCGTGAAGCTCCTTACTCTGCCATACTTCCCTGCGGTCATTAGTATCCATATTATAGGTTTGCGCCAGTTCCCGTTAGCCAAGGAGAGCGGAGTGAGGCCCTTGTCCACCGCTACCACATCTCGGTGCATACCCACGTCGGTTTCTAGGAAGTATTCCCTGAGACTGCATACCTCGCGGTTGTGTAGGGTCTTAGCATTTAAAAAGCCACGACCCCCACATTTCCGCGGGATATACAGTCTCATCACCGATGACCGTGGGTGATGCATTCGATTTGCGGTAAGCAGTGTGCGGACCCTCCTATCCAGAGCGTCAAGTTCTGTCTGAGTCCATTTGAGTATGCCGAAAGAATACATCAAAACCGGCATGACCCAACCGTTGAAGGCGCGCACCTTATTCCCACCTGATAAGAGACTTTTTAGTACCCTATTCAGGCGGCCAAAGAAGCGCTCCTTCAACGATTGTTTCACGTCAGCAGCATCGATGCCTAACGCTTCCGACATACTCAAATACTTGTAAGTTTCGGTTGAGCAGAGGGATCTAAGGTATATGGAATCCGAGAGCTGAGTTCCCACGGATTCCATAATCTCCCCTCGCTTTACATGCATGACTGCACATTTATCCACACCAAATTCCATCCTGATGGCGTTACTGAAGGTTTCAGTTACCTTCAGTAACTCCATCAGGTGCAAGTTGTTGGGGGCAAAGAGTTTCAGATCATCCATGTAAAGAAGGTGAGATATAACCTGACCACCTCTTTTCAACCGGTAGCCTAAGCCCGACCCCTTCAGTAGTGTGCTAAGAGGGTTCAAGGCTAGACAAAACCACAGTGGACTCAGACTGTCGCCCTGGAATATGCCACGCTCAATCCTTATCGGCTCGCTGTTCTCCCGAATCTGTCGACATCCCGGATAGTGAAGGACTGTTCTCCACTGCCTCATACATGACATCAGGAAGGTGCGCAGAGTTGTATCAACTTTATAAAGTTCCAGCACCCTCATGAACCATGTATGAGGAATAGAGTCATAGGCCTTCTTATAATCTATCCAACATGTCGACAGATCCTTTCGGGAACGTCGAACCTGTTGGCTAATGGCCATATCTATGAGGAGCAGCTCCTTAGTACCGCGGGACCCGTTCCTACATCCATTCTGAGAGGCAGAAATGATAGAATTTGTTTCAATGTGAGTATTAATTTTAGCTCTCAGTATGGATGTAAGAACTTTATAGACCGTCGGTAAACACGTGATCGGTCTATAATTTTTGGGGTCCGCAGTACTACCTAATTTATGGAGCAGGTGGGTTATTCCAGTCGTCAAAAACTCGGGTAGCGACCCTGACTCTAAGGCAGACTGGAACTGAGATGCCAAGCGAGCGTGCGACCCTTGAAACCATTTTATCCAGAAATTGTGCAGTCCGTCCGGCCCTGGAGATTTCCAGTTAGGCAGCGGGCGGACTGCACGAGCTACATCTTTGGGGCTGAAACTACCCGACTGGCCGGCGCACTTCAGGGCGGTCACTGCCCAACTGGGCCACCCACCAAACGCCCGCCCCTACCAGGGTGGAATCCGGTTCATACCAGAAAGCGAAGAAGAGTACCGGACGGTACAAAGGTACCTTTCCGACCTAGAGAAGTCGACCGGCCTGTCCTGGTTCTCCTACTCGCTACCGGCGGAGCAGAGCCTGAAAGTGGCGATTAGAGGGCTACCTGCAGAGACGGACCCAGCCCTGATCGAGGAGGAGCTTCGGCACCTAAATTTCGAGCCCGAATACGTGAGGAATATCCGGGCTCGCGAAGGACGACCAGGCTGCATATTTTATGCAGCCCTTAAAAGGCAACCGGATATCCGACGAATATACGACACCACGGTATTACTCTACATACGTGGTGTCAAAGTCGAAGCGTGGAGGGGTAAGCGGGGCCCCGCCCAATGCCATCGCTGTCAGAAGTTCCGACACAGCTCCCAACAGTGCCACCGCCCACTTGTATGCGTGCGATGCGGAGAAGGGCACACTGCTCGGGACTGCCCGCGACCGCGCACTGAGCCGGCCACGTGTGCCAACTGTGGCGGGCAGCACCCCGCATCTAATCGGGAGTGCCCTGTATTCCGGAAGGAGCTCCAAAACAGGCGCGCTGGCACTGTTGCCTCTACTGCCAAAGCGGCCCGGCCTGGCACACTTATGGCCCAGGCCATAACCACCGAGGAGACCGAGGCCCAAGGCCCAACCCTGATGGCGGTGGCAAATGGACCATCAGAAAGAGTAGCCCCCTCCACAGGGCGGAGGAACAGAAATAGAGGGGGGAAGAAAGGAGGGAAAAAGCCCCCACCCCCCAAAACCCAGCAGAAAGCTGCGACGGACCTTGCTCCCGAAAAGGCGCAGGTGGTGCCGCAACCAAATATAAAGGCGCAGGAGGGCGCCACTGTACAAGTGGCCCCCCAACTGTCTACCGTAGCCCTCTCGCAGAGTAGAGCACCTTCAGGTGCCCCTACGGCTGCAGGAAGAGCAGCAGCGAGAACCAGCCCTGCCGAGAGCAGGAAAGACTTCACCGCCTGCGCAATAGGACTCCTGATGAACCTTATAAAGGAAATCAGGGAAGGCCAAGACCCGGCGCTGATAATCCTTGACGGCCTGGCAGCTCTACTCGCTCTATATAATGGATAGTAGGCCGTTAAGGATTATTCATTGGAATGCTCGCGGCCTTCGGAGCAAGGTCGCTCTCCTCCGCCCCCTCCTCAGGGATCAGGACATCGACGTGGCGCTCGTAAGCGAGACACTACTGGGACCAGCTGACAGAATCAAAATCCCGGGGTATCTCGTCTACAGGAAAGACGAGAAGTCGGCAGTCGGCATCTACCGTGGTCTGGCGGTGATTGTTAGGCGAAGAGTCGTTCACCAGGAACTCCCCTTACCGTCGCTCAGCACCTTTTACGCGCTGGGTGTTCAGCTAAGCTTTGCCGGCGAGGACCTTAACATATACGCTGCGTACGCCCCGCCCGAACAGCCGCTTGACGTGGCTGAATTTCGGGCGCTTATGACCCAATCGCCCAACCCGACGCTCCTCGCCGGCGACCTGAACAGCAAGCACCCGGCGTGGAACAGCAACCGCACCAATACTAAGGGGAGACGGCTCTTCGCGGACGCGGAAGCCAACGGGTATACGGTGTCTGGGCCCGAAACACCCACCCATTACCCCGATCAGGTGCAAGCTGCCCCGGACGTACTGGACATCGTGGCCTACAACGGACTGAACTGCCAGATCACCCAACAGGTCTTGGACGACGAGCTACTGTCAGACCATCAGCCGGTACTCGTCGTCCTGCAAGGAATGCCGACCCGACTTTCTCCTCCAGCGCCACGTCAAAAACTAGACTGGACAAAATTCTCGGAAACGATGGAGATCACGACGCCCACTCGGCCTATCGTCACCGCCGCAGACGTTGACGGACTGGCTGAAGAGCTCACCGTCTGCATCCAGGACGCCTTAAAAACGGCATCCACAGTTACGACGCAGTCGCAGGGGGCTCTCCCCCCCCTGCCCAGCCACCTGAGAGCAATGATCGCCGACAAGAGGCGCCTTCGCAGACGGTGGCAAACCACGAGATGCCCAACATTGAAGAGGGAAGTCAACCGTCTCGCGGAGAGGGTGAAGGCCGAGTTGCAGGCGTTCAACACCGCGAGCTGGGAGTCCATCATCGACAACTCAGAGGGCGATTGGCCGGCCATTCATAGATTGTGCCGGCAATTGACGAATACCCCAGCTCCGGTGCGCCCGCTGCTAAATAGCGACGGGGCGCTCAGATATACTGCGACAGACCGCGCGGAGATCTTTGCCAAGCACCTGGAGCGTCAGTTCCAGCCTAACCCGACTAGCAACGACGAGCAACAGTCGAGAGGCACCTTCGAGGATACTTCGAATCGCCGATAGCTCACGAAGAAGAGGGCGTCTTCTTCTCGCCGGGCGCAGTCCGACGCGCCATCTTGCGAGCAAAGCCTAGGAAGGCCCCCGGTGCCGACGGCATCACCAATGCAGCGCTGCGCCACTTGCCGTACCGCACTGTTGCGGCCTTGGCGCGCCTGTACACGGGGGTGCTGCGCACGGGGTCCTTTCCCGCTTCGTGGAAAGAGGGGCGCGTCATTATGCTGCCCAAGGCGGGGAAGAACACTCTGAAGCCGGAGAGCTATCGGCCCATCACGCTGCTGCCCACTGTCTCGAAGGTGTTTGAACAACTCCTGTTGCGACACCTCACACCTCACATAACTCCACGCTCCGAGCAATTCGGGTTTCGCTCGGAACATAGCACGACGCTCCAGCTGTCGAGGGTACTGCACCTCATGACAGCAGCACTCAACAAAAAGGAGCACGGGGTTGCAGTATTCCTCGACATGGAGAAGGCTTTTGATCGTGTTTGGCACGCAGGTCTCCTCTTCAAGTTGTCGCAGTCGAAGATGCCCCGTCGCGTAGTAAAGGTGATCTCCTCGTTCCTGGAAAATAGGACTTTCAGGGTGGTGGTCGAAGGTACGCTTTCGAGCGCTCGCCCGGTGGCCGCCGGAGTACCGCAGGGCAGTTGTGTCTCGCCTGTGTGTTACTCACGGTACACGGATGACATCCCCACCACTGAGGGCGTCACACTCGCGCTGTATGCCGACGACGCCGCGTACATCGCGACCTCATTGAACGCGAGACACGCGGCCGTCAAAATGCAGCGCGCACTTGACGCCCTCCCTGAATGGTTGGAGAAATGGCGGCTGACTGTCAACGTGAGTAAGACACAGGCAATCGTCATCGGGCAAGCCCACCTCCCACCACCCCTACAGCTGCAAGGAGCCGACGTCAAGTGGTCCCCGACGGTCAAATACCTAGGGGTCACAATCGACCGTCGGCTCTCCATGGGCGTTCACGTCCGACAGGTTGTCGCAAAGGGTAGAGCAGTCCACGCCCTGCTACGTCCAGTGCTCTCGTCTCGCCTCCCGCTACGTGCCAAGCTGGGCGTGTACAAAACGTACATTCGTCCCATCATCACGTACGCCGCCCCAGCTTGGCTCGCCCTCACGAGCGAGACAAACAAGAAGCTCCTCCGTGCGCAGCAGAGCATCGCGCTGCGGAGGATAGTCGGCGCTCCTCGCTTCGTGAGGAACGATGTTATACAGCGGGACCTCCAGATTGAGAGCCTGGACGAGTTCTGTGGCCGCCTGGCGTCGACCATGTTCGCGCGTGCCGACGCCTCCAGCTGGCCACACATCAAAAATATAGCGCCATGGCACGCGCGACCGCCCGACGCTAGACGCCGCCTCCCCCGCGACCTACTGCCGGACGATGACGCCCATGCTCCACCGGACTGACCCATGATTAAGTCGCACGCACCTACACGCGACTTAATCATTCACATAGACTCTACAACACTACATACACTCGGTGCGCGCTGTGTGCTAAGTTAATATAGGCATAGCGTGCGCCGAATCTCAGACAATCGCGACTCTACATTCGTGTAACCTCACGCACCAAGCTGCGCGGCGTGGACGCGCACTCGGTTGCATACATGGGCGGTGTAACACACCCAATACCGCCCACACACACACCCACACGACCTCTTAGTCTGGAGCGTGACCGGCTAGACCTGGAAGCGTGACAGACGGGGGTCACTCACCAACAGTGGGGAGCGTCAACAAAATCGGCACCCTCGTCGCTGGTCGTCACTCGCTGGGCCTCCTCCGGGCAACCGGAGGTCCCACCTGGCGGGGACTGACCGCCGGAGTGTCGCGAAGAAACGACGCTATTACTCAAATAGCGTCGCGACGCTCCCACTGTACATAACCAGAGACTCTACGCCTATTATAGGCAACCCAGTGAAGCACCCGTCGTTGCGGGTGCCAACTTAAATCGCGAGCAGGGGGCGAAGCCCCGAACTCGCCTGCCGCGCCCCTCTAGAGGGACGTAGCGATTACCCGAACCGTTTCTGGATTCGGTCCCCGCGCTCAAGGCCCGCGATAGAAGCTATGCAATAGCTTAATAACTTGATACTTCATTAGCTCCTCTTTTGGCAATACACTCATGCCACATGTAACATGTCGCAGTTTTGTTTCCAAGCTCAAACAATGTAAAATTGAAAGTATTTAATTTTCTTTTGTGATAAAATATGCTTACCTCACCATGGCGTCATCAAACGTAGCTACAACGATTTCAGGATTTTCACACGCTACTGTTTTATCAGCTTGTTTTAGTGATCGAGCTTTCTTCTTTCGCGCTTGATGTTCCAAGAAACTCTGTTTTTCTTCTTCTGTGGGAAACTGGTTGTTTGCAAAGATATGGCAAACTTCACATACGTCTTTTTTGGGCTCGTGAAACGCTAAGTTCAAATTTGCATTTACAATGTCAGCGCTCGCGCAGTTAGGTCGTTGGATTTCGTCTCGGATCACAGCTAAGTTATTAGGTTAATGTGGTTTATTTCCTTTGATTATTGTGTGTTGTCGTAGTTAATTGTTTCCAATAAAATTGTGCGTCGATGATGATGATGACGATGACTCATAAAACTTGTTTTGTTACATATTTTATTTATTTACGTTCTTTTAAAGCATAACCCCTGAACCGTCGGACGCTCCCGCGGCGCTATCGCCCTATCTGTCACCGTTCGCGAACCTTGGCGGGACATTTCGGCGCGTCTTACTAAAACGACGATAACTTCAAAACTACGTTAGCTAGCTTGTTACCAGTTATATCATTAGAATCGTTATTAAATTACCTAACAGGATATGTATACATTGGTGTAGGTTTACCTTGTCATGTATTCGTAAGTATCGTGTATGTTTAGTGTGAGCGGATTTTTACCAGTTTCTTGTGTTAATGTAATTTTAATAAAATAAATAGACCATTGATACAAAAAGTTATTGTTTTACTTACACAAGTACACTTTAGTTCACATAAATCAAACAAAAGAACAGACCTCGTAATACATTTATAACATACCACAAGCTGAACAATAACATTACGTCATTTTTAAGTGCGTAGTTCGAAACAAAAGATAAAGTTTGTTTACACTTCTACCCCCCTAGCCAAGACACAAACGATAAACGTAAACTCTCAGTAGTCTTTAATAGATTTTCAACTTAATGTTATTGGATATAAAGTTGAAAATCTATTGAAGATTACATAGTGTTTTCGTTCGTTCCGGTCGCTAACGCTCAGTAGTCTTTAATAGATTTTCAATTTTATGCTCTTAGGTATAAAGTTGAAATCTATTGGAGATTACTAAGCGTTCACGTTTATCGTTTGCAACTTGGCTAGGGGGGCTATTCCGGTGACTTTTAAACATCTGGCGGCTTGGGTTACATTTTTTTACTAATGTTTGGTTCACATTCATTACACAGACAGAGTCTCAGCTGTTAGAAATGTTTAGTTTATTTGTATCGGATAACCGAACGAACCACACCGACGGTTTAGGGGATACAGAAGAAGAAATAAAATGATTGTTTAGATTTCTTAGACTATTTTTAATTATGATTTAATTATTATTATTCTTGTGTTTAATTTATTTATTTATTTATTTATTAAAACTTCATGCAACATAAAGGTACAAAGGCGGACTTAATGCCTTAGGCATTCTCTACAAGTCAACCAAGTAATAATAATAATAAGAAGTAATAAGTAATAGTAATTATAATTATGTGATCTCAGTGTGAATTTCTAATTATTTTTTTCATTTATGTTGATACTAATAAATGCATGAAAAAGTTGATTATATAAAGTTTATTATTTTTATAATTTATTCTAGAAAACCCATTACATACGACAAATTTATTGCTAAATCTCCATTTGAAAATGTTGAATATGCCAGTACCTACTTAAATTACTGTTAAATATCCAAATAAAACTGTCGTTTCTGTCACAACCGACAATTCACTTTGCAAATAGTTCATGTTAAAATGTCGGTAGTACCTTATTTCCTTAACCATAAAGTAATTCTTAATTTTATCTATGTCAGTACTTGTAAACAGTACATCAAATAATCAATGCAAACTTGAATATCCACAGTTTTATACTTTTTTTTTAATCGTCAAAATAAACTTTGAACTACCCTACTGAACAATAGTCTTTTTGCAGAACTGACATTGTTAATAGGGACCATCGCTGGTCCAACTGCTTTGTACAGTGGTTTCAGCGAATGCAAAAATGCATTAATTGCGAGGGAATATACTTTGAAAAACAATAAATGCCCTCAGGGCGCGAGTCCGACTCGCTCTTGCCCAGTTTTTTTAATAAAGAATCCAAACTAGATTGTATTGAGAAGCCGGCAGTTTTAGAGAGCTGTGGCCAGACGTTTTCACAAAAACTTTTTTACCAATTATTGTTTTCATGCAGTGTTGTGGTATATGATGATATACTGTGACCTCCATCATGGCAGATAATGAAAGAAAGAAAACTATCGTCATTGTCCACTTGACCAGCTTATTTATTAGTCGACTAGTTTCTTTAGGTATATATGGAAAAGTTGGTCCCATGTGCCTGTGAGCACCTTGCGTCACCTAAACTCTTTAAGATGTCTTTTAAAAACATTACATTATCTTGGACGCGTCTGTTAGGGTGTTTATGTAATTGAATATATAAATAAAACATATGATAGTCGTAAAATAACGCAATTGTGTAAGTTTCGTAAAATAATAGGCTTTGACAGAAAGTAGATAGATAGATAGATAGATAGATATATTCTTTATTGTACACCAAAAATACAAATTACATTAGGAACTTAAAATTAATAGGGTGTCACAATGGGCGGTCTTATCGCTAAAAGCGATTTTTTACAGACAACCTTTGGATGGATTTGACAGAGAAGGAGAAAAAAGATACAAGATAGAAAAGATATAAGATAGGTAGGTAGTTGATTACTTAATATAAGATTGTTCTGACCACATGATTAATGTGTTTGTCCTGACCACAGAAAACATTAATGACACAATACATCAACATAATTACAGTTGCTCGTTGTTTTGTGGGCTACTTTTTCCTTATTAAATACTTAAATACATGATGTTTTCCTATTATTGGTGTAAGATCAGAATCATAATTTAAGCAGAATCGGGCCGAAGCCTACTGGGGCCATGGGTTGACATACGAAAGGGAAACCTGGGAACCTGGAGTGCAAGGTAAAGATGGAACACATGTGTGGTTTTAATTAGTAAAACTCTTACACGAAATTTTAGCAAAACTCTTACAGAAGTAATTGGATGATTTCCCACCTTAAAAAAAGTGGTTCTTTCTCTATTAATTTATAATCAATACATACTTACATGCTTTTTCTCGAAGCATCACGTGGCTTGTCTTAGTTTTGATCTTGGAAAACTATACGGGTCCTGCGTGAGACCAAAACTAGTCATTGACATGTCAGCGGTATTGTAGGTGGCTGTCTGTCAGAGACCTAAAACTAACTACAAACAAATACAGAAGCCTCTCATTAATAGTTTAGTACGCAGTGCCGTAATTAGCCTTTAATATGCCTGAAGTGCGCCCCTAGCAAAAAGTATAATACAAACAAAAAGGACTAAATAAAAAAATGTTGCGCCCTTCTAGGAACTGTGCCCTGTGCCCGGGCACCGCTGGCACCGCGGTACTTACGGCACTGCTAATGGGAACAGTGTTTACCAAGGAAACTACTAAGTACCTACCTAAGCATCGTATCGCACTGAGACGCTTCACGACCATGCTTGAAGAGTTTAGTCGCTTAAGAGCGTCCATCCCGAAATACTTTTGTCAATTTTTCTTACAACCGCTCTTACTTACGTGATTACGGTGTTACTACACATCTTTCTCTAGATATTTTAGAAAAAAACACAGGTGTCTTGTGAATTATGGCGGTAAGTCCCTTCTTTGAGGCGGGGCTGGAAAGACCTTCCGCATGACGCAGGTTCTCACCGAACACGGTAAGTTCGGGAAGTTCCTGCACCGGGTTCGTGCGGAAGCGACGCCCGGGTGTCGCCACTGTGTGGACCGCCTGGAGGACACGGTGGAGCACACGTAGAGGTGTGCCCCGCTTGGGCAGAGCACCGCCTTGTCCTCGTGGGGGCGATCGGCGGCGGCGATCTCTCGCGCCGGGCCTTGGTACAGGCCATGGTCCGGAGCGAGGAGGAGTGGCAGACGGTTGCCTCCTTCTGCGAAGTAGTAATGCTAGCAAAGGAGGAGGCCGACCGCGCGAGGCAACGGTCCTCTTGCCCCAGCCGCCGGGATTCCGATCTCGATTACCGGCCACCGTAAGCGCGGGCTTGCAGACAGCGAGCAATGGGTAGCTCACTGTCCGACCGTCCGGTAACCGTCCGGACCGAGCCCAAGTCGTTGACGGCGCGTATTGTTCCACGCGCGCCTCAGGGAGATGTCAGCAAATCGTAGGGGCCCAGCAGGGTCAAAGCCTACTGGGGCCACGGGTAGTGTGAAAGCGAAACCCGGAGCCTTGGAAACGAAGGCAAAGAAGGAACAGGAGTAGGTTTTAGTCAGTAAAAGTCTGACTCTATCTCCCGCTCCGCCCAAGAGCGAGATTTGACATTAGATGATTTTTCCCACCTTAAAAAAAAGGTGTCTTGTAGATATTATCTGGGTTTCTATTGAAATCAAATTATTTTGTGTAAAACTTATCCAGAGAAGACGTCTGAAAATGTGCCATTTTTTGTGAATTTTGACTCTTAATAATGTATTTATTTATTTATTTATGTACTTATTTATGTACACACAAACACTTAAAATCGAAAAGAACAAATACAGATAAAAGAGTAAAAAAGGTCCTGCTTATTTCTAACGAAATTTCTTCCAGCAGACCTGCGACAGGAGAGTTGGATGAGAGATGTAGACGCAGTGTGTATAAATATTATAGAGAAGAATTAAATAGACTAAAATTATTATCTAAAATAAATCATATAATACATACATATATATCAATAACAGTAAATAAATGTATACATAAATTAAATTATGAAAATACATATATAAGTAACTATAATATATAACTTACGAGATGGTAGAGACAAAATGTTCTTTGACTAGCTTTTTGAAAACAGATATATTTTTGCATCACGGATCTTAGCTGGAAGTGAGTTCCATAGTCGTACCGCATGAAAAGAGAAGGAATTAGAATAAAAGTGGGTTTTATGGGCTGGGAAATTGAGATGGTGTTTAAGGTGGGATCTGCATGGGGCATCGGCAGGGCGAGTGAACGAAAAACGATCACGCAAGTAGCCAGGATAAGCAGGGTTGAATAGGATGTTGTACAAGAGACATAATACGCGAGTGTTCCTACGAAGACGGATAGGGAGCCACTTGAGATCCTTGCGGAACTGAGAGACGTGGTCGTATTTTCTTAGGCCAAAAACAAAACGAATGCACAAACGATTCCCTTTCAACTTTTCAGTCACTGGCGCCACTTTCAAACTTCCCCTAATATACTCATTTCTCACTTTATCCGTTCTCGTCACACCACACATCCATCTTAACATTCTCATATCCGCTACGTGCAATCTTTTTCACAGCCCAACATTCTGATCCATACAGTATGACAGGCCCTATCACGGTCTTGTAGATTTTACCCTTCAACTTGAGGGACATCGGGTGGGTCACAAATTGTGCCCGTGACCTGTCGCCATTTCATCCATCCTGCGTTGATCCGATATGTTACGTCCCGGTCTACCTCACCATCTCCTTGGACGAGCGACCCGAGGTACCGAAAGTTAAATATGAAATCAACATTTATTAAGTATTATGATACCTTCTAATCAACATTTACTATTATTTAAATTTGACTGGCCTGTTGGTCTAGGGGTTCGATTCCCACCCAGGACAAATGTTAGTGTGATGATTACAATCATTTGTTCTGTGTCTGGGTGTAATTTATCTATAATATGTATGTATTTAAAAATATTTAAGTATGTTTATCAGTTGCCTAGTACTCATAACACAAGCTCTGCTTAGCTTGGGACTAGACGGCGTTGTGTGATAGTTGTGGAATATTATATTATTTCAATAATGGTACAGGTACAACATACCTAACAGGTTTAACATTTTTAAATGGAAAAAATAATTACAACAACTTAAACTGAAAAGTGAAATAAAAAAATCTACTTAGTCATAAAGTACTAAAAAAAGCAATCTAAAGTACGGCGTCGAAAAACTCCTCCACATCGCTGTCGACTGGTAATGTACCCAAAAGACTGAAGGCATTGCCACGCTGAATGGCAATGCTTATCCTTTGTCCGAAGTAAAAGCCAGCCCTTGGGTCATGCGAAGTGTCAACAAGGCGTTTTAAGGTTCTTTAAATAATTTGTGAGCACTCGGACCCCACGATCCGAGAGTTTCAACCCCAAACGGCTCGAAAATATAATTACCAACAAGGTTATTATATTTCCGCCGCTTGAGGTTCTCTGCAGCCGCTGCGGCAGCACCGGCACAGCACGACGAACTAGGAAGATGAGATGGCGCAAGAGTATCGACACAAGTAGCGTCCCACACTAAAGGCCTACCCATCTTCCATGGAAATAAAGACATACCGTCCGGTCTTTTGCCATCGTCGCGTGCCAGGCCATGAGGTTCCAATACGGCCGGAACGCCGACGGTGACAAGAGCACGTCGGATGATGTCGTTGATATTCGCGTGTCGCGCTATGCGACCCGCACTTCGGCTGCATGACAGACCGTGGTGTCCGAGGCTGTTGACAACTTCGCCACAGTGGCAGCGATGACAAGGAGGAGCGCCAAGACTTAGGGAAGCAGCGAGGCGGAAGGTAGTATCGTCGAACAAGGTGCCTATGTTCGACGACGGCAATGCATGAAGCCAGAGACCCGACTCCCACTCTCCCACAGCTAGCAGGCGCGCACGCTCTGCAGTAGTTACAGATGTTGCCAACAGATTCTCTTGATCTACTTTGCATAGCGGCTCATCCCACCGTCTTTGGGAAGAAAGATTGTCGGGCTGTTTGGAACTCTGGCAAGCGAGTCTCCAAGCGTCTATAGCCTCGGTAAAGCACGGCACATCAAAATCAACCAGAGAGGAAGATAGGATATTCCAGATTAATTTTTCAGTGCCGTGAACCGAGGATATAAAAGCTGGTAAACTGATGCTGGTAATTTTACGGACGCCGAGGCCTCCCATATGGATTGGAAGGGTAGCTTAAGCCAAGCTCGATCGTCCATGGCCACATTTAAAATTGATGAAAGAGTATGTCGGATAATTTGGGCCACTTTTTCCAAAAGATGACTATGTTTCCACAAATGAGAAGCACGGAGGAAATATGTTATTTTAGGGCCGAAACAGCAAAAACGAATTAAGGTGATGGCCGAATGCATGTTAATTTTGAGCAATCGTTCCGAAACCTCATTAAAATTTTGAAGTTTTTTCCTCAACAAAATTGGGAAAGGAATCCTCGAAAATAGGAGACCCAAGGAGACGAAGAGAGCTTTTTTCAATAATTTTGATATCTGGGGCTATTGCGTTAAATTTGGTAAGAGTCAGTTGTCTCTCGGTGCAGTCGGATAAGAATAGTCCACATTTTGAAAGGTCCGTCATTTAAAACTGTGTCTGCATCGCCTCCTAGGGTTCCGTGGTCGAGATACCAAACGTTGAATTTGGAATTTAACTGTCGAATAATTGGGTGAATGGCTAAACTGAAGATCACTGGCCCGAGGGGATCACCTTGTTGGCAGTCAACAGCGGATTCCAAAAGGTTGTCCCGATATAGTAATTTAGATGGATGTCTATAACATTGCCAAAGAAAACTAAATTTTTTTTTAGTACTTTATGGCTTTTATTTTTATTTTGTAAGTTAGTTTTAATTACGTTATTATTAGATTTAATTGTATATAAAATGAATATATATATCTTAGTCATAAAAAAAACAAAAATTATTCAAACTTCTTCTAAATTAAAGTAATTGATGACGCGTGTAAATAGCGTCACCTGATAAGGGTGGTGTTTTAAGACTACCAATATGGCGGTGAAATTATGGTTATATTACACAAAATTAAATCCCTGTTGACGATTCCCTGAGGCACCGACCTCTACAACGACGATAGCAACTTATAGCCCACGTACCTTGCTAATCCAGTGACCCCACTTGTCGTCAGGAAAGCGCTTCTCTCACGGATGCGTGGTCGGTGTGTGTGGCTGCAGGCCGGCGAGCTAAATCTTCATCCATCCACCGGTGGGCTGGTCAGAACTCGTGAAACCAACACTGCACTATAAGGTCTCAATGTCTCACAGTAGCAGATACACTTATTACAGGAGAATTCTCAGGTTTTCAACAGATATGGGATTTTGATCGCGGAGCGGTTTTTATTCGACGCAATGTCGATTTGCGTAGCGGACAACTACTTTTGTTAGCGGGTTAGACGCCATCTAGCGGTCTTTAGCGAGCGTCTCAAGAAAGCATTCGATACGTCACCAGTGGGCGTTGCGGTCGTAGATATTGGTGAAGGAAATCGTCAACAGAGACTCAATTAACTTAGAGAATGCGGGAAAGGTAACTAATTTATATTATTTATTCTCTAAAAATACATATACCTTAAGAAAAGGCATTGACGCTTCACCATGCTCCCCCCCTTGGAAGGACGCAAGTGCTTTCAAAGGGAAAGGTTAAAATTGTAAAGATTTACTAACCTAGATCATGATCGGAAAGTCTAAGCTTTATGACTAAATGCGGAAAATAAAAATCATTTAGAATACTAATCCTAAACCTTAAAAAACTACGAGTATCGTTAAAATGGAATTTTATTGCGTTGGAATAGGATATAGTTTTGTGACAGAGCGTTTAAAATTACCGAACCTTGTCCTCACCATTGCAACGCGAGCGACATTGTCAGTCCCTTTATAAACCTCAGTTATGACTCCTAATGGCCAACACAGAGGAGGCGAATTGTCCTGTCCCACGAGTACGACAGTTCCAACTTCTACAGGCTTGTCCGGAGTTGCCCATTTTTGCCTAACTTGCAGCGTATGCAGATACTCTAGATGCCACTTCTTCCAGAAGGATTGTACCATATTATCTAACAACTGTTTACGTTGGGACAGATTTAAGCGCTGATCAGACAAATCGGCTGCCGGCAAGTACTGCAATGGAGTCGACATCAAAAAATGAGCGGGAGTAATAACTTCAGGATGCGGATCAGAAGACAACACGCTCAGAGGGCGTGAGTTCATAATGCACTCTATTTGGATGAGTACAGTTTGTAACTCTTCATAAGTGAGAAGTTGACTTCCAATCACACGATAAAGATGCGTTTTTAATGTTTTTATATTGGCTTCCCACATAGCGCCAAAATGTGGGGAGCGAGGTGGAATCATTTTCCACTTAATGCGGCGAGTTGATAACTCATTTAAAAGAGATGAATTGAGGTTTGACCTCATTAAGAAATTATAAAGTTCATCCAATTGAGCCTTAGCACCAACGAAATTGGTAGCGTTATCCGAATAAAGACAGGATACTGGCCCTCGACGCGAGATAAAACGTTTAAACGCGGCTAAAAAGGCGTCGGTAGTAAGTTCAGAGACTAACTCTACATGGACAGCCTTGGTTACCAAGCACACAAACAAGCAGATGTAAGCCTTTTGAGCGTGTTGACCTCGGCGACGAGAGAGAGTTATGCGTATGGGACCAGCATAATCCACTCCAGTATGGACAAACGCCTTTGATTCCGATACACGGTATTCAGGAATGTCCGCCATCATTGGAGTGGGATGCGTCGGATTAATTTTAAAGCAGGTGTTGCATTGTCGCAACTTGGACCTAATGACAGTCCTGGCATCTAGTATCCAAAATCGCTGTCGTAAAATAGACATAAGTAGCCCTGGCCCAGTGTGACAATTCATCACATGGAAATGACGAATTATCAAATCCACAACAGGATCATGTTTGGGAAGTAAAAAAGGATGCTTAGCATCAAAGGGAAGGCATGACTTTGAAAGTCTTCCCCCAATGCGTAATATACCCTCTTCATCTAAAAGGACAGACAAACTGCTAAGTCTCTTCGGCAACAATTTACCACATTTGATGAGCTCAATGTCATCCGCGAAATGAACAGATTGCACAGCACGGATCATAACTCGTTCCGCCGCTGACAATCCCTGCGGCGACCGGGGTTCACAATGAACCTTCGGTCTAGCGAATTTAAGTATATAATAATGCGGACTGTCCGAGGCCAGCTGTCGCACAGTGCGCATAGCTATGTAAGGACTCGACTTCAGTCCAAAAGGTAAGCGGTTAAAAGCGAATGTCAACACAGGATCATTCTCACTGAATCGACACAAAATGCGTAGGTACTTACGCTGCTCAACAGGTGCGCAAATTCGTAAGTACATCTGCTTAATATCAGAATTTATAGCGATAGGAAATAATCTAAAATTGATTAAAAGAAGAAACAAATCTGTTTGTAAATTCGGACCAATATGGAGTACATCATTTAAAGATAAACCGGTATGAGTCCTGGCACTCGCATCCAATACAACGCGCGGCATCGGCTTGTCTGGCCGTACGACAGCGTGATGAGGGATGCAGTACCCGTCGTCCGAAATGGCGGATTCGTCGACTGGACTTAAGTATCCATTATCTATGTACTCTTGGATCACTGCGTTATAATTTTCCCGCAACGTCGGCGATTGGCGGAGTTTTCTCTCCAGCGCAACCAGTCGACGGTACGCGGCGGCACGGGAGTTACCCAACTCGCTGGGATCCTTACTAAAGGGTAACGCGACAGTATAACGTCCCGCATCGTCACGTGACACGGTCGAGGAAAAAATATTCTCACATTCGGTTTCCTCAGGAGATAAAAAACGTTTATTTTCAACTTCTTCCAATTCCCAGAACTTTTGTAATAAATCATTAAGGGCTAATGCTGTGAAAGAAGAGCTAGGTAAATTCAAATTATCTTTACTATGCGGAAAATCACCCATAAGGACATACCCGAATGTAGTCAATAATGCGGGTGGCGCATTTGAACCTAAGTCTACCCTATTACCCAAATAAATATACGGAAACAGTTGAGCGCCTAACACTATGTCAATATCTCCTGGAATATTCCAGCTTAAATCAGCGAGCGGAAGCGAGTGGAAGTCCACATGACAATCCCACTTAATATGGTGCGAAGGTAGCTGATCCGTAATACACTCAACTACTAACGCGTAAATAGTATATTTTTGATGCGGGTATACGCGAGACTCGATATCTAGATTCACATAACCTATTATCGGCCGCGACACAGAACCAAC
The DNA here is from genome assembly GCA_905147345.3 of Mythimna impura. NCBI lineage: Eukaryota > Metazoa > Arthropoda > Insecta > Lepidoptera > Noctuidae > Mythimna > Mythimna impura. Next base: position 1,061,832 of record LR990368.1, on the reverse strand, counting down.
TCCTTTGACAAAGGAATTATTCAAAGGAATTATTACTAAGTTGAGTTTTCTACAACAATCTGTAGTTATTAAATTATTTTGCGAACCATTGTCAATTAAGCCCCTAACTATTGTTTTATGGCCCGAACTATTATTGTTAGCGCGCGCATAAACCTGAGCGGTCGACAACAAGACTGCCGACTTAGCCCTCGTATCTGCAGCCAATAATACGGCCGTGTTATGGGTCGGACATGTTTGAGCAACGTCACCCGAACCACAAGACGCCGCGCGGGGCGGGAGGAACGCGGGGGGCGCAGTGGCCAGCGGCACAGCCAGGCTGGACGCGACGGCTACATTGCAATTCGTCGGTTTAACATCAGCTACATGCGATTGTTTATTATTTTTCTCAAAATGTAATAAAGTATGATGGCGTTTTTTGCATACGTTACAGACTGAGATCGACTTGCAATTACTCAAACCGTGCGACGTGCTCAGACAATTTACGCAACCATGTACGGATTTAATAAACTCAAACCTAGTTCTAGGAGTCAACGCGGATTGAAACTCAGCGCACTTATACAAATGAACATGAGCGTTATCTTTACAATACGCGCAGACGGAGTGGGGCGGAGCGGGAGCGGTAGAATTAGGCGATACACTCACAACAAACGCTTTCGTTTGCGTGCGAGGCTCGCGAGATGCGGGACTATGAGGTTTATTATAATTATTTTTGCGTTCGAATGAGATAAATTCAAGCGTTCTAATATCTTAGTCTGATCTTGAACAAAGCTAATTAACAATTTAGTTGTAGGTATTTCAACATCGCGAACGGAAAGTTCAAACGATTGACCAGTCTGTGAATCTATTTTTCTCATAGCGCAATGCAAGAGAATAAAATCCGCAAGATCCGGAATACCAAGTTGTTTCAAGGCAGAAATACTTGCACTAAATGTTTCAATGAAAGAATCGAGACCATTTGCGTTACACAAACAACTTTTTAAATCTAATATATTATTTAAATAGTGTATACCTAATGTACGCTTATCCTGGTATTTATTAACTAAGCTGTCCCATAGAAAATGATAGGTATCAGCCGTAGGCACAATACCGGCTGTAATCTTTAACGCGTTATGTGTAAGTCTACCTACTAAATACTGCACACGCTGCGAGTCAGTCAGCTGATCATTGTCATGAATATTCGACTTGAACGACTCATAGAAAACAGGCCAATTCTCAGGTTTCCCGTCGAAAGATGGCAATGCAATCGGAGGCAGCTTTATTTTTAGTGGTTCAAAAAGCGTTTTCGAATTACTACATTGTGATAACTGAGATTGACTACTGTCGATTTTATTCCTAATACGCTTAATGCGAATAAACAAATCTTCAAAGGATTCTAAACAAGCATAGTCGGGACTCGAACCAGGTTTCAAATTAATGTTTATGTGGTTAATTTGATCGACATAAGATTCAAATTTATCACGAATGTCGTCAATAGTTTCCGATTCAGTCATAAAACTTTCACTATTTCTCGTATCGAACGACGAAATATTTTTCGATAATTCATATAATCGATTAAGGCGTTTGAATAACAATCCTTTCTTCTCATGAAGGATAGTCAGTAAATCTTCCGGCTTTAATTGTTTCTCAGTCATTTTGTTAAGTTAATATCAAGAGCAATATCTAAAAATATGCGCGGGTAAACTTATCAGGCGGTTAGCAATCGTAAAGTATCTTCCCGCTCTGTGGCGGTATCTGAATAAAAATCACTAATACGCACAAAGCCGAAATGATGTGAAACTACCTCCTATTATATGTTATCAAAGTGAAATACGTATCACATTAAATTCTATGAAACAATATTGACAGATTTACCAAAACCTACGTAGAATCTATTGTCAATTATGTTTATGTTATAGCGGAGAGCGGTTTATAGGCAAGAATAATTTACCAAAGGTTTACGTAAATATCTATAACCTATATATACCTATTATGATTTTCACCAAATATTACGTAAAAATCTAACTAGGGAGCGGTTACCTGGTTACCTATCCAGGCTCGAAAGGACCAAAAAATTATGGTGAGGCTTGTAAAGTAGCCTCACCTGATAACGGGTAGTGTTTTAAGACTACCAATATGGCGGTGAAATTATGGTTATATTACACAAAATTAAATCCCGGTTGACGATTCCCTGAGGCACCGACCTCTACAACGACGATAGCAACTTATAGCCCACGTACCTTGCTAATCCAGTGACCCCACTTGTCGTCAGGAAAGCGCTTCGCTGACGGATGCGTGGTCGGTGTGTGTGGCTGCAGGCCGGCGAGCTAAATCTTCATCCATCCACCGGTGGGCTGGTCAGAACTCGTGAAACCAACACTGCACTATAAGGTCTCAATGTCTCACAGTAGCAGATACACTTATTACAGGAGAATTCTCAGGTTTTCAACAGATATGGGATTTTGATCGCGGAGCGGTTTTTATTCGACGCAATGTCGATTTGCGTAGCGGACAACTACTTTTGTTAGCGGGTTAGACGCCATCTAGCGGTCTTTAGCGAGCGTCTCAAGAAAGCATTCGATACGTCACCAGTGGGCGTTGCGGTCGTAGATATTGGTGAAGGAAATCGTCAACAGAGACTCAATTAACTTAGAGAATGCGGGAAAGGTAACTAATTTATATTATTTATTCTCTAAAAATACATATACCTTAAGAAAAGGCATTGACGCTTCACCAGTAATCAGGCATTTTAATCATTTATAAAATTATGACTTGATCGTTTTTTTAATTTTTGTAGATTTTTAAATGTACTTAATTCAATAAATTATTGAATTAAGCCTTTGTATATGCTTATTTACAAAGCAATTTATTGAATTGCAACTAAATAAAAAACGATCAAGCACTAAACGTAACTAACTTATGTACTAAAAAGTAATATTTATGATATATTGTATTCATATTTAGTTTAAAATTATTTAAGAATTGTTACTATAAATTATTTTAATTATTATTATAAATTATTTTAAAACGAATTATGAATTGAGGAATACATTTTCAAAAAATAAATTTAGTTGACAAAGAATACAATCATTTAACATAGTCTTGTTTTTTTACTAAATAATATTTTGCTAACGAACGAAATGTAAAATTACGTAAATACGAAAAGTTATTATTTTATAATAATAATTGTATTATTCAATTAGCTCTTCCTAGTCTTCTTCGTCGGTTAGCGTATGAGAGTCAGCCACATTTCCATGGGGTAAGTTAAAATAATCATGGTGGTACCTTTTTGGTATAATGCCATTATCACATAGACGTTTTAAATCTCTATATTTTACATCCGATATTTGCAATTTGTTTTTATAAAGTGCAGTTGGGGACATAATCATCACCTTTTCATGTGTATCATTGCTTACAGCTTGTTCGGGTAATATCGCACGACTTCTCGATCTTCCTTTACCTCTACATTTACCTTTTTCTTTATTATCAGATTTTTTAAATAATATTACTTTATCAGGTGACGTCTCTTCTTTCATAGAATATTTAATGTACATTTCATTTGGATTCTTTTTTACTCGACTGTAAGAAGGGTTATGTGTTTCGCGCGTATCTTGTATGTATGTATGTAATATTCGTTATTACCTCATATCTTCCAAACCGCTGAACCGATTTACATAATTAGCATATCGTTAGATTCGCCTTGTTAACCCAAGTGTTCTTATATAGGTGACATTGAAAAAAAATCAGCATAACGACTGTGGGACGCTATACATTAGAGTAAAAAAAATTTTTTTTTTTGATTAGTGCAACATGGGTATTAAATTCAAGAGCTCATCATGACAATTCCAAAATGGTATATCATGACCATATTAAAAAAAAATACAATAGGAAATATGTCATTTATTTTTCTGCTAACTTGTTGGGTTAGGTTAGGTTACTCGCAACTTCGTTACTCTCCTTTTTTGGGGCAATCGTGTAAAAAAATGTTATCTGTTCCAAAATTCCAAAGATATATATCCCCCCCCCCCGGGAATTAAGTCCCGTTCCCACGGGAAAATGAAAAGTAGCCTAGGTTACTCCTTGTAACATCAACTATTGGTCAGTTGAGCACGCCATAATCATGGCGGTAAGTCCCCTCTTTGAGTAATGGCTGGAGAGGCGTCACGGCTTCCACACCTTCCACATGACGCAGGCCCTCACCGGAGATGGTAAGTTCGGAAGGTTCCTGCACCGGATTCAGGCGGAAGAAAATGCTCGGGGATGTCGCCATAGTGCGGATGGATCGCCCGAAGGACACGATGGAGCTTACGGTGGAAGTGAGCCGTGACCTCGTCAGTGAATGTATGAAAATGAATCGGCGGTGATGACATCTCGCGCGTCTATGATTCGGAGTAAGGGGGAATGGGTGGCGGCCGCCTCCTTCTGCGAAGCAGTAATGCTAGTGATAGAGACAGCTGTACGCGTAAGGGAATGGACATTCTCACGCCCCAACCGTTGAGACCCCCGACTACCAGCTAGCGTTAGCCGCCGTAATTCCGACCCCGACTACCAGCCACGGTAGACGCGGGCTTGCGGACGTCGAGCACTGGGTAGCTCGCAGTCCGGCTGTTCGGTAATGAACCGGACCGAGCCCAGTCGTCAACAGCGCGTAGTGATCCTCGCGCTCCTCAAAGAGATGTCAGCAAACCGTAGGGGCCCAGCAGGGCCGATGTCCGCTAGCTAGGACCGCGGAGAATTTCTAAAAGGGAAACCCGTAGTCCTAGAACGCAAAGGATAATTGAAGGATACAGGTGTGGTTTTAGTCAGTAAAAGTCTGACACGCCCTCGCGCTCCACCCAGAGCGCGAGAAGTCATTTGGATGATATCCACCTTAAAAAAAAAACAGCTACCGTAGGCGCGGGCTTTTGGACGATGTGCAATGTGTAGCTCGCAGTCTGGCCGTCCGGCTATTGTCCGAACCGAACAGATTTTCGATCTGTGCTACGTGCGAGCGTCCTGTACTACGTGTTTCTTAAAGAGAAGTCAACAAAACCGTTGACATCTCTTCGGAGGACTTCTGATAAGATAACCTGTGGTCCTAGAACGCAAAGAGTAATTGAAGGAACCTACGTTTGGTTTTACTAAGTAAAAGTCTGACACGCTCTCCCTCTCCGCCCTAGGGCGGGAAAAGTCATTAGATGATTACCTACCTATATGACTGGCCTGTTGGTCTAGTGGTTAGTGGCCCTGACTGCTATGCCGGAGGTCGTGGGTTTCGATTCCCACCCAGCGCAAAATGTTTGTGTGAAGAGCACGATCATTTGTTCTGTGCCTGGGTGTAATTTATCTATAATATGTATGTATTTAGAAATATATAAGAATATTTATCAGTTGTCTAGTACTCATAACACAAGCTCGGCTTAGCTTGAGAGTGGACGGCGTTGTGTGATAGTTGTAACAAAAAAAAAATATATATAAAAAAGCTTTCCGTCAGTGAAAGTCCCGTCAAAATCGGTTCAGCCCTTTCGAAGATGTTCTCTCCCGGGAATCAGGATGTGGTGATGTTGGGGGGGCAAACCGCCTCCTAAGGTAGGTACTCATCGTAATATTAGCTATATCCCAATGGAAGTCCTGTCAAATTTTGTTTAACCTTGTCGCAGATTTATCCCGTACTAGCTTTTGTCCGCGGCTTCGCTCCCGTGAACTGACTACTATATCCTACTCTACCTAACTCTATCCTACTCTACCTTACTCTACCCTACTCTACCCTACTCTACCCTACTCTACTCTACTCTACCCTACTCTACCCTACTCTACCCTACCCTACTCTACCCTACTCTACCCTACTCTACCCTACCCTACTCTACCTTACTCTACCCTACCCTACTCTACCCTACCCTACCCTACTCAAAAAAAAAGTATCCTATGTCCGTCTCCTGGTTCTAAGCTACCTCCTCACCAACTTTCAGCAAAATCGGTTCAGCCGTTCTTGAGTTATACATAGTGTAACTAACAAGACTTTCTTTTATATATTATAGATAGATTTGAAATCCCATTCCCGCGAGAAAATTACGTATATTAGCTGGAACAAACCGACAGATAACCAAAAATTTCAAAATTCACATTTTTGTTATAAGTTTCGAATACACTTTGATATACTTTTAGAAAACCAATGTTTTTTTGTTAAACAGACACTTCAATTTTATTTAAGATACAAAATAATCGAGCCGAATGACTCGATAGGTTTGTGAACTTTAAAGTGATAAATGTACGCCTAAAATGGAGTGAATAAATAGTATTATTAGATTATCATAACTAAAAAGTATAAAATAAAAAAATAAATTTTAAAAATAAAAAAAGCGACTGCGTAAAAAATAACTTTAGATAAAAACTAAAAAGAAAAAAAAAAACAAGTTCAGTCCAGTAGCGTAAAAATCAATTTAAATAAAACAAATAATAAATTCTAATATGGAACATATTGACTGCAACAGTCGGGACCCAATAAAATAATCCAGATTAAAATCATTCTATCTAATGGGTCCCGATTGTGCCAGTCAATATGTTCCGTATAAGAATTTATTATTTGTTTAATTTAAATTGGTTTTTACGCTACTGGACTGAACTTGTTTTTTTTTTCTTTTTAGTTTTTATCTAAAGTTATTTTTTACGCAGTCGGGTTTTTCTTTAACGTAATAATTCGGACGTTTCGCATTTTCGGGGTTTTAGAAGTTTCATTTGTAAATGTCTCAGCAGTTATTTCATTCCAATTGAGCCTTGTGTGTTGGTCGTATAGTGCTTCTTGCAATGAACATGGTTTATACACCAACGTCGCGAACTGCCTTTGGATTTACAACGTCGAATTTAAACTATGTTTAGGTAATGCATTTAACACGTTAGGACGTATAAACCATTGACAATTAACGACCATTTTTACGCCCTGAGTTAATATAAATTATGACCATTACATCATAACAAAACTACAAAAAAAAAACATTCGCACACACCGAAAATTTCTGGGTCGTATTAATCATTTTTGTGCGAATTTCTGCATTTCGTATATACAGATCGATAGAGAAAAAAAATCTGAGAAAAATGGTATATATAACTCTGGCCAAAATGGTTTATATCCTTTCTACCCAAAGGTAGATATGTAACCGGTCGATCCCGATTTTCACAATATGTTATATAAAAGCTAATAGTTCCGCTCCGCTCCCGCCTTAACCTTCTTACCTAACCTATCCGTGTTGGGGTGCCCTAAAATTCCGAGGTCCGAACCGCTCGCTTTTGGACTAATATCGCGGGTTTAATCTAGGCGAAACAAGTTTTTTTTTCCACAGTTCAAGTTCATCCTATAATGTAAATCGGGCTTGACCGGTAATATGTATACATACATTAGTTTCGTTGTTTGTAAGTACCTACCTATAGTACCTATAATTAGTTAAGTATTTTTTATTCAATGTGTATTTTTAAGTACGAATGTTTGATTATTTGTTGTTTTTATGATATAGTGTTTGACTGCGATTCCACCTGATGGTAAGCACTGATGAAATCGTTGATGGTGAACTGAACTAGTTTAATAAAAGCTTATTCACTCTAGCCCTAAAGACACCTAAATTATAATCGAATGGGAAGACGATGCGCAGTAGAGGTATTAACAACGTAAAGGTAGAAAAGTGATTGCAGAATCAAGTCATGTAATAATAATAATAATCACTGCGTACCGTGTTAGGATGCTGTCTCTTTTTCAGGAACTGGAACCAACCGTCAACGTCACAACCCAACGATTATCGGATCAGGTGCGGGTTATCCAACGAAATCACAGATTGGACGACGCCGCACTTGATAGGCTGCGCTCAGAGGTACTGAGCAACCGTATCATCTCGACTCCAATACAGACACAGACTGAGGCACCACAGGCTACAGATGCTAACCTGCCGCGGTCCAATCATATTGATGATGAAGCAGATGATAGGGTTGTCACAGTAAGTAGCCAATGCAACGATCGACTGAGGAGCGCACTGGAGGATGCACTCCGTGAGTACAGATCGACTCCGATCGCTCTTAGACCTCGTCTACCCCGGTTACCTATGCACAAAAAAATAGGGCGCTAGTGTGTGCTCTGGACTCGCTGCTTGAGAATGTGTTCGAGAGCAGCGTAAACCTCGCTGATACGCACTCGATCCTCTATTACGGGGCTATTGCGGCATGTCGTTTACCCAACGTCAAACTACCAAGTTGTGACGGAGCTACTCGACCAAAGCCTGCCGCACCTGCCTGGCAATGTAGGATTGAGAGGCGTATTGATGAGGCCAGAGCGCTCATAGGTAAACTATACTGCTTCAGGGAGGGCAATACACGACCACGTGTGATGCGCTACGTGAGGCGAGCGTTTTCGGGGACTGAAATCAGCCCTCGAGAATACTTATCTCGTGTCACGGAGCGCATCGACTACCTGAAGTAGAAAGTTTGTGCATGGGCCAACCGTATTCGACGGTATAAGCGGCGAGTCGACCGGTACTCGCAGAATCGCATGTTCCAGAGCGATGAGAGATGGGTATACAGAGCTTGGGAGCGACCTGAACAAAATGTGACTGACGTGACCCGCCCCGATGCTGTCGCCACGAATACTTTCTGGCGCAATATTTGGTCGGTGCCCGTCTGGCACACTGAGGATGGCTGGATGCGTGAAGTCGAGCGCGTGTGCGAAGCTATACCAGAAATGGAAAAACTAGTCATCAGCCCAATAGATGTAGCCAGAGCAGTCCGTCCATTACCGAATTGGAAGTCTCCAGGACCGGACGGACTGCAAAATTTCTGGCTAAAATGGTATAGCAGCTCACACGCGCTCCTGGCATCTCAATTCCAGTCATCCTTAGAGTCTGGGTCGCTACCTCAGTTTCTAACAACTGGCGTTACCCATCTGCTCCATAAGACAGGAAGTACTGCGGAACCCAAGAATTATAGACCGATAACATGCTTGTCAACGGTCTATAAACTTCTTACGTCCATTCTGAGAACGAAAATTAACAAGCACATTGATAGCAACTCAATTATGTCTGCCTCTCAGAATGGATGTAGGAACGGGTCTCGCGGTACTAAGGAGCTACTCCTCATAGACATGGCCATAAGCCAACAGGTTCGTCGATCTCGCAAGGATCTGTCGACATGTTGGATAGATTATAAGAAGGCTTATGAACATACATGGCTCATGAGGGTGTTGGAGTTGTATAAAATAGATGCAACTCTACGCACCTTCCTTGAGCTTGTTTCTTTGTATGGGGCAATGGAACACAGTTCTTCGCTATCCAGGATGTCGATCGATTCGGAGGGATGATGAACCTGTATGGATCAAACGGGGAATATTCCAGGGCGACAGTCTGAGTCCACTTTGGTTCTGCTTAGCCCTGAATCCTCTAAGCACATTGCTGGAGGAATCAGGCTTAGGCTATCGGTTGAGAAGAGGTGGTCAGGTTCTATCTCACCTTCTTTACATGGATGATCTGAAACTCATTGCCTCCAACAAGTTACGACTGATGGAACTACTGAAGGTAACTGAAACTTTCAGTAGTGCCATCAGGATGGAATTTGGTGTGGATAAATGTGCAGTCATGCATGTAAAGCGAGGGGAGATTATGGAATCTGAGGGGATTCAACTCTCAGATTCCATAGACTTGGACTTGGACTCAGAACGAGCTAGACGCTCTGGATAGGCGGGTCCGTACACTGCTGACCGCAAACCGGATGCATCACCCACGGTCGTCGGTGATGAGACTGTACATCCCGCGGAAGCGTGGAGGCCGAGGTTTTTTAAACGCGAAGACCCTGCACAACCGCGAGGTGTGCAGCCTCAGAGAATATTTTCTCAAAACCGATGTGGGTATGCACCGAGATGTGGTCGCAGTGGACAAGGGACTCACCCCGCTGTCCATGGCTAAAGAGAACTGGCGCAAACCTGTGATACTTACAACTGATGACCGCAAGGAAGTATGGAAAAGTAAGGAGCTCCACGGGCGCTTTTATCGGGCTCTTCATGAGTCTGATATAGATTTTGCAGCGTCCGTAGCCTGGCTACGTTTCAGCAACCTCTTCGGGGAAACTGAAGGTTTTATCTGTGCAATTATGGACGAAGTCATCTTGACGAATAACTACCGGAGATATATAATGAAGGACGGGACGGTTGACGTGTGTCGGGCATGCCACCGTCCGGGTGAGTCTATCAGACATATTATCTCTGGTTGTTCTCGTCTGGCTAACGGCGAGTACTTGCACAGGCATAACCAAGTAGCCAGGATTATTCACCAGCAACTTGCTTTGAAATACAACCTAGTGGATTATGAGGTACCGTATTACAGGTATGTGCCCGACCCAGTTCTCGAAAATGACCATGTCACCTTGTACTGGGATCGGTCTATCATTACTGACCGGACTATTGTAGCCAATAAGCCGGATATAGTAGTGATAGACCGATTAGCGCGCCGCGTAATGATAGTCGATGTCACCATCCCACATGACGAGAATCTCGTGAAAGCTGAGAAAGAAAAACAAATTAAATATCTCGACTTAGCACACGAGGTTGTTGACATGTGGAATGTAGACTCGGCTGTCATTGTGCCGATTGTCGTGACCGCCAACGGCCTTATAGCCAAAAGCTTCGACGACCATCTGTCGAAGCTGTCATTGCGCGGTTGGATCAAGGGCCTGATACAGAAGGCAGTACTCCTCGATACGGCTCGCATCGTGAGGAGGTTCCTGTCTCTGGAGCCCTAACCACCGGTAGCTTGGACCCTGTCTCGATACCGGCTACTACTATTTTTTATGTTTTTAAATGTTTTTTTTTTTATATGATATTGTTAAAAAAAAAATATTTAAAAATAAAATTAATATGTATATTGAATGAATAAAGAAAATAATAATAATAATATTCCACAACTATCACACAACGCCGTCTAGTCCCAAGCTAAGCAGAGCTTGTGTTATGGGTACTAGACAACTGATAAACATACTTATATATTTCTAAATACATACTTAAATAGATATGACACCCAGACACAGAACAAATGATCGTGCTCATCACACAGACATTTGTCCTGGGTGGGAATCGAACCCACGACCTCCGGCATAGCAGTCAGGGCCACTAACCACTAGACCAACAGGCTTATTAAAATAAACTGCATCAAAATCCGTTGCGGAGTTTTAAAGATCTAAACATACATAAGGATAGACAACGGGAAGCGACTTATTGACAATGAATGAATAAATGACGACGAAAATGGAGAAACGCTGCACGTAGTATTTCCTAGTAGCAATTAATATTCGGTCTTTAACTATGAAATTGCCGTTTTTTATAATGGGTTGCTTTGAAGTGTTATATCTTTGGATTGACTTGGAATTATAAGTTCAAATAAACTTTATACTAAAGTTACGTTATTCCTTTTCCGAAATTACGTATTTATTGGATTCTTTTTGTTTTGTATTTTCTGTAATATCGCAGTTTTTTTTAACCACGAAAGCTAATAAGAAAACGTTTTTTTCATATTAAGAATTCCAACGTTGAAACTATGTATTACAAAGGGCAAGCAATATCAATTATGTATACTTACGACTTTCTTCTAACAAAAGAACTTTGTGCTCTTGGTTTAATAACTTTCGTTTTGGAAATTTTATTTTACTGCCGCACTGAGGAGAAAAGTTATTCGTGAGATAAAATTTCCTACGTGAAAGTGATTGAAACAAAGATCCCATTTATTAGCAGTTTTAAGTCCATAATATACATAATCAATATTGCATACCGCTTTAATTTGGTCTTTGAAAAAGGAGCATTTATCTAAATTGATGGTTAACCCACTTTTGACGAAAATATCTAAAACCTTTTCTAAGCAAACCATATTTTCTTCTATGATTTTCGTAGCGATAAGAATGTCATCCATGTAACATATTACACTTCCAAAACGTAGATTGCCCAAAATTGTATTCATTAGTCTCTGAAAAACAACAGGCCCATTACATACTCCAAAAGGCATTCTCAAAAATTCAAAATTACCATCACTTGTTATGAACGCAGTTTTGTGCACGTCCTCAGATTTTATACTGATTTGATGATAGCCACTTTTAAGGTCTAAAGAAGTATAGAATTTACATCCCTGCAATCTGTCAATGAGGTCCTCTATCATGGGCATTGGGTATTTTTCCTTAACAGGGATTTTATTTAGCTGCCTATAATCTACGCATAGTCTTTTCGCCCCAGATGCTTTGTCGACTAAAAGAGCTGGGCTAGCATATGCAGAATTACTGTTTTGAATAATTTTAACGTATGTCTGGCAATTTGAGTATTTTCTGCGGCCTACCCAAATGTCCTTTCCTTGGTATTGTTCGTCAAGTAGTTGAGCTCCTTAGTAGTCCTGAGTTGAGCTTTACGAATACTGACAAATGCTTGCACTGACTGGACAGGTCCACTCAAATCTGTAAGGTTCTTTCTTCAAAAGACCATTTCAGACAAATCTGCATAGTTCTCATGTGATTTGACCATTACATATTTACTGTATGGACTTTAAAAGAGACTTTGACCCCTGAGTTTGTTTCAGTGTTTCTTCTCAGGGTAGTCAGCTAGGAAACACCGGCCTCATCTAGTTTAAAAATGACGAAAAAAAAATTGACGTGTAAAAGTGTTTTTTTAAACCTATTTACAAAATAAATATCATTTATCATTTATCCCATTTTTCATAAGATCATCTACCAATTCACGAGTGATGGCTCTTTCCGACTCGGACATCCTATACGGCCGTTGGTAAATGGGTTTATTAGATGTTAGTTGTATCTCCAATTCTACACATGAGGTTTTTCCTAAATTCGATTAATCTTGAGCAAAAGATTGAGGGTATTTTAATAGTATGTTATTTAATGTTAATTGGTATTCACGTGGTACATTATTAGCAACCTTAATATTGCACACACTATGCTTGAACCGGTTGAAAAGTTAAAGTTTCTCCTACACGAACATAGGTACATTATATTTTGGTCTTCAGTAAAATTTCTCCCTATCAGAATGTCACAGTCGAATAGAATATCAATAATGTATAATGTAATAATTAATTCCACGGAATCGATTTTTAGCTTAACTGAGACAGCTTTAGTTACTGTGGCAGAAAAATCATTAGTAAATCCCACTAAGTTAATAGGATTATTCAAAGAGAAAGGTTGCAACTTAAATTGGTTTACTAACGCAGATGTAATTAAGGAGCAGTCACTACCCATATCAAAAAATGCACTACATTTCTCATTGTTTATTAAAACCGGTTTGTAAAACTTTTGTTTCATTTTTGGATCAGAAATCATTCTCACTTCAACATATTTCTCGACCTTAAGCTTTGACTTTGAGTGGCAGGCTGCCTCTAAATGCCCTAACTTCTTGCAGAAGGTACATCTCACATCATCTTTGACGGTACAGTTGTTCCTTCTGTGGCCTACCTCTCCACACCGGTAGCAGGTATGTTTACGATTATTATTCACAGAAGGTTCAACTTTAATATCAGATTTACTTGATGCATTTTGGTGCCCAGGTTGCAACGACCGAGAAGGATGTTTTGGTGTCAACGGGTTTCTAGAAGGGACTTCATTAACTTCAGGTAAATAGATTTTGCCGTGAAGAAAAGACTCTAACTCGTCACAATGCCTAAAGTTGCAGCTGTACTAATGTTTTTATCACCTATTGAGCCTACTATTATAGATATTATATCTCGTTCTCGAAAACCTAACTGCAAGCGATCTATTTTAGATTTTTGTTTAAAAAAGAAATCGTATAAAGACTGATTAGCCGAAGGTTTTGTATCAATTAGTTCTTTAAGAGATCTAAACATATCATTTCTCACTTGAAACGTATCTGACAATGTTTCGCGCCATTGCTTCCACTTCCACGTGGTCCACCTAATTTCGTTTTTTTTGCAAAGCGTCAAGCCAAGTTTTTGCGGTATTACGTAATTTTTGAAGCGCCTGATACTTAATCATATTATCGGACCATCCAAACGTACGTGAATTTGCCTCAACAACATTAATCCACATATCTACGCTGTCTACAAGTGGGTCGAATTCGGGAATCACTGACGATAATACAACACTCTGACTCACAGTTTGCGAATCCTTACGGCGGCGTCGCTTCTTGCACCTCTGGTCATTTGCACTACTGCTGCTGCTTGATCTGGAGGTAGACGTATTTGAACTCGTCAATGGCGCCCTCCTTGATCTTCGTTTGCGACCGCGCGGCATGCTTGTGAGCGTAATAGGTACAGTATCGCACTTCTGATAAAAGAAAAACAAGGGTCAGTAAATCATAAGAAACGTTTATTGAATTATGATACAAATACAACATAATGTAAACTATATTTATGGCAAATCAGAAACAACTGTGTTTATCAGTCTATGTATGTATGTATGTATGTATGTAAAGTCTGCTGCAAAAGTGCATAGGAAGTACAGAAATAAAATCGTGTGAAGCGAGAAATGACGCCATCTAGCGTAAAACCAGATTGAAATGTTGCTATCGACAACATTACATTATACTGTTAATAGATGGCGCCGCTGTGCTTCAAATGATTAATGCTTATTAATGCTTATTTTTATACTTTCTTTTTGTTTCTTCAAACATTGAAATAATTTATAATTTCTTATAAAGAGATGAAGATATTAAAATTGAATAAGTATCAATTTATAAATATTTGATTATCTATGTGTTAGTTTTCAAACTTGAGAGGGTAGGTTGAATATGGATTTACTTATAAAAAATAACTAGTAGGTAGTATAAAATAATAATACTTAGACCAAAGAGTTATGACTAAGCTCAATTGGTTGTTCGCTAAGTTAATTTCGATTATATCGTTCCAGCGCCTTTCGTTCAATTTTATTTTTAACTAGGTGTATTGTCTACTTATTTTACGAAAATGAGTAAATATGCATTGTTATATAGATTTAGTAAAAAGAACTCAAATAATTGCTATGCATAATCAAGGTAAAAACTTGTCAGAAGTAACCAGAGAGACCGGTGTAAACGTAAGTAGTTTTTTTAACGCTTTTAAACAAAAAACTATATAATAATCATTATTGGATATTATATATTTCTGTTTTATTGTTGCAGAGAAAAACAGTTGTTCTATAGATATGATGATTTGAAGAAGAGGGTTCTTTGAAACACCATCAAAGAGCTGGCAGACTAAAACTAATAAACATGTTGCAGCATCAAACCATGATAAGGGAGTACGAAGAAAACGGACGTCGGTCGACGAACCACTATGCTATATATATACTTATTTTCTGTATTAACTGGAGACCTTGTTATGTGTGTTTAACTTAATATCCGTATTTAAAACAACTTAAAAAAGTTATGAACACTTGATGTGTTGTTGTGCAATTTTATAGTTTTTAGCCTACATTTTTAATCCTTTTGAAAATACTTACAAAAAGTGTGAGTACTACGTGAGATTTGAACTCATGGCTCATTGATTTACGCATCTATCTGCACATGCTAAACCGCTAGGTCAACATGACTCTAATTTCAACGATGAAATTATGAACTACAATCAGTTGTTGACGACAATGATGACGCATGTGTCTATTATTTGTTAAACTAAAAGTCAAGTTTATACTTTGTGAGATTGCCTTTGCGCGCCACTTAGCTGTGAAGAAACCAACGCCATCTAGTTTTGGGCACGCCACAATTATGGCGGTAAGTCCCCTCTTTGAGGCGTGGTTGGAAAGACCTCACGGCGTCCTCACCTTCCGCATGACGCAGGTTCTCACCGAACACGGTAAGTTCGGGAAGTTCCTGCACCGGATTCGTGCGGAAGAGACGCCCGGGTGTCGCCACTGTGCGGACCGCCCGGAGGACACGGTGGAGCACACGGTGGAGGTGTGCCCCGCTTGGGCAGAGCAACGCCGTGTCCTCGTGGGGGCGATCGGCGGCGGCGATCTCTCGCGCCGGGCCTTGGTACAGGCCATGGTCCGGAGCGAGGAGGAGTGGCAGGCGGTCGCCTCCTTCTGCGAAGCAGTAATGCTAGCAAAAGAGGCGGCCGATCGCGTGAGGCAACGGCAACGGTCCTCACGCCCCAACCGCCGCCGGGATTCCGATCCCGATTTCCGGCTACCGTAGGCGAGGGCTTGCGGACGGCGAGCAATGGGTGGCTCGCCGTCCGATCGTCCGGTAACCGTCCGGACCGAGCCCAAGTCGTCGACGGCGCGTATTGTTCCACGCGCGCCTCAGGGAGATGTCAGCAAATCGTAGGGGCCCAACAGGGTCGAAGCCTACTGGGGCCACGGATAGTGTGAAAGTGAAACCCGGGGCCCTGGGACGAAGGCAAAGAAGGAACAGGAGTGGGTTTTTAGTCAGTAAAAGTCTGACACTATTTTCCGCTCCGCCCAAGAGCGGGATTTGTCATAAGATGATTTTCCCACCTAAAAAAAAAAAAAAAAAACGCCATCTAGTTTAATTTTTGAAAATTTGAACTCTAACGTGCAAGGGAAAATAGGCGTTAAGGTATCTAAGCACTTTTGATGGGTGACTGTATGTATGTATGTTTGTTTCTATGTGGCGTTCTAAAGACCAAATGCGTAGGCCGATTTTGATAATTCTTACGTCAATCGATTCGTCTTAACCTTGCGAGTGTCACTAAAGACATGGCAGTAATCAAAATTCACCACAGCTACAACCAGACGCCATATTGTCAAAATGAAAAAAAAAAAGTCGATGAACTATGTCAAGTGGGGTGTCGTTGAATAGGTATTTTAAAATCATCTTTAGGTTCCTTTTATCATTTTTCATTTTAAATAATAGTTTAGGATATATAACGATTTAAAGCTGTTTAACAAAACAATCATTCTCGCTAATTTTCTTACTTATTGATTTAAGTTTTTATTTCAAGTATAAACGATATACAAACAAAAAAAAAACAGTGAAAAAGCATGAAGACCAAATATTTTAGGTAAAAAAATAACTTTTATTCATCCCCAAGTCGCCGAGTAAAAAAAGTTTACCACTAAGCTCGATAGATGGCGTTGTTAATTTGATGCACGTTTGTAAATCAAATCATTCGAGTTTTCCCATCTACTAGACAGGTCGATGAACATAATCAAAAGATGACAAATATATTGGCAAAAACTACTAGGTTGTATAAATTACATGCAGTTGATATATCAGTAGAATCGAAAACATATGGTCAAAAACCGAAAGATGTACCTATATGTTTCTAATGATCCTAACAAAACTGGAGGAATCGTTAAATATTTAACAATTGGTTTAGGATCACGAGTTATGTTACAAAGAAATTTGAATGTTACCCATGGTCTTGTTAACGGAGCAATGGGTGTTATAAGGACAATTGAGTGGCCAGCTCTTCGGAGGAACCAATTGGAACCCGGAGAATTGCCATAAGCTGTTTATATAGAATTTGACGACAAAGCAATTAAAAACAATGTTCCTGGAGTCGGAGTCAGAATCGAATCATCGACGACAGAATTCGATGCACTTCGCGGACAGGGTAAAATAGAGCGAAAAATGTTGCCATTGATATTGTGCTGGGGTGTAACTGTACACAAGCTCCAAGGAACTACTTTGAACCGAGCTGTGGTTGACTTAAGTTCACGCATTTTTGCTAAAGGTCAAGCATATGTAGCTTTGAGCCGAGTTAGGTCTCTAGAGGGACTAATCATCAATAGTTTAGACCACCGAAAGTTACTTAATAATCCCCACGATATTAACTCCCTCAATGGAATGACTAGATTGCGAAATTTACCATCTTATAACGAAGTCAATGAATCGTAACTAAAAAGTATAAAATAAAATAAAAATATTTAAAGAAAAACAAAAAACCCGACTGCGTCAAAACTGATGTTAAAAAATACGTGAAAAATTAACTTAAATAAAAACTAAAAAGAAACAAACAAGCCCAGTAGTTTAGAATTCTGTTATACAGTAATACTAAATAACTACACAATTGAAATAGTTTTATAATCGATACACACATAAAACAAATCATAAATTCTAATGCAGAACAGAACGACTCACAGTCGGGGCCCATTCAAATTTTACCAATAAAATCTTCCCAAGGGGCCCCGACTGTAATCTCCTATCACGTTTGGCGACTGGAATCCTAACATCCGATGACGTTTCTGTTCAAGTTTGCCGCAACCGCAAGCTTCAAAATAAATGCGACAACATCCGGTTATCCTGCTCACGCGTTCGTCCTCGAACAGCGTTTTGGTTCAATGTAGAAGCTGGAAACATATAACTATAATTAGTTTAACTGTCTCTACATCAGTTAAATTTCGAATTTGTCTAACAGCGTATGCTGCAGAGCTAAGTTTTTTCGATAATTTGTCTATATGTGGGCCCCACTGAAGCTTAGCATCTAGAGTTATGCCCAAGAACACTGTAGTATCTATAACATTGCCAAAGAAAACTAAAAATTTGGGGTACTTCTTTTTTAGATTCTGCCAGCAATGTGTCCCTATTAACCGAATTGAAGGCATTTTTTATATCAACCTTCAGGATGACCCCTCATAAATTAGAATTTAGGTAGGTCGATAAGGCGTGAACGGCAGCCTTGCAGCCCCCTTTGGAGCCGAAACCTAGCTGCAGGGGCTGAAATTTTTTCGAAACAGCCTCACCATAAAATTTACAGCAAATTTTGGCTGCCATAGGTAGTGCCCACAGCAATGGGACGGATGCCGCCATCTCTCTTGCGTAGGGCACATAAATTGGCCCCGTACAGAGTCTCGATGACGGCCTCGTTCACCTTGCCTGAGAGCATTAGATTAACCAGAGCCGTAAGCTCTTTCAACAGTAACTCACCAGCTTCCTCGGCGCCTGAGCAGATGAGGTTCTTTAGGTGTTGAGGACTCAGGCCGTCGAGGCCGCTGGCAGAGCCACTCCGGAAGGAGCAAACGGCTGAGATTACCTCTCGACCTCTTACCTCCCGTAACGGTGAGGGTATGAATGTCCGAATCAGGAGAGTGAGGAAAAGAAAGGCCATCCGCTGGCTCAGGGTGTTTGTTCTCCAGAGCTACTAGAGTATTTGGAGAACAAGGAGCCAGCACGTCACTACTGAAGAGAATTCTGGCTGCTCCGCTAATGTCACCTTCCCCTAAATTAGATTCGACCAGGTGGGAAATACCTCTTGAAGAGGTAACTGTGTCGAAAATTTTGTCTCCAAATTAAGGGCCGAAATATTACAATTTTCGTTAATTTGTGAAGTTAAAGTCTTTTTGGTTGTCAAATCCTTATGGATGTGTAATATTCTGTAAGGGAAGGTGAAAAGTAGTTCCCAAGCACTTAGTGAGTTCTACCAGGTGGCCAGGTGGACACAACTTGCTAGATGTTGCGCTAATAGAAGTCTGGCGCCACGGGGAACTCGTGTTAAAACAGGAACAGAATTTTTGAATTTTGTAAGGGTTTTCCAAAGTGGGTCTAAAGAAGATGTAGCTGGTGTAGATGTAGGAGCAATGACAGGGTCTGAAGTGAGTGCATTTTGGGGTTTGTGTGCCTTCTCAATATGCACATTCAGACCCCGCTTACATTTGAAAAATCGTGCTTGCGTACAGAGAGGGCACCTTTCCAGAATAGTCAGCGATGTTGAAGGTTGACCCGCACTATCGTCTACCACATCACTACTGCCACTTAACATATATGTATAATTAATTGATTAATATAAACTTAATTGTAGAAAAAAAAACACAAAGAAAGCAGACAAAAAACACTGAAAAACAAATGTCAACTGTGACGGATCACGTCAGCGGCGCGGTGCAGTTGCTTTGGGGGCCTGGGGCGCCGCAACACCGAAGAATGCATTCCGGTGGCGGCGCCCTGGCAACCGTTGCCTGGTAACTTGCATCGCGTCCGCCGCGACGCCTCCAGACAGCACGCGTAGAATTGTTTCCAGTGCACAATACCTTTATATTGACGTAAGCAAATATTTTCCTTGGGCAAATCATAATATTATATTGCTCACAGCGATTTCAAATAAAACGTTCGTGAAGAACGAAGAAATATTGATGTGTTTCTGAGTGACACCTCGTCGATTGTATTCAAGGTTTTAGACCCAATGCAGCGTTTAGATTCCAGGTATAACACAATCCCACATAGATAAAGTAGGTTCCGCCAGTTTTTTTTAAGATTTCAGAATGAAGAGTTTGGCATAGTTATATTTTTATAATTAAATTCTTAAGCGGAGCCAATCCTGTCACTTAAAACGACACCATATTTTTTTTTTAACAACTTGAATAAATTCAAAGTTAGTATTTATTAATACTAGGTGGTGGCGCCTAACACCAATTACTTGATGCAGAAATAATATAAATTAAGTGCGGATACCCTGGCGCAGGGTTTTAGGCTGGTTTGAATGAAAAATGGATAAAGTGGACTGTATTGATGCGGTGTAGAAAAGTCGTCACTATACGTGGCCTTGCAAAATGCGACTTATGGGCGACGGAAGCAGGTTTTGGGCTTAGGAAAATTGGGCTAGGAACGCACACTGACCTGGATTCGTCCGTCGAAGCGAAGGCTTGATCATGGTTTGATGGAAGTTCTCGAACTGTCTCCACGCACTTGCAAATTCACCACGATGTTCGTAACTGCAGCTAGGTTTTAACACTCGTAACAGTTCGCAAATCGGAATATATAAGAAAATATTTAGTTCTAACGCGTGGCACACATCACAGAGGTTTTGACAAGAGTGAAGAGTTGTCTTTCATAGAAGTTTCCCGAACGACGATGACAGAGCAAAAAATCAATCAGCGTGCGCGTGGGAAAAGGATAGATATAGGTGGGATGATTTTGCAATTTGCAAGGCACGCAACTTCTACCATAACGAAATACGGGATCCGAACGTTACCCTGAGGAAAAAACAGCCGTCATTCACCTTCTGTTCTGAATGAGGACCAGCATCTTCCAATCATGATAAACTAGAGCTATTCTCCAATCAAATAGCAACTTTGGATGAGAAGCTGAAACATTATGAAGACAAACAGGTCGATATTTGCGTAATAGACCTTCCGCTGACAGAGACAAAAAGTCCAGTAATGGCTATTACTACAACTAAGACAGCTGCATGCAAAAAGGGCAAGAAGTCAAAGACAACCCTACAAGCTGAAAGTTCATATGGCTCTGAGTGCACTCCCAGTAGCGTTACTGAACACAATCACCAGTCACAACATACACAGCCGCAAACACTGTCCCTACAAGCTCCTTTGAACCAGACACCGCCAGTTCCAGCTCTATCATCTGTTCCACCACTAGCTCTATCGTCAATTCAGGCTGGTGCAGCGCTGTCGGTGATTATGCGTTAAGGCGTTTATCATCGCGCCGCGCGTCGGCTGATGTTTTTTATTGGAGTATTGTGGGTACCACGTAATTTTATGGTTTTTGCCCCTCAAATTGAAGGGTAAAATCTACAAGTCCGTGATATGGCCTGTCATACTGTATGGATCAGAATGTTGGGTTTTTTTTTTTTTTATAGGTGGGAAAATCATCTTATGACAAATCCCGCTCTTGGGCGGAGCGAGAGATAGTGTCAGACTTTTACTGACTAAAACCTCACTCCTGTTCCTTCGTTGCCTTCGTCCCAGGGCCACGGTTTCGTTTTCACACTACCCATGGCCCCAGTAGGCTTCGACCCTGCTGGGCCCCTACGATTTGCTGACATCTCCCTGAGGCGCGCGCGGAACAATACGCGCCGTCGACGACTTGGGCTCGGTCCGGACGGTTACCGGACGGTCGGACGGCGGGCCACCCATTGCCCGCCGTCCGCAAGCCCGCGCCTACGGTGACCGGAAACCGGGATCGGAATCCCGGCGGCGGTTGGGGCGTGAGGACCGTTGCCGTTGCCTCACGCGATCGGCCGCCTCCTTTGCTAGCATTACTGCTTCGCAGAAGGAGGCGACCGCCTGCCACTCCTCCTCGCTCCGGACCATAGCCTGTACCAAGGCCCGGCGCGAGAGATCGCCGCCGCCGATCGCCCCCACGAGGACACGGCGTTGCTCTTCCCAAGCGGGGCACACTTCCACCGTGTGCTCCACCGTGTCCTCCGGGCGGTCCACACAGTGGCGACACCCGGGCGTCGCTTCCGCACGAATCCGGTGCAGGAACTTCCCGAACTTCCCGTGTTCGGTGAGAACCTGCGTCATGCGGAAGGTGAGGACGCCGTGAGGTCTTTCCAACCACGCCTCAAAGAAGGGACTTACCGCCATAATTGTGGCGTGCCCAATCAGAATGTTGGGCTGTGAAAAAGACGGATAAAAAGAGTGCACGTAGCGGAGATGAGAATGTTAAGATGGATGTTTATTTATAATAATAATAATAATAATTCTTTATTTTCAGGCAACTAAGGCCCATAGACAGAATACATAGAATAATCTTAAAAATAATAAACTAATACATATTAATAACATAAAATTTTCTTCTTTGCACTATTGCACACGAAGTGACGGCGTCGTGTTTCGCTGCGAGGTCGGTATTCTTCCACGAAATCGTCGATACACGACACCCTTCGGCCAAAACTCTCCTTTGAGGAAGGTCTCCAAGTGTTGAGTCGGCACTCGCACCACAAACGACTTGAAATTAGTGTTATGGCGCGATTCCAACTGCACGACTCTCAAAGTCCAGTTTGTCTTTACACGTACATACTCCACGATCTCTTCGACCTTCGTGGTGTGATGTAGTCTCGACACATACAGCTGCGTCGTGGGTATAGTTGGACGCAGCAGCATGTTGGGTCCTGCCAGCGCGGTACCGCACTGGTTCTGACAAGGAAGTTTCTTCTTCTTCTTCTTCTCCACCTTTGTGAAACCATCCTCATCGCACGAGCTCTTAACTAAGCCTCGTTGTTTCAAGTCCGCATTTTGAGACTCTAAGCTGCTCTGCTTGCCCCCTTTAGTTTTACCTGCTTTCCACGTTGTTTGCGACACAGCAGGTATGTTTGCGGCAACTATAGCGGAGTAGGCACGTTTAGAGGTCGACGTACCTACATGCGTCACCACTTCGACCGGTGACGAAACAGCGACGGCAACAGCGGAGCAAGATGCAACGCAAGCATTTTCAGCAGCGGGTGACGCACTGCAACTAGCCGATTCCAAACTGCCGATGGATGCATTTTGCACTCCGCGACAAATATTCTCACTGGTGGTGTTAGGCGCCCTACTTTCCGAAACAGCGTTGCGCAACAACTCTACTTCAGCACGTAATTCACCTACGGTGTTATTAGAGACCTCCAGCTTAGATTTTACCTTGGCCAGGCTAGCTTTCAGGGATGTTATGTCCTTCAGCAACCTGGTGACATCGACGTGGTCGAACGTGACGGGGGGCAGCTTATGCAACTCCTTCGCCACAAATGCGGGTACGTCGTCCGGGTCGGTGCTCTTTATCACTGTGATGATGTCCTGCACACTTCTCTGGCCTCCATCCCTCCGTCGGGATTGCATCTGGTCAACTTTGCCCAGCGCTTGGAAAAGCAGCAGCTTGGCACTGCAAATCTCCTCCTCGTTGTAACTGGATTTGCAGATCTGCAGGATACTGACCTCGTCCATGTAGTCAATGGCATGTTTTATGAATGCCAACAGCTCGTTAACTATGAGTGTTTGACTCATAGCGACGACGGGCAACGGCTACTGCCGCGCTTCACGTGAATATAAAATTGGGAATCAAACGAGCTTACCTGTTAAGCGAAGTCTTGATTCTAATTTTATGAGCGCCGAAACTGAAATGCAATTCTATTATTGTTCACATAATGTAGTAATATTTTCATTACGGGTCAAAGGATTCGCAAGTTTAGATATATATAAAAAAATACAATCAATGTATCCTGGCAACACCATCGCGTCTAGATGTCACTTACTTTAGAGATTATAGGACAAGGAACAAGCTGTCTTTTGGACAGACTTGTTACCGCATACTTACATTCACTATTTCCCTGTAAGGATAACTGTGAGTTAGGTAGGTTAATTATTGCAGCTTTGGGGCTATTAACTAGTGGTGGGTGGGTGATTGCATTTCAGTTTCGGCGCTCATAAAATTAGAATCAAGACTTCGCTTAACAGGTAAGCTCGTTTGATTCCCAATTTTACTTCGCGCCGAAACTGAAATGCAATTCTATTATTGTTCACATAATGTAGATGTTTAGAGTTTGCTGCAATAATTAATTGTTACGCTATTGTTAGTACTGGTACTATCAACTCAAGTGCGGTTTCTTTTTATAGTAAGATATGAGTTGATTTCAGTTTTCCCTAAGGTTTTTTTGTCGCTACAGTCATACGTTCTTGCTGGGAGTGTCCCAAGGTGTTGACTAGACTATCCGTTCATTTTTTAAAGTATTGTGTGACAAGTATTCTCGTATTGTAAAAATATATTTGATTCATTGATAGGCAACTGATTTAGATGAGAAGCATGTTATCTTCAACAGGGGCAGTTATAATACCATGGTGTGAGACGTGTTTTGTAATTAATTGGATTATTCTTAATGAAAGTCACTTATGACTTACTAGCTTATTTTAGAAATACTCATTACTCTCAGTATATTTTAGTACTTACTTGGTTATTTGTACATCATCGTTATATGTACCTAGCCAGGGGCGCCGATTATGAGAAATAAACAGTGGGTGCCGAGCACCCCTGAGAATAGACATCAAGAAACAGATAAGTAATCGCCTTTTAGGTTACGGTTACATTATAATATTTCTTGATACTAAAAACTAGTTTCATTTTTATAAAATGATTTCATTTTATATTTTTATCGAACATAATTAGTAATTAGGTACGCAGTATGTAAGTAGGACATTTATTTATTTGTCGGTTGATCAGTGTGCATTTTTCTTCTCACACTTCGCCACTTTTTCGAGTCCATCAAATGAGCATGAGCACCCATGAGGTTTTCTAAAAGCCAGCGCCCCTGTACCTAGCCGTTGATGTCGGCTATATTACAAGGTCACTATTACTAAATGTAATCAGACAAAGAGTTACTTTGGTTTTATAGTACTGCTGTTCCCACTTAACACAAAGACAATTTGTTGAAATCTATTGAAGCAGAATAATCTCATTAGTTGTTTTTATCATACCATAGTGATGTTTTAAATGTCACTGGGGGTAATGTAATTACATTACATGCATCATATAATTAGCCTTGCATTAGGCAATGCAATTAGGTACATGCATTATATATTATCACATTCATCATTTTCGTTTCAAACGATAAGTATCTATTCACATCTAAGTTATATTTGTGTTGACATTGTAGGTGACTGGTATGGAAGTCTAGCTTATCGATTTTATTATTATTATTCCGTTTGTTCATTTAACATAACATATAAATTATATTTTATTATATTAAATTATTATTATTATTATTTTTATTTTTTTTTCTCTACTGCATGATACAGCTAGTATACTAACGTTCATTTCAGCATGTATGTGTATACTTGTATATACCTGTATGTATATGCATATGGGTCTATCTAAATATATGTAAATACAATTATTTTATACTTATGAAGACCATTTTATGTCCCTCTCGAAATGGAAGTTAATGCGATTGTCTTTCTCTGTCATCACAGTAGTATTTTTGTGTCACAGTTTATGTTATATGTAACGAGAAACTTTGTTTCTTGAGGGAGGGGTTTATGTCATGTCGATGGAATGAACTTCCTGCTAGGGACTAGATACCTAGAGAAGTTGTATGGTCACTGACTTTTCACGAGGACCTGTTGCACTAGTTGGTCCCCAGCATACACCCCCCCCCCTTTTTGTTTCAATGCAATTTTACTTTTGTATTGGTAAGTTAAGTACTTATAGTTTTGATGATACTAGTAATTCAAATGGGGTAATTCATTGCCTCAATTAAGTAAGTGTATTTTGAACATTCAGTCCCACTTAGCTATTTTAGAGAATAAAGAGGAGATAAGATATGTTTATTCTACCTGGATAAACATGAAATAAATTTAAAAGTATCAGCCAAACAAAAGACTAGTTTTACTGTAGGTCATGTGTGGACCGGGTTTTAGCTGCACCGTAGACAAAGTTGTCTATTGCATTTCTGACACTGTTTGACAGTGACAACCTAACAAAGTAGAGAGAAGCCATAATTTCACCATATGACTTATAGGATACATAATTATAGGCTTATAGGCATGATATTAAACTGTGTTCAGCAAACCATCCCTGTTCCAAAATTGGTGGGTATGCCATGCATGTTTTGGGAATGTCTGAATGATCTAACATAAAATCTAACATTACATTTCTTTACCAAGTGGTAGATAGTTGTCTACTTTTATGTTAAATTTTTAAGTTCAGGAGTCATGTATACTGCAAAGTAATTTTTCTATTAAGCGCAGTGAGATTTTTTGATTGTCATAGAAGTGAGTCCTTTGTGAAACAAGTTGCTTTGGTGCACACTTTTTGTGTCCCGTGGCATGAGGGCTCTTATGTGCCAAATGCATCAGAAGTAATGTTTCCATGACAAGGCCAGTTGTCTAGTCATGGGAAGCTTGTTCCTAGGTATTCCCTATAATAAGGCAATTTCCCTCCATACAATATTTGCTTTGAACACAGAAAATATTGTCAATATAAGACAATTGCTACTGGAAATGTTATACCAGTGCAGATCAAATTAAATCTGAATCTTGTTATTTCTGTTTTGTTACAACAAAGATTTCCCTGTTTATTCATTTATTAGGAGCACCAACCAGGTAAGTTTTTACAAAAGATTTGAATTTAGGTTTAGTTCTGTGCAATTATGTCAATAGCAGGCGTACACGGTTTGTGTAATTTGACATTCATTTATATTGAATTTTAGTTTATTGAGTGATTTAGGCATTAAGTACGAGTAAGGTAGATACCTCATACCAGTTTGTTCTAACAACTATTTACAAATATATCAGCACATATTTAATTATTAAGTTGTTGTATTTCATTATAAGTTTATTGCTGACTTACTCCCTTGGGGTGATTATAAGTAAGTAGGGCTGGTGGTTTTGCCCGTCAATATTATTCCCTTCTGCTTTCAACAGTGAGAAGTTACTTCTTCTTAAAATCAATGGTAGCTTCCTCAAACCGCTCAGCCCAGTGGGTGGCCACACCAATTGTGGCATTGGTGTCATACATCAAGTATTCCAAGGTGCTGGTGCACGGGTTCTTCGAGCCTGTGAGGAGTTCCTGTAATTCTGGTATTGAAACTTTAGAACCTTATAATTTTATTCAGGACTGCTGGTGTCAGCAGAGGACTTAACCTGCGATTTCCTTAGGTTTTGGTTCCTTAAAAGTTAGCTTACATGCTCTTTGAGCAAGGTTTTTACTATAAGCTTAAATACTGAGGATGTGGAATGATATGCTGTACCTATGAATTTAATCCGTTTAAATTATATCAAGATTTTCCATAGATATTATTACATGGAGTCATATCATAATCAACACTTACTGATATTTGTTGCTATAAGTGAACATATCATTTGTAAATTGTTGATGAAGTATTCATGTCACTTAGTGCTTAGATATATATCATTGTGAACATCTCATGTTCCATGGTTTGTTTTTGTTTTTATTATTTTGAATATATTGCAGGTCAGTGTACAACATAACCATAAGGAAATAATAATATTTCTATATTGAATAGGTCTTTACTATTTAACTCAGCAAAAAATAGGTTTGATAATCGGCCACCGTTATGCTCGCACTATGGCAGTATTTTCCACCAGCATTGTAGCCGGTAAGGGTGTCAATAATTCTGCCTTGCCTTCTCCCATGGTTTTGGGTTGGCTTCTAGTCCAACAACTGGACACAGGTGGGTATCTACCGGCAATCCGGCTAGGTACATTGGATTAACTTATGACAGTTTGGAATATCTCGTATTCTTTAGCATTACTTTGGAAAGTTTATAATTTACATATTAGGCAGTATAACTTGCCACCTTATGGTGGTTTGGAATATCTCGTATTCACTAAAGGAGTTTGAATGTTTTGTAGCGATCTACACATAGGTGGTGTACTGTTTTTACACGAATTAATAATACACAGATGGGTAGTATGAACTTGGCCTTCTCGTGACCTTTATAGGCACTGATAAAGTGGAGCACGTCGAACTTAGTCTTTTTGCCATTTTGTTCTTTGAATTATAAATGAATGGGACTCACCTGCTATAACAGATGCATACCAGATTAGCAACGTAAAATAACGAAGCCAAGAGTATCGCGTACTAGTCTGGTAGCTTACAATCAGTTAGCGCGTAAAAATAACGTCGCCAATGGTATCTCGTACCCTGATTGAAGATTGAACAAGGCCTCGACTCGCAAGTCCGAAAAACAGCACTCGCTATGATCACTTAGTGCCTCCGCCATTGCCCGATGAGGATCGCGTCCTCGATGACAGGTTTCAGGGGCCTTTTCAGACTAGCAACGTAGAATAAGCCGCTAAGAGCATCACGTACCAGTCTGGCAGCTTCCAATCAGTTAGCGTGCGAAAACAACGTCGCTAATGGTATCTCGTACCCTGATTGAAGATTGAGCAAGGTTTCGACTCGTAAGTCTGAGATGCAGTACTCGCTATGATCACTTAGTGCTTTGGCTTTTGCTGGATATCGGTTCTTCATCCTGTGTGATTGTAGATTCAAGGCTTAAATTCGACACTGAAATTCGTTATTGCACAATACACTTTATAGGTTATCACTTGAAATTTTGTTAATTTTGCTAAAGAAGGAACTATTTCATGTATTATAAATGAATAATAAGATGTATCACTTGGGATTTTGTTAAATTGCTAAAAAAATACTATTCCATGTATCCTAAATGAATAATTAGATAGGATAAAGTTTTTTCCATGCGAAACTTTTACCGCAAAAAAAATAAGTGACATCTAGACGCGATGGTGTTGCCAGGATACATTGATTGTATTTTTTTATATATATCTAAACTTGCGAATCCTTTGACCCGTAATGAAAATATTACTACATTATGTGAACAATAATAGAATTGCATTTCAGTTTCGGCGCGAAGTAAAATTCGTATCGAGCAGCGCAACACGTCCGTACTTGACCGCGCATTGCACTGCACTCTGATTATTCTGCACTCTGATTATATCTATGATTTATGTGTTGTGTGACGAGAATGGATAAAGTGAGAAATGAGTATATAAGGGGAAGTTTGAAAGTGGCGCCAGTGACTGAAAAGTTGAAGGGGAATCGTTTGTCTTGGTATGGTCATGTGAAGAGGAGGGATGAAACGCATGTTACTAAAAGGGTTATGAGTTTACATGTATGAAAAAGATGGATGAATTGTGTGAAAAGTGATATGAAAGAAAAGGGAGTTATTGATAGCGTGACGAGTGACAGGACGGAATGGAAGAAAAAATTGTGTTGCGCCGACCCCAAATAAAACGGGACAAGAGCAGGAAGATGATGATGAATTTTGAATGTCATTGCATTTGTTTACATGACCAACTGACGTCATGACAGACAAAGCAACATGGTGTCCTGCGTTTTCCTTAAATTACGCGCGAAAATATAAATATACTGGGCAAGTGCAAGTCGGACTCGCACAATGAGGGTTCCGTACAAATTTTCCTATGTGCATAGTTTAATTCCCGAATGGAGTCTCGAAGATTTTTCTGATAGCAAAAAAAAATTTTTTTTGTTGACGTAGCAACAAATTTAGGATGATTTTCCCACCTATAAAAAAAAAATAATAATAAAAAATACCTGTCCCATAAAACCTTGTTTTATGCCAAAATTCAGGATTCTGGGTCAACGGGAAGTATTTTATGAATTTTGATTCCCTTGAGAGTGTCGAAATATACGTTTTTTGCGACATAAACGGCCGTATCTTTTTTTCCATTATCTTGGAAGTTTAATTTTTTACAGTTTATAGGGACCGCTGATTTGAGTATATGGTTTTAATTTCAACTCGATATTTCTACGCGTTCCTGAGATAATGGGTCTTGACAGACAGACAGACAGATGGACGGACCACAAAGTGATCCTATAAAGGTTCCGTTTTTTCCTTTTAAGGTACGGAACCCTAAAAAGGCATTTTTGCGGCACTTAACGATTGAATAAAAATTCCGTGTTTTTTTTTAACAGTTTATGACCCCTTATTTAAAACTCTTTTCAAAAATAGGTATGTTACAAAATGCACAATCATGTGGCTGACGTAGGTTTCACAACATACGTCATCGCATTAAGAGCGTCCAACTCTAGGTTTCTTTTTTATACAACCGCTCTTAAGTGATTATGATGTTACTACACATACCTATTTCTCCAGATATTTTGGATATACAGATATCTTGTGGGTGTTATCTAGACTTTTATGGAAATCAAAACATAAATTTGTGTAAAACCAATCCAATAAAGACCTCTGAAAATTTCCTATTTTACATGAAATTTGGCCCTCCATAATGTACTCATATATTAAAAATATAAAAAAGTACATCCATAGAAGCCTTGCACATTTAATTGAAAATCAGAATTACGACAATTTTTTTTTTATCTTTTTAAAAAACACGTAACTAGTTTTGTGAAATATTCGAGTAAATGACGGTATTACCGTATACAGACAAAACTTCTGGCAAGCATTTTGTGTATACCATTCGGCGTTGATGCTGCTTTGATCTTGTAATGGAATTGAAATCAGACATCCCGTCAAAGTGACGAAACTAGTGATCAAAATTTTTCCTGCGCTTTTCGGTTGCTTCACTTTCGTAGGCGTTGGTTTGTTTTGATACAGCCATACTGACTGTTTCGAAACGAACCAACGCCTACGAAAGTGTCGACTGACGCTTTGTTTCTGGATCATAATTATATCAATATGATCCAGGATTCGTCACCTGTCACAATGTCGTAAACGCGCCGAGACGAGCCTGCTTCAAATTTTAATCATATCACGGCACCTCTCCACACGGGCCTGCTTCTGAGCTTTGATGAGGTTGTGCGGCACCCAGCGGCAAACTATACTCCTCACGCAAAGGTGCTCGTGTAGAATCTTGTGAACGCTTCCCGAACCAATCTGCAGTGCTGAATCTCTTTGTATGTAATTCACCTGTTTTCTTGAATTATTTTTTTTTACTGCCAGCACACTTTCTTCCGTAACAGCCGTCGTAGGACGACCACTTATCATCATCCCCCAAAGTAAAAGCGACCGTCCTTGAACTCGCTATACCAGCGGTAGATGGTTGCTTTTGAAGGTCCTTCATCCATAAAAGCAATTTGAAGTCGATCAAATGACTCATCAGGTTTTAGGCCACATTCAAATTCGTTGAAAATCATCGCACAAAAACGTTCTGGATGCAGATCCATTTTTAAATGAGACACGCTAATTTGATTTGGCTCTTAAAAAACAATGTGGAGGGAAATTCAAAATTCGATGGTATTTTATTTTTAGTTAACAAAAGTTTTCAAAATAATTACAAGTGGCTAGTGCCTTATGCATAAAACGTTTTTCGCAAAACTTTCTTAGTGGTCTGGTACGTTTGACAGATATAATAATAATAATTTATTGACACACACACACAGGTTAGTAAGAAAATTAAGAAATGAACAATAAAATAAGACAGATAGTACACAAAAGAAGTAGCCGTGGGCCCCAAACTAGGCGTAGCCTGTATCTTGGTGGCCCAGGTGATTAACAGGTTAAGCAGCTGGAGTTTATGCGACAGCGCAATTTTGCAATAAAGAAAATACTTAACAGAAAGGAATAAATATAAAAAAATAAAAAGAAATAGAGTAATAACGTACAGATGAAATTATTTACATTACATTAAAATGAAATCGAAATACATTAAAATTAATAATAATAACCCCATCGCCGTATCTCTACGTTGACGTCGTGGTGGGGCTTGCGTGCTCCAATATACCCTAGGTCTGTATCGGTGAAGTTTGCTTTGCCGTAATATGCCTAGGGTGAGGGGCCAGACTAAGAGAGATACAATCCGCAGTGCAGTTTTGTGGCGAATTGTTGGGCATTAGCGACCCCACGGACCCGATTTCCCGGGAGAATTCTTGTTCTTCATCTCCGGCTTGCCTTTATTGGCCGACCGTAATGAACACTGACGAGGAACTGAGCTCCCACCTCTCTCTTGCCTTTATTGGCTGGCTTGAGTGGAGATTCGCAAGAGCAAACGTGCTCGGGAGAAGGATGTATAATCCAGTAAGGTACTGGTAGGGATCTTGACCGTACTTCCGGGATTGTCCTGATAGCCGTGGTATACCTCTCCACTCCTCAAGCACCTCAGAATATGTTGCCCTCTTGTTGCTACGTCACTTCGTGCTAGCGGCCGTTTTTTGGGGGCCCATTTATTGAGTGTGCAAGTCACCCCCTGCCTTTTTTCGATGGATATTAATAACGTTGTTCAGGCAGGGGCCATAGTCTTAACATAGTTCCATGTTACCAGTCCACTTAAGACTCCAAAAACCATAGCCCTATTATCTTTGTTCTCCATATGTCGCAATAGTTTTTCAACAATTGGGGGTTGTCTTTGGGTGCACTAGCATAGCGCGTACAGGGATAATCGTCGGTTGGTATCATGTTCCATTATAATTATCTAAAGGGCCTCTGCGAGTTGGCTCTGGCTCCTCGTACGCCTTCCAAAGGTCCAGGACCTCAGGGTACTGAGATAAATATTGAAAATACATATAATAATAATAATAAAATAATAACAATTAAATTGAAATCAAACTAAATTAAAAATTTGATTAAATTACAGAGAAGAGAAAAAAAAAACTACTATCTATTATATAAGACTCTGCCATCATCGGTCTTCAGTTTAGTGAGCTGGCTCTACCTAATAAACAGATATCTTGCAAACACTTAGATAGTGGTCAAACGCGAGCCTATCATAAATAATAATAAAAAAATAAAAAAATACTTTGGAGCCTTTACTTCACTCAATCGCGTCTCGAACCTTTTCGGTATTAATGCGGTGGAGCTCGCTTTTCAAGGACTTCGAAATCTGTCTATTGAGCTAATGGTGCTTGCACGAATTGTGTCTGAAGATTGCAGAATTATCTCACGCTTCTCTTTCATGAGCTCCAGAGAGTCTCTTGTCTTAAATAACTTAGACCCGACCATATAGACAGTTTGCACAAACTCGTCGTTGTATTTCCGTCACTTGATATTGATAAATCATTGTGCCTCTTATCATACGGTGCTAACTTGCAGTCTTCATCAGACATCAGACAGACATCACTGAACATCTGCTTCTTCCTCTACATGACGAAGTCAATCTCAAAACTGGCCAGTAAGTGTACGGTGGTTCCGATGTCAAAAGCCAAGTCACCTCACTCGCAGTGGTCTTATAACCATGCATGGCTCTGGATATATCCTCATAAATGGTCTGTAATTCGTCGACAGGGTGTATCAAGATCAGGGTGTAAACCTGTGCAACCTTCAGCGCATATCTTGACGATATTCTGAGTATAAGGTACACCATCCTGATTTTTTTTGCAGTCTACTTGTTAGTTCATTAAAGTGTTTAGAATTTTAAATTTTTCTAGAAATATATAATTTATACAGCTAATTGTGTGGTTTGTGTACTACAAATAAAATGCATTATGTAACGTTTCGCCCTGTTGAAAGGAATCGTTCAGCGAAGAGCTTTTATAATTTTTTCAATGAAAATTAATGTTTATTAATAGTGCGTTTATTTTTATTTTTGGTCAGTCTTCCATTGTCCAGGGTTGAGTGGGGTCCCTTAACCAATCAGGGCTACTCTGCAACTGAAAAATAGTGTCTTCGTGTTAGAAATTACTTCGTATAAATTGCGATATATTTCACCATCATTAGTTCTTTTTCGAACTATTTTCAAATCACTTATTTTTTAGTTTTAAAATCTAAACAAATATCTGGTTTTATAGCAATCTTGGCTTGGCATAAGCCGTTTGAACTGACCTTTTAGTGATTGGCTACCTTTCTGTTAGGTGCATGATAGTACAGTAGAGTGTCGAACAAGGGATCAGCAATATTTGTGCGACAATTTTTTTGTAAATCATACAACATGGGTGAGTACTTTTATTATTTACTTGTTTCACCCGCTTAATGAAAGAAAATATATACTTATGACACCTAGTGATGAAGTAGCATTCTACTGGTGAAAGAATTTTTAAAATCGGCCGAATAATTTTTGAGTTTATTAATTACAAAAAAAATATACAAATCTTTGCTATTTATAATATCAGTATAAATTTATTTTTAACCGACTTCATAACAAAGAGGAAGTTATCAATTCAACTTAATGTTTATTTTTTTTCGTAAGGGTAATACAGGGTGTTTGGTGTATCGTGTGCCAAATTGAAATGGTCGACGGGAGGGATGATCTGCTATCATTTTAGGCCCCTAAAAATTTCTCATGCCCTGTGGATTTTTTTTCATTGACTTTTTATTGTTTTATGAAAATAATACCCAAATTTTTCATTGAAATACAAATTTAAAAAAATATATAAGTCGTAGACTCTGAATTTTAATTTTATTTAGATATGTATTGTATGAGAGTACTATTAAATTTAAAATTAGTGACATTAGCTACCTAGTTTTTTTTTAAATTTAATTGCAAAGCATTGGACTTAAAGCTGTTCATGTTACAGCTATTTACATGGCTATAAAAAAAAAACCACAAAAGCGACCGGAGTCTTCCGACTTCCTTAAAAATTCTCTAGAATATCCTGTTGCTAGTGATGTGCCACATGCCATTAAAATCTTTTTATAACTTTGTGAATTCGCTAGAATTGTGAATCGAGTCACATAAGACTAATATTCAAAATTATGATTTAAAAAATATTTTTGCTTAAATGATACCTGTAAAACCTATTAAAAATGTTATCTCACTCTTATAAGGTAAAATCTGTCTCGTATCTCTCTTTTCGTGGGTTTGACCAGAAAAAAAAATGAAATTGCATTTTTAACATTTATTTCATATTTTTTACAAATCCTGCCCAAATTGTTGGCCTCTTTTGTAAATGCTGGCCCAACATCTGATTTGTATTTTGACAGTTGTTGTACGAAGTCGTATTTCCTCCCTAATTGTATTGAAAGCCGTTTCAATGCGTTGTTTGCAAGTTAGTCATAAGTGAATCATTTACAATTCTAGCAAATTTACACGGCTGTTTTGGTCAGCTGGACCAATTTTAATAATAAAATTCTTTTTTGTTTTGTTGCACCGTTTCAATGCGTTGAACTAGTACCTCCCTAGTTTCCATTGATATAAACCGGTGCTTGACTGCGATCCCACCTGATGGTAAGTAGTAATGCAATCGTAGATGGTGAGGCGCACTAATTTATTGAGAGCCTATTCACTCTAGCCTTGAAGAGACCCAAATTATAATCGGACGGGAAAATCGCAGCAGGCAAATTATTCCAGTCCCTCGATGTACGCGGTATAAACGACGAGGCGAAATGCTTGGTCCGGACCGTAGAGGTTTCAAGAACGTAAGGGTGGATACTCGCCATTCGTCGGCTTGTCCGATGGTAGAAATGAAATGGTGGAATCAAGTCATGCAATTCCTGCGCACACTCACCAAAATGTATCCTGTAAAACACCGAAAGGCTGGCTACCCTACACCTGTGCTCAAGACTTTGTAGATTGGAATTAACCAGATCTGGATCACCAATTAGCCTCTTTGCACGCCTTTCCACCAAGTCCAAAGCTGCCAGGTGGCATTTTGCAGCACCAGTCCATATGTGGCTGCAGTACTTCACACTCAAACGGACCTGTGCTTTGTATAACATTAAAAGCTGTCCTGGTGTGAAGTACCGCCGGACCTTTGCAAGTACGCCGAGTTTCCTAGCAGCTACCTTGGCTTTGGGCTCAATAAACCGCCCAAAGTTAAGCTCTAAAGAAATTTCAACTCCCAAGAGCTGAAGGCGGTCGGTGTACTCCAGGGATACAATCTGAAAAGCAGTAGCCAAGGTGAACAGGCTCCTTTTAGCGGTGAACAGACACGCTTGTCTTTTGGCGGCGTTGAATCCCACCAAATTGGCTTCACCCCAATTGGAGACTGCCTGAAGTGAGACATTCGTACGCTCTACCATAGCCTCTCTTTCGGACCGGATTAACTCCTTACTAGCTCGAGCACCTGGCAAGTATCTCTCTACAACTGACCAACTATCATTACTGCACAACAACTGCTACAAATTTGTAAATTTGCTAGAATTGTGAATGATTCACTTATGACTAACTTGCAAACAACGCTTTGAAACGGCTTTCAATACAATTAGGGAGGAAATACGACTTCGTACAACAACTGTCGACAAAAACAACAATTTGGGCAGGATTTGTAAAAAATATAAAATAAATGTTAGAAATGCAATTTCATACTTTTTTATTTCTTGTACAACCCACGAAAAGAGATACGAGACAGATTTTACCATATAAGAGTGAGATAACATTTTTAATAGGTTTTTCAGGTATCATTTAAGCAAAAATATTTTTTAAATCATAATTTTGAATATTAGTCTTATGTGACTCGATTCACAATTCTAGCGAATTCATAAAGTTATAAAAAGATTTTTATGGCATGTGGCACATCACTAGCAAGAAGATAAACTAGAGAATTTTTGAGGAAGTTGGAAGACTCCGGTCGCTTTTGTTTTTTTTTTTTTTATAGCCATGTAAATAGCTGTAACATGAACAGCTTTAATTTAAGTCCAAAACTTTGCAAGTAAATTTAAAAAAAAAATAGATAGCTAATGTCACTAACTTTAAACTTAAAAGTACTCTCATACAATACACATATACATACAATTAAAATTCAGAGTCTACGACTTATATATTTTTTTAAATTGGTATTTGAATGAAAAATTTGGGTCTTAATATCATAAAACAATAAAAAGTCGATGAAAAAAAATCCACAGAGCATGAGAAGTTTTTAGGGGTCTGAAATGATAGCAGATGACCCCTCCCGTCGACCATTTCAATTTGGCAAACACGATGCACCAAACACCCTGTATATTGACTGGAGAGAGTAAATGAAAAGGCGTAGTTCTAGGAGACAGACCTACTAATTCACGACTGGTGAAACTTACTTGACGGAACGCAGCTGTCTCTATGTAGACATGCATACATCACATCTTGCATACGTCACGCAATTATATTTCATATAATTCGAGTTGTCCCTACATTATTCCCCCCCATTAAAAATATGTACATAATATAATATTCCCAAAAATGCGCTTCACTAAATTTAAACATATATAATACTTCAAAAAAAAAAACTCAATAATTCAATCAATAATAATAAAATTATTAAATATAAATTATTATTTAATAATTTTTCAATAATTTTATCAATGTTTCAATAATTTATTTAATCTAATGTATTTCAGAGCAGTGGTGGCCGAGTGGTAACGGCCCCGACTTACGAATTGTAGGTCGCGGGTTCAAATCCAGCCAGGCGCATTACTTTGTGTAATTTATTTCATCACCACTGCTCTTAAAACGGTGAAGGAAAACATCGTGAGGAAACCGGCATGTCCTAGAACCAAAAATTCGAAGACATATGACATCCACCAACCCGCACTGGGCCCGCGTGGTGGATTACGGCCCATTCCCTCTCCTAGAGAGAGGAGGCCTGAGTCCCAGCAGTGGGAACATTAAAAGGCTGAATATGTATATGTATGTATGTTTTTATTTATTTGTTCGGTAAAATTGCCAGCCTTGATAGATGGCTTCATTACGTATGTAGATTACTCGCGAATACGCAAGTAATCATGATTTAAATATTCATTGTTAATTGTTGTTTGTTTAATGAATATTTATTTTGAAATACATCACGTACGTATAACTTCAGGTAAGTAATACATGGTATAATTACAAAATCTTGTAATTATAACTGAATCTATAATTTAATTTGATACTAGCTTCTTTCCGCGGCTTCGCCCGCGTGAAAATAGGTTTCTCGTACAAACTTTGGATCTCCGTTACATCCCCTTGTGGGGTAAATTTTGGAAAATCCTCTCTTAGTGCTCGCCTACGTCACAAAAGGAAACCTAGTACAAAATTTCACGTTCCTAGTGCCAGTAGTTTCGGCTGTGTGTTGATATGTCAGTCAGTCAGTTTCTCCTTTTATTTTTATCTTAAGGTACAATATCGCTCGCCATACAAATTCATCTTAAGTTACGAAAATATGAAATATTATTTATTATCTTCGTCGTGTGTGATAGTCCATTGAATTGTATGGCGAGCGAGATTGTATCTTAAGATAAAATATTATAGTATTATAGCCGTGTGCAGCGCCCCTTAGTGAACTCCACTGCGGGTGACGTAACCTACGACAAACTTATTATTTGCGGTTGGCACAGTAATCGGGTCTAGGGATCAAACAGCAAAATTAAGTTTGTTTTTTATTGTATATACTTTTCCGGGATAAAAAGTACCCAGTGTGGTGCCCAGGATATTAAAGAATAATTATACCAAGTTTATTTATTTATTTATTATTTATATATACTTTATTGTACACCAAGTTAAATAAATTATACATATGAGCCTTATATCAAAAAACATACAATTGGCGGCCTTATCGCATTCCGCGATCTCTTCCAGGCAACCTGGTATGGAAAGAAATTGTCTGGACATTAAATGGTTGCACTTGGTTGCACTTGGTGCATTACAAAAAAAAGTTTCATCGTAATCGAATTGGTAGTTTTTGCGTGATGCCTGAACAAACAGACAGACAAACAAACATTTTTTTAATCACATTTTTGGGTTCGGTGTCGGTCTAATAACACCCGCTGCCATTTATTTTTTTGATATTTTCAATGTACAGAATTTTCACTTCTACAGATTTATTATAAGTATAGATAACGATCAGCTAATGTAATAAACGATTGATATAATAATAATTCTCAAGTAATACAATGGGGATCTTAAATGGTCACTGTTCTGACTTAACTTTATCCACATGATCGCTTCGTTCGCTCGCCATCGCGTTCTTATGATCATTTTTCTAAGCTGACCCAATCCAGCCACGAGGTACCGCCACATTATTATTACAGTAACGTTTTTCAATACGCCGCGCCAACTTGTAATACTAACAGCGTGTTAAATGATACACCTGCGACAAATATATATTTTAAACGATAGACTTAATGATTTTCGATGAAATAAACTTTATATCCAATAACCTTATACGAAATAAGTCTAAAAGTAGTTAAATTTAAATGAAAAGAAATTATATCAACAGTTGGTATATCTTACGTTTATTATAACTTTTTGGGGGCCGAGTCACCCGCGTCCGTAGGAGAACACCTGAAGCAAGTCCCTACACGTGGTCCCCGGGTGGTGCTAATCAGGTGACACTAACTGGTGGTAGGTTTCGACCGTTGGCTTGCGACCACCCACTGAGCAAAGACGTGCCGCCAAACGGCCTGGCCGTGTTCCGGTATGATGCTCAGTGTAGCCAGTCTAGAGGAGTTGGGTCGAAATAGCTGTTCCAGCGCAAGCAGACCATCCTGGTTCGTGCTGATATGGAGGAATCGGGAGGCTAGTCGCGGAGGGTAGCGGGATCCGAGGCACGGTTGCCGCTGGCCGACCGCAGATAGCTGGGGGCCCAAGTAATGTGCTAGCCACACATGAAAGGCTGCCCCGCCAACTGTCGAAAAATCCCGGAATGCGCCATCGTGCTGCTTGGCGACCAGACGAGAGGGCCCGATGGACATTCTCGGGGGGGCTCGGGCGTCCCCGCAGTCTCCAGACTAGTCCCCTAATGATGTCGTCCTTTCAGTGCGTGCCTGAAGGTTAGCTGCGTGGAACCTCATTTTACTTCCTTCTCCTCTCCTCCCTTCACTCAAATAAAAATGAAAAGGAAAAGAAAGAGTCAAGATAAACAGCGGCTGCACTCCCTCTCTCACAAAGTGCACCTCCCTAACATACGAGGTCTGCACTCCAATCTCGTCGCAGTCCACCACCACCTCGAGACTGAAAAACCAGCTCTCTTCTTCCTTTCGGAGACGCAGATCAGAGGTCCGTCCGACGTGTCGTACCTTTCTTACCCAGGTTTTACCTTGGAGCACAATTTCAAACCACGTGCGGGTGTATGTATGTACGCCCGTGACGACATCTGTTATCGGCGTCTCCGTAACCTTGAGGACTCCAGGTTCTCGACGCTTTGGACT
Source organism: Mythimna impura (assembly GCA_905147345.3). Classification (NCBI taxonomy): domain Eukaryota; kingdom Metazoa; phylum Arthropoda; class Insecta; order Lepidoptera; family Noctuidae; genus Mythimna; species Mythimna impura. The sequence continues at coordinate 1,021,771 of LR990368.1, read as the reverse complement.
TTGGTGGACACAGGCCTAGATAAAATAATCTACGCTTGTGTCTACCGCTCGCACAGCGGAGATCAGGAGACATCTGGGCTCACGCAGCATCTGAGTGAGGCGGCGGATGCGGCTCAGCAGCGGTACCCTTCTGCCCAATTGGTGTTACTGGGGGATTTTAATGCCCACCACCATGAGTGGCTTTTCCCGTACCAGTCCACAGACCACGCTGGGCGAGAGATGCGTAAGCTAGCGCTAGCATTAAATCTTACCCAGCTGGTCCAGGGGGCAACGAGGGTGCCGGATGTGGATTCGCACACAGCCAATTGCCTGGACCTTCTGCTGACAACAGATCCAGACCGCTACTCTGTGTCGATATGTTCGCCTTTAGGCGGTTCCGACCACTGTCTGGTTAAGTCTGTGTCTGTCTACTCCCCACCCGATCCCAGCCCTAGGGGCACCCGGCGGGTTTGGCGATACAGGTCAGCAGATTGGGATGGCTTGCGGTCTTTTTTCGCATGCTATCCTTGGCAGCCCACTTGCTTTTCTTCAGATGATGCTTCGTCGTGCGTAGATGCCGTGACGGATGTGTTGCGACAGGGGATGGAGTACTTCATCCCATTCTCTGACGTAACAATGTCTGGCCAAGCTCGTCCATGGTTTGGCGCCGAATGTGATCGCGCAGACGCGCTTAAGCACGCGGCATATCGAGCTTGGGCCGACGCTCGTACGCGCAAAGCAAGCGACGTGGCTCAAAAGAAGAAGGCCTTTAACAGGGCTGCCAAGTCCTGCAAGAAGGTGTTGCGGAGGTCTCGGTTTGACCACATAAGCCGAATTGGGAGCAAACTTGCTTCATACCCCGCAGGTAGTAAAGCGTTTTGGTCCCTGGCTAAGTCGGTTGAATCGAACTTCTGCCGTCCGTCACTTCCGCCACTGCTGAAACCCGATGGGTCGCTGGCTCACACCGCTGAGGAGAAAGCAAACTTGTTTGCCTCTCTTTTTGCGGAATCTTCTCGTCTGAATTCTGGTGACGCACGGCCACCTGTTTCTCCTGATGGATGCGCGACGAGGATGTCAGACGTTCGTATCCATCAAAAGGACGTTCGTAGGGTCCTGCGTAACCTCGACGTGAACAAAGCTAGTGGCCCCGACGGGATACCAGCAATTGTACTTAAAACTTGTGCGCCTGAATTGTCTCCGATCTTGACACGCCTATTTCGCATCTCATATGAGACTGGAAAAGTGCCGATTGCTTGGAAGCAAGCTAACGTGCAGCCTGTGCCCAAGAAGGGCAGTCGAGCTGACCCAGCAAACTACAGACCCATCTCTGTTACGTCCATCCTCTGTAGGAGTATGGAACGGGTGCTTAACAAGAAACTTCTGGCATACCTAGAAGCTAACGACATCCTCAGCGACCGGCAATACGGTTTTCGCCAAAATCGGTCCACTGGGGACCTTCTAGCGTATGCCATTCACATCTGGAGCGAGGCCATCGAGAAGCATGGGGAAGCGCTTGCCGTCTCCCTCGATATCTCGAAGGCTTTCGATAGGGTCTGGCACGAAAGCCTTATTGCTAAGCTTCCTTCCTTCGGCCTACCCACTGGTCTGTGTGATTGGATCGCAGACTTCTTGAGGGATCGATCCATCCGAGTGGTTGTTGATGGCTACTCGTCCGGTCAAATGGATATTAATGCCGGGGTCCCTCAGGGGTCGGTTCTCTCGGCAACACTGTTTTTGCTGCACATAAATGACTTACTTAAACCCGGTATCTTTGGGTATGCAGACGATAGCACTGTTGCCGAGAGATATGTGTCTGACGCACGTGCTAGTGGGTCACAGATCCAGTCGTCTCGAGAGGTTATGGTTGAACGCTTGAACTCGTCCTTGAAGGCGGTTTCCGATTGGGGCGATGCCAATCTGGTCAAGTTCAATGCAACTAAAACCCAAGCGTGTCTTTTTTCCGCTAAACGGAGTCAATTCCAACCGGCTCCATCTTTCCGAGGTGTGACCGTGCCAATAACCGACCACCTTGAGCTTCTTGGGGTTACGCTGTCGTCTACTCTAAATTTCGGCTCATACATCGAGGCAAAGGCTCAACTGGCTGCCAAAAAATTGGGGATCTTAGCAAAGGTGAGACGGTACTTCACGCCGGAACAGCTGCTCAACCTTTATCAAGCGCAAGTACGATCGTGTATGGAGTACTGCTCTCATCTTTGGGACGGGTCTGCCAAATACCAGCTTGATGCGCTGGAGTCGATTGAGAGGCGAGCCAAGAGGATCATCGGCAATGATGCACTTGTTGAGTCGAAGCTCCAAAGCCTTGGGCATCGCCGCCGAGTTGCTAGCCTGTCGGTTTTCTATCGTTTACATTTCGGGGAGTGTGCACTGGAATTGCACAATCTAATTCCGCCAAGTCCGTTCCATCATCGGACCACTAGACGTACGGCGTTGCGCCACCGGTACATGGTAGACATCCCACCCATACGCACAAAACGTTTTAAGAACACATTTATTATGCGTACAGCCAAGGAGTGGAATTCCTTGCCGGAGTCTGTGTTTCCAGATAGCTACAACTTAGGGGTCTTTAAGTCAAGAGTGAATAGGCTACTTCTAGGCAAGCGTGCTCCATCGTCGACCACATCATCGCTTACCATCAGGTGAGATGGTGGTCAAACGCGAGCCTATCATTAATAAAAAAAAAAAAAAAAAAAAAAACTTGTGAATGTTATTGAAATGAAAAAATACCCAATAACTTTATCTGATATAAGACGCATTCTATAACTTCACGTGTTCGAAACCACATGTTATGTCTATTGTAGATATAAACAGCTTTATAATATTGTGTGATTCCAGCACTGGACTTCGCCCAACAGACCGAACTAGCCCTACTGGAACTGCAGAAGCCGATGAACGCCGTCATAGACAGAGGGGACTCAGACGTGCAGCAGTTCTACCACGATGCCGTCGTGCTGCTCACGGGCGGCTCCGGCTTCCTCGGCAAGCAATTCGTCGAGAAGCTCTTCAGGTGAGGAAGCATCGTCCTTTAGCCCGTACAAGGTGAACCTCTCACTCATACGATTCAAACTTTTAGGAATAATATATTAATACATTTTGTGAAAGTTGTGGAATATTACTATATTAGTAATATTCCACAGCTTTCAAACAACGGTTGCATATTAGAAAATCAAAACTTTCCTGAGCAAATTTCAAAAGAACAATGTACAAATCAACAAAGTTTAAAATAACGATGGTCATTTGATCAAAAGTTCAGCTGACCAAAGTCTGGAATAACAATGTTTAAATTATTTATTACACTCTTGACCAAATCGTTTAAAAGTCAAAATGGATTACTGGATAAATGATTAATTATCGTACGTTTATTTTTGTTGCCCTTTGCAAATTGCCCTCGCATGACTGTGTTAGTGAATCATTTGGATTAGGTTAGGTTAAAACTGTGACCATCAACGCGTGAAGGCGAGCGAGCGGAGCGAGCAGATCCCCCTCTAATGTTAGTGAATCATTTGGGTTAGGTTAGGTTAGAACTGTGACCATCAACGCCAAATCCCCTTCTAATTTTAAAAGCCATTATGATTTAGGCCCCAAACCGCCCCATAAATCGATGGAAATTAGTGTTCTAACTTAACCTAACCTCAAACTTTAAACACAAATTAACATACTTATATTTACATCTAGCAAATTTATTCAGTCGTCATTTGTGATTATGTAATTTAATTTGATTAGTAATGATTTGATATTTTAAAATTACATCTAGCAATTTTTGATCAGTCATTCATTTGATTTCACATACATTGGGATTATAATTTTTTTCTGAATAAAACATTTGGTCATTTAAATTTTGTTATTTCGTTTATTGTTCTTTTGAAATTTGCTCGAGAAAGTTTTGATTTTCTAATATGCAACCCAAACAACAGCATCTAGTCCCAAACTAAGCAGAGCTCGTGGTATGAGTACTAGACAACTGATAAATATACTTATATAATATACATAATAATATATTATAGATTAATTACACCCAGACACATAACAAATGATCGTGCTCATCATACAAATATTTGTCCTGGGTGGGAATCGAACCCTCAACCTCCAGCATAGCAGTCAGGGCTACTAGACCAACAGGCCTGACAAACTTAGGAACTCTGAAATAGTGTCATACAATTAAGCAACTGAAGTCCCCGCTGCAGTCGGTATTTTTTAATAGCTGCAATCTGGTTTTTTTATATATAAACCAGTGCATGATTGTGATGCCATCTGATAGTAAGCAGTGATGCAATCTTTGATGGTGAGGTGCACTAGTTTATTGAGAGCCTATTACTCTAGCCTTGAAGACATCTGGGTCTTTCGATTAAGACTGAATAAGTTGCGGAGACAAAAACTGGTACTCTATTAGTGAATACGATACGACACAGTTCGATGGCAAAGGACCGGGCCCCAGTTGCAGGCTCGTTGGTACACGTGCGCTTCAAAGAAAGGTCAGCATAAATGACGGGGCTCGCTAGGACCGATGCCTTCCAGAGGACCTTACAACAAGCTCTTAACTTGATCCATTTTACGACCTACACTAAACTGTTAAAGGGAGGGAGCTATATAGGGTGTATGGCTCCATCCTTCTCACTCGCGTGACTGACATTAACACGTCATGGTAAGCACCCAGGGTTACGAGATTGCTTGAAAGTGTCAACGTGGATCTGTAATGCAAACAGATACTGAAGAAACACTGTGAATTTTAGTCAGTAAAAGTCTGATAATGCGTCTTTTAGGCCAGTCTCGAAATTATAAATAAATAATAAATCTATAAATCTATATTATAAAAAAAACCTTTTAAAAAAGAAAAAATACAACCGACTTCAAAGTAAAAAAAAAACACTGAAAAGTGCAAAATAACTTTAATTTCGGAAGTCGGTGTTTCTAAAATAGAAAAGTACCCCTCAGCCAAACTTAAATACCTTATAGCCAGAGTGCATCTTATGACAATTCTAATAATCCCAAACACGGTTAGACTACATTAATTTATTACAGAGTTCCGGTGCCTAACTTCAGGCTTCATCATCAGATCAGTTCGATTTATTCCCCTCTTCTTTTAGTCAGTCATCGCGTATACGTATAAACAAAGCAATTTTACTTTTACGACCGTTCTGCTGTGATCCTATGAGGAGTTCAGTTCCATATCTTCGAAGCTCATGATCAGATCATAGCAATATTTCTATGGAACCAACTCGGAAGCATAACCTTCCAATCAAAAAAAAAAAAAATTTTCAAAATCGGTTTACAATTGACCTAGAAATCGGTGAACAAATATATATATAAAAAAAAACACATTCAGCCGAACATAGAACCTCCTCCTTTTTGAAGTCGGTTAAAAATGAATAGCTGTTCGTTAGTTTCGCTAAAACTCAAAAATGGCTGGAACGATTTGGCTGATTTTGGTCTTGAAATATTCGAGATAGTCCAGGGAAGGTTTAAACGGTGAGAAAACATGGAAAAATCACAAAAAAAAATCCGAATACAACGCCATCTCTAATTGAAATGTCAATATAAAATGAATGATGCTGTTCTGGTAATGCCAGTAGATGGCGTTATCCTTACTAGTAGACGGTACGAAGTTCACCTGGTCAGCTAGTTATGAATAATAATTTGGCAAGTAACTTACTTTGTTGTTTTTTGTTTCAGGTCATGTGAAATCAAGAAAATATACTTACTGCTGAGACCAAAGAAAGGAAAGACCATTCAACAGAGATTAGCTTATATACTTCAAGATCCTGTGAGTAACTTCTTCTTCCTCTTCTTCTTCCTCTTCTTCTTCCTTCCCTGGTCTCATTAATTGGGATCAGGTTTCCTCAATTTCCTGCGCCAAGTGGGTCTATCTTGGGTTGTTAATTTTGGCAACTGGGCTTTCTTGAGGTTCCTTTATATATTTGACCACCAGGTCAATGGCGTGCGGCCTCTACCTCTTTTTTGTTCTGATAGGCGTAGAGCGGTTTGAACCACGTGGTCCTCACTACGTCTTTAGACGAGTCCATACCAACAAAGGAGATTTTCAGTCATCGGAGATTGGTGCGACGTGTTCATTTCGCACTCTATTGAGTCTAGTCACACCCTGCCACTCAGCCACCACTGCCCAGGCGGAGGGGCGACAGACAAATATTAATTAACTCTGAAAAATGTCTTCTAGGACTTTTAGCTATACTTTATATTCTTTTGTCAATTCCATCTTGTGCTGTTTTCGCTGTTTATTCTATTTGTAAACAAACACTCTATATGTCAACCTACCCACTAATAGAGGTATGCCCCGCTTGGGCGGAGCACCGCCGTGTCCTCGTGGGGGCGATCGGTGGCAGCGATCTCTCGCGCCGGGCCTTGGTACAGGCCATGGTCCGGAGCGAGGAGGAGTGGCAGGCAGTTGCCTCCTTCTGCGAAGCAGTAATGCTAGCAAAGGAGGCGGCCGATCGCGTGAGGCAACGGTCCTCATGCCCCAGCCGCCGCCGGGATTCCGATCCCGATTTCCGGCCACCGTAGGCGCGGGCTTGCGGACGGTGAGCAATGGGTGGCTCGCCGTCCGATCGTCCGGTAACCATTCGGAGCGAGCCCAAGTCGTCGACGGCGCGTGAGTGTTCCACGTGCGCCTCAAGGAGATGTCAGCAACCGTAGGGGCCCAGCAGGGTCGAAGCCTACTGGGGCCATGGGTGATGCGAAAGAGATCCCCGGGGCCCTGGAAAAAAAAATGGCAAAGAAGGAACAGGAGTGGGTTTTTAGTCAGTAAAAGTCTGACACTATCTCCCGCTCCGCCCAAGAGCAGGGGATGTCATTAGATGATTTTTCCACCCGAAAAAAAAAAGAAAAAAAAAACCTACCCACTAATAATATTTTTTTGGAAAATAGAAAACGCCTTCTACTTTTGCGGGGACAATGTTGCGCTCTGATTGAACTTACTGCTCGCTTTATAAATACATATTGCTACTATACATTCAGGCACACTCCGATTCTGTCACGCATAACTAAACTATGCATCCCTAAACAATACATTCTTGTTTTTTATTTTTATTATTTAACACTCATAAATTCATATAATATTAAGCTCGTCGTCATGCAAAATGCAGGATGTCTTCAGCATTCCAAAGGAATTGAAGATGTTGCTCAGTCTTGCAACGTTTGTTTTGGTACTACTTGTTTTCTAGAAATAGCTACTTTATGCAATTAACACATTCATAGTGCGTATAGCTAAGGAGTGGAATTCCTTGCCGGAATCTGTTTTTCCTGATGGCTACAACCCGGGAATCTTTAAGTCAAGAGTGAATAGGTTACTTCTAGGTAAGCGCGTTCCATCGTCGACCGCATCGTCGCTTTCCATCAGGTGAGTTAGCGGTCAAGCGCGAACCTATCAAGAATAAAAAAAAAAAAAAATATAAATGAGGAACTTGAGCATATAATTGTGGGTATTGCTTTTAACTATTGTCCAGTAAACTGCGCGAAGTTTATCAAAAGTTCTGATGGCGATATAATAATTTTTCATCTAGACATACGTAGCATAAATAAAAACTTTGACCAGCTTCAGTTACTGTTACAATTATCAAGGTTAATGTTGACATGGTTGTCCTGACCGAATATTGGCTTAGCAAAGTAACCAACTTACCAATACAGGATGGTTTCCGCTCTCTGGCTACTGGCCTTAATTGTTACCAAAATGATGGTGTGGTAATATAAACGAAACTTGGTCTACAGTGTACGTTATGGGAGTTGGAATTTAGGAGTGGAAGCTGTGTGGTTTGCCAACTGGATAATAAAGTATCCATAGTTGCAGTTTCAAAGTCAAAGTCAAAAAGTTTTTATTTCACATAGGCCTACATGGGTACTTATAAAACAGCTAGTGCACGGTTCCAAATTGGTCGTTTCCTATGGAGAAGAACCGGCAAGAAACTCCATGGTTACTCTTTTAAAAAAGTGGTTGTTTATAATATTTTCATATTACAGTATTAATAGACATTATGTAAGGACAGTGTAGACCAATCGATATTGTACCCAAAAGCACAATAAAAATAATCATATTAAAAAAAAAGTTAGTCGTATTAGGAAGTAACGAATTCGCGGAGTCTACAGTGTTCTCACATTCACATTATAAAAAAGAGACTATATAAAATAAGCAAGAAAAATAAATAATTACAATTATCAATAAATGACATGTCAACAAAATAAATTACTAACGAATTTATGGTGGTTGGCGTCTAATAATATAAAAAATATTGCAAAAGCAATGTGTTGGAAGACAAAAAAAAAAGTGTATATTACAACAAATGTGGAGCAGTTAATAGATACATTTACACAATATTATGAGTTACCAGGGGGCCACATGTGCAGAAGCAGTCATTGCCACACAAGCGTGTCTTCGACATAGTCTTTAACCTTGTAATACGCTTTTTTATTTAGGACACGCGGGTTTTGAACTTTCCCTCACTGAGTTCTGTCACCGCCTTTGGCAGCTTGTTATAAAAGCGTATGCTGTTTACTAAAAATGACTTGCTGGTCTTAGCTAATCTCCATTTGGGTAATACAATTTCGTGCTTACTACGCGTATTTATGTTATGAAAATCACTTCTAATTTTAAAGAGTCCTAGGTTTTTACGAACATACAAAATACTTTCTAAGATATAAAGAGAAGGCAGAGTCAGTATATCGATTTCTTAAAATTTATTTCTGAGGGACTCGCGAGGACCCATTTTATAAATAGCCCGGATTGCTCTCTTTTGTAATATGAAAATTGAGTCTACATCAGCTGCAGATCCCCACAGTAAAATGCCATAAGACATAATACTGTGGAAATAAGCATAGTAAACTAACCTAGCTGTGGCTACATCTGTCAATTGCCTTATTTTTCTTACTGCATATGCGGCTGAGCTTAATCTACCTGAAAGAGTTCTAATATGAGCGCCCCACTGCAGTTTAGAATCGATAGTTATACCTAAAAACACAGTTTCCGTAGTAACATCAAGTTTGTTGCCGTCAAGAATTAGATTGACGCCAGCTTGAGGGACATTCGGTAATGAAAATTTTATACATTTAGTTTACCGCTCCCCTTCATACAACTCCAAAGAGAATTTTTAAACCTTTTTATGTAGTTTAAATAGTGTGTTTGAAAATCTATCTCGTTGCAGAAATATTGCCCTTGTGGGGTGATCTTAACATTGACATAAGCCAGGGGTATAAGTGCGATCGGAACATTAATTATATCACTTAACGCATCACATAGGTTACTGCCACCCCATTTATTCTCTAATTGGCTCGAGAGTTGCCTACACCACACATTTTTAAAGACTACTCTGCCGGCTACCACTCTCGTTTGGGAATCGGAAATCAGTACTAATCTGATTATAAACCATTTCTGCTATCTCTATCAAATGCTTCCTCCACGCGTAAAGTTTGCTATATCGCCACGTGCTTAAATTATGCTTATAAAAATAGGTTTGGAAAAAAACAGACTTTACAATTCTATATCAAGAAGATAACGCAAATCAACGACAATAACAACATTTGTTTATATGTTAATTGCAGTTATATCCAATCACACGCAGCATATTCCAATACCTCGGCAGTGTAGAACTATTAAGCCATGGATAACTCTTGGGCTTCTTAAATGTATAAGAAATCGTGACATGCTGCATATAATCTTCAGGAAAGCGCCTGACAACTTAGTTCTTAAAACAACGTACCGTCGTTGTAGTAAGTTCTGTAATTCTCTTCTCCGGAAACTAAAAGTGGCCTACGAAAAAATTGAGCTTGAAAAAGCTCAAAACAATCAATCAATCAATCTTTATTTGTGAACATAGGTATTATTTATTTATTTATTTAAACTTCATGTACAGTAGTGGTACATAGGCGGACTTAATGCAACAAGGCATTCTCTACCAGTCAACCTTATTACAATAAAGGTCTTATATAAACATTTTAGTCGTGCTCTATGTCCTACCAATGACATCGGTGTACAAATATATTAGTCTTTTAGTAAGTAATAAGTCTGAATCCATACAATGCAATGTCAAATTATAGTAAATAATGTCAATGAATATAATATTAAAAACAAATAAATTATAATCAATTTCAAATACATGACAATGGTAATAGTAAATGGCTGGTAATGTCATAGATTATCATTTAAAAATTCTTGAATAGAGTATTAAGTCTTATTCATTAGAAACAACAATAATCTACATTTGAATTTGCGGACATTATCTTCATTTCTTATACATTTTGGTAATTTATTTTAGACCCTTGGAGCTATTACAAAAATACTGTTTCTGTATAATGCAGTATAAGATCCTACAGTTTTGTAATTGATCACAACGGCGCTGACTAGTCACTCGAGCAAACTTATGTAGGTTTATTTTGACGAACATCGATGTTTCATAGATGTACAATGATGGCTGGTTAATATCTTCGTATTTTTAAAAAACAGTTTGTTGCTGTCTGTTGTCTGCAAATTATATACGGCTCTTATGCACCTTTTGTGGCATTTAAATACTATATCTTTACCCGTGGCATTTCCCCAAATTATGATTCCATATCTCAATATTAATTCTACTAAACCATGATACGCTGTTAAAACTGTTGTTCGATTGGTCGTTTTACTTAACATGTGCAAGGTATAGGAAAGTTGGTTTAGCTTACTGCTTAGATGGTCTTTTTACAATTAATATCACCGACCCTATCAGAACATGCTCCAGCCCTTCTGAGCTATTAGGAATAGATGTAAGTCCCTGGTTCTCCATAGATCAAGTCTGTGAGTACTTTACCAACATAGGAAGTAACTTGGCAGTGAATATATTATCCCACTCTCCTCTACCTACAATCACTGAAATGGATCTCTCCACTTTGAAAACTTTTCAGCCGTCCTCTGCCAGTCTTCCCTCGTTGAACTATCCTGCTGTTTTAGAAGTAGATCACGCAAAAGTTGAGTCTCTTGTGTTGCAATTGCCAAACTACTGTGCCATTGGATGGGACGGTATACCTCCCGCGCTACTGAAGAGTTCCTGGCCTTGGTGTCGCCACTCACTTACATTTTCAATCTTTGCCTTCGTACCGTATGGTGTCGGACGTAAAGAATAGCACCATCCCATTTCTTCCCGTGGGTGTCGTAAGAGGCGACTAAGGGACATTTTTGAGACTGTTAAGCACCCCAGGTCACCGCGTGGTGGCGGGTAAACCACCAGCAACAGCATTCCCAAAGAGGGTTAGTGTCAGGCAGGCGGCCGACTGTAAAACAGTAGCCATATCTCTTACAACATGACGAGTATAAATGGAATGCGCGATAGGGTTAGGGCGTACCCCACAGGCGACGCGCAGGGGCAGCACCCGGCTCCTGTGGGAAATGGACTAGGGTTGTTGCACCATCCCGGGCGGGGGCAACGTAAGAAGCTAGCTCGGGAAATGAGATTGAGGTATGCAAGTTGGAATGTAGGAACAATGACTGGAAGGGCCAGAGAGTTAGCGGATGTATTAAAAAGAAGACGAATAAACGTGGCGTGTTTACAAGAAACTAAATGGAGAGGAACAAAAGCGAGAGAAATTGGTGAGGGATATAAGTTTTATTACTGTGGAAGTGATGGTAAAAGAAATGGTGTAGGAATAGTGTTAGACAGCAAATTGAAAGAAAGCGTGATGGAAGTACAAAGGATTAATGATAGGCTCATAGTTGTGAAGATTATGTTAGAGAATGTAATGTTGAATGTAGTTAGTGTGTATGCACCACAAGTAGGATGCGATGAAACGGTGAAAGAGAAGTTTTGGGAGGATTTTGATAGAGCTTTAATGGCCATCTCTGTACATGAGGAATTGATTGTTGGAGGTGACTTTAATGGACATGTAGGAAGAATGAGAGGTGTTTATGAAAGAGTACATGGTGGATGGGGTTTTGGAAGTCCGAACAGTGAAGGGGAGACGCTGCTGCAATCCGCTACTGCATTTGACCTGGCAGTAGCCAATACTTGGTTCCAGAAAGGAGACGAACACCTGGTCACGTACAAAAGCGGTAACCACAAGACGCAAATAGATTATTTCCTGGTTAGGCGTAACCAACTAAAGCACGTCAAAGACTGCAAAGTGCTGCCAGGAGAAGACCTAGTCTCACAGCACAGGCTCCTGGTTATGGTGTCAGTAGTCAAGACACATAACAAAAAAAGCAAAGAGCGTCCTCCTCCTAAAATAAAATGGCATATGCTAGAGAAGAGTGACTGTGCGAAGAAATTGAGAGAGCGAGTGGTGGACAAAATGATAGAAATGGGAGACATGAATGATCGAAGTATAAATGAAAGCTGGAATGAGATTGCTGAGTGTATCAGACATGCAGCGAAAGATATTTTGGGAGAGACGAGAGGAAAGGGTACAATAGATAGGGATACATGGTGGTGGTCGATAGATATACAGAATGTGTTGAAAGAAAAAAAGAGGAAATTTAAGGAATGGCAGCGCATAGATCCGGAAAACACTAGCTTAAAGTCTGCAAAAAAAAGTGAATATGATGCTTTAAAGAAAAAAGCCAAGAAAGCCGTGGCAATAGCGAGAGCAAAAGCACAGGACAAACTATACGATATACTAGATAGTCCGGCAGGCCAGAAAGATCTATACCGGCTTGCTAGAGCAAGAGAGAGAAATGCGAGAGATGTTTGTCAGATAAGATGTATAAGGGATGAAACTGGAATGATTCTATCAGAAGATAGTAAAATCAAAGAGAGGTGGAAGGACTATTTTGAAAGACTGATGAATGAGGAAAACAACTGGAATGGGATTTTAGAGAGCAAACCAGTGAACGTGGGTTTAGTGAGAATGATTAGTATGGATGAAGTCAGAATAGCTATAAATGGAATGAAGAATGGTAAGGCAATTGGTCCAGACGGAATACCAGTTGAAGTGTGGAAGTTGCTGCGAGTGGATGGATGGATGTGGTTAGCTTTGTTCTTCAATAAGTTGTTGCAGGAAGAAGCCATACCTGATGAGTGGTGCAACAGTTCCCTGGTGCCCATCTTTAAAAACAAGGGTGATGTGCTTGAATGCAACAATTATAGAGGAATAAAGCTAATGTCACATACTATGAAAGCCTGGGAGAAAGTTATTGAAAGGAGGCTAAGAGAAGAGAGTGAAATTTCACAGAACCAATTCGGTTTTATGCCTGGTCGGGGTACAACGGATGCCATTTTTGCTATACGCCAGCTGTGCGAGAAATACAGAGGTGCGCATAAAAACTTGCACATGGTATTCGTTGACCTCGAAAAGGCATATGACCGGGTACCTCGTGAGGTTCTGTGGTGGGCCCTTAAGGAGAAAGGTGTGCCTGGGAAGTATGTGCAGTTGATCCGAGCGATGTACAGCCAATGCAGTACCCAAGTCCGGTCTGCAGTGGGCAACACTGGCAGCTTCAGTGTGGCTGTCGGCTTACATCAAGGGTCGGCCCTCAGCCCTTACCTCTTCCTGATGATAATGGACGCTCTGACGTCGGGCATCCAGGAAGAGGCTCCCTGGTGTATGCTGTTTGCCGATGACATTGTGCTGGTTGCCGAGAGTGGCCTAGAGGTCCAGAGCAAATTGGAGGTGTGGTGGCACAGACTGGAGAGTGTTGGCTTAAAATTGAGCAGAACGAAAACCGAGTACTTGTTCTGTGATTTCGGTGGTCTCTCCGGTCCTATGCCCTTAGCTCTCGCTGGAACGCCCATACCAATCTGCTCCGACTTTCGGTACCTCGGGTCGCTTATCCAAGGAGATGGCGAGGTAGATCGAGACGTATCAAATCGGATCAATTCAGGATGGATGAAATGGCGACAGGTCACTGGAACAATTTGTGACCCACGGATGCCCCCCAAGTTGAAGGGTAAAATCTACAAGTCCGTGATAAGACCTGTCATACTGTATGGATCAGAATGTTGGGCTGTGAAAAAGACGGATGAAAAAAGATTGCATGTAGCGGAGATGAGAATGTTGAGATGGATGTGTGGTGTGACGAGAATGGATAAAGTGAGAAATGAGTATATTAGAGGAAGTTTGAAAGTGGCGCCAGTGACTGAAAAGTTGAAAGGGAATCGTTTGTCTTGGTATGGTCATGTAAAGAGGAGAGATGAAACGCATGTTACTAAAAGAGTTATGAGTATACATGTGGATGGGTGGAGAGGGAGAGGGAGGCCAAAGAAAAGATGGATGGATTGTGTGAACAGTGATATGAAAGAAAAGGAAGTTAGTGATAGCATGACGGTTGACAGGATAGAATGGAAGAAAAAAACATGTTGTGCCGACCCCAAATAAGATGGGACAAGGGCAGGAAGATGATGATGCCTTCGTACGGGAGTCCTAAAAAGGCCATAGTTCATCCGATTCACAAGGGGGGAGTGTTGTAATAACTGTTTCAGTAACTATAGACCCATATCGGCTTTGCTTGGTCTCTCCAAAATCTTGGAGAGGATTCTAAATAAGTGTCTTGGAGACTTTCTAAATAAATTTCATCTTCTAGCTGGTAACCAATATGGCTTCCGGACTAGTGTATCAACTGAGGATGCCGTACTGGATCTCACACAAGCCACTGCTGATAATCTTGAGAGCAAAATGATATGTCTCGGAATATTTTTGGATGTTTCCAAGGCGTTCAATACAGTTTCTGTTCCCCTACTTAATTGAAAGTTAGAATACCTTACCGTGGCATTACACTCGAGATTTTTAAGGATTATTTAAGAAATCGGAAAAAGCAAATTAATATTGACACTTACCTCAGCGATGAAACTCTTGTGACATATGGCGTACCTCAAGGTAATATTTTGGGTCCCTTGTTATTCCTCATATATGTACTCGTAAATGACCCCTGCAATATGAATCTTCCCAATTGTCAATGATATTCGTATGTGGATGATACAGCGATTCTTGCTTGTATTCGCACCTGGAACATTGTCAAGTCAAATGCAGAATCGGCGCTTTCTAAAGTTATAGCTTGGCTTCATGCAAATATTCTCACACTCAACGTTCAGAAAACCGTTTATATTCCACTTGCAATTCGGCGTAACTCCTGGCCGTACCATTCATTCTCCTTGACAGTTCACACATGTTCTACCAGCTCTGCCTCCTATCTGTGTCCAGCGTTCACAAGAACCGATAGTGTTAGATACCTGGGTGTCCAAATAGACGTCGGATTGCGATGGGATAAACGACTTTAAGCTCTTATCTCACGAACAATGTGACTTATACACATCTTCAAGTCGCTCAGAGTGTCTACAAACCGTGATACCTTAAGGATAATTTATCTTGCACTGAGCCAATCAATCCTAGGATATTGTATTTCCGTGTGGGGCGGTGTTACAAAAACTAACTTTCTTGGTGTTGAACGAGCCCAGCGAGCCGTACTTAAAGTCATGACCAGGAAACCTTTCAGACATCCAATGACGGATTTATATTCTGACTACGAAGTATTGTCAGTTCGAAAACTCTACGTGCTTCAGTTAATGCTCAGAACACACACTAGATTACCCGCTAGGTACCGACACTAATAAACGAAACCCTTCCACGTTCACACAGCTTAAAACTAAGTTTGCAATCAACCAGTACAGGTATCGGTACTTTTTTCTTTTACCTACTAGGTACTAGGTAAAAGAAAAAATAAAATAAAATAGGTTTACATTTAAAAAAAAAACGCGTACGCAAAGCGATCCCTACTCTTTCGCCGAGCACTCAAGATCCGTGCCGATACCTGTACTGCATATTATCTACCCACATATATAATAAAATTCATAAACAGCTTGGCATACAGGATCTCAACAAACACACACTGAAATGTAAGGTCACTAAGTGGCTTCTACACCAGGACTATTCTCACACGGAATCGCTACTCACCTACATCACTTAGAAAATAATATTCTGGAAATATTCCACCCACACAAAATAATTAAAAATTTTATGGTTGTTATTAATTCATTATTATTTATTATTATATTGATTGTAATTAATTTATTTAAGAGTTTTTTTTAATCATTTAAGAGCCCTCATTGTAAAAGACGATTTCCTACTCATTAGTTGCATAAATAAAGCAAATCTTGGTCGAAAACTGTCTCTCAAAATACAGGTAGCCCTAGTTTGAGAGGCAGGGTGATGTGGATGAGTGGGTAACGAGCAATAAACAAACTAATCTGGACAGAACAGATGGTTGGTGGGGCCGAATGGTTCTGGAGTGGCGACCGCGTACCAGAAGACACTGCGTTGGTTGGCCTCCTACAAGGTGGTTCGATAACTTGGTGAGGGTTGCGGGAATCCGATGGATACGTGACGTACAAGTCCGGTCATGTGATGATACTTAGAGAAGACCTGTGTCACAGTAGGACATCTTTCGACTGAAATCATTTCTTGTTCGTTTCCAGTTGTATGATACTCTACGTGAGAAGAAGCCCGACTTCGTCGGCCGCATCGTGCCGGTGGAAGGAGACGTGGCGGAGCTCAAGCTTGGCCTCACTGACAAGGACTGGGACAACATCACGAAGGAGGTTAGTACAACTGCTCCAGTTTACGGTGAAAGCTGCGAGCTCGAGAGGGTTATTTTGTTGTTAGTGGAATGTTCAATTTTAGCAAATGCTTCTCTTCTCCTACACTTTCTTTTCTTCTTTTCTCTACTCTTCATCTTCTTTTTACTTTTTCTTGCCTTAATAATGCTTCCATATACGATAAGTAGTTTAATTGGCTGTTGCTTTCTTAAAGTCTATATGTAAATTCAACAGCGGTGTATAGTAAGTCATATTTCGGTGGCAACGTGGTAACAGTTTGAACTTGTGCTACGCTAGGCTTGTATAAGGCTGTTTCAATAACATACGAGGCCAGCTTATATTGGTTCTGACCACAGATGTGCTCACTAATGGCTCTGTACAAATTTTCAGGTGAACATAATAGTCCACATGGCAGCTACCGTGAACTTCCTAGAGCCGCTCCACATCGCAGGGATCACCAATGTGAGAGGAACCAGAGAGGTGCTCGAGTTGGGCAAGCAGTGTCACAACCTTAAGTAAGTTCACAACATTCAGTTTAATCATTATAATGCGTATCTACTTTTTTGATCTAGATACAGTAATCCTTTAAAAGCGTTTATTCCTCATGGAGGGGGTCAAGCGCTCCAATTTTGAAACTGTACCAAATGAATTGCATCAAAAATATTCCACGAAACGCACCATTCAAATGCGCAAAGGAAATCAATTTAAAACCTCATAATTTTATTCGGGTTGGTTCTGTTCTCCGCACTCATACAATGATATATCATTGACCGATTACCCGATAACCATATGGCAATATTCATTACGTCTAGACAATGTGATAAATAAGGAAGTTAAGTTCTTTACGTTACCCTAAGTAGCTTGTCATTACTCAAAATGCCCAAGTATTATGAAAAATACTCCAATTCATTACTTTAAAGTCACTGTTAATATAGTTTTAGATGCACAATAATCGTGGATAACACTTTCAAAGATAGATAATGTGTTCGGATTCACTTTGTTGAAGAATTCACAGTTCATAGTTGAGTTTAATTATTTTTAAATATAAATTTAGCAGGAGCACAGTCAAAAGCAATGTTTACGTGCCAGCGCCATCTGGCGTACTACGAGTACTACAGTAACGAGTACTCGTTACTGATCCGCACGGATAGAGCCCCATATTTTTTTGTATTAATTAAAAAGTAGGAGGGTATACAAGTAGATTACATGGAGCGACTACCGTATCTGATCCTTGTGGCCTGAGTGCTAAGTATGGTACTCCCTCTCGCACCAGTCAGAGTGGGACGAGTTGTTGTAAGATTCCTGTACATACAAATACCATGTTAGTATAATCGTATTTGGCACTAAAGATGATGCCACTGACTAATATTATGTTCTACTTCACAGACTCCTAAGCCACATTTCAACGGCCTTCGCCCACGCAACTGTGCCCAGAATAGAGAGTGACATCAAGGAGCAGTTCTACCCATGCCCCGTGCCTCCAGACGTTTTTCTCGACATGATAGCCACCATTGACGAAAAAAGGCTTACTAGTATGACACCTGCGTAAGTCTACGGCAACATAGTCATTAGTGACTGTCAGTTCAGCTCTGGTACCTAAATAAAACTAGCGGAATCTTGGCGTACTATAAAACTTTCAGTGCCGAGGACTACGTTGTACAGTAATTTAAAAAAATATATAATTAAGCCCAGCACAACAAACAAAACAAACTAAAAGTCCAACAGTAAACAGACACACACAAACTCACAAACACAGCCTCACATATAAACAACAACAGAACACACAAACACAAAACATAACATAAAAATGATGTTGTCAGCATATTTAGAGTTGAATTGTTGACTTGTGTTTAGGCCCAGTAATGAACACAAGTCAAGAATTGTTACGAATAATAACGACTCAGGAGCTGTGTGGGTACTGAAACAAATTATTTGTACGTAGGGTCGTAGCTATTTGGCACTGAAAATTCTCTGCTTCCGAAGAAAAAGATGTTATTAGTACTGCGTGGTAAACATTACATGAACATCTTTTTTCTTAAAATGCATTTGGTTTCGCAGTTTAATAAAAGATTGGCCGAACACCTACACATTTACGAAGGCGATCACGGAGGAGTTGGTGCGCACAAGTGCCGGCGACCTGCCCGTCTGCATAGTGAAGCCGCCCGTAGGTAATCGTACAACTTTATTATTACACTGTGTAGTCAAACTGCGCGTAGGTGCATGCCCAAGGCGCCGTACCTAATCTTATACATTCGCTACGAGCTTATATACTCAAATTGGCCGTACGTGACCTTATAGATTCACTACTGTCTTACATAATTATCTACAGGTAATAACATAATTTACGTAATTTTATAGCTTCCAGTAATTTTTTCAATGGAGTATTAAGTAAATTTGTCAATGGAGTATTAGTGAAACATTAGTGAACCGTGGAATAATATAAAAAATATCAGTAGGATGCCGATCAGAGTAAGAATCCTTTAGAGAACATTCGTGTAGGTAATGCACTCATTACCCATACAAATGTTCTCTAAAGGATTCTCACTACACGAGAAACGACACACACTACACGGCACGAGGAATAAACAAACTATTTAAAATCATGCAGCTTATTCTGATGTAGGCTTGCTCGGCCCTGCTCATCCGTAAGATAGTATTACCCACGTGGCTGCCGACAGAGAAAAGGGGACCAAGTCTGTGCGGTTGCAGTTTTTGTCTGTTCGGCTCACGTGTTCTCAGCCCAGACTCTGTCAATCGGTGTGACGTAATACACCGCTGTCGTCCCGTTGTCAAGCTGGCTTCCGTACTATTGACTTCACCTATACATTAATTAAATTAATTATTTTCTTTATTAATTGCAGTGGGTTGCTCTTTTACTGAGCCGTCACCAGGGTGGATAGACCGTGAAACGATCTTGTCTTCAGTTCTTGGGGTAGGTATCTGCAAATATAAAATTATAATCATCATCACTCAGTGATCGTCATCAATGTGTAAAAATTGGTGAATATACCAGTTCTGATCTTAGAAATAGCTGTTTTGGCATTCCGCAAGGTAGCATTTTGGGGCCCACATTATTTTTAATCTACATAAATGAACTATGCAGCCTGTCGCTCCAAAATGGTGTTATAATGTCATATGCGGATGACACTGCTCTATTGTTTTCAGGTAAGTCAAAAGTTGAGGTGTATGAATACGCTCAAAATGGTTTTGACATTGTTACTAAGTGGCTCCAGAAAAATCTCCTAACATTAAACGCAGATAAAACAAATTACATTTTATTTACAATGAAAAATGCTAACATACCGCTTAATAACCTAAACATTCACGCACATATTAACTGCACGTATGCTGACACTGCATGCTCTTGCCCGACTTTAGCCAAAGCTGACAATTTAAAATATCTAGGTGTCACGATTGACTCAAATCTGAATTTCCGTAAACATATCGAGTTACTGTGTACGAGAGTGCGCAAATTAATATATGTTTTTAAAAATTTACGTAACATAGCCGATTACAATTTAATTAAACAGGTCTATTTAGCTTTGTGTCAATCCATCCTTACATATTGCATAACTTCTTGGGGTGGTGCGGCCAAAACAATTTTACTCCCGTTAGAGCGTGCTCAAAGAGCAATTCTCAAGGTTGCTACCTTTCGCCCTTTTAGATTTCCTTCGCACCAGCTCTACATAGCATGCAATGTGCTAACAGTGCGGCAATTATTTATCTTAAACATAGTACTACACCAGCATGCGGCACTTCCTTTTGACCCTCTACCTTCTGACAAGAGAAGGAAGGACTTGGTTTGCATAAAGCCTCAAACCAGACATGCCTTTACTAAGCGTTTTTACGTATTCTTAGGACCATTTCTATATAATAGGCTTAACAAAGTACTAAGTTTCTATAGTGTAAGGTATAAAAAATGTAGTAAGAATTTGTCAGAATATTTAGTGAAACTCAATTACACAGACACAGAACAACTTCTAGAAATTTTGGCATAATGTTATCTGATCTCCTCGTTTGTGTTTATTTTTGTATAATTTCATAGACATAATTTTAAGTATTAATGTACTATAAGCTTATTTTCATAATTGTTTATTATAATAGAATATAATTTATTAAAATAGTTTTACTGTAACTTTAAATTTTACTGTCGCAATGAAACTGGACTGTAAAGTGATGGCCTGAAACACAGGTTTAAATTAACCTAGATCGGGCAGTCCACTATCAAACATTGCTATTCCGAACCACGATTAATTGCACCTTCAATAATATTTTAGTTTTAGTATATTTTTAGGCACTATAATTGTATGGGAAACCTTGTTACTGTTGGCTTAATGTTAATTTTTTGTAAACGTTAATTGAATAAATTTTATTATTTATTATTATCTTCCTGCCCTCGTCCTATGTCACTTGAGGTCGACGGAACACGTTTTTTCCTTCCTTTCTATTCTGTCAGCCGTCACACTCCTCATGCAATCGATCCGTCTTTTCTTTGGCCTCCCTATCCCTCTCCAGCCATATACATGTATATATACTTGTTAATAACATCCCTCCTCTTCCCATAGACTACTCCTTACCCTAGTAGTCTACATATCAAAATGTTTGGTCACCACGGTTACCAGGTTGATGTCTTGTATTTTGATTTTTGGGAATAGTCTGATAGGGTCAATAATGATATTTTGCGTGCGAAACTATGTGCTATCGGTTTTAAACCTAGTCTCTTGCAGCTCCTGGCTGACTAATTCCACGATAGCCCGCAGTTTATCAGGCTAGTCATCTGTGAGTGCAAACTCTATCATACATGTTCCGGAGTATGTCAAGGGTCAATCCTAGGACCACTTCTATTCTTAATAACGGTTAACGATCTTCTATCAATTATTTCAATTATCAATTATTCTTTGGCTGATAAGTTAGAATAATGATTGTGTAATTATTTACTAAAAAACATGGAAGGCAGCCCTTTCAATCGCAGCGGGTTGACGCAACGCAGTCCTTCATCAAAACTGTAGGTGTTGAACTGTTGGTAGCAGCCCGACGCAGCCCCAACTACTAACACGTGACCAAGCCAGAAAGGCGAGAAAATGGAGGCAATACCGACTCCCGAGATTCAAAACTGGAAAAGCTCCATTGACTAGTGCCTACAAGAAGTATGCAGTATTGCGACCGATGGTAAGCTTAACTCTGATCAGAAACACAAAATAAATTCTCTTTGCCGTAAGGTTGGATATGGAGTCTCGCAAATGGCTGTTCAATACCAGTCATTAAAACAGTCTTCCTACAGGACCCATGACTCCCTAAACCTTTTGACTGAAGAAAGAAATTTAATGGACTGTATTATGGAGATGAAAGAAGCGATCGACAAATCTTGTGCCCTACAGGCGTCAACTGCACCAACATCTTTTGCAGATATGGTGAAGAAAGGGTCTAATAGTTTTGTTCGTCTTAACTCCTTTAGCTCCGTGGTGATTTACCCTCGTGACTACTCAAAGACCAGTGATGAAACTAAAAACATTGTCCAAAAAATTATTTGCCCTGGCGAAATGAAGTTAAAAGTCCGAGGCATACGCAAAATTGGAAAAGGAGGACTCATCATCAGCATGGAGACCAAGGAGGACCTGGATAAGCTCAAGCAATCGGTCCAACTTGCCTCGCTATCTCATACCGTCGACGAACCTCAAAAGCGCAAACCACCCATAATAGTGATTGGAATTCGTGCTTCAATGGCTGAAAACGAGGTTTACGAATGTATTTTTGAACAAAATTTGGCCGACAAACTTCCGACTATGTCTAGAGATACATTTTCTACCTCAATAAAACTTAGCCACAAATCTGGCAGAAAAGAATCTGAGAATTGCAATTACATCTTAGAAGTTCCCGCCCAAATCCGTAAGACTGAATCCAAATCCTGTGAATCACACAGGACCGGTTATTCATTAATTGGACATCCTGCCCGGTACGAGACTTCACACTGGTAACATGATGTTACAAATGCCAGCAGTACGATCACGCTGCTAAGACATGCAAAGTTGCAACCCCATCATGCGGCCATTGCGGTGAAGAAGGGCACACCATACAAGATTGCACAAAAAAAGGCGACCCGCCTAAATGCGCAACATGTTTGCGCTTCAAAAAACCTGCCAAACACAAGAAAGCAGATCCAAAGTGTCTTGCTAAAATAGCTGCTGAACAAAGGTATATAAATTCGATAGATTATGAAGGCGCCTAAGAGCGCCACATATATTTTTTTTATACTTTAGGCTTAATTTTTACTGTTTTTTAACTCTTCGTATTACTTATTATTAGTGTAATGGATACTAACTTAATTATCGACATAGATAATGCATTTGTACCCGTTTCAAAGGACATGTGAAGTTGAGGACTGCAAACAATATTTTTCCGATTATGTAAAGCCACTATATATACTAACTCAAAACATTTGCAGTATTTATAAGCATATAGATAGCTTTAACATTTTTCTTCAAAGACTTAGCTTAGATTGTGATATAATAGTGCTTACCGAATGCTGGCTATCTAATCGCCAAGATAACCTCCCGGTATTACCGGGTTATAAATTATTCTGTACTAACATACACAATAATCAAAATGATGGTGTAGTTGTCTATTCCAAGGAATCATTAATGGTCACAGTAGAGGAACCTAACCTCCGAGACTGTATGTGTAATTGTTTGATAATTAAAATCGGTGCAAACACGAATAATCGCTATGTATAGATCCCCTGCCGCTAGAAACTCAGAATCGTTTCACGCTTCCTTGAACCAGATTCTTCAGGACCTAAACTCTTTTAAGAATGTTATATTAACGGGTGACATAAATATAAACATTAACTCTGAAATCTGTGACTCACGAACCCAAGAATACCTTAATATCTGCTCATACTATGGTTATCTTTCGGCACACACTCTGCCGACCCATCAAAGCGGTTCCTGCCTTGATCATATGATTATCAAATCCAGCTAACCATATGTTACTAACTCGTCAATTACCGACCATCATGCTGTTCTACTAACCCTAAACGCTGCCTAAGCTAACTCGTCCCCAGACCAAAACGCAATTAAACACAAACAAACTCGAACATGATTTATGCAACCTTGACTCTAGCCCAGTTTACAATTTAACTGACGCGGATTTTGCTTTATTACATAGTACAGCTGTTATTACAGTAAACACAACATTTTTATAATTTAAAACCTTGGATTACTCCTGGCCTAATTCGAATTACGATAAAAATGAATTAAAAAGTGCAGGAAATAATTGCAAACGTCTTTGGAAACATATTAAAAACGTCACTTATATGACAAAACGACGTGAATCAAATCCGAGTTTACTGCTACTAATTCTTCGCCACTCTTGTCAGCTAACCATGTTAACAACTACTTCGTCAATGTCGGGAAAACTCTTGCTGAACAGATTTCAAAACATTGCTACGTTCAACATCTTTCCCCAAATATGCGTGATAACTGTCCCCTAAAATCTTTTGGCTTGCTAAACACTGACGAAGACGAAATTACTCGAATAATTTGTGCTCTCAAGGACGACAGTGCGGTGGGCTAGGATAATATTAGCAGTAAGATCCTTAAACAATTTAAGCATATCCTGGTACCTCCCTTAACACATATATATTTCATCTCTGTTTTTCTGAAGGTATTTTCCCTAAATGCTTGAAAAAGCAGTTGTAGTCCTATCTTTAAATCCGGAAACAAAGAGTAAGTTAATAATTATGGGCCAATATCGTTACTTACATTTAAAATACTAGAGAAAATTGTTAACAGCAGACTAGTTAACTATTTAGAGAAAAATAATTTTCTATCATCTTCGCAATTTGGTTTTCGTGCCAAGCTATCCACAGCCGACGCGGTGCGCAACTTGACCGATCATGTCTCCGTGGAACTTGCTAAAGGAAACCAGATCCTAGGGGTTTTCCTTGACCTCGCGAAGGCCTTCGATACGGTATCTGTTTTTATACTCCTAAACAAGTTAGAGGCCATGGGAATTAGGGAAACGCCGCTAAAACTTTTAGGCGACTACTCAGACGATCGATACCAATATATTAGAATTGACGACCACTGGCATGAACAAAAAAACACTAGTTTTGGTGTTCCCCAGGGAAGCATTCTGAGCCCAACCCTATTCTTGATTCATATTAATAATTTGTGTAATAAAAGGCAAAATTATTTCATATGCTGACGACACAGCCTTAATTTTTTCCGCTAAAACCAGCAGTGAATTATATGAATACGCTCAATTTGGTTTAATCAATGTGACTAATTGGCTTCAAAGCAATTTACTAACAATAAATGCTGACAAGACTACAGTCAGTACATGTAATTGTCCTTTAATCCTTAAAACATGCGATATTAAATATCTCGGGGTCATAATTGACAAAACACTCCTTTAGACCTCATATTGAAAGTTTAGATAAAAGAGTGCGAAAATTAATTTATATTTTTTTTTTTTAATTGCGAGCAATTGCAGACTCAAAATTGATCACCCAAGTTTATTTGGCACTCGGACAATCTATAATTCAATACTGTAATACCTCATGGGGTGGAGCACCAAAAATTTATTTGTTACCTCTTGAAAGAGCTCAGAGAGCCATTATAAAAGTAGCCAATTTTCATCCATTCCTCTATCCTACAGATTTGCTATACAAGTCCTGCAACGTACTGACTGTTTGCCAGCTTTTCATCACGCGTCTGGTATTAAAACATCACACTATGCTTCCCTTCTACCCTGAAATGACTAATAAGTGACGGAATGATATTGTATGCAATTCCAATACTTTTTCAAAATATGTCTTTTTAAAAAGGTATTTCACATTTTTAGGCCCATTTTTGTACAATAGATTAAATAGAAAATTAGGTTTGTATAAATTAAATTATTATAGCTGTAAAAAGATTATTGTGCAATAGTTACTCAGTATCTCTTACGGAGACAGAAGATGTCCTTTTGGTTTGTAAATAAAACATGCTTTTAGATAATTAAATTTAGGTTATTTAATATAGTGAATTTAGTGATTTTTAATTTATTATTTCTTAGGTTCTTAGTACTTTTTAGCCTGACATACAGGTCCAATCTAGTTCAGGCAAAAATACAATGTATGCTTTATACTGACTGGCCTGTTGGTCTTGTGGTTAGTGACCCTGACTGCTATCCCGGAGGTCGTGGGTTCGATTCCCACCCAGGACAAATGTTTGTGTGATGAGCACAATCATTTGTTCTGTGTCTGGGTGTAATTTATCTGTATTATGTATGTATTTAGAAATATTTAAGTATTTTATCAGTTGTCTAGTACTCATAACACAAGCTCTGCTTAGCTTGGGACTAGACGGCGTTGTGTGATAGTTGTGGAAAAAAAAATGTTTTTATGTATCTTTCAATTTGCCACTTTTATTAAATAAACGATGTTCTATTCTATTCTATTCATCATGCCAAAAGTTTACTGTTTGCAGAAGATTTTAGACCAGGTATTGATGAATCAGTAAAGACGATTCTGTTTTAATTCCAGTATGTACTCGGGGTGGGCTTAGGCGTGATACACGTTCTTGCAGGAGCAAAGGACGTGACGGTGTCGTTCGCACCAGTAGACTACGTGAACAACGCCATAATAGCTGCCGGCTGGGACTCGGTACAGAACCGCCAGCTGTGGGGTGGAGACGTCCCCATATACACCGTCAGCAGCTCGCGTTCCGGCATAAAGTGGGGTAAGTACTAACAACAGCTGAATTTAAGCGCGTAAAACTGAAAAGAGTTCGGTACTCATCATCACACCATCTTACCACCTCGTATATCTTTGGTGGGAAAGCACCCCAACATAGTTTGTGATATTTTAACGAACCTGAAACCGTACCTGTCACAAATATGCGTGGCAAGTAATATCACACAGGGATCTATTTTGAAGCGCCCTCTTTACGAGTGAAAGTCTCGCGGCAACATCATCTGGAGACTGAGAAATCTGATCTTTTTTTCTTTAAAATCAAAATCAAAAAATCAAAAGCATTTTATTTCAAATAAATCATTTACAGGTACTTTTGAAATGTCAAGAAGTCAGTCAGTTAGAAAAAAAATCCAACTAACTCTATGGAGAAGAATGTGCAAGAAACTCCATGGACACTCTTTTCAAACATTTTATACATACAAATATCTCGGTTACATGTTTCTTGACGCTACTATCATGTGTGAACAATGTAAATAAAGTAAAAATAAAAACAAAATATAGTTATTAAAATAGCAACTGGCAGCTAAGAGATGACCAGTCTCAACTGACAGCACCCGTTCACGGATATGACACGAATATTAGCACCACTCAGCTCAACTATTTTGAAGGTAACCGAATGATCCAACACACGAGCCACCATCAGTGAGACATTTGAGTGAGCATGACAAACAGTAAACTGCCATGCTCATTTATGTCAAACAAGTCCAATAATAACTTATAAACAAAAATAGCTCCTATCGGCTCAGATGCCAAAATGAAAAAGAAAATAGCTCCATGGTACTCAAATTTACAAATTGAAAAAAAAAAATGCTTCTACATTATACAATACTATAATAGTTTCAAATTTCAAAAACATAAAAAAAAATTCCAAGTTAATCAATTTGTACAACCTAGTGCATTTTTATCTTGAATATAATCCTCCAACTTATATATGCTTGCCTGCATAGTGTGCGTTTAATACAATATTTAAATTTCGTTTGATTGAGTTCTAATATTTGGGGAGGTATTTTATTATAACATTTCAAACAGTACCCCATGAAAGAAGAGGCTACTTTGACCAGTCTGAAACCTGGTTGAATTAATTGGTCCCTATTTCTTGTAACATAATTATGTCTATCGCCTCTTTTGCTAAAAATATGAATTGTTTTTCTAACGTACATGATGTTTTTAATATATTGACAAGGCACCATCATTATGTTAATATCCGTAAACAGTTCCCTTAGAGAATCGCACCGGCGGAGATTGTAAATAGCTCTGACAGCTCTTTTCTGTCGAATAAAAATTGAGTCGATGTCTGCAGCCCGTCCCCATAGTAAGATTGATGATATGACATCATCATCATCATCATTTCAACCGAAAGACGTCCACTGTCGGTCTGTCCATATGACATGATACTATGAAAATAACTAAAATAGACTAGTCTAGCGGTACCAACATCCGTAAATTGGCAGATTTTTCTAACAGCATATGCAGCTGAGCTAAGCTTTCAGAGACACGGGGGGTCTAAAAAGGTCACTTTAGCAGAATCGTATAGGAAAATAATATGAATCATGTTAAAAATCGCAAAATGGTCACGAATTGTCAGTTCATATTACTATACGTAAGCAATATTCATATTATTATGATTCATATTCTGCAATTCATCTATTTGACAGTTTTTTTTTTTGACAGCAAATTCATAAAAGGGTTCTCTTATTATGAATCGCTTTAGAGTTCCAGATCGGAAGTCCATCAGACGTGTCTCGTGAATGAGAAAAACAACTAGAATGGGATTTTAGAGAATAAACCAGTAAATGTGAGATTGGTGAGAATGAATTTTACGGAATCAATTAAGTTTTATACCTACTACGGATGCCATATTTTTCACTATACGCCAGTTGTGCTAAAAATACCTATTGAGGTGCGCAAAAACTTGCACATGGTAAGTATTCGTTGACCTCGAAAGGCATACGACCGGGTACCTCGTGAGGTTCTGTTTTGGGCCTGTAAGGAGAAAGTTGATGTACAGTCGATGTAGTACCCAAGTTCGGTCTACAGCGGGCATCACTGGCAGCTTCAATGTGGCTGTCAGTTTACATCATGGATCCACTCTCATCCCTTTCCTCTTCCTGATGATAATGATCGCTCTGACGTTGCACATCCTGGTCCAGAGCTGATTTAAAGGTATGATGGTATGATTGAGCAGAACCAAAACTGACTACTTGATGTGCGATTTCGGCGGTCTCTCCAGTCTTGTGCCCTTAACTCTCGCCAGCGCGACCGACGAGGTAGACCGAGACGTAACACATCGGATCAACTCAAGATGGATGAAATGGCGACATGTCACTGCAACAACTTGTGACCCACGGATGCCCCTCAAGTTGAAGAGTAAAAACAAGACCGTGATAAGACCTGTTATACAGTATGGATCAGAATAATTGACTGTGAAAAAGACGGATGAAAAAAGATCGCATGTAAGATAGAAGTGTGGTGTGACGAGAATGGACAAAGTGAGAAATGAAATTATTAGAGGAAGCTTGAAAATGGCTCCAGTGACTGAAAATTTCAAAGAGAATGGTTTGTCTTAGTATGTGAAGTGGAGGGATAAAAATGCATGTTACTAAATATACTAAGATCCCAGAGCTGTCAGACATAACTTATTTTCACATGGATGAAACCTTAGGTTCTCAGTAGCGTTTCATGTGCTTTGAATACCTGTGTACTTGTGGAGCTCCCCTTCGGGAACTTTGGCAGGTACGAGGTAAGAAAGGGAACTAAAAATAACGAGTTACTTAACTTAATGTTTTATGGCTGATATTTATAGATGTTTGTAGAATATTATTCTAAAGTAGTATCATAAGTGTCAGGCACTGAACCCCAATTTAGGACGACCAGGCCTGCCTCCAGAGCCCAGTCCTCCACCATCCGGCCCCGTGCATCTGTATAACGGGAACCCCAAGCCAAGTTCTTGGCATTGAAGCCCCGCAGACAACCACGGGGAGGGATTGAAACCCGGCGACGACGATGTTCAAATCCATAAGGGAGTTGTGGAGATCGGCGAGAGTTCGGTTCAGGGAGAGGTATACACCTATCACAGCAATGTCCCCGAACCGTGCTGCCACGCAACCCCGTCCTCTCTCGACGCCCTTCCCTTCGAGGGAAAGGGCACCGGCTGCGGCCGATGAAATTAATGTCACCGAGCCGTTCAGGTCCTGCACCCTGCCAGCCCTGGGTGGGACATAGTACGGCTCGCTGACCACGGCGATATTAATCGACCACTGTGCCATGCTCTGGAGCAACAGATCCTGAGCGGGGACGCAATGGTTGATATTCGCCTGGAGGAGACGTAATGGAGCAATTATTGACAGTCCATTACAGTCTCCTCCCAAGCTCTCTGTGAGGGCCCTGTCGCGGCAGTTGCGGCGGTAGCTGTGGCGACGGCAGCAGCAGCAGCAGCAGCGGTGGTGATGGCGGTGATAGGGGAGGGCCTCTTGCCCTGACCCCTAGCCTTTGTGTGGGGAACGCAGTTCCTGCTCCCAGCCCGGTGGTTGGCCGGCTGCCAGCTGCTGCACACACGTAACAGTGTGGCGCGGCGTTGCAGGCTACGGCCTTGTGACCGGGCCGACCACACTGAAAGCAGTGGTCGCTTCGGTCTACCTCCGAGGTTCAGTGAACCCCCGCATGGTGGCCCACCTGGCAACGGAAGCACCTCAGAGGTTTGGGCTCCAGCAGCTTAACCTGCGCTGAAACCCAGCCCACCAGGAGCCTTCGGCCCTCCACAGTTATGGCCTTGGCCGCCGACACGGGGCAGCTCACCGTTACGGTTCGCATGCGCGTGCTGTCAGCACGGATAGTGCCTGCCCGCACCTGGTCGTCAGAACATCTCCTCGCCCTGACAATGGCGGCCACTACCTCGTCCTCCGTCACGGAGTCGTCCAGGCCCATAATGCGCATATCAGTGCACTTCGTGGGCCTGGACACTCGGGCCACCTCCGCATCTAGGGACGCTCTGATCTTTTCAGCCAGAACGTCCGCGGTGGGGCCGCTGTCCGCACCAGGAACCTCCAGCATGCGGCCCCCGGTTGCAGTGGTCCTCATACGGAAGCCCCCGACGACGCCAAACTCGGTGAGGTCCACCGCCCGCTTCGCCTTGGTCATCACCTCATTGTAGGTCGTGCCCTTCTTTTCCACACTTGGCTGTAGTGTGATCACTACAGCTGCGGATGTCGGGGCGCGAAGCCTAGCCGCAAGGGCCCTCTTTTTGCGCTGCCACTGCCTTTCACGCTTCTTGGCCGCCCTTGCCGCCTTGCCCGCTTTTTTCCTCTCTCCGACCACTTACTACTCGGCGTCGGCCGGAGATTCGACAGGCTGAGAAGGGGGAGGTGGAGGTTTTTTTTTTTTTTAGATTGGAAATCATGAAAATGACTTCTCGCGCTCTGGGTGGAGCGAGCGAGAGGGCGTGTCGGACCTTTACTGACCAAAACCACACCTGTATCCTTCAATTACCCATTGCATTCTAGGACTACGGGTTTCCCTTTCAGAAATTCTCCGCGGTCCTAGCTACCGGGCATTGAGCCTGCTGGGCCCCCACGGTTCGCTGACATCTCCCTGAGGAGCGCGAGGATCACCACGCACCGTTGACGACTGGGCTCGGTCCGGTTAATTACCGAACAGCCGGACGGCGAGCCACCCAATGCTCGACGTCCGCAACCAATTCAATCGTCATCACGAGGCATAAAAAACAGTTTAATATTTTGTAAAAGCTTAACAAGTATTTTAATCATCAAACTGTACAGTGTATCGAGTCAAAAACGTTGTTTAAATAAAATTTAACTTGAGAAATGTAACAAAGGGGTGGTAGCGATCAAGAAACACATACTTCGGCAGGTAATTTCTAAAAATCTATTCTCTAATTTACAGGTGAGCTCGGTGTTTTGATGCGAAGGGACGAGACCTACCGTCTCAGCACACCGAAGACGCTGTGGTACAGCTATGCTCTCGAGACCAATAACAGGGTGATCTACTGGCTGCTGACGTGGTTCCTGCACTACATCCCCGGCTACTTCCTGGACGCCGTGGTCTCTATCCTCGGCGTCAGGCCTAAGGGTGTGCCTCCGTGAGTACTTTTGTCAACAGAGACCAACTAATAATATATACTAATAAAATAATGACTATTGTCGAAGTTCCTGCACTACATCCACGGTTGCCTCCACGCAGTAGCCTATATTCTCGGCGTCAGGTCTAAGGGCGAGCCTTCGTGAGTGTACATGATATTATACCAAGAGACTAACAACACGGTGCTCTACTGCCCTCTGATATATAGTACAAGACCTACTCCTGCACTATATTCTGGGCTCCTTATTCGATGCCGTGGTCTCTTTCCTCAGCGTCTGGCCTTAGGGTGTACTTTCGTGCGTATGTAAATATGCTTTGGAAAAGTCCAATACCAAGCTGGTCTAGTCTATATCCCTGGCCATTTCTTGTAAGTCGTGTTTTTGTTCCTCATCCTTTGTGAACATACACCCTTTACCAAGAGACTTTTAGCGCTATATTGACTGCTGACGTGATTCCTGCTATGTATTTTTTTGAGGTTTATCTCTAATAAAAATGTATTATTTTTACGCATTCTCTCTTGGAAGGTGATCGATGCAACACGTTCTACAGGAACAGAAAGGGAACTAACCCCCGGGATAAATAGTATCCCATGTTCTATTCCAAGAATGGTCTTGGTCTATCTAAGGGAGGGTGAAAATCGGTGCCGCGGTGTTTGTCTAGATTTTGCGTCATCAAGTCGATCGTCGCGTCGCCTGATGCACTATGTTTCGCGCGGTATATTATTGTTGGAATATTGTGACTTCTACGGTGGGTATAGTGAGCGTAAATAGTTTGTAACTACCGCGACACATATTATATAATAATATATATATTATGTATTTAGTAACGTATTATAACAAAATTTTCACACAAATACACTAGCATCAATATTTATTTTAAGTATGGGTTATATAAAACCCATACTTATTTGTTTGGTGGTTATGGGTTAGTATGGGTTATGGGTTGTTAAGTATATTTTATTTACCATGCTCAGTGCAACTGTATTGTATTTCTGTACTCTTTTTTAGGGTTCCGTACCTCAAAAGGAAAATACGGAACCCTTATAGGATCACTTTGTTGTCCGTCCCCCTGTCTGTCAAGACCCTTTATCTCGGTAACGCGTATAGGATCGAGTTGAAATTAAAACACATATGGTGGACATCCCACCTATACGCACGAAACGTTTTGGGAACACATTCATATTGCGTACAGCTAAGGAGTGAAATTCTTTGCCGGAATCTGTTTTTCCTGATGGCTACAACCCGGGAATCTTTAAGTCAAGAGTGAATAGGTTACTTCTAGGTAAGCGCGCTCCATCGTCGATCGCATCGTCGCTTTCCATCAGGTGAGATAGCGGTCAAGCGCAAACCCTTTAAAAATAAAAAAAAATAAAAAAACTGCGGTCCCATGAAACTGTGAAAAAAACAAATTTCTGAGTTAACGAAAAAAAAAAGATACTGCCGTTATATCGCAGAAAACGTATAATCATCACAACAAATTTTTTTTTTGGTTCGTAAAAATCTTCGTAACTCAATTCGGGAATTGAAAACTGTTTTCATAGGTAAGTTTGTACGGAACCCTCAGTGCGCGAGTTCAACTCGCACTTGCCCGGTTTTTATTATTTTATGTTGTTGCCTATTGTATTGCCTGCGTCGGATTAATGCTATTCTATTCTATTCTAAATCCTGGGCCCACCTTCCAGTAGCTATGTGTGTTACGTCGTTGGATAGGTATTTTTGATATGAATAAAAGTTACTATATCCTGGACAAAAAAAATTTTGCTATGGTTTGGTGCATTTAGGAGGCAAATCCGCGGAAAAACAAGCGCGCTATAACACAATTTGGATCTGCTACCTTATTCTGTTTGGTGCAAGAAGGGAGCAGGACGTGCCTCCTTCTTGCAACATGATGCTTCTGAGGGTAGATGGCGCTGCGCCTACGTAAACATAGCTCCGTGTATAAATAAATTGAAATATTTCAAAAAGTGAAAAATAAAGACTAAATTGGCTATTATTTCATGAATAACAAAGTGATACTTGAGTGCAACTGTTATCTATTAAATCTGTGAACGTTCAAGGGAGATATACCAGTGTAAATAACTTAGTGACTGTGAACCAAAACACATCTCAGTTTGTGAATAATCTCATACAGATGTGACAGTGCTGAACCGGAAAGTAAAAGTAAGCATTCCCTTAACAATTTTCAGTGAAAACGCATTCGAAATTATAAAAACTAGAACTTATGTGAAAAACGGTTACAACTTTAAAAAAATATTTGATGATAGCGACATCTAGTATCGAATAGCAGAATCTAGTATCGAACAGTATTACTACACAATTCTTCTCAATAGATGGCGCGGAACGCAAATTTGTAAATTATAACTATTGAACCGATACTATAATAAAATTAAACATCATATTGTAAAAGATGGATAGCTTGGAAAGGCAAATGAGTTTCAATAATGTTACTCTAAGGAGAACTAGAACAAATATTTCCAATGATTCAGTAAACCTATCCTTCTCATCAGTTACGTCTTATCCACATACGCGAAGTTTACCAGATCTGTCCGTAATCCATACAGAAGATGTAGAAGCATTAAAGGAAGAAATTTACAAACTCAAAAATGAATTAGAAAGCGCACACCAAGAAATTGACACTTTAACGACTGAAAATAATCAGCTAAAACAAAAGACGATTGAACAAGCCAGAAAAATAGCACAGTTTAAAGAAGTTTACCATGGATCTCCAAATTACAGAAACTCTGTTCGAAAAAGGAAATCCAAAAGCAGCTCTAATGTTACTCTATTAGATGAGACCATCGCTGCCAGTACTGACAACAACGACCAGGAAGATATAAGTACATTTCAACCGACAGATGTCGCTGCTGGTACATTACAACAGCTAACCACGCGAAAGAAAAATGAATTACATTCCAACTGTAGTAACGAAGACAAGGCTGAATCATTAAAAATTACCAATAAGCATAATATATACATCTTTGGAGATCAACAAGCCCACGGTCTCAATAAAACTTTGACGAAGACCAGGTTCAATAAATGGAATGATACTTACAACATAAGATCTTTTATCAAGCCAGCGGCTACGAGTGCACAAATACTTAATAGTTGCAACGACGACTTTATAAATGTATTAACCCCGGACGATATTATAATTTTAGTTTTAGGTTCTAATGACATAAGCCCTTACTCATTTATGACTGAAATATGTAACGTATTATATAAATTACGCAACCAAACTGTATTTATCACTAATGTGCAATGTAACCCGTACTTAAACGAAGATACTCTCAATTATAATCTAGAATTGATAATACAAAACTATAAGAACTGTAAATACGTAAAAATACACAAAATGACAAACAAACATAACAATAATCGTAGCCATACGAGAAATTACCAACGGCAATATTTGGAATATTTGTGTATTGGGTTGAATGTGAGAATTGATTATAAAAAATACCAAACAGAGTTCCTCAATCAGTATAAAAAAGCTATAATAAAACCAGCAAACACACATACACAACACCCTGAATGTGACACACAACCAATACCCCTAAAATCAACACAAACAAAAATTACAACTTATTTTGAAAGGGTAACAAACGTAGATAACAAGTTTTTTCGTTCATCAAAATAAAACCACAATTACATTAATTCACCAAAATATTGCTGGAATACTAAATAAACAAGATTTAATAGAAGTAGCATTAAAAGACTTAAAACTGGAATTAGGTACCATTGATATTATTTGTTTTACGGAAACCTTTCTTAAAAGTGGTTCTGAATCAAATCTTAGAATTGACAACTACAAAATGGCATCATTCTTCTCTCGACCAAACCAACGCCGGGGTGGTTCATGCATCCTAATAAAAAATAACTTACAATACAAGGAAATCAACCCTATCCCCCCGATTCCCCTTCAATTCGAATATTGTGCCGTTGAAATTCTTAAACATAATCTAATAATAGTATGCATCTACAAAACACCTACACATGATGCTACGACATTTCTGAATAGTTTGGAACTCCTTACAAATAAGCTGTGTAAAAAGATTAAAAAAAAAGTCATAATATGCGGTGACTGGAATATAGACGTCCTAAAAAGAAATAAAATGTCCAAAGATTTAAATGCCATATTTAATAATAACAACTTGAAAAATTATATTAAACTACCGACGAGGAAAACATCTTGTTTAGATTTAATTGTAAGCAACATACATGATGCTAAGTCTGCACTGCACTACTTAGCACTCTCAGACCACGAAACTGCACAATCACTGACAGCTAACTTAGACACGGATACTAAAGTAAAGGACATTCACAGTTTCTGGTTTAAAACTGTAAGGGACCTCAGTGACGAAAACATCAGCAAATTTAAGGACTGCTTGTCAAGCTTATCTTTCTCTGAGGTGTACGAATGCAACTCAACAAACGACGCCTTCAATTGCTTACACGATACAATTATTCTTTTTTATAACTTATGCTTCCCCATTATTAAAGTAAAAAATAGTAACAAACAAGTAAAAAATCGATGCCTAACAAAAAATATTAGGCGATGTTGTATTAAAAAACGAACCCTATACCTAAAATACAGCCTTTGTAAAGATAACAAAAAACACAACAAAAAAAAATATGACGACTATACTCGAATATTAAGAACATGTATACAAAACGCACAACAAATAAATAGTCAACAGTACATCAACAAAGCAAAAAATGCGAGTAAAGCAGCATGGAATTTAATTAAAGCAGACGTTAATAATAATACAAATTATTCTGACATTGACACAATACAAATCAATAGTGAAATTTATGACAACCCTAGACAAATTTGTGACTTATTTAATAACTACTACATTTCCCTGACTAATACGACCGACATACCGCAAGAAAATAATCAAAATACCAATTTTACAATTCCTCAAAATACCAATTTTACAATTCCTCAAAATCCCAAAAACATTTTTCTAACACCAATAGATGAAACAGATGTGTATAAAATAATCCAGAATCTAAAAAATACGAACTCGACTGGTTATGACGAAATAAATACCAAAGTGTTAAAAATATGTGCAGCAAGTTTAGCCTCGCTTCTATGCTACATTATAAATTTATCCCTAAGTGAAGGAGTTTTCCCAAAACGACTGAAAATGTCTATTGTCAAACCTTTATATAAGAAAGGCTTAAAGTCAGACATGAGTAATTATCGACCAATCACTTTAATTCCTATATTATCAAAAATACTCGAGAAAGTAATGTGTAATAAAAAATAGAGAACTTTTTGACATCGTGTGACATCCTTAAAAAAGAACAGTTTGGATTTAGAAAGGGGAAATCCACTGCTTCAGCTTGTTACTCTTTAATTAAACAAGTAACCGAAAGTCTAAACCAAAAATCTAAAATAGGTTGTGTCTTTTTAGATATGACAAAAGCATTTGACTTTGTCTGCCATAAAACGCTACTTTCTAAACTTTCTCACTATGGAATCCGCGGAAAAGCCAACGATTGGGTCAAAAGCTTTCTTACCGACCGACAGCAATGCATAGAAATAACAAGAACGTGTAAAAATGAACAAAAGAAATTCAGATCAAAATACAGACAAAACAACTTCGGAACACCTCAAGGAGGAATTTTATCCCCTGTTTTCTTTCTAGTATACATCAACGACCTACCAGAGGCTATTAATGAAGAGTGCGTACTATTTGCCGACGACACAACTTTGATAATTAAAAGTAATGATAACAAAGACTTAGAAAAACGAATTGTTAAAGCATTGGACAAGGCAATCAAATGGCTAGAAACAAATAACTTAAAAATAAACATGACAAAAACAAATATAATACAATTTCAGGCATCCAACACAAACACAGATAGTCTAGATATTCAATTTAACAATTCCATCTTAAACACTGTTAATGAATGTGTATTTTTAGGTATAACCGTAGATAAAAATTGTAGCTGGAAACCACACGTAGATAAAATACTCAAAAAAATAGATCGCTTTGTGTATGTCCTGAAAAGAATAAGACAAACGGTTAACTTAAATACCGCAATGGTTGCTTACCATGCTTATGTAGCATCTTTACTGAGATACGGTCTTATTATTTGGGGTAACTCAGTAGACGTGGAAAGAGTTTTTAACCCTTAGTTTGGCAAGAGAAAAAATTAAAAAAACTCATGTCTTTTTTCACATTTTCGGCTTCACTAAGAGTTGTTAGAACATGAAAAAATAATTAAAAAAATCTGGTATTACCTCATTTCCTGAAAATGCATGTCCAGTATACTGGACCTTGCCAGGTTTGCCATAAGTTGTCGATAATTTTGATGTGCTGTATATTACACATTGCCGAATTATTACTTTCTAGGACTTATTTCTATTTTGTGCAAGTGATAAAATAAAATATAATAAAACACAAAAACAATTACATGTTTTGTATTGTATTAGAAAATCTTTATTTTTTATGAATAGAATGAGGAACATTTTACTTACATATTCTAAGTGAGATCAACAATATAATCAATCTGAATGAAAAGATACGTAACGATTATTATTCTGAATTTCAGATAAAATTAAACAACTATAATATTATATAATCAGTCAACATAGTTAGAAACTTTCACTTAAGTAGTATGATAATCATAAAAACAATTTCTCTTACGTACTAAACACAGTCTTTGGTTACACTTTACACAATACACATCAGTCTTATTTTTGATACATAGTTTGCAGCGACCGTATGACTCTCCAAAACTCGGGAAATGGCCAATACTATCATAGCGGACACTGTCATCTGTTCGACAGTTGTTGTTTACAGATATACGAGATCTACTTTTATTCTGTAACTCTCTTGCTAATTGGCACCGAAAAGACTTCAAAGGCATGTGCTTCACTGCCCGATTGCTACAATCTCTGCGATAAACTAACCATGCGTTGTTCACACAAATGTCGAGCATTTGAGCAAAGATTGCAGTATACCAACGACGGCTCTTATAAGTAGTCCGGTACAACGCAACCAGCATATCTGCAAGATCAACGCCTCCCATGTGATTATTATAATGCTTTATAAGTTCTGGACAGTCCACATCAACTCGGGCTTTCATTTCCTTGCTGTACCTCTTTATTTTTCCTACAGGGTAAGCATCAGCGTACGTACTGATTAGAGTGACCACCTT
The DNA here is from genome assembly GCA_905147345.3 of Mythimna impura. Taxonomy (NCBI): domain Eukaryota; kingdom Metazoa; phylum Arthropoda; class Insecta; order Lepidoptera; family Noctuidae; genus Mythimna; species Mythimna impura. The sequence continues at coordinate 983,282 of LR990368.1, read as the reverse complement.
ATTATCGTACCATTTAACTATTGCTATCTTATTGGTATTATCAACGACTTGGCAATAAGAACCTCTACCTTTCTTTTTTAAAGATTTATCACTCATCAGTAGTTTGTCACAACCTTTTAGCCTGTTTTGGCGTATAGTGCCTAAACTAAATATACCACATTCGTCTCTAAGGTGTATTGCCAAATCTAGAGTCGAGAAATAATTGTCAAAATACACGACGCAGGCTCTCGTTTGTATTGTCTTGCATAAAGCAACGACAACTTTAGCTCCTAAGGTTAAGGTTTCTTCGGCTTGTGAAAACTGGATATATCTAAATGTGTCTTCACCTCCATAAAGCAGGAAGTCATATACAATTCCCGACATGCCTGCTCGGACAAAGTTTTTGAAACCCCATTTATTGGGTTTCATGGGATTGTACTGTCTCCTGTTACCCGCCTTTTTGCCTTTATACGGTATGGTCATCTCGTCAATACTATATCTCATTTCCTCTTCGGTGGCCAAGCAGTTTCTCCTCACCTTCTCTACAAAAGGTCTTACTTTGAAGTAGCGATCTGAATCTGGACAAGAGTTATCAGCAAAATGGATGTATCTGCGTATGGTTTCAAACTTTTTCAGTGACATGATTTCAGCAATAGCTGGGTAGCGTAATTCTTTTAACCAATAATCTACATATGATGGCAAATTTACCACACCCATAAGTAATAAAATGGCAATAAAATCTTTCATTTCGTCCTCAGAGATATTGATGGATCGGCCGGTAACTTGAACTGCATAAAGGTTGGTATTATGTACTATATCTTGTAAAATATCCAAAGAAAAGTATTTCCAAAAATAATCTATAGGCGTGAAATCGGCATGTAAGTTATTCTTAAATTCACAATTAGTTATTTTGGCTTTGTGCAGGAATTTCCCTTTTTTCCATTTGTAGTCTGTGTGTTTACGTTTTTTGGGCCTGATATTATGAACACGAGAGTGGGTGTTGACATAGCGCCTTCTCTTAGACCTGGTATTCACGGCATTGAGTATCGGTGATATATTTTCAACAGACGGTATAGACTGAATGGACGATAAAGTTGGAATATTATCAAAATTTACCTGACTGGTCGACGGCAACACTTGGTTGATAATTGGCGTTAGAGGCACTGCTAGTTCTTGATCTTCTGGCTCGCTATTGGGTATCTCATCACCAGAAGCATTATTCCTATCATCATCGTCTTCGGAAATATCCAAGTTTTCTAATGACGACGGTATAGATGGTGCTTCAGAGGACAAATCGTCACTGTCTTTGCGGCATGTGCTTATAACAACCTCTTCATCCGAACTTGTTTGATTTTCTACGTCTGATGAAGCGTTAATTGGCGGCACTAGTGCCAATAACTTTGATGCACGTGATGTTTGTTTGAACACCTGCAAATAACACAAATTATTAGAAAAAAACATTACACATAATTACTAAATACGCATCTTAGTTTATAAAATCATATTAGCAGTTACTTTTCTAACATCATATTATTATATTGTTGGTAACAATGATATTATTTTGTTTTAATCCAGTTATTACTTTTCTAACTAACTAGCAGTGTCCAATATACTACACATCCCAAAACCGCACTAAAACAGTACCTACTTGGCAACGGGAAAAATACTGGACACGCTAATTTCATTAAATATTACGGTAAATCCATAACAGCTATTATAATTTTAGTTTGTGTACACAAATTCATAGGTTTTATAAAATATATTTAGAAAAGATGAGTAATCATTGCAAAGTAAATTAACAAATAAATCGGGACTTACCGAGAGCGGTCGCGGCACGTGCTTCCTTCCAGACATTTCGGCGGCGACTAACCAGCAATGAGCACGCGCTCCTTACGCGTAATTTTATATAAATTATATTAATATACAAATAAACTAATGGAATTAAAATAAATACAGTATAGTTTTAAAAAATGATTGTAATTTTTTTTAAAGTTGATGTCCAATATATTGCACGTTATCGAATTAAGGGAGGACAAAAAAAATGTATCCGGGCAATGTGTGGAGCTCACTTTTTAGATAGCTGTAAACCGCTATTCCAAAAACTCAAAATAATGCCTTTACCATGTCTTTACATATTTGAAACATGCATGTTTGTAAAAAAAAATTATAATTTATTTGAAAAAAATAGTTACAAAATAAATAGTAGAGTACGACACAAAGACAAATTGAATTACCCCAAATAAAATTAATGTTATATAAAAGAAATATTTACTGCATGGCAATTATTGTTTATAATCATTTGCCAAACAATATTCAAGATTTGCCATCGTCGTTGTTCAAAAGGGTGTTATTTAGACTGCTATTGGAGAAAAATTATTACAGTGTTAAAGAATATTTAGAAGATAAGTCGCTAATAGCTTGATACATAAAAATAGACTTTATTCTACCATACCCAACAATGACATAATTATTCAATATTAATGACATGACTTTTATTAATTCAATACAATTTCAATTTTTGTTACAATTATATTTATATTTTATTAATTGATTCATATTTTTTAATAATTAATAGGTTAATAGTTGAGCCTTCATTCATAAATAAATATTTGTACGCCATAGTATGGCAGGATATGCTGGAAGCAAAATTGTAATATCTATTGTACCATATTCTGACAAATAAACATTATTGATATTGATTGATTGATTGAACAAATGAAATTATTACATCATTTGTAAACAAGTCAGTGCACGTTTTGTGCTCGGCCCGAAAGGACGTGCCTATTATCCTTTTAAATAATTGTGTAATACGTCAAGTGAGTATTAAAATGAGTGACTCTGAACAGTTTAGTAGCGGCTCGTCAGATATTTACCAGCCGCCTGTCTACGGGTCATGTTCAACCAGTTCAGATGATGATGGAAGCGATCTTTGTTTGTCGACATTTCAAAACCAAACCAATGAGGCCAACGATCAAGGTATGAATATTTTGGATGAATCTAATACAGATAATCCATGCCCATCGACGAGTGGCATAGCGCCGAAGAAAAGAAAATCCGCGAATCCCTTTGTTTTTAACATTTGATTATCAGCAGAATATGCTATTACCTAAAATTCTAGCCGGTGAAGCATTTTATGAACGTCAACTTTGGGCATATAATTTTTGTATTCACTCAGCAAAAACAGGGATTGCTCACTTTTATTTATATGACGAAACCATAGGTCGAAAATCACCAAACGAAGTCACATCTTTTATAAATCACTACATAAATAACATCTTACCAAGCACAGTTAAAATACTGTATTTATTTTCTGATAACGCAGCAGCACAAAATAAGAACTCTACTTTAGTTCTGTATCTATATACGGTTATGAGTTGTTCTCCTATTGAGAAGATTGTTCATCGATTTCCGGAACCAGGACACAGCTTCTTACCGTGTGATCGGTGTTTCGGCGTAATAGAAAAGTTTAATAGAAGGAAAGATTACATATTTACGACTTCTGAATATGCTGAAACAAAATTTTAAAGTTGTAAATGCAAGTCAAAATATGATACTTAACTTCAGCCAACTTTATGAGAGTCATTTCAAAAAAGTAATAACAAATACAGAAAAGATACGATTCAAAATATCTCAATATCGTATTTTTAAATATGTATAGTAAAGATCACATTGAAACTATTGCAATCAGTGTTACAACGGGAACGCCTGTATTTGATTATTTTCCTGTAACGAGAAATGCTCAAGCCCAACTATCAATTCTGCCTCAGAAACCGCTGTATGATCATTCATTGCCGTTGAAAAAGGCTAAATACAACGATGTTATGCAGTTGGTAAAGAACTATGTTCCACTAAATAAACTATATTTCTACAGGGCCCTTAAAAGTGAAGCTGTCGGACCAACAGATGATATTTCTAGCGAAGACGACGATGATCAAGCTGAAGTTAACCTTTAAAAAATATTTTTTGTTAAGCACTCGTTCGTTTTTGTATTTCTTTTAGTTGTTTAATTATTCGTGCACTGATTAATAATTCTTGAAATAAAAAAATAACCGTGTTTATGCGTTTTATTATACTTAATACAAAATAGTATTTTTCTTTAATCATGGTGCAAAACGGAGGCAGATCCAAACTTAAAAAAATCGTAGTAATTCTATAACTTCTTTAATTGTCTTCAAATATTGAATAAAATGTGTATATATGTTCATATTATATTATGCCATATAACGATAAGACATAAATAAGTACATCAATTAATTTTTAAAAACTTTTTTTTTTAATACCCAACAGTTTTGAAATTTGGACTTGCCTCCCTTTAGCTGCAAGGTCCTCAATTACTTACTCTAAAAAGTTGTACGTGTTGTGCCCAGAACGCTGGCGGCATTGCCACGCTGGATGGCAATGAAGAAACGCCCAGCCCTCTGGTCTCGCGAAGAGTCGACCAGCTGTTTGCTTTATAAATTAATTTGCAAAAGTAAATTTATGTGGTATACTAAAAACAAACTTTCTAATTTTTTCAGGCTCGTAAAGATCTACAGTCGCCTTGACAATATGGTGGGCGTGTACCGCTTCTTCTTGTCTAACAACTGGAACTTCCGAGACGACAACTTGCAAAGCATGATCACCCGCCTCTCTCCTGCAGACAAGGCTATCTACACCTGTGACATCGGTCAATTGGTACTCAAAGACCTCGTGAATGCCGCCTGCATCGGCGTACGAAGGTTCGAATTTTATTTATAAAACTTTATCAAGCAGTAAAAACACTGTACAAAGACAGACTTGATATTTTCTACCAGTCGATCTTAGGGTAGTGTGGAGACAGAACATGGCAGGTGCAACTTAGAGGAAAGACATAAACAGAAAAATACATACTTGTATTATATATACAAGTGTAGTATAGTGTAGTGTGTGTGTTGTGTCTTTGTGTGTGTGTGCTTGTCTTGTATGTTTATATTAAAAAACTCAATGTTATTGTGCAGCAGCCAACCAAGTCTATAAAATAATTTTATATTTTACACGACTGCCCCAAAAAAGGAGTGTGTCAAAATGACCGGACCTGGCAAATACTCTCATTAATAGAGTTTTCTCGTTTATCCAGTTCTCACTTACTCAGGTTTCACTGTATTATATTGCTAGAAGCACTCTTTATGTTACAGTATTGTATAAAAATTACGTCAGCCTATATTTTTCTTATTTGACATCTTTCATCAAACTTGCTTCGAATATCAATCCCTAGGGTATACAAATACGAAAAACTTTATTCCGACAGTCACAAATACGAATTTCAAAATACCGATTTTCATAATTCCGAATGGTTCAAAATTATGACAACTCAGACTTATCATTACTCCTATTTTTATAATTCCTAAATTTCAATATTCCTATCATTTATAATATTACTATTCTCAAAATACCGAGTTTCAATAGATCGAATAACAAAAAGTCCGACTGAATGATAATATCTAAAATACGACTTCCGATTATTAAAATACCAATTAATACAATTCCGAAATAAAAACGCCTTGTAAAACTGTATAGCAAGACAAATAAACACATAATTGCTCGTCAGAGAGATGTATCATATTATGTATAGAAGGGGTAGAATTAAAAAACTAATGACAGATGCGTTTTCGAGCATGCATGCAAGCAGGCATGCAACATGCAAGCAGGCATGCAATATGCAAGCTATGCAGCATGAAAGCAGGCATGCAGCAAGCATTGTTTCTATCACGGCTCCGGCGCTGAGGCGTTTGGGCGGCCCCACCCGAGCTTATCGTCGCAGATGGTTTTAACGCTCACCACCGCAGCTTCGGATTGCTGGCCGGCTTTGCCGGCCAGCCTCAGCCGCGGCGGCGGTCCTTCAAACCACCTGCTCCTCAGCTCGCGGGCCGCCCCTCCCCTCCGCGCCTACGCGGGTTTAAATTACACTCTAGGGGTAGGGCAGAGAAGACTGCGTGAAGTCGGTTTTGCAGCAATTCGTTTCTGTCACTAAATTTTGTAGCACAACATGTTGACTTTTAGTTATTCGAATTATTGAAAATCGGAATATCGTTTTTCGGACCGAGAACCCTTCGAGCATTTGATTCTTCGAACGTATGAAAATCGGAAAACTAACAAATCGCATTTACGACTTTCGGTAAAATGAGTATTTGGGTGTTCCCCAATCCCTAAGCTTTTTTATACATACAGCTTAACAAGTATACCTATCTTGCCAGTATACAAGTTAGCAATCTAAGTGTGGCCTCTATGGACACCACACTATTGTAATAGAGGAGACGCTAATGAAAAGGCTTCTATTTCAACTTACTATGATTATGTTATTAGAAGCACTCTTTTTACATTATCTAAATAAAATATCTCATTAGCTTAAACTTTTCTTGTTTGACCATCTCTCATCCATTATATTTCGAATATCTACAACTATGCTATTCTTACTATAAACTTTAAAAGTATAACTTGCCAGTATCCAAGTTAGCAATCTAAGTGTGGCCTCCATGGACGCCACAGTATTATTATCAACTCTATGTAACTTACTTCAAACTTTAGGTACATATACTCGATCTATTTTGATTTCTGTGTATGACATACAGTTGGTTGTTCTATATACCAAATTAACAGATTAAAATAAATACGTTGTTGCAGGTTCATCGTAAAAGATGGGCTGGTCGGCAGCGATGTGGGCTACAGGAAGCAGCAGTGGCTGTATTACGCGAATATAGTTTTCATCTCGTTGTATATGTACTGTATATGGAAGCTGGTCACCCTGCTGTGCTCCTGTGTGGCTATGCTCTTTAGTATATAGTTAGCAATAAAATTATTTTTAAGGACTTTTGAGTTTCATTGTTTCGGGAAAATCAGGAGTATTTAACATATTTAAAACTTAGCGATGAAATGTCGAATCGGTTAGTTAGATTTGTTGAAATTTGCACCAATACTACAGTTTATGGCGGTAAGTCCCTTCTTTGAGGCGTGGTTGGAAAGACCTCACGGCGTCCTCACCTTCCGCATGACGCAGGTTCTCACCGAACACGGGAAGTTCGGGAAGTTCCTGCACCGGATTCGTGCGGAAGAGACGCCCGGGTGTCGCCACTGTGTGGACCGCCCGGAGGACACGGTAGAGCACACGGTGGAGGTGTGCCCCGCTTGGGAAGAGCAACGCCGTGTCCTCGTGGGGGCGATCGGCGGCGGCGATCTCTCGCGCCGGGCCTTGGTACAGGCCATGGTCCGGAGCGAGGAGGAGTGGCAGGCGGTCGCCTCCTTCTGCGAAGCAGTAATGCTGGCAAAGGAGGCGGCCGATCGCGTGAGGCAACGGCAACGGTCCTCACGCCCCAGCCGCCGCCGGGATTCCGATCCTGATTTCCGGCCACCGTAGGCGCGGGCTTGCGGAAGGCGGGCAATGGGTGGCCCGCCGTCCGACCGTCCGGTAACCATCCGGACCGAGCCCAAGTCGTCGACGGCGCGTATTGTTCCGCGCGCGCCTCAGGGAGATGTCAGCAAATCGTAGGGGCCCAGCAGGGTCGAAGCCTACTGGTGCCATGGGTAGTGTGAAAACGAAACCGGGGCCCTGGGACGAAGGCAACGAAGGAACAGGAGTGGGTTTTTAGTCAGTAAAAGTCTGACACTATCTCTCGTTCCGCCCAAGAGCGAGATTTGTCATAAGATGATTTTCCCACCTAAAAAAAAAAAAAAAAAAAACCAATACTACAGTAAGTTACACTTTCGACAATGTTTTTTTAACATAATACAATATTGTAATTGTTTTTAACCTTTTAGTACCAATTACTTCCTGAAAAAGAGAGTACTAGGTGCAACTACCGAATTGACGTGCCCCAGTCGTCTTCTCTTGGTATGAGATTCCTTTTTGATTTTTTCTCGTATTTATATCGTATCCCGCTGAATCCGATTTGATTTACTTCCTGCTAGAATGCTAGATAGACGTACAACTCCGCCTAGAAATACCATAATACGTTTCGGGAAAATCAGGTAGATAGGGAGGTCTCAAAACACGTCCTTGCGGAACATTAGATATATTACACATAATATATTGAACTTGTGACTGATGTGTCTCTTCTTGTTTATCCATTTTTCTTCTATAGACATTTGCTTCCTGTGCTGAAGATTATGTAAGTTAAAAAGTCCTTGTGTATTACCTCTTGTTCTATGTTTATGACTTTTTTTAGCAAAATGTCGTGTTGAACATATTTAAACGCTTAAGTACAAACCGGTTTATTTTAGATCCATATACAACACTAATTTTTAATTAGTACTAATACTTAAAGGAGAAAAGGTCTTGTTATTATTTAAGTAAAGTGTCAATAAATAATATTCATAAACAGCAAAGTTATGAGCGTTTGTTTATATCCCAAAATGTCAGTCAATTTATGGAAATATTGTACAGACTATTGATTATGAATGAATAAATGACGATGAAAGTGGAAAAACAACGCGCGTAGTATTTTTAATGGTAATTAATATGAATGCTTGATTCTTTTATGAATTTACCAATTATGACAAATTTTCGTGGACAATTTTGGGATTTTCTTTTGACTGTAGAAATATGATCAGTAACGGGTACGGATAGAGCTCCATTTTTTTGTACTAATTAATAATAGGGGTGTATTATACAAGTAGATTACATGGAGCGACTACCGTATCCTTGTGCCCTGAGTGCTAAGTATGGCACTCCGTCTCGCCCCACTCAGAGTGGGATAAGTTGTTTGCAACAGTGATGACTAACATCACTGTTAAAAAATGATAAGTTACCAGGTTTAAAAATAGCCTTAATTTTACATTAATTGTTAAACAAAATGTACAATCATTCATTTCAAGCTGAGGTACGTTTTTCAGGTCTTTGCATTTATTATATATCAATGCTAAACTGCGCAATATAAACACTACCACTAATACGTTTAAAACTACCACTAATACGAACTGTGTTACGATTTGTTCTGTTGAAAGCAAAAATCGTTTAGTGAACAACTTGAATAAATTCAAAGCTAGTATTTATTAATATTTAGTTTTATTTTATTTTTACTCAGTCTTTCGTTGTTCAGCGTTGAGTCAGGTTCCTGGCATATGGCCACTCTCCAACTAAGAAAGTCACAAAGACACTATCGTGTTATAACTTCGCATAAATTGCGTTATATTTTATAGTTATTCTATTTAAATATACCTTTTTAGTTTCAAAACCGTAATTATAGTTTTGCTGCCATTTTGACTTGATATAAGCCGTATATACTGAGCTTTTATTGATTGGGTACCATTCTGTTGGATACACAGAGTACTTTGTAATATACTAAAAGTTATTTACATGGTATAGTGTAATCAAGGGTAATAATTATCTGCGCGGCAAGTATTTCCTAAATCATACAACATGGGTGAGTACTTTTTATTATTTAATAACTTTTGTCAGCCCGCGTGAATGTAGAAAACGTACACATAAGTGATTAAGTAATAAACATATTCATTGTTAAAGAGGTATTCTACTCTTGAAAGAATTTTTAAAAACAGTTCAGTAACCTACAACAAGCAAAATGATCGGGTGTATGCTCGTAGCTCCAGAGAAGCCTCTCAACTGGTCAACAGAGTCCTGCTACGAGCTCATGATGCAGCATCAATAATGGTTAGGTGAAGCGTATCCTATCATGGAGTGACCAAAGTCCATTTATGTGAAAAAGGTGAAAACTTCAGCTAAAGTGTATCAAGATACTGTCCAGCCCCTGTACCATGACGTTCAAAGTAAGATTGTTTCATTCTTATTTCATTGTGGGTAAGAGACAGAGCTATACAGGTTGTCTAGCACCATCTCTTACCCACAATGGAATAAGAATAAAACAATCTTACTTTAAACGTCATGGTAACCCCCTTGGATAGCGTAGTAAACCTCTTAAAGATACCCTTGTTTGAGTATGGTTTCCGCACTTAGTCCTATGCCCATTGCCCCCTAGGACCATTGTACGTGGGCTATGGCGGCCATAACCTTAGGTGGGCTTATTCCGACCAGCCCACCTCTCTCCAAAAATAGATTAGGCCTCTCAGGTTTTTCAGGGCATCAATGAGGGAGTTCTAAGATTCGTGTGAGTATTTCAGTGACACCTGTGCAGTCTAGGAGCACATGCGCATTTGTCTCCTCCTCCTCCAAGCATGCTCTGCACAAGGGGCTGTCTGTGATGCCTATTGTGTGAAGGTTATTCAGTGTGCAGTGTGCGGTGATGGTCCCCGTCACGAGGTGCAGACTGCCAGCTATCCAGTCTTATGAGTTTTTTGGTGAGGGCTATAATGAGGTGTGGCATGGCCTCCTTGGCCTGCCTGCATCCTAATGTCAAGGACCACCATCACGCTCTGCTTGTGTGTGTTCACGTAGCCAACTACGCAGCTGACCAAAGGGGGCCGACAAAATGGGAGACCATCGCTCCAGATTATCTTCTGGCCAGTTCGTCTACCGTGTCGTTGCCCTGTGAACCGCTATGACCTTTAATCCACTGTAGTGTCACAATGTTTTGTTTCGGCACCGTGACTCTTTCCAGTGCAGAGTGACATTCTTGTACAATTCTCGAGGAGGTAGAGTTTTTGCCTAAGGATTGTAGGACTGAGGCACTATCGGAGAATATCCGAATGTGTGTGTCCGTTACATTCCTATTTTCTATGGCGTGGGCCGCTAAGATTATACCAACACATTCCGCCTGATAGACGATATGAATTTTCCTAGCGTTCTGGATATTCTGATATTAAGGTCATTGAAGAAGACTCCAACTCCCATGCCAGTATCTGTTTTTGATCCATTTGTGTAGACCCACAATTCTGCTGGAGTTGAGTAGTCGTGCACTTCCTCTGTTGATTGAATGTTAAAATGCTTTTGGAGCTTTGTCGCTAGGTGCTGCCATCATGGGCTGTCGTTTAAAAGCGTCTTCCATTATGCGTATGTGTTTGATTCTGGAGTCTTTACTCAGGATGCCCGATACGCTGAGCCTGAAAGCTGCTGAGGCCGCCTCCCCCTACACTATTAGATGCAGTGGATGTCTAAGCGGCAGTTTGGATTTAGACCTAAAATGTCTACAGATGATGCTGTACATCATTTAACTAACTATCTAGCACAAGAACTTGATAAAGGTAACCACACCCTAGGAATATTCCTGGACCTCGCCAAAGCTTTTGACACAGTTTCTGTTCCCATTTTGTTGCGCAAGCTTGAAGCCATAGGCATTAGGGAAACGCAGCTGAAACTATTTAAGAGTTATCTAGAAGAACGTACGCAATGTGTAAAGATTGGTAATATTATCAGCGATGACGAAAAAAGCACAGCTTTCGGAATTCCCCAAGGAAGTATTTTAGGACCTTCACTTTTTTTAATTTACATAAACGATCTCTGTAATCTAAATTTAGATCACGGCCATATCGTTTGTTATGCTGACGACACTGCTCTTTTGTTTTCGGCTGACTCAGATGAAAATGTCTACAAGTTTGCGCAACACGGATTCAATGTTATTAATAAATGGCTTCAAAATAATTCACTGACTTTAAATGCTGACAAGACAAATTACGTCAAGTTTTCGATGCGGAAGCAAAAACTAACTGGCACTACCTCAACATTGTATGCTCATAACTGCACATCTAGCACAAATAACCAATGTGTTTGTCCCAATATTAAAATGTCAAATACTGTTAAGTACCTTGGAATTATAATCGATGAAACACTTTCGTTTAAACATCACATAGAAGCTGTAAATAATAGAATTCGTAAATTGATATTTGTTTTTAAAAAGTTACGCTACATTGCAGACCCAAAAATAGTTAGACAAGTCTACTTTGCTTTATCTCAATCGATAGTAACATACTGTATTACCACATGGGGTGGAGCGGGTAAAACATTGTTACTAACCATCGAGAGAGCCCAGAGGGCAATTCTCAAAGTGGCTACTTTTCGCCCATTCCTTTTTCCCACTAACCTCCTATACAAAGAATGTGAAGTACTAACAGTCCGACAGCTATTTATAATGGGTATTGTATTAAAACAGCACGCAGATCTAACATATAGCACGGAGTTTACTAACAAAAGACGTAAAGATCTAGTCTGTCCTCAAAATCATACCAAACATGCTTTCACGTCAAAATTTTACCTGTTTCTCGGTCCTCTCCTCTACAATAGGTTGAACGCGAAAGCAAACATTTATAGCTTGAATCAAATTAACTGTAAGAAAATTCTTAAGGAGGCTCTTCAAAGAATGTCCTACGATGATACAGAGAATTTACTGATTGTGCTAAAGTGATTTTTTTGTTTTTATACAATTTTTGACCTAGGTTATGTATCTTGTTAGTTAAGAAACTAGAAGTTAAGATTTGGTAACATTATAAATTAATAGTATAAGATAACTTGTCTACTTTACAGATTTTTTACACGTTTGTATTGTACTATAAAATCCTTTTGATTATTTGTTAATTTTAAATTATTTTAGCTCTTCTCGCCTGAAACACAGGATTTCCTAGTTCAGGCACGTAAGACTCAGAATTAAGATTTATATTTAAGACTGTATTACTTTATCCTGTAAAGAATTTTGAATAAATATTATTATTATCTCCTTTATTTACTTTATATACATATTTTGTACATTTTTAAATATTTCTTAAAACATAAATAAAAAAAAACATTTAAAAATATAAAAAATAGTACCCCACCGGTATCGGGAACAGGGTCCAAGCTACCGGCGGTCAGGGCTCCAGAGAAAGGAACCTCCTAACGATACGAGCCGTGTCCAGGAGTACCGCTTTCTGAATCAAGGCCTTGATCCAGCCGCCTAACGCGAGCCTCCTAAGGTGTTGGTCGAGGCTCTTGGCTATTAAGCCATTGGCTGACACGACTATCGGTACAATGATCGCTGAGTCCACATCCCACATGTCGACAACCTCGCGAGCCAAGTCAATATACTTGATTTGTTTATCTTTCTCGGCTTTCACGAGGTTCTCGTCATGCGGAACGGATATGTCAACAATCATTGCACGCCTCTCGCTTCGGTCCACCACCACTATATCAGGCTTATTGGCTACAATAGTCCTGTCAGTGATGATGGACCGATCCCAGTACAAAGTGATATGACCATTATCAAGAACTGGGTCGGGCTCATACCTGTAGTACGGCACTTCCGATTCCACAAGAGAGTATTTCAGAGCAAGTTGCTGATGGATAATCCTGGCTACAAGGTTGTGTCTATGCAAGTACTCTCCGTTAGCTAGACGAGAACAACTTTATTATTATTATTTTTTTTTTTTATTTATCTCAGGACCCTGAGGTCCTGGACCTTTGGGAGGCGTACAAGGAGCCGAAGCCATCTCGCAGAGGCCCTTTAGATAATTATAATGGAACATGATACCAACCGACGATTATCCCTGTACGCGCTATGCTAGTGCACCCAAGGACAACCCCCGGTTATTGAAAAACTGTTGCGACATATGGAGAACAAAGATAATAGGGCTATGGTTTTTGGAATCTTAAGTGGACTGGTAACATGGAACTATGTCAAGACTATGGCCCCTGCCTGAACAACGTTATTAATATGCATCGAAAAAAGGCAGGGGGTGACTTGCACACTCAATAAATGGGCCCCCAAAAACGGCTGCTAGCACGAAGTGACGTAGCAACAAGAGGGCAACATATCCTGAGGTGCTTAAAAATGTGGAACGCTTCACGATTTTGCGTGTCATCCTTGCGCAGGGGCCATGCTAATCTTCTCTGTATCGTTCCAATTTTAGTATATGTACTGCCGAAGCAAGTACTTATTATTATTATTATTATTATTAGTGGTGGCAATCCCAACATTGCTTGCATTGCAGCCGTAGGCGTGGTTCTCATGCTGCTAGTGATCGCTACGCAGGCGAGTCGTTGCAGTTTTTCAAGGTCTCTTTGGACTGTGCTCAGTTCGGTCTTGGGCCACGAAACCATACATAATTAAAAACATATTTTATTTTATTTATTTGGGAAAATAAACAGTTACACATTATGAATTACATAGTATGAAACAGTAATAGAAGGTGGTTCAATATGTAACCCACAGCATTTTCCACAGAATATAATTGATTAATATAATGAATATTATTGGTCTGATAACAGTGGTATATAGCCAGTGAGTGATCTTTGGCGATTGTAGTGCTGCCAATTTCATTTTTTTGGTGAAGATAACCAATTCAGTTTTAGTGGGGTTTTTTTTTTTGATTTTTTTTGATTGAAAAATCATCTTATGACAAATCCCGCTCTTGGACGGAGCGAAAAATAGTGTCAGACTTTTACTGACTAAAAACCCACTCCTGTTCCTTCTTTGCCTTCGTCCCAGGGCCCCAGGTTTCACTTTCAAACTACCCGTGGCCCCAGTAGGCTTCGACCCTGTTGGGCCCCTACGATTTGCTGACATCTCCCTGAGGCGCGCGTGGAATAATACGCACCGTCGACGACTTGGGCTCGGTCCGGACGGTTACCGGACGATCGGACGGCGAGCCACCCATTGCTCGCCGTCCGCAAGCCCTCGCCTACGGTGGCCGGAAATCGGGATCGGAATCCCGGCGGCGGTTGGGGCGTGAGGACCGTTGCCTCACGCGATCGGCCGCCTCCTTTGCTAGCATTACTGTTTCGCAGAAGGAGGCGACCGCCTGCCACTCCTCCTCGCTCCGGACCATGGCCTGTACCAAGGCCCGGCGCGAGAGATCGCCGCCGCCGATCGCCCCCACGAGGACACGGCGTTGCTCTGCCCAAGCGGGGCACACCTCCACCGTGTGCTCCACCGTGTCCTCCGGGCGGTCCGCACAGTGGCGACACCCGGGCGTCTCTTCCGCACGAATCCGGTGCAGGAACTTCCCGAACTTACCGTGTTCGGTGAGAACCTGCGTCATGCGGAAGGTGAGGACGCCGTGAGGTCTTTCCAACCACGCCTCAAAGAGGGGACTTACCGCCATAATTGTGGCGTGCCCAGCACGGGTCGCGACAGTCGTTGTCGCCAATTCTCCATGAGAACCCGCCAGAGCTCTTTCCGCCATGCTGCGACTTGTCGCGGCAGCGGAGTTTCGCCCCGGCGTTGCATCTCCATGCGCAGATCGTGCATGTGAGCAAGGCCTGTTGCTACCAGATCCCATGGTGGCTGTCCAGCAAGGAGGCTCGCCGCTTCGCGGGAAATCGTCCGGTATCCTCGCACCATCCGTATGGCCATGACCCTCTGGCATGCGTTCAGCCGGGCCGCCGGCTGCTTCCGCAGCGCCGGCGCCCATACCGGTGCGCCATAAAGGGCCATGGACCGAACGATTCCTGCGTAGAGCCTCCGGCAGGAGGCGTCTGGACCCCCCAGGTTGGGCAGGAGCCGTCCGAGGGCAGCCCCAGTCCGATTTAGTTTGGGAGCCAGACGTCGGAAGTGCTCCTCGAAATCCCATCGGCTGTCGAGAACGAGTCCCAGGTACTTCATCGTCGACCCGACGCCGATGTGGACTCCTCCTACCGTTAGCTGGGAACCCGGTGGTGGCGCGTTCCGAGGACCGTGAAAGCACATGGCCTCGGACTTGTGCAATGCCACCTCGAGTCCCAACTCCTGGATCCTGCCCACGACTGTCGCTACCCCGTGTGTCGCTAGTTCGACCGCCGCCTGGTACGACTCTCCCCGCGCCAGGACCAGCGTGTCGTCTGCGTAGCAGACCACGCTGACCCCGTCAGGTAGGTCGCCGCGCAGCACGTAGTCGTATCCGATGTTCCACAAGGGCGGCCCTAGTACCGATCCCTGCGGAACACCGCACGACATCTCTCGGCGTTCCCACTCTCCCTGGTGACCAGGGTAGATGATGTACCTGTCCGACAGGTACGCCTCGACCACACGACAGAGGTAGTCGGGCGTCCGGTGATACCGGAGTGCCCTCCTAATGCTACTCCAAGGCAGGGAGTTGAAGGCGTTGGCGATGTCCAGAGACACCGCCACGACACACCTGCCCTGGGCCACCGCATCCCCCGTCGTGAGGGCTCGCACGCGCATGATGGCGTCCACCGTGGAGCGCCTCCTGCGAAAACCAAACTGGCCGTCCGCCAGATCCGGCCCCACCCGTGTTAGGTGCGCGACAAGGCGGTCTGCAATTACTCTTTCAAAGAGCTTGCCCACCTCGTCGAGCAGCACAATGGGCCGGTACGCGGACGGAGAGTCCGCAGGGCGCCCCGGCTTCGCGATGAGGACCAGTTTCCCAGTCTTCCAGCGAAGTGGGAACTGGCCCCTCTCCATGCATGCGCTGAAGAGCCCTCTTAGTCGAGGCCCGAGAGCCTCCATGGCCAGGACCCAGGCCTTCCCAGGCAAGCCATCGGGTCCTGGGGTGGTATTTTTGGCACTCAGCCTTCGTACCGCCACTCTCATCTCTACCTCGGTCACCTCTGGAGCGTTGTCGTCGTCGTCGCCATCGTGGTCCGCGTCGGACACCGCTGGTGGCGGAGCCATGGGCGGGGGAGAGTGTTCCCCTCGCGTGGGGAACAGTGTGCTCACCACACCCTCCACAAGCTGAGGCCGGAGACTCTGCGTTAGCGGGAGAGCCCAGGGGCGGAGCTTGTCCCGCACCACCTTGTAGGGGCGTCCCCATGGGTCCCCGTTCAGAGTCCCCAGCCACACGTTGCGGGTGTAATGTAGCATCAAATGCATTTCCTTAGAAATACACGTACGCCAGTCAAGTTGCGCTGAGTAGGTAAATTGTTTAGTAAGTAAGTCTGTGGGAATTATGTTATATTAATTTTGTCTCATTCAATAAATGGAAGTATAACTGGAAACATGTGTTTTGAGTGATAACCATATTCACGACTTCACATGGCGACCCTGCCGCCCACGAACGCAGACGTGTGAAATAAGAAATTAAAATATAAAGATCGAGAGAGAAGAAACATTAGCAAGAAAGAAGAAACATTAGCTAGAGAGAAGAGATATTAGCAAGAGAGAAACTACAATGGGAAAAACCTACTCTAAAGAGGAAGTCGTAATAGCTCAAAACGCGAATGGTGCTGCAACTGCTACTACTAGCCAACTCATGCCTCTTGGAACAAGTGTCGAGTCAATATTGTTGATCACCATCGTCGCGTGCATCATCGCAGCAGTATTGTATTTCGTCATAAAGAAGTGTCGTAGTCACGCTATTTATACGCTACGACGAGAGCTCAACGCTGTCAGTCTTAACAACGTTTCAAGATCTGACCTTGCTTCTTAAAGAAATTGACGGAGAGAAGGAAGACCGAAGTTCCCGACAAGATCAAAAGAACGAGCAAAGGAAAGGTGTCCAGGGTATAGCCCGGCCCAATTAGCAGCCAAGCAGAGCCAAGCTGAGCCAAGCAGAACCAAGTAGAGCCAAGCTGAGCCAAGCTGAGTCAAGCTGAGCCAAGCTGAGCCAAGCAGAGCCAAGCCGGCAACGCAGCATCAATGAAGGCGTCCTTATCGGTATACGTACCAGTATTTTATTTTGTTAATTAGTCGTGCCGCATCAAATTAAGCAAGTAAGTCTAAGCAAAATCCAATTATTAGCCTGCTCCTAGTATGTACAAATAAGGAATAGTAACATTTTAATAGTGTAAAGTCTGCTGCAAAAGTGCATAGGAAGTACAGAAATAAAATCGTGTGAAGCGAGAAATGACGCCATCTAGCGTAAAACCAGATTGAAATGTTGCTATCGACAACATTACATTATACTGTTAATAGATGGCGCCGCTGTGCTTCAAATGATTAATGCTTAATTAATGCTTATTTTTGTACTTTCTTTTTGTTTCTTCAAACATTGAAATAATTTATAATTTCTTTTAAAGAGATGAAGATATTAAAATTGAATATCAATTTATAAATATTTGATTATCTATGTGTTAGTTTTCAAACTTGAGAGGGTAGGTTGAATATGGATTTACTTATAAAAAATAACTAGTAGGTAGTATAAATAATACTTAGACCAAAGAGTTATGAGTAAGATCAATTGGTTGTTCGCTAAGTTAATTTCGATTATCTCGTTCCAGCGCCTTTCGTTCAATTTTATTTTTAACCAGGTGTATTGTCTACTTATTTTACCAAAATGAGTAAATATGCATTGTTATATAGATTTAGTAAAAAGAACTCAATTAATTGCTATGCATAATCAAGGTAAAAACTTGTCAGAAGTAACCAGAGAGACCGGTGTAAACGTAAGTAGTTTTTTTAACGCTTTTAAACAAAAAACTCCTATATAATAATCATTATTGGATATTATATAGATATTTCTGTTTTATTGTTGCAGAGAAAAACAGTTGTTCTATGGATATGATGATTTGAAGAAGAGGGTTCTTTGAAACACCATCAAAGAGCTGGCAGACTAAAACTAATAAACATGTTGCAGCATCAAACCATGATAAGGGAGTACGAAGAAAACGGACGTCGGTCGACGAACCACTATGCTATATATATACTTATTCTCTGTATTAACTGGAGACCTTGTTATGTGTGTTTAACGTAAGCTGTTGATCCCCGCATTAACGCCGGCGTTCACGCGCCATTGTCTTTCTATTGTGTCTCTAATTACGCACTCAAAAGGTATCCGTATTTAAAACAACTTAAAAAAGTTATGAACACTTGATGTGTTGTTGTGCAATTTTATAGTTTTTAGCCTACATTTTTAATCCTTTTGACCTTTGTGATAAAATTATCTGGTATTTTGTTTGTTTTTGTTAAGGTTACATAAGCTTCAAACCTCTTTCCAATTTTGGAAACGAATACTTAAGCTATGGCCTCAATAAGAAATTATATATAATATTATAATCTTATTCGGTGATTAATAAACGGTGATTGTTAAATTTGATTAAGAAATTGTAAGAAATAAACACATTATTTTTTAATAGTGCCTTTTGTCAACGGTTTACCTGCATTTTTTTCATTTTGCTGAGTAACTACCCACTTGAATATTATATTACAAATAAATATCCACTTGTTAGCTTTGATATAATATTCCTTCCAACTTCTTTTGTTACTTACAAAAAGACTTCAAAAAAACTTACAAAAAGTGTGAGTACTACGTGAGATTTGAACTCATGGCTCATTGATTTACGCATCTATCTGCACATGCTAAACCGCTAGGTCAACATGACTCTAATTTGAATGATGAAATTATGAACTACAATCAGTTGTTGACGACAATGATGACGCATGTGTCTATTATTTGTTGAACTAAAAGTCAAGATTATACTTTGTGAGATTGCCTTTGCTCGCCACTTAGCTGTGAAGAAACCAACGCCATCTAGTTTAATTTTCGAAAACTTGAACTCTAACGTGCAAGGGAAAATAGGCGTTAAGGTATCTAAGCACTTTCGATGGTTCACTGTACCTGATGCCTGTATCAGAGCTGACGTCTATATTTAATTCATTAAAAGATATAAAGGATTATCTAATTAAAATCGGCCCAGCACGCCGAGAGACGTCAGGAGCAGCACAAAATAAATTAGTAGAAGCTCAAATTGTGTATAGTCGTTTAGAGTTCACTTCTGCAGAAGTTCGACAAAAGGTTGAAAAGTCCGAGATAAGCACCGAAAGTGTACGATTTATTAATAAGTTGATTAATGAAATACACTTATTGTATAGTAATATTTTAAGTTTAATGTTGAAAAGGGAACAATCGACAAACGCAAGTGAGATGGCTTCCGAAAATTTTGATTTGAAATCCGCGATCGCATTACTACCTGTCATGACAGGCCAGGAACATGTGACCCTACAAATTATAGACAGCATTCAACTATATAGTAGTATGCTTACCGAGGACGGTTAAAAGAAACTTATCGAATTCGTGCTAAAGACAAGGTTGTCAGCGAGCGCTAAACTCCGTTTAGAGTCAAGTTACAGTAGCATTAACGAGCTAATATCAGCTATGCGAACCCATTTGATTCAAAAGAAATCATCTGTCGCTATCCAGTCACAGTTATTTAGTACAAAACAAGGTCGTAGAACCATAGAAAAATACGGAACAGAAGTAGAACAATTATTTGTAGACATGACTATAGCTCAAGCCGACGGAGACGATCAAAAATATCACTTATTGAAACCAATTAATGAAAGAATCGCTATCAAGCGGTTTGCTGATGGCTTATCGGACCCTCGTCTCAGCACAATCATTGCTTCACGCCAGTTTAATTCACTATCAGAAAGTATTAGGGCAGCCATAGACGAGCAATCTCTAAATCCAGACGATAATAATTTAGAGGTTATGGAAATACAACGTAATCGTAATTTTAATAAAAACAATTACAGAAACTTTTCAAGGCCCAATTCGAGAGGTTATAATTCGCGTCCCAACACGTTTAGGACGCCAGACGCTGATAGCGCACAAAATGATTATAAACCACGAGTGTTTTACAATAACGGGTCGGGGCGCACGCGTCGCGGTACCTACTCACGGGGACCAAGGTCCAATCGTGGCAAAAGTCGTGCTGATATGTGTCAAAACGTAGCACATGCAACGCAAGAACCGTCTCACACTAGGGACGAGGGAAATGAACCCGAGAGTGAGTTTTTTCGTGCAGAAAACGAATAATTCGTCCATAATGAATTACAATAATGGTAATTATGTGACAATGAATGTAGGTATAGGTAGTTCACCAATAGATTTATTAGTAGATAGTGGGGCTAGTTTATGCGTATTAAAATACGAATCGTTAAGTAGGTTTAGTGAGTATGAAAATCAACTAAATAAAGATAAAATTACTATCAGAGGAGTTAGTGGAAAACTGACGTCTGAAGGATTTATATACATTAGTTTAAAGTTTAACAACATTATATTTAAGCAAAAATTTTACGTTTTCAAAAATTTATTATGTTCATCTGACGGTATTTTAGGTGAAGATTTTTTTAAACGCTATAATGCGGTCATAGATTATAGGAAAAACGTTCTACAACTTACACAAAATAACAAAACAATTCATATTAATATTAAAACGAATTCCCACGAGCATTTGATACCGCCTCGTTGCGAAGCGATCAAATTCGTTCCTTGCGGTATGCTCGATGACGCAGTTGTTTTAGCTGACGAAATCGAAAACGGTGTTTTTGTCGCCGGGATGATAACAAAACCTCAGAAAGGTTCCATTCCAATAAAAATATTAAATACATTAGATAAAGAGGTAATCGTAGATTTATCAAAACTTCCGATTTCTCCCTTAAATAACTTCGAGTTTTGTCATTTCCAAAAAGAAAATAAATCAGTAGAACGTATCAAAACCTTATTTGAAGTTTTAGATATTAGCTATTTGAATAAAGACGAAAAAATTCATATCGAGAAAATCTGTGCTAAATACGCGGACGTCTTTCATCTTCCGGGTGACAAGTTGTCGGTCACTAACTTAATGGAACATAATATTGTTCTAAAAAATGATGCAACCCCAGTGTTCGTCAAACCGTATAGAGTGCCTCACTCTTTGAAACGGGAGGTAGAGAAACAAGTCCAAGAGATGTTAGACAACGATATAATCGAAGAGACCGTCTCGGAATGGTCCAGTCCCGTACTCCTAGTCCCCAAGAAAGCTGACAAATCACAAGAAAAAAAGTGGAGACTTGTCGTAGACTATAGACAACTAAATAACAAAATTCAAGACGACAAATTTCCCTTGCCAAACATTACGGAAATTTTAGACTCCCTTTCCGGAAGCGTTTACTTTTCCATTTTTATTTTTTTTTAGACTTATCTCAATCGTATTATCAATTATCTTTAAATAAAAATTCACGAAAATACACATCTTTTAGTCTCAATAAGATGTATCAGCTTTCTTTAGGCGAAGACTCACGTAAATGTACTGCATTTTCGGTAGGTAAGCAGTACCAAATGAAACGCTGCCCGATGGGTTTAAAAACAAGTGCTAGTGTTTTTTCGAGGCTAATGACCATCGCTATGGCAGGCCTCAATTACGATAAATGTTTCCAATATTTAGATGACTGTGTAGTTATTGGAAAATCAATGGATCAGCATAACTCAAATCTTACTTGTGTTCTAAATCGGTTAAGAGAAGTAAATCTAAAGCTAAACCCCATAAAATGTGAATTTTTAAGAAAGGAAATCGTATATTTAGGCCATAAAATTACATCAGATGGTATATTTCCAGACCCTGATAAAATTGATATAATGAACAATTTCCCAAGGCCAACATGTGCTGACGAAGTAAAACGTTTCGTTGCATTCGCCAACTACTACCGACGATTTATATCACGTTTTGCTGACATCGTATTCCCTTTAAATAGTCTTTGTAAGAAAGGCGCGAAATTTGAGTGGACACATGAATGTGAAAATGCCTTTCAAAATTTAAAGTTAACTTTAACAAGTCCGCCAGTTTTAGACTACCCCGATTTTTCTGAATCAAATATTTTTCGTTTACAAACAGACGCTTCCAAAAACGGGTTAGGCGCAGTATTATCAAATAACAACGGAAGAGTGTGTCTGGGCGGTACGCCATTTTAGGCCATATCTATACGGGAGGAGATTCAAAATATTTACGGACCATAGGCCACTTATATATCTTTTCAGTTTAAATGACCCGTCTAGCCGCTTAACCAAGTTCAGATTATATCTGGAAGAATATGATTTTGACGTGGAGTATGTCCCGGGTAGTCGTAATGCAGCCGCAGATGCATTAAGTCGAATCTCGGTAACTTCCTCTGTCTTAAAAAATATGCAAGATAAAACAATCTCGGTATTGACAAGAGCCCAAAAAAAAAGGTTAGAACGCGATCAGACTGACCATGACAGACAGATGGTAGAAAACCCATCCTTGGTACACGTGATTACCCTACTACCGTGGATATTCTGAAAAGACCCCACGATGTAATAGATTTAATTTTTTGTAAAAATTTTAAAGAATCAGAACTGCCGCGTTCCGATACTGTTATGTCAAAAGCTAGTTGTTGCACGTACGTACCTGTACAGTCTACGATTTATCTAAATACCCGATCGTTATCTACTCCGGAAGTGTTAGCGAGGGATTTAGAAAATATGTGCAGAGATTTAAATATTAAAGAGGTATTAATTATCAAAAGTAAAAGTAACGCATTACAAATAAAGACTTTATTACGTGCCTTGAGAGAAACACAAGTTATTTCTCCACGAATTCTCATTGTTATAGACGTTATTAAACTCACTGATAAAGACCACATTAAAGTCATATTAAATGACTACCACCTCTTGCCCACAAGTGGGCATGCAGGTGTAAACAGAATGTTAAACAACATTAAAAGAAAATACTTCTGGCCTGGGATGACCAGTGACGTCACTAACTACGTACGTAAATGTAGAAAGTGTCAAATACAAAAACACTCGAACAAAAATGTAAAACAACCAATGATCATTACATCGACTGCAAACTCTGCTTTCGATATCATAAGCCTAGATTTAATGGGGCCCCTAGATATAGATAATTATAATAATAAGTACATATTAACAATACAGTGTAACTTGACTAAGTTTAT
Source organism: Mythimna impura (assembly GCA_905147345.3). Classification (NCBI taxonomy): domain Eukaryota; kingdom Metazoa; phylum Arthropoda; class Insecta; order Lepidoptera; family Noctuidae; genus Mythimna; species Mythimna impura. The sequence continues at coordinate 959,862 of LR990368.1, read as the reverse complement.
AGAAGCGTATCCTTTGCCACGAAACGATGCTCAGACAGTGGCTAAAACATTTGTCAATAAGTTCATATTACGTTATGGTATACCAAAACAAATATTAACTGACCAAGGGACCGAATTTACTTCGAACGTTCTAGTGGAAATCTGTAATATTTTAAATATTGAAAAATTATTATCTACGTCATACCATCATGAAACGCTAGGTTCTATCGAGAATAGTCATAAACATTTAGGCGCTTATCTCAGGATACAATGTGAAAACAATAAAACGAACTGGAGTGATTGGGTGCCCTTTTGGTGCTTCTCATATAATACAGCGGTACACTGTGAAACAAAATATGAATATGAATATAATATCCATCCCATATGAATCCCATATGAATTGGTGTTCGGAAAATTATGTAACCTCCCTAGTAACTTACCTATAGAAACTGAACCATTGTATAATTATGACGATTATCCTAAGGAGTTTAAGTTTAGATTAGTAAAAGCTCAGCTTGAAGCTAAATAAAATTTACTACAAAGTAAATTGTCAAGAAAGCATAAATATGATAAAAATATTAATGCAGTGCACTACAATAAAGGCGACTTAATTTTGTTAAAAAATCAAACAGGAGGAAAACTTGAATGTTTGTATACTGGGCCATTTGAAGTAGTAGAAGATTTATCTCCAAATGTAAAAATATTGAAAAATAATAAGTTCATTGTAGTTAACACAAAAATAATACAAAATTGTTTTATCCATAATTGTATTTCAATTTAATTCAGCTTTTGTACATGATACAATTTAGATAATTAGTTTTGTTTAGTTCATACATGTATCGAACTTGATTCGTGTACGTGTTCTTTTTGCAATGGGAGGGATAGTAGCCCTGTACTTTTTCGGGGGAGTTGTAATGTAGCATCAAATGCATTTCCTTAGAAATACACGTACGCCAGTCAAGTTGCGCTGAGTAGGTAAATTGTTTAGTAAGTAAGTCTGTGGGAATTATTTATTTATTTATTTATTTATTTATTTATTTATTTATTTATTTATTTTATTTTAAAGAAGGCTCACAGACAAATAGAAGAAAAATGATATAAACATTGTAACATTATTAAATAGCTAATTACGAGCCTCCACACATAGGCACACACATATTTTATATTAATTTTGTCTCATTCAATAAATGGAAGTATAACTGGAAACATGTGTTTTGAGTGATAACCATATTCACGACTTCACACGGGCCTCGAGTTTGGCCCGCCTTATCTCCGCTCGGAGGGTGCGCTTTGCCTCTCTGTATCCCTCGTACAGCTCCGCTTCTCTGGCCTCCGCATCCGGTGGACGGATGCGGCGCCTGCGGTATCTGGCATACCGGCGTCGCGCGGTATTGCACGCGTTGCGCAGTGCCGCAATCTCCAGCGACCACCAGTATACCTGGCGCCGGGGCATTGCCGCGTCGCAGATTTGCGACACGGCCTCCCGGAACCACTCTGCCTCGACGTCGATGTCGACAGGCCTGTCCGGTGCTTGCACCCAGGCCTGTACCGTCGCGGCTTCTAGGAGGAGCTCTCGGTCCATCTGCCTCAGCGCCCACCGTGGACCACAAGGGTTCTGTCGGACCGGCGCGGTCGAGGTTTGGGCGGAGACGTCAAACCGGATGTACCGGTGGTCTGAGTACGTCTCCACCCCCTCCATAACACGCCAGTCGACGACACGCGGCGACAGAGCGGGGCTGGCGAACGAGATGTCCACCACTGAGTCACCCCGCATCCGCACACACGTGGGGACAGAACCCCGGTTTAGGACGACCAGGCCTGTCTCCAGAGCCCAGTCCTCCACCATCCGACCCCGCTGGTTCGTGAACCGGGAACCCCAAGCCAAGTTCTTGGCATTGAAGTCCCCGCACACGACCACGGGGAGGGAACCAAACCCAGCGACGACGGCTTTCAGCTCCATTAGAGAAATGTGAAGATCGCCGAGAGATCTGTTCGGGGACAGGTAGACGCCCACCACTGCAATATCCCCGAACCGTGCTGCCACGCAACCCCGTCCCCTCGTGACAGCCTCGAGGGTTGGGGTACCGGCGGCGGCCGACGAAATTAGGGTCACCGAGCCGTCCAGGTCCCGCACCCAGTCTCCCCTGGGCAGGACATAGTACGGCTCGGAGACCACGGCGATATTGATCGACCACTGCGCCATGCTCTGGAGCAACAGATCCTGAGCGGGGGCGCAGTGGTTGATGTTCGCCTGGAGGAGACGCAATGGAGTCGTTATTGACAGTCCATTACAGTCTCCTCCCGAGCCCCCGTGAGGGCCCTGCCGCGGCGGGTGTGGCGGCGATAGCGACGGCAGCCAAGGAGGCGGCTGCGGCGGTGAGGACATCAGCGGGAATGGGCCTCATGGCTTTGCCCTTGGTCTTGGCGGGGGGGTCGCAGGACCTGCCCCCAGCCCGGTGGTCAGCCGGTTTGCCTGCCGCCGCACATGCATAGCAGTGCGGCGGTGCACGGCATTCGACGGCCTTGTGACCGGCCTGACCGCACTGGTAGCAGCGGTCACTGCGGTCCACCTCCGCGGCGCAGTAGGCCCCCACGTGGCAGCGGTAGCACCGCAGAGGTCTGGGCTCCAGCATCTTCACCTGGGCGGAAACCCAGCCCACCAAAAGCCTTCGGCCCTCACCCGTGATGGCCTTGGCCGCCGACACGGGGCAGCTCACCGTAACGGCTCGCATGCCCGTGCTGTCAGCGCGTATGGTGCCCGCCCGCACTTGAGCGGATGTGCACTTTCCCGCACTGACGATGGCGGCCACCACCTCGTCCACCCTGACGGAGTCGTCCAGGCCCATGATGCGCATGTCTATGCACTTGGTGGGCCTGGACACACGGACCTCCTCGACATCTAAGGACGCCCTGATCCTTTCAGCCAGGGCGTCCGCGGCAGAGACACTATCCGCACCAGGGACCTCCAGTATTCGGGCCCCGGTTGCGGTGCGCCTCATACGGAAGCCCCCAGAGGCTCCAAGCTCGCCAAGGTGGGGCAACACCGCCTGCTTCGCCTTTGCCATGACGGCGTCATACGTCACGCCCTTCTTTACCGCCTCTGGCTGTAGCGTGATGACTACAGCCTCGGAAGTCGGGGCGCGAAGTCTGGCCGCCATGGCCCGCTTCTTGCGCTCTTGCTGCCTCGCGCGCTTTTTGGCCGCCCTAGCCGCCTTGCCCGCACTCCTTTTGGCGCCAACCACCGTCCAATCGGCGCCAGCCGAGGGTTCTTCGGGCAGGGGAGGCGGCAGGCATGGCCTTGTTGCCGCCGCGGCAGGCAACGCCCTACCCTTCAGGGAAGGAGCAGGCTTCCCCTGCCGCTGCTGCTGCTTGGCCGCCGGGGCCGACCTCACAGGCTCCGATGCCACAGCCCCTTGCCCGACTTGCCCCGACGGGCCCGCCTTGGGCGCAGCAGCCCTGGCTGCGGCGGCGGCGGCATATGACGCCGCCCTCTTCTGGCCGGAGGCCGCGAGTGGGGGGCGCAGGACGATACCCTCCAGTACAGAGAACTGCCGCTGGACTCGCTCCTGAAACTGCTGCTGCTGCTCCTGCTGCTGCTGCCGGAAGGCAGCCAGCTAGTTTTAGTGGGGTAAACAGTCAGTTGGTGTTCCTTACACAAGTCCTCTACTATTTTCAAGCCCTGCCGCATAAGGTTGCATAGTGTATTTTCGTGGGTGTCATTTATTCCAATGGTTAATGGGGGCAACCCTTTGCAAATATGGCCCTTGTGGTGTTATTTATATTTACTTGTACTGCTCTAAATCTGAGCATATTTGTGATCCAGCCACTCAGGGTCGGGTCAACACCGTGACTTTCGAGTGCTGTGCTGATGCTTCGGAACATAGTCTTATCGAAGGCTCCTTTGATGTCAATGAAGGCTGCTAACGAGGAGCCCTTGTGATTTATTGCGCATTCGATCTTTGAGATCATGCTATGTAGTACAGATTTTATTGATTTACCCTTGGAGTAGGCATGTTGCTGCTTGTGGAGCGATCTCTCCAAGAGAGGTCCGTCCTGGATGTCTGTCGCAGAGCCTCTCCAAGGTAGAAATGATATCAGGCTTATGTCCCCCGCTCTTGGGCGGAGCGTGAGATAGTGTCAGACTTTTACTGACTAAAAACCCACTCCTGTTCCTTCGTTGCCTTTCGTACCAGGGCCGAGTCTTCCTTTCAGAATCAGACCCTTGGCCCCAGTAGGCTTCGACCCTGATGGCCCCAACAATTGCTGACATCTCCTTGAGGCGCGCGTGGGGCACACTTCTACCGTGTGCTCCACCGTGTCCTCCGGGCGGTCCACGCAATGGTGACACCCGGGCGTTTCTTCCGCACGAATCCGGTACAGAAACCTCCCAAACTTACCATGTCCAGTGAGGACCTGCGTCATGCGGAAGGTATGGACGCGGTGTTCCCTATCCAGCCACTCCTCAAAGAGGAGACTTACCGCCATAATTATGGTGTGCCCAGCACTGGGTTGCGACAGTCGCCGTCGCCATTCCGCCATGAGATCCCGCCGGAACTCTTTCCGCCATGCCTCGACTTGTCGCGGCAGCGGAGTTTCGCCCCGGCGTTGCATCTCCACGCGCAGATCGTGCATGCGTGCAAGGCCTGTTGCGTCCAGATCCCATGGTGGCTGGCCAGCAAGGAGGCTCGCCGCTTCGCGGGAAACCGTGCGGTATCCCCGAACCATCCGTATGGCCATGACCCTCTGGCACGCGTTCAGCTGGGCCGCCGGTCGCTTTCGCAGTGACGGCGCCCACACCGGCACCCCATAAAGGGCCATGGACCGGACGATGCCTAGGCTTATGGGTCTGCATGCCTTGGGTTGCGTATAGCCAGTTTTTTCGGGTTTTGGGATGAAAATAACTTTCACCCCACGCCATGCATGTGGTACATATCTGTGTGCTACGCAGGCACGGTATATAACTAGCAGCCACGGCACTAGGGAATGTTCTCCCCACTGCAGTAGCGCCGGAAAGACACCGTTTAGTCCTGGTGACTTGTACGGTTGGAAGGTCCTGATGGCCCATCCAATTCGGTCTCCAGTCACTATACTATAAGCTCTAGGCCAATCGAGATCAATTGGATTCTGTTCCGGTACGTTCGACCACGTCTTGTCCTCAAGTAGGTTGCAGTCCGGGAAATGCCTTTCCAATAGGACCTTACTTGGTCTCATGGTCTGTTAGCGTGTAGCTGTAATATGTTTTTTTTAGCGCACCAAGAGTACGTTCCTGGTCAGTTCACAGGATATTCCTGACCCGTGCTGCTTCGGTATTTGATTCAATGCTGGAACCTTCTTTGAACCTGGGAATGAAAAGCGCCGCTTGGACACGGGTCGGCACGTCGTACTGTCTCATGACTGTCAGTGTCTGGTCGGTGTTAGGGAGTCTCAATAGGTGATCTGGGTCAACCAAGTCAGATCATTGTCTTCCTCACACCTCATCTGCACGGTGCCGTCCGTCACCCGAGAGTAGCCGCGAAGGTCGTACTTATCTTGCCACCGGTAATTTATAAAGGTAGGTGATTACTGTAGTGGGCTACTGCTAACAAATTATGGTATTCCCCAGCGCTTCATTCTCGGCCTGACTCTTTTCGTCTTATTTTATATAAACGACATACTTAACGCACCCCTTCCAAAAACTAAACTAACATCATATAAACACATGACACGGTAATCTTATTTCACGGCAAAACTTGGGAACATTGAACGGGTTTGGTGAAAGTGAACTGCTAAAAATCTCTAAGACTATTAATGGAAATCTACGGCAAAGCCAAAGGAGGGTTATGATTTTGACAGGCTATGTATGTATGTGAGTATGTTCATCTGTTCCCTCATAGCTCCTAATCTACTTATCGGAACTCGACGTATTAGGTATCGTTAGAACCGTCTTAATTATCCGCTGAACATAGGCTACGTGACGTGTCACAAAACTTGATATACCGCCCTCTAACGGACAAAAGTAAAAGTAATTTTGAAAAAAGTATTTTTGAACAGAACAAAAAGAAAAACCGTAGTCACACGTTATTATAGTGTTTTGGTTGGTACCTATAACGTGTGACTGCGGCTTTTCTTTTTGTTCTGTTCGAAGTATGAAAATCTTGTTTCATACTTTTTCAGCGTCGTTTTTTTTTGTCGTAGTCGGGTTTTAGTTTTTTACTTCATTTTTATTTCTTTTTAACTTACTATTTACTTGCTTCCTCGTCGTCACTATGGTTTTCTGGTTCATTTGGTCAATATTTTGTTGTATAGGGGCACTATACAGGTGTTTGTAAAAGTTTGTGGCTATGTGTAGGATGTCTTTTCGATCGTGTGTTGTTTTTTGAGAGCTTTGTAGTCCCTCTATCCATGTTTTATGCGATTGCAGTTCTTTGTAAGCTCGTTTTAGGCTTCCTGTAGAATTTAGATGTTTTTCTATTGTAAGTTTCCTATGATTTGCGTAGTCTTTTTGAACATACTTGCTGACCAGTTTGTAGAGAGCTTTCAACTCGTTTTTCATGGCTCGCGTCTTTGGTTTTATTTTTTGAAGATCACTTCTTCGTTGTATTAACTTTGCAGTATGGGTGGATATCGTGTTGTTTCTTATTTTATTTCTATTTGGTATGACGGCTTTCTTCAAACTAGTGTCTATTATGTTTATTATTTGGTCATAGCATTTTTGTACGGAGTTGGTTTCTTGGCAGCTAATGAGGTCTTCTTTGTATTCGTCTAGTGCCTTTTTGTATCTTGAAACTTCTTCTTCATTTTGTAGTAAGCTTCTTGAGTTATTCGCATAATTGATTCTGGAAGCCTTTGGTTTTTGTGTGTGAAATGTCGCTCTCACGAGTCTGTGGTCCGTAGGAAAATTCAGGTTGATGACTTGTATGTTATGTACGTTAGCTGGGAAATTCGTTAAGATGTAGTCCAGTTCGTTTTTGGTAGTACCGTCAGGGGATCTCCAGGTCCATCTTTGTTTGTTTTTCTTTATGTAAAAGGTATTTATTATTGATAGCTTGTTTTCGTATGCGAAATTCATTAGTCTTTCGCCTCTTTTGTTTCGTGTACCATATCCATGACATTTCGTAATTAGATTTTCTTCTGGTTTTGGTTGACCAATTTTAGCATTAAAGTCTCCCATGACTATAATGTTTTTCCCTGAAATTTTCAAAGCATTATCAATTGTGTCGTAAAACAGCTCTATTTCAGTGTCATTTGCAGCTTCTGTTGGGGCGTATACTTGTATTATACTCATTCTGTTACCATTAATATTGAGTGTTAGCAGTGCCACGCGTTCTGACAAACCATTAAAGCTCTCGATGTAAGGTTTGAGGTATTTCTTCACAAGAAAACCCACCCCGTAGAGGCCTGGAGTTTCTCCTATGTAGTGAAAGATAACATTGTCATATTCTTGGATTGTATTTCCCAGCCTTCTGGTTTCAGATAAACCAATTATATCGAACTTTGTATTTTCCAAAGCATTCATTAATTCTAGTAAGCGGGCATGCGTTGATAGAGTCCTTACATTGTATGTCGCTATATAAACTAGGTTATTGATGGTGGGTTCTATTATAGTTGACATTTTTATCTCTGGAGGGTTGCAGTCTACTTCTCCCACGGTGACCGGCCGGATTGGGAGAGGGTAGAAAGAGTTAAATGTGGTTTGTATGGATTTTGTGGAGGAGGCCTGGGGTTGTCATGCATCCTCAGTTCTTTTAAGATATGAGATCATCGTGTTATTGTTAGTTTTGTATTTTTTTCTAATTTGAGAAGATGACCCTTGTTGGAGGACGATTGCTGTACAGTCAGAAGTCGGAGAGTTTTGAGAAGAATTTTGCGGCGGTGATATGGAAAGATGCCTTTTGTTGGTGTAAGTGTCTTTGTTAGTATGCTTTATAACGAGTTTGTCGTATTTTATGAAAGCAATGTTGCCTTTTTCATTTTCCTGTCTTTGTTGGTCTTTAAGCTCTTCTCTTTTTCTCAATATATTTACAGGATATTCCTCCGTGATATAAATTTTTGTGCCTTCCAAGTTCTTCTTCTTTTTAAGAATGTTGATTTTCTTCCCTAATGTGGTGAATGCTACTGATATAGGCCTTGGTCTGCTTCCCTTCTTCCCTATTCTTCTGACTGACTGGATTTCATATTCTTGAATATCTTCTTTAACTATTTTACTTATAATTTCCTTAATATTCTGCTGCAAATCCAGGTACGACTTTTCGCTCTCATTTTCTTCTACTCCGAAAAACATTATATTTCTTTGTACGCTGTTTTTCTCTAATATATCTCTTTGTTCCTGTTCTTTTAGTTTTAATTTCAGGCTGTCTAATTCTTCGTTTATTTCACTAAATTTCGTATCCAAATGTGTTGTTATTTTAGTGGTAATTTTATCTTCTAGCTGTGCAATATTTGATTCTATGGAGGTAAATCTATTTGAAAAATCATTTTTCATGTCTACAATCAGCTTTTTTATGTCTTCCATACTGAACAATTTTAATGTAGCAGCAAGCAAGCAACGCCCCCTATCGGTGATCTACCTAGTTATTTTGAACGAGATGTGGTGCATGCACGACGTACGCGCAGCCGCTGGTGATCGATATAGTTTCGTGTAGGACTTTGTAGTATTGGCAAATCAAAACAGATGGCGCCTGCTTCTATGTGATGATGAGTTGCAGTTTTAATGTTGTTTTTTAGATTTATGTTATGGTACCTAATGCTTTCGCACTTTGTATTTGCGCAAATTATGGTTTTTAAGTGATTAGTACCCTGAGAGTAGTGTTTATTTTAAGTCCTTGCACCATTCATCGTGTACTTTGCAGTATTGTTACACTTTACACAACTGTCAGATGGATTACACTTTTTTCAAGATTTTTTTTTTACTTTTAGAGTTTTCACTGACTTACTGTTTTTTTTTTGTTTGTTTTTTATATTCTTATTGTTGAAATGCACTTTAAGTTGCAAAGTCAGGTGTAACTTACGATAAAAAAAACAGACGTTGTACCAAAAGGAATAGTTCAGTTATTTCTTACTAGATGGCTCACATAGCGCTGATCGAACATGATTTGCAAAAAAAAAACTTGAGGTTATTTTTAGTATAAGTTCTACAATTCACTCTTTACCCGGATGATTAAATGTCTTACAAATGTTCCTTTACACTTTTAGATGTTTGCATCAATACGTTTCATTCGAAGATGTTAGATTCACTGTTTAAATAAGCCGTTATAACACAAGTTTGTTTTCACTTATTTTATTGTCCGTAGTTTATTATCACTAAAGTCCACTCTTGATACAGTCACTCACTCATAGTTCTTACTGATTTTAGCACCATAACACGTAAAAATACTCTTAAAAACTTTTATTTTATTTTATTACGGCACAGCTGATGTAAACATGGGCACAGTCAAGCTAGTTTTCGACATACAACCAGTCGATGAAATTGAAATTATAACGAGAATAAGAAACCTAAAATCAGAGAAGAGTCCAGGCCCAGATCGGATTACAAACGAGGCCATAAAACTAGCTTGTGCTCATCTTGTGAATCCACTAACACATCTATTCAACTCAATCCTAAGTACGTCCACAACACCCTCACAATGGTCCGAATCTGATATAATACTGCTGTTTAAAAAAGGTGATCCAAAGAACATTGGCAACTACAGACCAATCAGCCTCCTTCCATCACTGTACAAATTATTCTCATCAATTATAGAGAAGCGAATCAGTTCTACCCTGGAAAAAAGCCAACCGATCGAGCAAGCAGGGTTTCGAAGAGGCTATTCAACGGTAGACCACATACATTCACTTGAATTACTTATTGAGAAATATCAAGAATTTCAACGTCCTCTATATATTGTGTTTATTGACTACCAGAAGGCTTTTGACTCAATACTTCATCCCTCAATATGGAAAGCTTTACGAGCACAAAAAGTGGAGGAGACATACATAAAAGTTTTAAAATACCTATATGAGAACACCACAAGCAGAGTGAAATTAGAAACTACAGGACCCGCCATCCCTATTAAAAGAGGAGTACGCCAAGGTGATCCTTTATCACCTCGAATCTTTACAGCAGTCTTAGAATTTATAATAGGCAAATTAAATTGGGATAGGGTTGGTATATACGTAGAAGGGAAATATATAAGCCACTTGAGGTTCGCCGACGACATCGTCCTGCTGTCAGAAGATAGTTCAGAACTGGAAGCTATGCTAAATACACTGCAACAAGTAAGCAGAGAGGCCGGACTTGAAATAAACTTCAACAAAACAAAATTGATGACAAATTCGGCACAAAACGTAATACTTCTCAACAATACACCAATGGAGTACGTTGATAGTTATATCTACTTAGGGAAAAACATTTCATTCAAAAAGAATAGCCACGACCTAGAAGTAGATAGACGAATAACTATAACATGGAAAAAGTTTTGGAGTGCCAAAGAAATCCTAAAAAGCCGTATGCCGATGAAAATTAAGAGCAAGGTCATGAACTCATGTCTTTTACCTTCACTAACATACGCATGTCAAACATGGAAGTTCACTCATCGGGTTAAAAATAAAATTATGTCCTGCCAGCGAGGTATGGAGAGAAGTATCACTAAAATAAGAAAGATCCAAAAAATTCGGCACTCTGCTATCAGACAAAAAACAAAAGTAACAGATGCTCTCACATATGCTCTAAAGCTCAAATGGAGATGGGCAGGCCACGTAGCGAGAATGAGTGACGACCGCTGCACTATCCGCATGACGTCATGGCCTGGTCCTACAGGCATTAGGAAACGAGGAAGACCAATAACTAGATGGGTAGATGACATCACACGAGTCGCAGGAAAAAACTGGATGTCAAAAGCCACAGACCGAGACCACTGGTCATCTCTGGAGGAGGCCTTCACTCACACCAAGTGAGAGATTCATGCATGCTAATTTATTTTTTATTTTTTACATAATAGATTATTTAATACAATTTTTTATGCTATTTATTTTTAATTCAATCATCAATCATATAATGTTGTTTTATTGCAAAATCAATGAAATCTTTATTATTTATTAATTTTATATTATTAATTATTTTTTTATGTTACATACTTTTAATTGTTTGACATTTTGTAAGAATTGGCGATGTAATTAACTGTGATAATTTATATAATTTACAGCAATGTTTGCCAAAATTTATGATAACACCTAAAGTAGAGATTTTATTAAATAACCAAATATCATCACTAATATTTTTAATTTATGTCGAGCAGATTTTTAAGATCCATTAATTGTACAATTACTTATTCATCATCATCATCTTCCTGCCCTTTTCCCGTGTTATTTGGGGTCGGCGCAACATGTTTTTTTCTTCCATTCTGCCCTGTCACTCGTCATACTATCACTAACTTCCTTTTCTTTCATATCACTCTTCACACAATCCATCCATCTTTCCTTTGGTGTACAATTACTTATTATTGCATGAATTAAAAGGCTTTTTTATTTTATTTATTTTATATTTACTTGCTTGCTGACCGCATCAGGATATTAATTAACGTTATGAAGAAATTACGAGACTGAACACCAATCAAAAGTCTCTGAACAATATACCTCGGTTTCTGCCAATCCTGAAGGCCCGAAGATTAGGCTTCCTCTCTAGGAGAAGGATTGGGCCGTATTCCACCAGGTGGGCTCTATTATACCTATGTATATTCCCTATAACGTTCAAGTAGGGCCGGGTGTTACAGGTCACGAAAAAATATTTGTTTAGCAATGATAAAGTTAGACATGAAGTCGGTAAGGCTATCTCCTACAAGTAGTTCACGTGGACCAGACATATTCATATCAGCCTATAACATTCCCTCCACTAAGATTCAGGATTTTTCCTGGTGAAAAGGTGCAGACCGTCCCGCTCTAGGCGGAGCTAGAGAGAGTGTTAGTTTTACTGATCAAAACCCATCTGTGTTCCTTCAGTTGCTTTTTGCGTTCCAGGGCCACTGTAAACCTTTTGGACAATGCAGCCCAAGCTCTCACCGACCCTAGCAGGCCCCATCACTTATGCTGACACCTGTTTAAGGTGTGGGTGAAACAAAACACTACGGTGGCCGGAAATCGTCATGGCCCAGGGCGTAACCTGCGACGGCCGGGGCGTGAGGATTGCCTGTCTCTCACGCTTCCCACCACCTCTTTCGCTCACATTACTACTTCTTAAAAGGTGACTACTTCCCTCTCGCTCCGTACCATGGAGCAGGGCCTGTCCAAATCCGAAACAGGAACCTTTCAAAGTTGAGAATGACTCATCCATTCAAATTTTTGGTTCTAGATTATTCCGATTAACTTACAATAATTTCTTTACCCACAGTGCTAAGCGCATCATCATCGCCATCATAATCCACTACTGGATGTAGGCCTCCCCTAAGTGTCACCTTAACGACCGGTCCTGTATTTTTGTATCCAAAAGATTTTCACGGCCTTCATTAAGTCATTGGTTCACATTGTTGGAGGCCCTCCATCACCATGTCAGCCAAGAATAACTTGACTTCTTAATCTTTTCGGTTTGTGTTAGGTTAGGTATGTAAATTTTACATTTCCTGTGATTGTCTATCTGTTATTCACTATTAAAATGCAAATTCATTATTTAAAAGAAGTGACATCAGAACATTACAATCAAAATTACACTTATGACTTGCTGAAATAATATATTGATTTTATATAGTTGTATATTTTATTTTTTGAACGGGAACGATCATTAAGTTTGCAAATTATTTGCTAACCTACAGACATTTACAATGAATGTTCTAAAACACTTGTCTTGTGTATTACATTACCAGTGATGACATACGGCTCTGAAACGTGGTCATTCACAATAGGAATCATCCTCAACCCAAGGGGTAGGATTAGCTTACAGTTTATTAGCGTAATTGGATCAGAAATGAAGACTTTCGCAGGAGAATCAAGGTTGCAGACATAGCCCGAAGAATCGCCAAACTTAAGTGGCCAAGTTGAAAGCTTACAAAAGATGAACCTTGTGAGGATCACGGAAATTCATTTTAGTCAGATAAGCCTGAAACTTTCGCTCCATTCAGATCGGGAGAAATTATTTGATGAAATATCACTAATGCAAAATTTCACTTTCAAAATAAAGGATCGTAGTAGTTAGTTCTGTAGTTTATGTATGGACGTGTAATAAAAAAGCAACCTGTTCTGCTCCAGCACTGGACATCGCCCAACAGACCGAACTAGCCCTACTAGAGCGGCAGAAGCCGATGAACGCCGTCATAGACAGAGGGGACTCAGACGTGCAGCAGTTCTACCGCGATGCCGTCGTGCTGCTCACCAGCGGCTCCGGCTTCCTCGGCAAGCAATTCGTCGAAAAACTCTTCAGGTGAGGAATCATCATCCTTTAGCCAGTGCACGGCAGACCCACACATACGATCGATACGTGTTAGGGAATCTTTCAGTGTGCGTGTAGCTAAGGAGTATTTTCGTTCTGAAGTCCGTGTTTTTTTATATAATCTGGATATTGCAACTTGGCATTTTTTAAGTCAATACTGCAAAGGAATCTTCCAGGCAAGCGTACTCCATTGTAGTCAGTACAGCTATATGACTGAACAATTCGTACAGAAAATCCAATCCCTGTCGGAAGAACGCTGGTAAAGTACGCGGATATAAAATATCCAGAAAAAGTAACCCATCACGGAGTTTGTATGTGACAAATAGACGCATTGTCATAAAATTGAGCAAATTTTGGAGACATAAGGAAAAAGTCAAAAGCAAGCTCCACCAAAAAGAGAAAAATAAAAAACTATTTACAAAAAAAAAATACAAAAATATTTTAACATTAATTTCGGAAGCAGGTGATTTTGTTTCTTTACTATTTAAATATTCCACCAGCCCACTCTGCCCGACTGCGGGACAATGACATTCCCCATATCTTTAAATCTCTTTTAAGGTCTTGTCTACTCCATCCAACTTGTCAGGTACGAGTTGATGACGTCCGCGTGTTTAGGTCCACCTTGTAATTAAAAATAATAATTCGGCATGTAAAAAAATATAAGTGGCCCTAACAGTTACTTTGTCTTATTTACGTTTCAGATCATGTGATATCAAGAAAATCTACTTACTGCTGAGACCAAAGAAAGGAAAAACGATTGCACAGAGATTAGCTTATATACTTAAAGATCCTGTGAGTTAGAAATTCTTTTATTTATTCAATTATTATAAATGTAGATATTGGTTCAGGATGCCGATTACAGTGGGGATCTCCTACAGAAAAAGAGTTTTTAAGAGATAGGTGCAATAGAGTGGCTATCAGGGGAAATGTCTTTAGAAAAACTGTCATCCTATGCCTCAGTGACGCCATCTAGCTTTAAATAGCCAACACGCGATTTTTTGTCAAAATAAACTATATAAATTTAACTATCGCTCGGTAGGTGACCAGGGGCTTTACTATGATATATTAAAATTTCAATCATACGAGCGACAAAGAGTGATGGAGCTATACACTCTATATAGCTCCATCTCTTTAAAAGTTCGGTTTATGTCGTAAAAAGGATCACGTTAAGAGTTCGTGGTAAAGCCTCAGTGTGAGCCTAGGGAGAGTTAAGCTTTTCAGCAACAGATCGCGTTATCACAATATCAGCAAATGTTCAAAAACTATTTATTTATGAAAATTATTGAATTCTAATTAATTACTGCGTAAATACCAAGAATATTACGAAAATAAACCGAAGTTAGGTCCAGTCATTTTACTATAATAAGATTTGCAACAGATGCGCACACGCTGTTGCAAATCTTAATGCAAAGCGCAATTCGGTATATTTGCCAGAAAATGATTTTCTTTTAGTGCATAAAGCGGATACAAACACGACTTGACGTGTGGGGGTGTCATACTAAACTGAGCGTAAAAAAAAACTAGGTAACAAGTATCGGATTACGATTTTGTTCGCTATGTCCTGTGTATTGGTAATATATATTTAATGTCTTTACCTACAATGAACATCTTGTATGGAATAGTAAGTGCGTTGACCACATCACTTGATAATTATGCCAAAGTATTATTATGCTAATAAAAGTTATACAAAAATGTTATGTCTTAAAACTGAATGTCAAGAGGAGTACCCGTCAAATTAATGTGGTTTCTATCTTATAATTCAAGAAATTATATTTATTTTGCTTCCAGTTGTATGACAGTCTACGTGAAAAGAAGCCCGACTTCGATGGCCGCATCGTGCCACTGGAAGGCGACGTGGCGGAGCTCAGGCTCGGCCTCGCTGACAAGGACTGGGACAACATAACGAAGGAGGTTGGTACAACTGCTCCATAAACTAGTGCGCCTCACCATCAATGATTGCATCGCTGCTTACCATCAGGTGGGATCGCAGTCAAGCACTGGTTTATATGAATTAAAAAAAAAAAAAGTTTATGGTGATAGCTACAGGTTCGAGCGTAGCCATGTTCATTAGATGGCACAGATCTCAACACTTTTAGTTTTGTTTTGTTTTGAGTGTTTGGGAGCATTATTAAGTTAAAAAAAAACTCGAACGCAAGTGCGAATCGGACTCGCGCCCTGGGGGTTCCGAACAATGCAAGCTACAAGCTATGTAAAGAGTTAAGTTTCTGATTGGAGTCTCAAAGGCTTTCCGAATCGCAAAAAAAAAATTTTTTTTGACGTAACAACAAATTCTCTGTTTTCAGATTTATTCCTATATTTTTGTGTTATAAGATCTTGCCTTATGTGAAATTTCAGGATTCTGCCTCAACGGGAAGTACTCTAGAATTTTGATTCCCGACATAAAGGGCATATCTTTTTTTATTCGTTAACTTAGAAGTTTGATTTTTTTCATAACTTCAAGGGACCGCACACCTGATTATATGGTTTTAATTTCAACTCGATACGTCTAATAACGAATACGCGTTCCCGATATAAAGGGTCTTGACTGACAGACAAACAGACGGACGCACAACAAAATGATCCTATAAGGGTTCAATTTTTTTCTGTTTAGAGGTTGCACTGTTGCTGAGAGTTACATATCCGGCGCGCAGGCTAGTAGGTCACAGATCCAGTCTCTCTGAGAGGCTATGGTCAAGCGCTTAAGCTTGTCCTTGGAGGCAGTCTCTGAATGGGGCGATGCCAATTGGTCAAGTTCAATGCTGCTAAAACCCAGGCGTGTCTATTTTGCGCTAAAAGGAGCCAATTCAGCCCTGCTCCAACTTTCCGGGGCGTAACCGTGCCAATAACCGACCATCTTGATCTCCTTGGTGTTACGCTGACGTTAACACTCAACTTTGGGCCATACATTGAAGCAAAGGCTCAACTGGCAGCAAAAAAGCTGGGAATCCTCGCGAAGGTCAGACAGTACTTCACGCCGGAACAGCTGCTCAAACTTTATCAAGCACAAGTTCGATCGTGTATGAAGTACTGCTCTCATCTTTGGGACGGATCTGCCCGATACCAGCTTGATGCACTTGAGGCAATTGGGAGGCGAGCCAGGAGGATCATTGGCAATGATGCACTCGTTGAGTCGAGGCTTCAAAGTCTTGAGCATCGACACCGAGTTGCTAGCCTGTCGGTTTTCTACCGGTTGCATTTCGGGGAGTGTGCTTCGGAATTGCATAACCTAATTCCTCCTAGCCCGTTCCATCATCGGACCACCAGGCGTACGGCAATGCGCCACCGGTACATGGTGGACATCCCACCTATACGCACAAAACGTTTTGGGAACACATTCATAGTGCGTACAGCTAAGGAGTGGAATTCCTTGCCGGAATCGGTTTTTCCTGATGGCTACAACCCGGGAATCTTTAAGTCAAGAGTGAATAGGTTACTTCTAGGTAAGCGCACTCCATCGTCGACCGCATCGTCGCTTTCCATCAGGTGAGATAGCGGTCAAGCGCGAACCTAAAAGAATTAAAAAAAAAGAGGTACGGAACCCTAAAAACGCATGCATTGGAATGTCTTTTTATAGCAATATAATACGACTTTCCAATGCATGTATTTTGCATTGTACTGCGTAGCACAATGTTTCAATGGTATACGAGGCCAGCGTGTACTGGTTCTGACTACTAACGTGCTTGCTGATGGCTTTGTACAAATCTTCAGGTGAACATAATAGTCCACATGGCAGCCACTGTGAACTTCCAAGCGCCGCTCCACATCGCAGGGATCACCAATGTGAGAGGAACCAGAGAGTTGCTCGACTTGGGCAGGCAGTGTCACAACCTCAAGTGAGTTCACAACATTACGCTCAGTCATCATTGTCTCTTCTGGTCATGTGGGGCAGGCGATCAATCTGCCTGCCTCTTCCTAATTACGTTACGTTAGCTTCTAGTCTTACTACCAGAATTTTACATGGAGCGACTACCTACCTGATCTCCACAACCCATAATCACCAGCATTTCGAGACAGGTGTCAGATTTCCTGGATTCTGATTATCAGTAACGACTGATAAAGATCTACAAATTGCAGCCGGGACCAACAACTGCTTAACGAGTTTTCTGAGGCATGAAGGAATCTTTTTATTTTAGGATGGTCACCCATCTACAGCCCGACTTTGGCAGGCGTAGCTTTACCTTGAAAATCGACCTGAGTGGCTGTTGTTACTTAGCCACGAGCTTCTATCACATGTTTCAAGTTTTCAAATTTACTAGGAGGACTCACTTAATATTTTTTAAATGGAAAAAGAACTTCAACTTTCATCCGTAAGAATGGTGTAAAGATAATTTTATTATGAGGAAGAGGGTATTTTGTGATATTTAAAAATCATAAAAATAAAAGTTATTTTTTTAATGTCCTCGTAGTATTTCGCCATAAATGTATTTATATCTCTTAATACTAACTAATATTATGTTCTCGTCTTCAGACTCTTCAACCACGTTTCAACGGCCTTCGCCCACGCAACTGTGCCCAGAATAGATAATGACGTCAAGGAGCAGTTCTACCCATGCCCCGTGCCTCCAGACGTTTTTATATAGCCAGCATCGACGAAGAGAGGCTCACTAATATAACGCCTGCGTAAGTCTACGGCAACATAGTCATTAGTGACTGTCAGTTCAGCATCGGTACTTAAATCCGCTGCTTTCGAGGAATAACATGTTTTAAGTACCTATTTTCATCGTCAATATACATAGATTCCTTTTTTTATAAAAATATGTATTTTGGTTCCGCAGTTTACTAAAAGATTGGCCAAACACCTACACATTTACGAAGGCGATTGCGGAAGAGTTGGTGCGCATAAGTGCCAGCGACCTGCCCATCTGCATAGTGAAGCCGCCCGTAGGTAATCGCATAGCTTTCTTATTACATTTTGTAGTCAAGACTAATAATATAATATAATAATAATGTCCTCAATGCATATCACGCAGATGATTAGTATTGTGGTGTCCATGTTTGCTGCTAGGCTGATAAATAAAAGACACAATGGTTTTAACAAATACCGCAGACACGTCAGACCTACCCGACAGGGTCTGATTCTGAAAGGAAGACTCGGCCCTGGTACGAAAGGCAACGAGGGAACGGGAGTGGGTTTTTAGTCAGTAAAAGTCTGATACTATCTCCCGCCCCGCCCAAGGGCGGGGGATGTCATAAGATGATTTTCCCACCGAAAAAAAAAAAAAAAAAAAAAAAAAAAAAAAAAAAAAAAAAAAAAACCCGACAGTTAAGTAAATAATGCCTGTCCTGTCACGCGCACTTGTACACGTCGCTTGCCCTTTATTAGTACGTCACAAGTAGTCTCAATAGATTGTACTATATCTGGATGCGCATATACTACTAATATTGGAAGTGTACTGTATTTTGCGGATTAGCGTTTCTCAAACATGTACTTGACACCTTGCAGTAGATGGATCTTATTGGAGCCGTTTAGGTTTAGGAAGCAGAGAAAAACAGCTCGTATATGGGAGGGAACTGCACTAACCTTTTGAACTAGGAGATGCCCATGTGTCGGCCGGCCGGCGTTCTCTGGATTTCGTGACTCCTGCTCCAGTGACGAGGAGATATAACACTCACTGAACACTGCACAGTTCTCAAGCACAAAACGTAGTGGTTTAGTGTCTTTAGCGGATAAGTTCAACTATAACCAATTTTTTCTTGCAACATGCGCGGGACGCCGTCTTAGCGTTGCGAGCGATACCGAGCGAGTATATCTGCGTACTCCTTCTCTCGAGGTTGTGCAGGAAAAAGGATGCAAAATGGGAAGTGTTGCAAGTTGTCACACAAACAAAACGCGGTATTTAATTCTATGTGGCTAATTACGGAACTAATTTTTACACGGCAATTACCAAGCGTTATAGGCGCAACTAATATCATTATACTATTTTCCTGTTTAGCAAATCGTCTTAATATATACCTAGAAATTGATGTCTCTCACTAATTCTATATTTTCATTATTTTATCCATATTATATTTATTGCCTCCAACAGTGGCTTGAAACAACATATTCATTTTTTTATATATTTTATTATTAATCTATTTGCATAAAGCCAAAACTGAAATACTGCCAGCATAGTATTGACCTTGTCTGTGTCAGTTCATTCATACTTTTGGCCCCCACTACAGCGTTAGTGTCATTGGCAAACTCTATAAGTTTAGTGTCTGTAATGTTATTTTTAAATATAATTTTTCAAATTGTTAGTGAGATTGATAGTCAAAAGGCTTATCATCGCTTGCATGGCGGTAGAGAACTCTTTAAAACAACGAAACAATATCTTTATTAATTTCAGTGAGTAGCGCTTTTGTTGAGCCGTCACCGGGGTGGATAGACAACAAAACGGTCATGTCATCAGTTATGGGGGTAAGTACAAAAACTTAAGTACGTTACTTTCTGAAGCCAACTCCTCATTAACTCTTTGTAGAGCAAGCAGGTATTGGAATGGTTAAATAAAAAGAAAACTAGTCCAAATTAGTTTTTTTTAACTACTATAAACAAAAATTAAAAGAAAAAAAAAATCAGGAACATTTCACTGACTTTTCAGGTTGTAGCCTATTAGATACAAAAATACAATTATACAATATACGTTATTACGAACTTCGTATCTAAAAATACACAAAATGACTCTAGGGTTTATTAACTACTAAGTAAACCCCGTGGTTTTACCCGCGTTCTTAATTACTGCCACCCAGAAAGTCGGTGTCTGTTATTGGAGTTTACAATGCTATTATCGGAGCAATTCATGTATTTATGAAAAAGCTTCTGGCATTGAACTTCAATACCAGAAATCTGTTTTTTGAGATGGGAGATCATCTAATGATTTCTTTCGCTCTAAGCTGGAGCAAGAGTGCGTGCCGTGTGTATTAGGACTACGGGTTTTCTTTTCAGGAATTCCCCGTGGCCTTAACATGCATCGGTCTTGCTAGGCCCCTATGATGTTGCTGACATCTCTTTAAGGCACGCGTTGGAAATCTTCATGTGCCGTTGATGACTCTGGCTTGGTCATCTGGGTGTTTCATCTTGCCGAATTAGAAACGGTTACCTTCCGAAACACCCATGACCGGTAAAAACCTTCAGGATCTTCACAGAAACGCGACAGTAAGTGCATACTGCCGCAATTGTGGCATGTCTAACGTTAGGTTGCGACAGTCGCATGTCCCTTGCATGAGATTCCACTGGAGCTCTGTCCACTGTGCTGCGATTTGGCACGGGAGTTTTACCTCGGCGTTACACCCTCACGCATCACTGATGCGTGTGTGCAATGATTACATTATTACAGATTATGAGACAACTGGCGGCAGTAGGGCCAATATTCTTGAAACCCTCGAATTTTGGTTCATTTTCTGTAATAAACATCAAGTAAGTATTGTGTATTTTTTGGACACAAACAAATAAATTACTTATCACTGGGAAAGACGCCTAGTATCTATTTAGATACATGGCTGATAAACTTGACTTGTTGAGATAAATCGCAAAGTATCTATTTAGATACAAATACTTTATTCCTTCATTATTCGTAAAATAACAGAAATTTGCAATAAATAATGCTTACTTGTTGTAATTAGATGCCATCCAAATAACATTACACTGCAAACACGCGAATTTTTGTCAAAATTTATATAAATTTAACTATTGCTCGGTAGATGGCCAGGGGCTTTACCGTGATAATTGTGTTAAAATTTCGAGTGATGGAGTTATACATTCTATATAGCTCCATCCCTTCAAAATTTCGGTTTAGGTCGTAAAATGGATCACGTTAAAAGTTCGTGGTAGAGCCTTAGTGTGAGCCTAGGGAGGGTTAAGCTTTACAGCAATAGATGGCGTTATAACAAAATCAGCAAATGTTCTAGAACTATTTATTTATTATAATTATTGAATTCTAATTAATTACGGCGTAAATACCAAGAATAGTTACGAAAATAAACCAACGTTAGGTCCAGTCATTTTACCATAACAAGATTTGTAATAGCGTAATGCGCAACTTGGCATATTTTGTCAGAAAATGATTTTCTTTTAGTGCATAAAACGGATACAAATACGACTTGACGTGTAGGGGTATTATACTAAACTGAGCGACTTATTACCACTAGGTAATAAGTATCGGGTTACGATTTTGTCCGTTATGTCCTGTCTATTGGTAGTATATATTTAATGTCTTTGGTTCTCGCGAAAAGTTTTAAAGTTACAACTTCGAATTTGAATACTTTGATTACACTAGTTGTTATTTGCACTGCCGCATTAGGTTAAGATCCGTTAAGATAGCTGCAAAAAGGATAAATAAATAAATATTAAGTTATGTTTATAATCCGACAGGGCCAGTTAAGACAGTTCTGTTTCAAATCCAGTTCCTTTTAGGGATGGGCATGGGTTTGATTCACGTTATGCCAGGAAAAAAGGACCTGGTGGTATCGTTCGCACCGGTGGACTACGCGAACAACGCCATAATAGCTGCCGGCTGGGACTCAGTCCAGAATCGTCAGCACTGGGGCGGAGACATCCCCATATACACCATTAGCTGCTCGCGTTCTGAAATCAAGTGGGGTGAGTACTAAAAACCACTGATTATGTGCGCGTATTGCTGAAAAGACTCCTTTACACCGTTTCACTAACTTCCACAGCCTTGTCACCTCACACCTCTCCACCAACTCGCACCTCCCCACCAAATCGCACCGCCTCGCCAACTCGCAACACCCCACTTACTCGCACCACCTCGCCGTCTCGCACCACCACACCAACTCACACAGCTTCGCACCTTGTAATTTCCCACTAACTTACACTAACTCGCACCACCTCGTGAACATGCGCTTAAAATTAAATAGATATTAAGGTTGAGAAACAGGGAATCCCATTTCCAAAAAAATCATTCCGTTATTCACAGGCGATTTAAGCGTTTTGATACGAAATGACGAGTTCTTTCGTCTCAGCACACCGAAGTCGGTGTGGTACATCTATTGCATCGAGACCAATAACAGGGTGATCTACTGGCTGCTGACGTGGTTCCTGCACTACATCCCCGGCTACTTCCTTGACGCCGTGGTCTCTATGCTCGACGTTAGGCCTAAGGGTGTGCCTCTGTGAGAACCTTTACTAATAGAAACCGACGAAATACTGATGTTAAAATATTGACCAAAAGCATGCTTTGAAGTTCCCTCAGTGCATCCCTGGCTTTTAAGATTTTCGTTCGAAGTCATCAATTCATTTGCATTTTATAAACCGAATTTCTTCGGCATTGTAAAACTTGAAACGTAAAACAGCAAAATTAAATGTGTCAATAATGTCAGAGGTATGTGGAGTAATAGGTAGGTATGAGAAAGGGTTCACTAATGTTTCACCAAAACTCCATTCACAAATTGTTAGTTAATAACCAACGTCTCGTATATTATTTATTACACAAACGATTCGTTCTGAAAATGTTTCATTTTACAAACTCTTACTTTACAAACTTTTTTGGCAAATGTTTCTCTTGATAAATAGTTCGGGTGATATTTAATCATTTATAAATTTTTCATTTAATATTTTCATTCTTTTGAAAAAATTCGTGTAGACTAAATCATTTTATAATCAATTTTCTTCTTTTCGAAACCTGTAGGAAACCTTTATGTTCATATTATAACAATAATATGAACATAAGGGAGGGGGGGGTTATTTATTATATTGTTGTTTGTTGTTTGTTTGTTATTTTTATTGTTCTTATTATGTTTATATTATGAACATAAGGGTTTACTTGCTAATTTAGCCTTTAAATAAAAGAAGGCTAAATTTGTATAAAAAATTCAGCCACAGTATCAGTTTACCTTATCAATTCGATTTTTTTCGTTACTCCGATGTTTCATCGAAAAATTTTTTACCGATGTTACACTTAGCCGAAATAACATTTGTTCGAAGTATTATGTTTCCTTACATTAATTATACCACTGTTTACACTTAATAATACAGTTGATTATGAATAAAAGTGATTTTAATTGGTCTCAGTAAGAAGCATGCAATCTTGCTTTAAGCATGCAGCATACAAGCTGGCATGTAGCATGCAAACAGACATGCAGCATGCAAGCAGGCATGCAGCATGGAAGCAATCATGCAACATGCTGCAAGCATGCAGCATGCAACATGATGCAGGCATGCAGCATGCAAGCACGCATGCAATATGCAGCATGGAAGCAGGCATGCCACATGCAGCAAGCATTGTTTCTGCCACGACTCCGGTGCTGCGAGGTTTGGGCGCTCCATGCGAGCTTCTCGTCTCAGATGGTTTTAATGCTCACCATCGCCCTACCCCTATGCGCCTACGTGGGCTTGAATTACACTCTAGGGGTAGGGCAGACAAGACTGTGTTAAGTCGGTTTTGCAGCGATTTGTTTCTATTTAAATTTTGTAGTACAACCCCTATGTTAGTCGCTGTCGCGCATCCGTAGCTGATGGTTGGGTTTACAGTCTGCGGCCGTGTTTATAAGTTTCGCGATTAGTGTCACTGCATAAACAAACATATTACAAATAATGGAGAGTGGAGAAGATGAAGATGGAAGTGATATAGATATTTTGCTCAATTGCGAAAAAGATTGTGTTAAATCTTTGGAACCTAAAATTGTGCGGGTAGATATACATAAAAATAGTGAGAAGAGATCAGCTGAGAAGAGAAAGGAGAGGGAGCATGAAAGTACTGATGATGTTGACGATGAGAATGATGATGACTTTATTACTGTGAATAGGAAAAATCCTAAAAGATTAAACAGATCCGAATCTGTGGAGTTACAAAATAGAATGAGGGTAGATGTAGAAAGAGATGATAACAAAATAAAACACGAAGTGTGTATAACTTCAACAGAAAACATACCTAAACAAATGGCTTTGGCAAGATTATTAAAATGTGAAAATATTAAAAATATTATAAGAATCAAATACAAAAGTTTCAACAAAGTTTTAATTCAATTTCAAGAAAAAGAAGATGCACTTAATTTGATGGAATGCCAAAAATTCAAAGATATGGGATGGAGATGCCAGCCGATTTTCATTGTCATTGGCCTATGGTGTGGTGAGAGGAGTTGATTTAGAATTTAGATTTAAATGAAAAGGAGATATTGGATATTTTGGAATGTACTACTGAGATAATATCCATAAAACGATTGAGACGCGTCAACTCAGAAAACAAATGGGTTGATAGTGAGTCTGTAAGAGTCTGTTTTAAAAGTAAGAACCTTCCTTCTTATATATTATGCATATAATTGCTGTTTAAAAGTGGAGCCTTATGTGTTTCCCGTGACTCAGTGTTCTGGATGTTGGCAATTTGGCCATATAGTAAAGTACTGTCCAACGAAAAAAAGAAAATGTCCAAAATGTGGTGGTGACCATGAGAATTGTAACATTAACAATATCTCATGCCTGAATTGCAAAGGAAATCATCTTGTACTAGACAAAAACTGTCCCTTATATTTAAAAGAAAAAGAAATAAGAAACATTATGAGCACGGAGCAGGTTACATATAGAATAGCACTTCAACTGTTCCTTGAAAAACAACGAAAACATACTAGTTCCCAAAGTCATATGCCACTAAATTCGTCGTTTACTACGAGTTTACTAGAAAAATCCCAAACCTATAGTAGCGTGCTTACCAGCCCCATACAACATATATTGGTGCCGAAAATTCAGGAAGAAAATAGCCTACTGATGGAACAAGATAGCACAAAAAAGTCAACTCAAGAAAGAGAAACTAAGAAAAATAGGAAGCGAGGAAAGAAAGACCAACTTGTTACAGAAAGATCGACAGAAGAAGAAAATGAGGAGAGTTTTTCATCTCAAAATGAAGAAAATGGTGACCAAAAAGATGAACAATTATTTTATAGGTTTGAATTTAAGAAATTCCTAATTAAAATTAAGAAAATATTCACATTGGAAGGAACTTTTAAAGAAAAAACATTATTATTTTTTAAAAGTATATATGAAGAATTGAAGAAGATTCTATTAAGCTGTTTTTTAAAGGGAAATTTGTTAGAAAAAATTATTAATTTCATAAATGGATAATTCAGACAAAAATATAGGAATAAACATTATTCAATGGAACTCACAAAGTCTTCGGCCAAAAGTTATTTCATTTACAGAAATCTTAAATTAAGAAAAGATTCACATAGCAATCGTGAGCGAAACATGGCTGGATATTGAAATGGATGTCAATGTAAGTGGTTATAATATCTATCGAAAAGACAGATACGATTCCTATGGGGGGGTCGCAATTTTGGTTCACAAGCCCATACGCTCACATCTTAACTCTTTTCAGATTTTAAATACAGGTATAGAAATAGTAAGTGTTAAATTAATTAATTGTAAAGATTTAGAAAACATTGTTGCACTTTATTGCGCATCTTCAGTCAATACTCAACCTTCAGACTGGGATGAAATTTTCTCTCATTATTCAAATAGGACCCTAAATAGCTGGTGACTTCAACGGCCACCATACTAACTGGTCTATTAAAATCGATACAAGGGGCACTCAAATAATGGATACGTCGCTTGAGAACTCCTTGATTTCCCTGAATGACTGTTCACCAACAAGAGTTAAGCTAGATAATGGTACTTTACAAAAAACTTCACCAGATATAACGTTCACTACGCCTGATATTGCAATAAAATTCGACTGGAAAGTACTCAATGAAAATCTTGGTAGTGATCATTTAATAATTAAAATGACAATCAAAATACCTAATAATTTTACTACAGTTAGGAAAAGAAATTACAAAATGGCAGATTGGAAAGAATATCGTGAGTGTTTATCTAAAAACTTTAATTTCCCTAATGATAGCAATGTTCAAGAAATGTATGATTTCTTTTTACATAAAATAAACTTAGCTGCTGATAAATATATTCCGTTCATTAAATGTTGTTCTATCCCCATTAAAAATTTAAACCAAAAAAATATTGGAATCCTGAGTTATCTCACATAGTTGCACAACGCAGATTATCTCTAGCAAAATTCCGACGTAATCCTACCCCTGATAATTTGTCCAAATTAGAAGAAAAAATTAAAGAATCTAATATAGCAATACAAAAAGCGAAATCAACAGAATGGCAAAGATTTTGTGATTCCATTGATCAGGTAGTATCTGTTAATGACATGTGGCGACGTATGCGGTGGATAAAGGGTTATAAACAACCTACTGGCTATCCTCCTATCGCAAAGCAAAATGAGTTATTACGGTCACTGACTCCTGACTATGTCACAAACAAAAAACCCATATTTATATCAAAAAACGAGACTTTAGAGTGTGATTTTAGTATCCAGGAACTAGAAAATTGTTTAAAAAAAAGGACTCTGCACCAGGAGAAGACGGTATTACATATACTATGGTTTATTATCTCCCTAATTCAGCCAAAAAGCATTTGCTCAAATTATATAATAGCATCTTTCATTCTGGTATTTTACCAGTTCAGTGGCGTGATATACAGATAATCCCGATTCCTAAAGCGAATAGCACTGTTACTGATCCTAAATTACGACCCATCTTTAATTTCGTGTTTATGCAAAATTTTTCATTTAATGTTATTAAGACGTCTAGAATGGTACACAAAAAAAGAAAAAATATTATCACCATACACTGTTGGATTTAGAAAGTCCTTGTCCTGCTTAGATTCACTGACTCGCTTAGTCAGTTACATACAAAATGGTTTTTCTAAAAATATTCCTACAACAGCATGTTTCCTGGATATTCAAAATGCTTACAACAACGTATCAGTTGATGCCGTAGTTAAAATTTTAGATGAACTTCAAGTAGGATCAAAATTTTGCAGCTATATTTGGACTTTTCTGAGTGAAAGACATCTAAGAATCAAGTCAGAAATCAATGATACGATAGCAGATCAATGGACTACCCAAGGTTTAGCTCAGAGCGACCCTTTATCCCCGTTACTATTTAATTTAGTTACATATAAAATTTGTCAACATCCGCTTAATGTAGTAGTGTCACAATATGCAGACGATTTTGTTCTTTATGTTCAGGATAAAGATATTAAGAAATGTGAAAACTTTGTCCAAAATGCGTTGGATTGTATTGTTTTGTCCTTGGCCGAACTTGGTTTAGAACTATCTCCAACTAAATCTACATATTGTGTATTTAGTAGGGGTAGACGCAGAATATTACCTTCTCTTAATATAAATGGACAGTCATTAACATATTCAGAATGTACCAAGTATTTAGGCATATGGTTGGATCAAAGCCTACGATGGGGTAAGCACATAAATGAAATAGCCAATAAAAGCTCAAAATTTTTAAATATATTAAAATTATTAACGGGGAGTTCTTGGGGTATACATACAAAACATATTCGTAAGCTGTATATTTCCCTTATTAGAAGTAGATTGGATTAGGGTTCGTTTATTTATGACTGTAGTGCTAAGACGCATTTATCGAAATTAGATAAACTGCAAAATCAAGCCTTACGAATAATAGGAGGTTATATTAAAAGCTCTCCTATTCATGTAATGGAATCGGATCTATGTATCCCACCTTTATATTTGAGAAGAGAATATCTAGCATACAAATACTGTCTCAAAACTAGATCGTGGTCAAATAATATTGCGGTTGGTCTAATTTCCGATTTGAGCGAGGCTTGTCACACCTCTTACTGGCAAAAGAAAAAAAAAACCGTTACTGGTTAATGTATACAATAACGTAAAACACGAAGAAATTATATCATCAGATTTTCTTAAAATGTTTAGTTTAGAAATTTGGTCATCCTCTATTCAACAAAGTGTGATCAAAATCGATCTCGAAAGTTTAAGCGCCGGCAAATGTAACTATAATCCAAGTGTGTTATTAAGCGATGTTGTAGCGGAATTAAATACTATTTATTATGGGTGGCATAAAATTTATACCGATGGACCTAAAAGCGCCTCTGGACTGGGAGCAGGAATGTTTGACCAGACTTTAGGGAATAGTTTTGGATATAAAATAAATTGTAATGTTTCAATTATGTCGCTGGAACTCATAGCCATTTATCGAGCAGTTAATTACATCTTGAGCCAAAATTTAAATAAGGTAGTAATCTTTTCGGACAGTAGGAGTGCACTCCAACATATCGCTCGGTGCGCCTCTGGTTACAGCAGAGGTGCAGCGATAGCGTATGATATTTTAAAATGTTTAGTTTCTTTTAATAAAAATAATATTGATATTCGATTGCAATGGGTTCCAGCGCATATTGGATTAAGAGGTAACGAGAAAGCTGATCAGATATCAAAATCAGCAGTGGTGGATGGTACTCCTATTATTTACGTACCTGATTATTGGGAATATATATCAAAATTTAAATTAGCAAGCCTTAATTCTTGGAAACAACATTTTTTCAAAATTTCACATGATAAAGGTATCTGGTATAAAAGTGTTCAAGGACAGCCATCTCGCGTACCCTGGTTCGATGATAGCAAACTAAGTAGGAGTGATATTAAATTAATTTTGAGACTCCGTTCGGGACACTACCCGTCGGCGAAATTTGCATTCCTTATGAAAAAAGCTGATTCTCCTAACTGCACGGTTTGCAACCAAATCGAGGATGTGCAACATTTGCTGATGGAGTGTGCCCGGAACGGAAATGAACGAGAGCTATTTATAAACGAATTTAAATTAAATCGACTAGATATAGGCATAATACAATCCATCTTATGTGTACCATCATCGGAGATGACTAAAAAGTTTTGTCACTTAATTACGGTTCTTTATGAATAGCTCTAGTATGCTTTTTAAATAGTTAATTTCATTTTTTAAAAATAACTAAATCCTAACTTGCAAATATATTGATTTGGTAAACATTACAACTAGGTAGTAAGTAGAACCAATGTAAAAGGGTACGATGGGGCTGACATACTCTGTAAAAGCCCCTAAATAAAAAGAGATTTAAAAAAAAAAACCCCTATGTTATGCCTATGCTAACCCCTATGTTATGCTTATGTTGCCTCCCCTATGTTGCCAAAGGACAGGTCGCCGAAGCTCCACTTCGCGGGACTCCTACTTCTGGATGGTTTAAAAAAATAATCACGAATCACAACTAACCTAACTTGTCCGAGTCGGGGTGCCCCAAGTCCCGAGCTCGCTTCGCTCGCTCTTGCATCTCAAGCTATATGTGCCTTTACAAACATTGAATGACATGAGATAAAAAACAAACACTCGTTTCCAGGTAGTAGGTATATTAAAAATATACAAAACGTTTTATGTACATTCCAAAAGTTGTTTTATGAGATAAAATAAATAAAAAATTAGTAATAATTTGTCAAATGACACGTTATTAAACAAAAGTTTTTCTGGTGATTTGTTTGTAAAGTAAATTATTTGAAAAACTTGTTATTGTACGATAATGAAATGATGAAACATGTTTTTGCCAATCGCTGGTTGTCAAGTGAGATTGCCCAAATTTGTATGTGGATCCGTACCAACTTGCGTCAAACCAAATTTACTCTCAAAAGTATAGTTATTACTGAAATTTTCACTATCTAAAATTTTTTTGTTAATATTTAACCACATTTTATAGATATTAAAAAAAGTTCGAAAACGCCTGATCATATTTCATAGCAATTTCTAACCGTACTTCGTGATTATTATAATTTGCATTCTATACTATAGGTATGCGTTTTAGGCCAAATTGATGAGTAGTGTATTGCATTATTATTGATATATGCGATAAGTCAGGACCCGGATTCCTTTGCTCCTATATTGCGGCGTTACTTAAGCTCAGGCTTTTATCGCGCATAGGTAATATTTTTACGCTATACCTAGGCCTACACTGAAGAACACGATCTTAAGACTGTTAAAAATCGTAATGGTTTAATCTTCTATTTATTTATAAAGTTATCAAGACCCAAACAAACTTACTACGTGTTTTAGTTCGATGTCTCGAATCAAAAAACGCAATAAATCATTTACAGGTTGTGGGTTCTTTCTACATTCAGCGACCGAAATGTATAGTAAGGGGGGTTGACTGTAGTCTATCAACAACCTTAGCTGCACCTAACAACCTAGCCCTAACCATATACCTACAATATATACGTATATAAATAATAAGCCTGTTGCAATGAGACCTAAGGCAACAGACGGAATGTGGGAAGAATGAAGGGTATATAAGACGGGATTTTATCACTGCCGATCCGCAACCTCACGGACCGACCAATAACTAAGGCTGGATAAGGCCCAGAGCGATTATTCCCGATGTCCACCACTTGTCTGGCCACCACTGGGGGACAGCGAGACAACTTTAAAACATTATTCTCGTTGTCCACCACTGGGGGACAGCGTCACAACTTTGTAAATTATTTCCATTCGCCACCACTGGTGGACAGCGACACGGATTTTTTAACATTCCCTATGACCGCCGTTGGGGGACAATGGCACAACTCTTTTGATCCGATTCCCACTGGCCATCAATTTAAATGTTTAATCTAGAGACCGGTAAAGGATAGCTTAATATACTTACGGATTTGATTTTTAGCAGGGCTAAGGGTAAGACTAATTTAAATATTTATAAATTATATGGTAGGTAAATAATAGTCATATTCTTGAATCAACTTTTATTAAATGTTTCACTCAAGTATTAAAAAATGATCCTACTACTTATTATTATATAATATAGCTTTGATTGGTTATTTTTTATTGAAGTGGGTAATTAACCGACTTAATTTCCACAGCTGGTTGACAGGCTACAATTTTTTAAATCGACTAGAACATTACAATCATAATCACAGTTTTATTATCCTATTCCTCGACGGAGGAATAAAAATTAAATATTATAAATTAATCAACAGTTTTAAAAATCACATATGTAGTTAAACAAAAAGACAATAATAATTTGTCACAATATCTAGAAATTGGCCTACAGATATGTACTAATCAACAGTTTTAAAAATCACATATGTAGTTAAACAAAAAGGCAATAATAATTTCTCACAATATCTAGAAATTGGCCTTTACAAGACCCATTTGGGTTTCTTGAATTAAACATAATGTAGGTACTACTCAAAAGTCTTAAACACCACATAGTTAAACAAAATACAATAAGTACTTATTAGTTTCTCATAATTTCTAAAAATTGGCCTACAGATATTTGGCCGTTTACAAGTTCCATTTGGGAAATTATTATTGCCTTTTTGTTTAACTACATATGTGATTTTTAAAACTGTTAATTAATTTATAATATTTAATTTTTATTCCTCCGTCGAGGAATAGGATAATAAAACTGTGATTATGATTGTAATGTTTTAGTCGATTTAAAAAATTGTAGCCTGTCAACCAGCTGTGGAAATTAAGTCGGTTAATTACCCACTTCAATAAAAAATAACCAATCAAAGCTATATTATATAATACTAAGTAGTAGGATCATTTTTTAATACTTGAGTGAAACATTTAATAAAAGTTGATTCAAGAATATGACTATTATTTACCTACCATATAATTTATAAATATTTAAATTAGTCTTACCCTTAGCCCTGCTAAAAATCAAATCCGTAAGTATATTAAGCTATCGTTTACCGGTCTCTAGATTAAACAATTTAAATTGATGGCCAGTGGGAATCGGATCAAAAGAGTTGTGCCATTGTCCCCCAACGGCGGCCATAGGGAATGTTAAAAAATCCGTGTCGCTGTCCACCAGTGGTGGCGAATGGAAATAATTTACAAAGTTGTGACGCTGTCCCCCAGTGGTGGACAACGAGAATAATGTTTTAAAGTTGTCTCGCTGTCCCCCAGTGGTGGCCAGACAAGTGGTGGACATCGGGAATAATCGAGGCCAGAGCTATCGGCAACCATTTATAGGCGCAGTAACAGTGAGAGGAGTCGATGGTCTCGTCGTAATGAAACAGCGTTGCTCGTAGCGTAGAAAGAGGCTTTATGACATATAATTACATAGTATTTATATTAATCTATTTACATTAGTTATTAATGCATTTTTGAAACAACTGTTGTACCTAGTCGAATTATTTTAGTGACTAATAATTAATATTGGCGTCAATTCGGCTTCACTGCCACTTTCTCGCGTGAACATATACTTAACAAGGTAACACAAATAAAGAAATTGTAATTGTTAGTCAGTTAAAACATTTACTTTTAGGGTACATTAGTATCAAATCATCGTCATCTTCCTGCCCTTGGCCCATGTTGCTTAAGGTAGGTCCAAAACATTTTTTTCTTCCATTATATCCTGTGAGACGTCACGCTATCACTGACTCCGTTTTCTTCACACAATCTATCCGAGTTTTCTTTAGCCTTCCTCCCCCTCTCCATATATTCACAAGTTTATTCTTTGGCTATATTCTATATAACTCTTTGGGTGTGTTCACATCTGGCGAATACGCCGCTAGCGAGCTGCGTGCGTGCATTTCAAGTTAACGTGCCGTTTCCATGCCATCACCGTGCCCTTCGCGCCATGCGCGAACGGTGCCAAACCGTGCGCAAACGGCCCGCGCGCTGCTCCTCACGCCCGCAGAAAGCAAATGGAAATGCATGCCCGCGAATTGCGCGCCCCGAACGTGCGCCGCGCGCACCCACTTTACAAACCTTGCCACTTGAGTCACTATCTCAACATTGTTAATAATTATTATAGACGTATTGAATTAATTATTATTCAATAACACTACTCAAATACAGTACAAAATCATCAAACGATATAAACGTCAGTTTAGCAACAAAATACCAAAATGTCCTAATCAAATTGACAGTTTCAAGTTTTGAGTTTCTAATATACGCACTGTTTACTTTATAATATGGTGAGCTAAAATAAAATAATTTAACAGAATTTATTTTTAGCAGTTTAATTATTTTCTACTATATAATCTTATTTACTTTGATAGCTGATAAAATTAATTAGGCGAACCATTTATTTATGATCATTGTAATATTAAAAGCGTTAGCTTTACATACTCTTTGGTCAGATTACGAAAATAACTGACAACTGTAATCGGAACGTAAAGATTTCTGAAATGACATAATTTTTTCGGAAGTAGGAATTGTTAATCATTTAATATCATTTTTACGATATTTTTTAATGTGGTTAGAAAAAGTGGTTAAAAATCAGTACATTGTACACAAAAATAAAACATTATTTTTGGTATTAATATACTTGTGACGCAATATGGTACGGGGAATGAACATTCTTCTTTAAATAAAATTTTGGTGAACTGGCAGGATACCACGAGAAAACCTTTGTTTTTTATTTCGATCGAATG
Source organism: Mythimna impura (assembly GCA_905147345.3). Classification (NCBI taxonomy): domain Eukaryota; kingdom Metazoa; phylum Arthropoda; class Insecta; order Lepidoptera; family Noctuidae; genus Mythimna; species Mythimna impura. The sequence continues at coordinate 926,289 of LR990368.1, read as the reverse complement.
ATCGAGACTTGTGCTGTACTGCCGTCTCTCCAACGGTGCCAGATTGACAATCGGTACAGCGAAGTGTGTTTGTACAAAAACACTACCATGTCAGTCCAACTTCAGGACCAGAGCTCGAAACCTATCCTCTTGCAGGCAGGGAGACGTCATTTCTCCGAAACTGTTCACAGCCGCAATAGAGGATGTCTTCAAAGTTCTAGAATGGAGAGGGTTTTTTTTTTTTTTTTTTTTTTTTCAATTCTATTCTACCGCAGACATGATGGTCCGCGCCATTTTTTACAGTGTTCTTTTTGTTTGTAAAATTTTTAACAATGGCATTCTGTCGTGCCCTCATCTTAACATTTACTTAAAAACTAAGCTTAAAAACTACGCGAGTCCACCTCAGACTCAATTATTTTTTTTTTTTTGTTATTTTTTTTTTTTTTTTTTTTAATTTTTTTTTAATCTTTTTTTTGTGTGAATTAGTTGTTAAGTTAGTAATTTATTTATACAAATCACTTTTACTTATATTACAATAGAACTTGACACATCAATATATCAAAACTATAGACGTATCACACTGTCAATCCAACACCGCCGCGAAACGAAACTCCTCAAAAAACCATTCCCAACGCCATCTGTTTGCTGAGCGCTAACTTTACAGATTTTGTCACAAACAGTTTCCCTGAAGAATTCCGCCCAGCGAAGGTATTGGATTAAAGGTGCGATATGCAAGGTATTAAAATAAACTTATTACAATGGTTAAATTGTTTCAAAATATGTTACACACAGTTTTCTTGTCAGATTAATACTACATGTTACATTATGATTATATCTAAATTTTTTTTTTTTTTTTTTTACGACTATGGATTTAGGGTTGGTGAGTAGAGTTTGGGTATTGGGCTCTTGTTGATCTGCCACCTAGAGTCTTCACTAACTCCATCAGAGCTTCCACGACTGCGGTGTCTCGATGCTGCATGGCCGTCTTAAGGTTGTATTCGACGACCACTTTAGAAGGCGCATCCATCGCTTTACGGGCGAAACGGCCCGTGGCATCGTCGGCGTCGTCGGTGTAGTACACACAGCTGACCGTGTGTCTCGACACTGCAACAACTGCATGGGAGATGCTGTCGTGGATTTGGAGCCTCCTTGACTTGGTGTTTATTATGATAACGCTGTCGCAGGTCAACCCCTGAGCTGCGTGGATGGTGAGGATACGCGACCCTTCGCCAGACCCATAGCCCTGGTCGGCAAGAGAGGCTCTCTCTTCCTGCGTATGGACCAAGAATAAGGTGTTCTGGGCGGTTATCGGTATGCGCGCTCCCGTGAACCTTTCTACTTTCAGAGAGTGGACCCGCGACAGCGAAGTCTTGGAGGAGTATATACCGGGGTATATCTCACTCAGGGTCAGTGCTATGTCCATTGGGTTCCGATGCGTACAGAGTAACTCCTGGGTGATGCCAGCCACCAAGTTTGGACGGGTGTACCTTAACTCAAAAAGGTTCTCTCTGTCCAAAAATGGTAGCTGATTCACGTCTCCGATGAGAACGACCTCGCTCGCTCCAGACAACTTCACTGCCATGACTATTGCCCCAAAGTGGTTCATGAGGGCTTCGTCAACCATAAGGCGACGGCATTTCTCCTCTGGTCTGAACCCGTTGGCTAAAATTGAGGCCATAGTGCGCACCTTTGCCTTGACACGATCTCCTAATCGGTGCGCTAGTTTTTCTCTGAGATCCTTAGCAGCTTCGGTTGTTGTTGTCACTACGATATCGCTCTCCTCGTCAAAATGTGTCACCATCCAGGTTGTCTTGCCGCACCCTGGGACTCCGTTTATCCACTTGATACTGGGTACCGCCCAATGCGCTTCCGAAGCCGGGGAAGCGGAGGCCCCCGAAATGGATTGCGACATTTCGAGGATCCTGTCGTCCAGCATAATTTTGGTACACTTGGCGGTAACCACTATCGGGTCGTCTTCGGGTGTGTGGAATGTTACTTTCCCTGAGCGCTCCGTTTCCACCTCGTCCAGGGTCACAAAGCCACTCTTCGCGCTATAGGCTGCCATGTACGACCCCGTCATTTCACCAGCAATGACCTGGGATTTGACGTTGTCGTACACGGCTGCCTCTGCCTCCCCGAGTAAGACCCTTAACAGACCCTCATTTTTCCAATGAAAGGTCTGCAGAATCTTTCTACATGTCGCGAGGTTTACCTCTCTGGTTGCCCTCACGACTGATACATACTCGAGGAATGCGCTCTGTACGTGGTCTATGATACCAGAGTTTACAGCGAGGGTCGGAGGGCTGACTTGCCCTTTGTCGGCTCTGGTCGGTTTGGGTTTTGGTTCTGGTGTTTCCCTGGGTTTCGGTTTGAAAAACCTCATGACCGCTGACTCTTGCCGCTCAGTTGGTGATGTGCGGCTGGTACTCGGGAGCAGTGCGCTGAGGAAGGTGCCGATTGCTTTGAGACGGCTCTTGGACCGGGCTCGGTCCTCTGGGCTGATGTTTTTGCCTTTGTCCCTCTTTTCTTTTTCTGCTACAAGCTTTTGCTGGGCCCTTTCAGCTCCGCTCGTGGTGTTCGGGTTTTTAGTGGAACTCATCGTGCTACCTGTGTGGTCTTTGGGGGCTTTGAGGAAACTTAGAGTTTCCCCCCTATCCTCGTAGACCACGACCTCATGCTGTTCTGAGGCTTTAAGGCAGCCGAAACGGTCTGCGATGTCTCCTCTTTCACCACCGACCGCCATAGCATCGATGCTAATCGTGCGGGGTGCTATGCACGTATTTTCACCTGCCTCCCTGATCTTTTGGAGCAGCGAGCTCGCCTGAGCAAATGGGGTCTCCGCTCTCCACTCGAATAGTGCGATTGTCTTTCCTTTGAATCGCACTAAACGGCACTTGTGAGCGGCTATCTCCACCTGCTGCAGCGCGGCGTACTTGCTTCCTTTGATGCTCGTTTTTGATGTGCTCCCGTTGATCAGGGCAGCTAGGCCTGGTGAAATTGTGATTCGGGCTCCAGTGCGGCTTGTAGCAATGCAGAAACTTATACCCAGCGTCTCTGATTCCCTATTCATGAACAGGGCGACCCCTCGGAGTCTGATACCGGGGACTCCGTCTCTTCCGCATACCAGGAATTGTGTTACTGGCATGTCGGTTGGGATCGTCTGTTGGTTTATCCCTGTTGTTACTACCGCTAGCGCTGTTACTGGTGCTGGTTGTGTGTTTATTCTTTGCTGTGTAATTGAAGGTGACGGGTTTTGTGTAATTGATGTTGGTGTTGTGTTTGTACTATGCCGTGTTGTTATGGGTAATGGGTGTTGTGCATTTAGTGTAGGTGTTGTGTTTGTGGTGGGGGTACGAGTAGATGGTAGCCGGACTCGACTTTGTGCGGGGGCGTCCGATTTGTTCGGCCCCGCTGCGGTTACGGCAACCTTACTCGCGAATGCTAAGAATGGGGTCCTCGAAGTTGGCTTCTCCATGAAGTTGTGGAGTGAGGATTGACTTAACTGGAGCCCTGTTTTCCGCTCCAGTTCCATTCTTTCAAGGCAGAACCTTGGGCATTCGAAGAGAAGGTGCCAGACTGTTTCCTCGCAGCTCTGGTCGCAGACGCACGAGGGACTGTCCTTGAGGTGGAAGCGGTGGAGGTATGCTGCGAAGCCTCCGTGTCCCGTCAAGATTTGAGTATGGGCTGGTGTTAGGGCTGCGTCCCTGAGGATTCTTTTCGCCGCTAGGACGTCTGGAAAGAATACTTTTGTTACCGCCCCTGTACTCGAGGACTCGTACCTCACTTGCCACTTCTTTACAGTCCCCTCCCGTATCTTCCTTCTCACGTATGATACGGGGACTTTGTCGTAGTCCGCTGTCTCCTTTGTTAGGGCCGCCTCCTTTGCCAGCACATCTGCTCTCTCATTCCCGACAGTTCCAACGTGGGCCTTGAGCCAGAACAGCCTCACTTTTCTGCCCTCCTCTCTGATTTCACGGATGAAACTCTTTATTTGGAGTGCCAGGTGGTGAGTAACAGACGGTCTCCTCAGCAGGTCGAGCGACGACCTTGAGTCGCTCAGTATGCTTATGGAGGCCGCCTTAGATTCTCTTGCCAATCTGACAGCTCGGAAGAGTGCATACATTTCAGATTGGAAGACAGTGTTGTGAGGCTCCAAGCCAAAAGTGCTGGACATGGACTCCTTTCCTCCTTCCCACCAAGTTAGGGCAGCTCCAACTTTCCCCTCTATCTTGCTGCCGTCGGTGTAGATTTGGGGGCCGGTAACATGGTGAGTTTGTAAGGTTTCGGGATTCCAGTCTTCTAGGCGTGCATACTCGGTTGTTGTAAGTCGCGCTGGATGAGGCTGATTTAAATAATTTATATTCCGTTCCAGCTCGCGGCCCGGTGGTAGGAACTCTCGGGAATGGCCCTTCTTGATCTTGTAAAGGGTCGCCGCCTCAATCACCCGGAGGTCTAGTGGGAGTTGGCCTGACAGAACCAGTGCCGATGTCAGAGACACCGTGCGGTATGCCTTGCAGATCTTCTGTACGAAACCCCGCTGTAGCGAATCAAACTGGTTTCGTGTCATCAGTTTTTCAGCTGCCGGGGCCCACGCACTCGCTGCATACATCACAATAGGCTCTATCACCGACACATAAATCGTCCTAATTATCTCCCTATTGAGACCCCACGTCACCTTCGCTGCACACGCGAGTTGCTTATAGATGTCCGCAGCCTTTTTACAGGTTGCGGATACGTGTGCATTAAAAGTGAGTTTGGCGTCAACAATGAGACCTAGCAGCTTGATCTCTTGGACTAGGCCCAGCCTTGTGCCCGACATGTGCAGAACCGGGACGTCGTATTTCAGCTTTTTCGTTAACACCATCGCATTGGTCTTATGCGCGGCGAAACGCAGCTTATTTCGGGCGCCCCACTTCGACACTATGTCTAGCGTCTCAATGGCTTTCTGCTGCAAAGGACCGGTCTCGTGGTCTGAGAATACCAGGACGACGTCGTCTGCAAAAGCTTGGCAATATACCCCCATACTAGCCAATTTGTGAAGGAGCGAGTCTAGGATCAGGTTCCAGAACATCGGACCGGCAATTGAGCCCTGAACGCATCCTTTGTTGGTTCCCTTCTCGCTAGTCGCTCTGGCGTAGTTGACCTTTACGTGGCGGTCTTTTAAGTAAGAGGCGACGAGAGTGTACAAATTTCTGGGACATTGTTTGGCCACCATCTGTTTTTTTAATGCAGGCCACCATGCGTTATCGAAGGCCCCCTCTATGTCCAATGACACCAAAAGCACTATCTTCTTTGCTTTGATTTCGGCACGTATGTGCCCCATTAGGTCATAGAGGGCGTCCTCGGTACCACGCTGTGGCATGAACCCGTACTGGCTTTTATGGAGTGTTGGATAGAAGTGCCACTGCAATCTGCCTACAAGGAGTTTTTCCACGATTTTTCCGAGGACAGATAGGAGACCTATTGGCCGGTACGACTTTGGACTGGTGTAGTCGTCCTTGCCTGGCTTGCGGAGGATGCACACGTGGGCGACCTTCCACTGCCTCGGAAAGTGTGATAGCGACAGACATCTGTTTGCTATCGCCAAGAACACTTCCCTGTCGCAGTTTATTGCCGCTGTGCAAATGTCCGCCGTCAATCCATCGGGACCGGGGGCCTTCTTCGGATTTTGGTCTTGCAGGACCATATCCAGCTCTGTGGTTGTAAAGGGTGGATCGTCGGCGGACAGTTCTTGTGGATTTTTCTCCCTCGCAAGTTGTCTCAGTGCACTGTGGTACGGTCTTTCGCCATCTGTCGAGTCATCTGGGTAAAAGGTTTTTGCCAGTAGGTCCGCGGATTGCTGTGGGCTAAGAGTTTCCCCTGCGGTATTTCTCAGGAGGGTGTCATCCTGCCTTCTGGTTGTCTTCCTTAGTACCCTGTAGACGCCGTCCCACATGCTCTCTCGGTTTTGCCTTGTACAGAACTCCCTCCAGCTTGCAGTGGCAGCTTCCGTCGCTGCTGAGGTGTACTTATTTTTTGCCGTGACGTAAATTTTTATAGTGTCTTCCCGCCGGTGAGCGGCAGCGTTCCGAATCCGTCTCTTTTTCGTCATTGTGTCTTTCTTGAGACGGTCTAGAGTAGAATTCCACCAAGGGGGTTTTGTGCTGTGTTTTGGGGATCCTAGTTTTGGGATCGCCACGTCACACGAGCGGTGGATGGCGTTTAAATATTCTGTAAGGATTTTTTCCAGATCTTCTGGGTTCGGGGCGTTCGAGATCCTGGCCTTTGTTATTTCTTTTTCGGCCAGGTTGGTTTTGAAGTGCGTGCAGAACTCCGACCACTTTGCCTTCTTGGTATTATAGATGCGCGTCGAGACTGGCCTTAGGGGTTCCAAAGCTTTCTCTAAGCGCATCGAGAAGGTGATTGCATTGTGATCGGATGAGGTCAAACCTCTTTCTACTCGCCACTCCTCCATTTTTCCCAGCAGCGACAGACTGCATGCAGTTACATCTACTATGCTTGTGCACCACCTGTCGCCCCTGTAGATCTCGAAAGTCGGCGTGTGACCCGAGTTTAGGATCTGGAAATCCCGCTCGTGGAGAAAGGAACAGTACTCAGCCCCCCGATGGTTTTCGGAAACGCTGCCCCACCATTGACTCCAGGCATTTACGTCACCTCCCACCAGGATGTTGTTTGTGTGTAGTTTGTTTGTTGTGTGTTGTAATACGGAAAGGTATGGGTTTAATTCTTGGTCTCCCTCAAAGTAGACCGACAGCACTCCAAGACTAAGCTGGCCCACCTTCAACAGAACGGCCGCAATGTTCTCAGTTACAAGTTGGGGGTCATGAATGACCTCCAAACTGCTCCCGAAGATCACTATTGCCGCTTTCACTGGTTTTTGGCGGTTAAGGCTGCACTGGATAACTTGTGTGCCAGGACTTTGTTTCATTACACCTGTTCTTCCCACGTAAGGTTCTTGAACAAGTGCCACAGAGATTCCCTTGGCCTGAGCCGTCAGATGGAGTTCATCCGTGGCCAGCTTGGAGCGCTGGAGATTGACTTGGATGAATTTCAATCTTGCTGTCGATCTTTGTGAATGTTGAGGGGGACTTTGTTGGTGGTTTTCCTGCGGGTCGCCCTTAGCAATAGGAAACGCGCGACCGTGCTATCCCATCCCACTTTTGGCGTTCCTGGCAGTCTTCGCTAAACGCGGTGTGTGCCAGGTCGCTTCCTTTTTTCTGTGCCCCCTTGCAGTTTATACACGTGGGCTCCTTACCTTCGACTCTGTTCTGACAGTCCCTGCCATCATGTGCACCGCTGCAAAAGAAGCATGACTCCCTTGCCGCCCCGCATATGGACCTGTTGTGTCCGTATCCGAGGCACTTTGTGCACTGAACGAGTGGGGACTGATCTACAACAGAGCACCGCTTGATGCCCACGTGCACTCTCTGGGCTTGGGTGAAAATAAGCCACATTTTTGGTGAGATTTCCAACACCGGGTGGCACTCATGGGGATTTCTCGCGCGCTTCCTGTATCGCACCCTGGCCGTCTGTTCACCCACAGCGACGTCTTGCAGAAGATGCTTGTTCTGCGCTAATAGGAGATCGACGATCTCGCCATCACTGTAGCTGGACAGCACCCCCTTTACGCAGACTAAGGGGTTTTGGGGCTTTGACTCCTGGACCTTGAGCCCTCCGTTTTTCTTGAACTGGTCCCTGACCAGATTCAAGTCGGCTTTGCTGGCGCACCTCAGGATTACCTTCTGATTTCGGGCCTTCCTGACGGCGTCCACCTTGGCTCCGGTCGTCTTGAGATCCAGGGCGGTCCTGATCCTCTCGATCACGTTGTCCCCAGTGTGTTTGGGATCCGTCGACGAGACGATCAGGGTGTGATTTGGCTGTAATTGGTTTGGCTTAGAGGGGGGTTTCGGTGTACTTGCAACCTGGGCAAAGGTTTTTGGGCCTTGTAGCTGTTGTGGCGGTCTTTCTACTTTGGCCAAGTCTGCTACACCTTTCTCAATGTTTTGGAGGTGCTTCTTGACCTCCACGACCGCCAATTCTGCATCCAGGTTTGGAGCTGCCATGACCTGAACGGGGGGTTCTTTATCCCGCAGGACTCGGATATCCGCCGAGACCAAGTCCAGCCTTTCCGCAATGGGTTTGAGGTGTTTATGAAAATCTTCTCGTGACTGTGTTGGTGGTGGAGGGAGCGCGGGTTTACTCAGCATCTCTTGGATCTGCGCCCGCACTCTTCCCATCTCTTCGTCAAACCGGGTATTTGTTAGAATGTCTTTTCCCGCCTCAGACGCCTGACTTAGGTCCGGTCCTGGCTGGGTAGGGTCAGGCTTCAGTTTCTCCATTTCTTGACGGAGCACGTCCAGCTGGTTTGAAATGCTGGTAATGTGTGACTCCAGGCGGGACAATCCCCCACTCAGGAGTTCCCCTTTAGGATCCCCAGGTGTCTTCACAATGTCCAGCCTGGTCTGTTCGTGCTCCTTGGAGTTCTTCGAGCTCGCCAGCTTGACTTCCTCCCTTACCTCCTTTAGACTCTTGAAAGCTTCAAGAGTCTCGTGGCCTAGCCAGTCGCGGATACCCTTTGCCTCTTTCTTTGTCTCGGTCAGGTCAGTTCGCATGAGCGAGAGTTCAGTTTTTAAGGTCATAACATCTCGAGTGTGAGCTCTCTCGACCCGCACAAGCTCTTGTGCATGTCGAGAGCGCTCCTTCTCGAGGTTGAATTTATGACGTGCCCGCGAGTCTGCCAAAGACAGAACTGTCTCGTAGAGACCCTGGAGGCACTCATGGGCAGTGACCTTACATTCCCGCTTCATGTTCCCTGCCGACTCTAAGGCGTCTTTCCCCCTCTGAAGCAGGTCGTTTGCCTCTCTCGTGGCCAAATCCATCTGTACACCTGTACCCCTTCTTGGAGTTCGGTACAGAAGACTCTGACGCTCGGGTCTGTTTAAGTGACCTGCCGAAGAGGCCACCGAGCTCTCATCGTCGGAAATGAGAATGAATGGAGAGGGTTAGGCATTAATGACAATGGCAGGTACAACAGTCACCTTTGGTTTGCCGACAAGATAAATGATATTTTATTTTGAAAATAGGTTTAAAAAACACTTTTACACGTCAATTTTTTTGTCATTTTAAACTAGATGAGGCCGGCGTTTTTAGCTGACGACACTGAGAAGAGACATCGAAACAAACTCATGGGTCAAAGTCATAAGGAATAAATAATTATATCAATCAAGACGATAAAAGTTTATAATTTTAAAGTTATAAATTACACTACTTGCCAGCGAGTGAGCGTCGGTACTAGAAAAAAATAAATAAAAAATAAAGCATTATTGGTACGTCTACCTACAACATTGCGCTTGAACTACCCCTGTACCATGACGTTCAAAGCAAGACTGCTTCATTCCCACATCAGTGTGGGTAAGATACAGAGCTATACAGGTTGTCTAGCGCCATCTCTTACCCACAATGGAACAGGAATAAAACAATCTTACCTTAAACGTCATGGTAACCCCCCTAGACGTGTTTACGTGTTTACCTACTTTTGAAAAACTAAACCATTTTTGGTGACGTAATAACCACTAATAAAAATAAAATCGATGGATTAAAAATCACGAATCAATTTAATAGCACGCGAGTGTCCTCGTTGTCGCTAGGTACGTGCAGCAAGCGCAGGGAACCAATCACGAGTGACGTCTATGCTACGATGCGCGGCGAGCCAATCACTGACACTCCCCGCCCCCGCATCTCACTTCATACCACCAAAGAGACCTGATATTTTACTTCTGAGCAAGTAAAAGTCAGCGCTCAAGATCCATGCCGGGATCTGTAATTACTAATAATAATACCTCTCTTACACCTAAAAAAGGGGTGACATGTTTGTGACGTGCCCAGTGCTAGGTTGCAACAGCCACTGTCTTTATACCGATGAAATCCCACCATGACTTTGTCCAGCAAGCCTCGAAGTTTCATGCGTAAATCGCGCATTTGTGCAAGGACTGTTGCGTCCAAACCCCATGGCGGCAGGCCAGTAAGGTCACTCACCGCTTTACGGGAACGCGTTCAACTTACGGGCCGGTGACTTCGGCAAAAACGGCGCCCATACCGGTGCTTCGTAAAGGGCCATAGACTGCACGATCCTCGTGTAAAGCGTCTGAACCCACTAGATTGGGCAGGAGCCGCTTGAGGACGCGCATGATGGAATCCACCGTAGAGCGCTCGCAGAAGCCAAACTAGCTTTCCGCAAGATCTGGCCCCACCAACCGCGTGACGAGGCAATTACTCTTTCAAACAGTTTGGCTGCTTTGTCCAGCATAACGAGTGGTCGGTATATGGAAGATAGTCCGCAAGGCAGGGCGCCTTTTCAATGAGGGCAAGTTTTCCCAGTGCGCTTCCAATGCCGGGACCCAAATTTGCCCAGGTATTCTACCGGGTCCTGAGGCGGTATTTTTGGCCTTCTACCTTCGTACGCCACTCTCAATTCTACCTCAGTCATCTCTGGAGTATCGTCATCATTGCCCGTTGTGGTCCGCGCCGAGCACCGCAACTGGCGATACCATGGGTGAGAGAGAATTATTCCCTCGCGAAGAGAACAGAACGTTCAGCACGCCCTCTACGAGCTCAGGCTGGAGACTCTGCGACAGTGAGGGAGCTTAGGTGTGGAGTTTATTATGCACCATTTGGTGGGGGCGTCACTACAGGTCTCTGTTCAGAGCCCCCAGCCACATACTAGCTCTACACCCTGCCGTCTAGTTTTATTTGTAAAAACGCTTTTTGAACTAATTTGTGAAAATAAATCTATTTTTTAGCAGAAGAAGAAGCAGAAGACATAATAAATATTAGAACAAAGGTACTGCTTATTTCAACAGTGTTTTTTAGCGGATCTATGAAAAGAGAGAATAAAAGAAATGTACGGCCAAAAGCAAAAGTGCATAGGTACTACAGAAATAAAATCGTGTGAAGCGAGAAATGACGCCATCTAGCGTAAAACCAGATTGAAATGTTGCTATCGACAACATTACATTATACTGTTAATAGATGGCGCCGCTGTGCTTCAAATGATTAATGCTTAATTAATGCTTATTTTTCTACTTTCTTTTTGTTTCTTCAAACATTGAAATAATTTATAATTTCTTTTAAAGAGATGAGGATATTAAAATTGAATATCAATTTATAAATATTTGATTATCTATATGTTAGTTTTCAAACTTGAGAGGGTAGGTTGAATATGGATTTACTTTTAAAAAATAACTAGTAGGTAGTATAAATAATACTTAGACCAAAGAGTTATGACTAAGCTCAATTGGTTGTTTGCTAAGTTAATTTCGATTATCTCGTTCCAGCGCCTTTCGTTCAATTTTATTTTTAACCAGGTGTATTGTCTACTTATTTTACCAAAATGAGTAAGTATGCATTGTTATATAGATTTAGTAAAAAGAACTCAAATAATTGCTATGCATAATCAAGGTAAAAACTTGTCAGAAGTAGCCCGAGAGACCGGTGTAAACGTAAGTAGTTTTTTTTTAACGCTTTTAAACAAAAAACTCCTATATAATAATCATTATTGGATATTATATATTTCTGTTTTATTGTTGCAGAGAAAAACAGTTGTTCTATGGATATGATGATTTGAAGAAGAGGGTTCTTCGAAACACCATCAAAGAGCTGGCAGACTAAAACTAATAAACATGTTGCAGCATCAAACCATGATAAGGGAGTACGAAGAAAACGGACGTCGGTCGACGAACCGCTATGCTATATATATACTTATTCTCTGTATTAACTGGAGACCTTGTTATGTGTGTTTAACTTAATATCCGTATTTAAATTAACTTAAAAAAGTTATGAACACTTAATGTGTTGTTGTGCAATTTTATAGTTTTTAGCCTACATTTTTAATCCTTTTGACCTTTGTGATAAAATTATCTGGTCTTTTTTTTGTTTTTGTTAAGGTTACATAAGCTTCAAACCTCTTTCCAATTTTGGAAACGAATACTTAAGCTATGGCCTCAATAAGAAATTATATATAATATTATAATCTTATTCCGTGATTAATAAATGGTGATTGTTAAATTTGATTAAGAAATTGTAAGAAATAAACATATTCTTTTTTATTAGTGCCTTTTGGCAACTGTTTACCTGCATTTTTTTCGTTTTGCTGTGTAACTACCCACTTGAATATTATATTACAAATAAATATCCACTTGTTAGCTTTGATATAATATTCCTTCTAACTTCTTTTGTTACTTACAAAAAGACTTACAAAAAAACTTACAAAAAGTGTGAGTACTACGTGAGATTTGAACTCATGGCTCATTGATTTACGCATCTATCTGCACATGCTAAACCGCTAGGTCAACATGACTCTAATTTGAACGATGAAATTATGAACTACAATCAGTTGTTGACGACAATGATGACGCATGTGTCTATTATTTGTTAAACTAAAAGTCAAGTTTATACTTTGTGAGATTGCCTTTGCTCGCCACTTAGCTGTGAAGAAACCAACGCCATCTAGTTTAATTTTCGAAAACTTGAACTCTAACGTGCAAGGGAAAATAGGCGTTAAGGTATCTAAGCACTTTTGCTGGGTCACTGTTTGTGAAAAATAAACAAAAGAATCACATAGTTCTCTTGTTTATTTTTAGCATACCTACATTTCAAAAATAATTTCTTTAAACTTCCCAGGCTCACAAACGTCTACAACCGCGTCGATAATATGTTGGAAGTGTACCGTTACTTCTTGTCTAACAACTGGAACATTCGAGACGACAACTTGCAAAGCATGATCTCCCGCCTCTCCCCTGCAGACAAGGCTATCTACACCTGTGACGTCGGACAATTGGCAGTCAAAGACGTTATGAAGGCCTTCTGCGTCGGTTTACGAAGGTTTGAACACAATTTACTAAAACTTTATCTAGAAGTAAGAAACATTGTACAAAGATGATTTCTTCTACCAGTCGATCTTAGGATGGTGCGGAGACAAGACATGGCAAGTGCAACTTTGAAGAAAGACAAACAGAAAAATACATACTTACATATTATTCACGTTTATTTAAAACTAACGATGTTATTGAGAATAATGAATCAAATCAATTAAATTGTTTCTTTTCTTACACCATCCATATATATTTTATTTCATAGTTCATGAAAAACATCTCAATTGCTTGCCCATTCAAAAAAAATATAATCGGTTCGCGCTTGACCGAGTTCTCACCTGATAGAAAGCGACGTTAAACATTTACTACTATATTGCCTGCTGTCAGCGGCTTCGCTTTCGTGATAGTAGAAACTGTTTACGAGAAGCCGAAATCCTTACCCATAAACAAACTGCGCTACGCTTATGACTTAGTTACTGCAGATTGCTGCTCGAAATCTTAATAGAACAGTAGATAAATCCAGCTTTCAAACTGCAATGACAAAGTTCGATCATCTCATTACTCTATGGATGCTACGGGGTGGTTCTACACTTTTTGATTTCTAAAAGTCACGTTAGCGATATAAAGAAATTACTTTTAAATTGACGTCCCTGATCGCTTGTAAACAAAAACGTAGTCCACGTTTTTGTACACTACAGAGAGAACCAAAGGCTTCGGCCTTTCCAGTACAAAATACAAACAGCAAAATCAGTTGCAAAAACTGACTTAGCTGTTTATATTTTGTACTGGAAAGGCTTCGTCCCTTCGGTTCTCTCTGGGATTGCAAGTTCCAACTAGTTTTGACAAGGGCCCATCGTAGCCTCAAACTGTACAAACCATTGTCAAGATTCAAGATTCAAGATTCAATTCTTTATTGCATTCCACAATGTAGACTTAGGTGGTAAATATTTGTCAAAAGAAACAATCATGGACCCTGTCGGGCACAGCAAAAGAAGGATATAATAAGCGGAGAAGAGGACTTATTTTCAGCATCTTAAAATATAACTTAATCTAAATACATTTTTGTGAAATAATTAATCAATAATAATAATAATTTGTAATAATAATAATAAATAATGTCAGTATTTAAAATGTAATTTGTATGTGGGAGAAATATCCATTTTCTATTTATTTTTAAAAAATATTAACGTATTTTTCCAAGTACCTTGCGATTAATAAGTAAGTCTATTGACTACTCACTCCCCGCCACTGACAAGCAGGCCGCACTATTAAAGAGCGCGCAAGACGCTTTGCCGCTCAGATTTTGTTTGGCTTCGGACCCGGCAAGACAGTTTGAACAGTCAGGTATGTTTTGGTTTAAATATATTTTTATTGCTATTGCTATATTGTTATATTGCTATTGCTATGAATTGTTATTATGATGTTGAATAAATGTGATTATATTTTGATTATTAAGTACTGATGATTATTATTACTAATGTATTTCGTTCTTATGTTGTAATAATATTATAGTGCTAATATTTACATGTGAGTATACCGCTTGGGTTAATAAACAATCTAACTTATACATTGCTTTTATTCTTTTGATTTCTACCCCACATCAGAAGTGGGATCAAGTGCCCATACATACTAACACATTTCCACTTTGTCTAAGTTTCAGGTGCGATGTCAAACTACGAGCACAACGGTGCTGCCAACTTTCCTGATTCCGCTGATGTCACTCCCAACGAAGGCTTGCAGTCTCCGATTCTTAGAACGCGGGCCAGGTGGCAGCGGCTGCAAGAGAACCAGGACATCCGACCTGCCTCCAGTTCGAATCAGAGTAGACCTTCGTGCTCAACGGATGCGGCACCAGATAATCAGGGCGGTAACTCAGTTCCTCTTGATTTTATGAAAACCATGATGAAAGAAATGATGAGTACATTTCTTCAGGCTACAGGCACTGCTTCAACGGCACAAGTGTTACATCCAATACCACGTGCAAGAAATTTAGATAATGTTTATCTACCCCCTTTTGATCCCGATGATCGCACAGATACCATTCAAGTTTGGTGTCGACATGTTGACGATTTGAAGTCTGAATATCAGCTTAACGAACGGGAGACTTTGAACCTTGCTAGGAAAAACTTGAAAGGGCGTGCTGCCGATTGGGCACGTCGCAACTATACCACCCTGACTAATTGGGAAGAAATCAAGTCTAATCTCATTCAAACATTTTCAGATGAAACGCGATATTATGATGACCTTACTGCTTTCATGGAGTATACGACCGACAAAGCAAGCAGTTTGGCTGAATATGCATCCCGTAAATGGGAGCTGGCAAAAAAGGCTGTAGGAGTTAAGGTGACGGAGCTGCATTTGGTGGACGCCGTGATATCAGGTGTGTTGGACTTTCGTATTAGATCAGATTTGTTACGACTGACGCCTAAAACGTTACCTCAATTGATACAGAACTTAAATTCCTATAAGCGTAAACACCCAGTCCATGATTCCGCTGATCACAATGTTCCTGCTAAAAAGACCAAGTATAACTCACGAGATTACAAATTCAAGCGTTGTCAAAAGTGCTATAAGGTGGGTCATTTGCAAAGGGATTGCCGTACTCGTATGAATACAGATACTTCCAATGGTAGTACTGCTAAAAATCAATCTGATAAGACTCCTGCTCAAAATGACCAAACTAAGGCCGTGCCAACTGATGTAACCCCTAAAGCTCGCGTACAGTGTACTTTTTGCAAAAAGTCGGGTCATAAGTTTGAAAATTGCTTCAAACGTCTCAATTCTCAACCGAAGTCTGAAAGATCAGTAAATTCTTTAATGGTTGCTAACAACCGTTCTACGATTGGCAAAATCGATGGTCGCGACTTTACCTGTCTTATAGACAGTGGTGCAGAGTGCTCATTAATGCGTGAAAGTATTGGGGATTCCACCAGTGGCAAAATATCTTTCAAAACTACAATATTGCGTGGAGTTGGAGAAAATACATTTTGTTCTACTCGTATTAAAACTAGTCGGATTTGTATTGATGACCTGAATTTGGAGCTGGAGCTTGTACTGGTGCCGGATCACTATATCCAATATGACATTCTTTTGGGTGAGAATCTTTTTAACATTCCTGGCATACAAGTAGTACTGTCTAATTCTAAAACCACAATTTCTAAAACTACTTACAACATAAGTTTTGTTGAAAAAATTGATTTAGAATCCTGTATTGATACTGATGTCGAGTCAACTCGTAGAGGTCATTTACTTGATATATATTGAAATCTTATCAAGACCTCTTTACATCGGGGAATTCCGTAACACAAATAAGTACAGGAGAACTAACAATTAAATTAAAAAATCCAGATAAAACCGTTCAAAGACGCCCATATCGCCTTGCACCCATTGAGCGAGAGAATGTTAAAAAGATTATACAAGATTTAAAAGATAATGGAATTATTCGCGACAGTAGCTCCCCTTTCTCTAGTCCTATTTTATTGGTTCGAAAAAAAGATGGTAGCGACAGACTCTGTGTCGACTACAGAGAACTTAATAGTAACACTATTAGAGATCACTACCCTCTTCCACTCATTGATGACCATATTGGTAAACTCGTGAATGCCAAGTTCTTCACCGTATTAGACATGGCTGCGGGTTTTCACCAAATACCTATAGCTCCCGACTCCATTGAAAAGACTGCATTTGTCACACCTGATGGGCAATACGAGTTTTTGCGTATGCCCTTCGGATTGTGTAATGCACCATCCGTTTTCCAAAGGGCCATCAATACAGCTCTAAAAATGTATGTAGATGTATTCGTATTGATTTATATTGATGATGTAATCGTTTTTTCCAACTCTGTGCATGAAGGACTTGATAATTTAAGAAAAGTTCTCGATTCTTTAAAAGGGGCCGGCTTCTCTTTAAATATTAAAAAATGTAAATTTCTCAAAACAGAAATTGAATATTTGGGTCGAATTATTTCTAATGGTACAGTTAGACCCAGTCCTGGGAAAGTACAAGCCCTTATAGAGAGTCCTGTCCCTCAGACAGTGAAACAGGTTCGCCAATTTTGTGGTCTGGCGGGATATTTTAGAAAATTTGTACCAAACTTTTCTCAAACGATGAGTCCTCTTTATGATTTAACTAAGGCCGATACTAAGTGGAACTGGACGTCAAATCATGATAAGGCAAGAGAAACAGTTATTAAACATCTCTCTTCTGAGCCTACTTTGTCCTTGTTTGACCCAAATAAATCTATTGAACTTCATACTGACGCCAGTTCCTCTGGTTTTGGCGCTGTCCTCTTTCAAAAACACGATGCTCAACTTAGGGTCGTAGAGTACTTCAGTATGCGCACCACCGACACTGAAAAACGATATCATTCGTACGAGCTTGAAACTTTGGCAGTGGTTAAAGCCATAAAACATTTTAGACACTATCTGTTTGGTAGAAGTTTTAAGCTCGTCACGGATTGTAATTCCTTGAAAGCGTCTATAAATAAGAAAGAACTTTTACCCCGTGTTCATCGATGGTGGGCATACTTGCAGTCATTCGATTTTGAGATTGAGTATCGTAAAGGTGAGCGCATACCACACGTGGATTTTCTTAGTAGAAACCCCGCAATTCTCAACATAAATAATGTTTTAAATTACAATGACTGGTTAGAAACCGAACAACAAAGTGATTTGGAGACCAAAAATTTGATAGATTCAATTAAAAATGCCACAATAGATAAAAATTTAGCCAGCAGTTATGAAATCCTAAATAACTTACTGTATCGAATTTATAATACAAAGGATAACAAGACAAAAAAGTCTTTGTTTGTCCCAAAATCCTATAGATGGCATTTAATTCAGTTGTATCATGACTCCCTTAAACACTTGGGCTGGGAAAAAACCCTAGAAAAGATACGCGAGCAGTTTTGGTTTCCAAATATGTCTAAAAATGTGCGTAAATATGTTGAGAATTGCCTCACTTGTAAAATAAACAAGAGTCAATCTGGGTCTCGTCAAGTTACTCTACATCCCATTGATAAAGTACCTGTACCTTTTCATACTGTGCATATGGATACCACAGGCAAACTAACAGGCAATAAACTCAAAAAACAATATGCCGTAGTTTTCATTGATGCTTTTTCAAAGTATTGCCTGATAAAACCTGTGACTAACCTAACTGCAAATGCTACCGTTAACTGCCTAAAAGATCTTGTCTTTACTTTTGGGACCCCCAAAAGAATAATTTGTGATCAAGCGGCGTCTTACACAGGAAAAGAATTACGTACTTTTTGCCAGAACTGGTCAATTGAATTACATTTTATTGCAACTGGTGTCAGCCGAGCAAATGGCCAGGTTGAAAGGCTAATGAAGGTCCTCACTGACTGTTTCACGGTAGTCGAAAATACCACCCGAAGAAGCTGGAAGGATGCTGTTGGGGAAGTCCAGCTCGCAATCAATTGCACATTTAATAAAACTACTGGACAAACTCCCTTTCAGCTTCTCATGGGTTGCAATCGATCACCTCCTGCCATTTCTGCCCTTGTAAATGATATTGAACGCTTGGACCTTAATGTTTCTCGAGAAATTGCGAAACGTCGCATAGACGAACGCGCAGTGGTACAAAAGCTTCAATTTGATAAAAACAAAGCAAAAATCATCCCGTTTAAAATCGGTGATATTGTTTTGATAAAGCAAAATCCACGTACTATTATGAAACTCGATAGTAAATACAAAGGTCCATGCGTTATTACTGATGTTCATGATAATGAAAGATATACTGTAAAAGTTCATAGTACCGGAAATGATTTGTATGTTTCTCATGAAAATCTGAGACTTGTGTCTCCAGACATGGGCTGTGAACTGACCGAATCACTAGATTCGGAAAATTAGTAACTTTTTGCCTTGTACGCAGCCATTACATTCTGGCCAGGTGTTGGATGAGTGCTTGGTAATGAGTATACTATTTGGCCGTATCCTTGAGGGATTATTTACCGAGGCCATTTAATTTATGCCGCGCCTTATATAAGGCTTTTTACCGAGGCAATATTTGTCATGTGACTTATGCCGCGCCTTCAAGTTAGGCTTTTTACCGAGGCAATGTTGTCACATAATTTTATGCCGCGCCTTACATAAGGCTTTTTACCGAGGCAATATTTATCATGTGATTTATGCCGCGCCTTCAAGTTAGGCTTTTTACCGAGGCAATGTTGTCACATAATGTTATGCCGCGCCTTACATAAGGCTTTTTACCGAGGCAATATTTATAATGTGAATTATGCCGCGCCTTCATGTAAGGCTTTTTACCGAGGCAATAATGTTATAAGGCTTTTACCGAGGCCATCTCATGGAGATTATTTTTGTTAAATATATTTTAATTATTAATCATCTAAGGAATGATACCATTTACTGTTATTATTAAACTATATTATTGTTATTCACGAGCCTAACCGGCTGCTCGTCAGAATGGCCGTGTGGGAGAAATATCCATTTTCTATTTATTTTTAAAAAATATTAACGTATTTTTCCAAGTACCTTGCGATTAATAAGTAAGTCTATTGACTACTCACTCCCCGCCACTGACAAGCAGGCCGCACTATTAAAGAGCGCGCAAGACGCTTTGCCGCTCAGATTTTGTTTGGCTTCGGACCCGGCAAGACAGTTTGAACAGTCAGGTATGTTTTGGTTTAAATATATTTTTATTGCTATTGCTATATTGTTATATTGCTATTGCTATGAATTGTTATTATGATGTTGAATAAATGTGATTATATTTTGATTATTAAGTACTGATGATTATTATTACTAATGTATTTCGTTCTTATGTTGTAATAATATTATAGTGCTAATATTTACATGTGAGTATACCGCTTGGGTTAATAAACAATCTAACTTATACATTGCTTTTATTCTTTTGATTTCTACCCCACATGTAATAATAATGTTAATAAAGTCAATATTTAAAATGTAATTTGTAAAAATAATAATTAATAATGTCAATATTTAAAATGTTATTTGTAATAATAATAATTAATTATGTCAATATTTAAAATCTAAATTATACGTAAATAAGTCAAAGGAAACAATAATTTAACAGTCTTGCTTATTCCATTCTAATGCGTTTCAATGATTTATCATTTAAATATTCGTTAACACTATAATAACATTTTCTTATTAATAGCTTTTTTAATTTATTTGTAAATAAATGAAGTTTTTTTTCTTCTCTTATTACTTCGGGTAACATGTTGTAAATTTTGATTGACATAACTAGAGGGCTTGTTGAGTGTATTTTTAAGCGGGATGTTGGTATGTTGAGTCGTGTTTTGTGTCGGAGTGTGTATCTTGATTGTATGTCTTCTCGTTTAGTGTAAAAGTCTTTGTGTTTGTGAGCGAACTTGCATATTTCAAGTATATATATACAAGGTAAAGTTAAAATATTTAGATTTATAAAATGGGGTTTGCAGCTATCTGTCTGCTGTATATTAACTAGAATACGAATAAGTTTCTTTTGGACTGTGAATAGTGCAAGTGCGTCTGTACTGTATCCCCACATTATTATGCCGTAGCTAAGCCACGCATAAGCGTAGGCGTAGTATGTAACGAGGGCAGTCTGTAAATTTGTAGTTTTCTTAACTTCACGAAACGCGTATAAAAATTTTGAATGTTTAGTTTTTGTTTTTAATATGTGTGATTTCCAATTTATGTTCTTGTCTATGGTTATTCCTAATAATGTGAATTCGTCAACGGTTTCTATTACATGTTTATTAAAAGAAAATGATACATTTAAAGGATTTTTTTGGCGAGGGTGGAAAGTTATTAGTTTTGGTCTTCGCAAAGTTGATTTCAAGATTGTGTTCGTTCATCCAGGTTATTATTTTGGTAAATATTTCATTAAGGGTACTATTCAGGTTTATGTTGTCGTGGCATTGGGTGAGAATGGAGATGTCGTCCGCGAACAAAACGCACGGTCCGGATTCTGCAATAAATTTTGGGAGATCATTGATGTAGATGAGAAACAAGAGACATCCAATTACACTACCTTGTGGTATTGATGCGTTAATTACCTTTTTGTCAGACCGTAACTTTTGAAGTTCGTTAATATTATTATTGAAGTATTCTATTTCTACTAGCTGTGCTCTATTTTTCAGATAAGATTTGAACCATTCATGTGCTTTGCCGCGGATCCCTAATCTATATAGTTTATTTAATAAAATATCATATTGAACTTTATCATAAGCTTTGGTCATATCGAGCATTAATCCCAATGCGTATTTTTTATTATTTATTATGCTTAAGGCTTCCTGTATAAATTTATATACTGCTAATGCTGTTGATCGATTTTTACGAAAGCCGTTTTGGCATTCGTCAAATATTCTATATTTTTCGCAGAAAGTGTACACACGGTTGCACATCGCTTTCTCGAAAATTTTTGAAGCTGTAGGTAGTAAAGCTATCGGACGGTAGTTACTTGGCTCTGTTTTTTCATTTTTCTTGTGTAAAGGTTTTACTAACGCTATTTTCAACTGATCAGGGAATACACCCTCTTCAAAAGACTGGTTTAGTAATTTAAAAAACGGTAGCGTTAGCTCATCAGCACATTGTCTCAATAAACAGGGTGGAAGTTCGTCGATGCCATGACTTTTTTTATTTTTTAGTGTTTTTAGCATAGTATTAATTTCGTAAGGTTCGACTGGAGTGAGGAACATTGTATTTTCGGTATGTGAAAGCATCGGTATACTCTTCGGCTCATCGTTTGCTCGTATAGGACTTCCCTCGCCAATAGATGCAAAAAAGTTGTTAAAAATGTTAGCTACTTCCTTTGGCTCCGAGGTTGTTTTATTATTACTTGTTTGCAATGTAATGTTGAATTTGTCTTTTTTTATTGTTTTATTGGTTCGCTCGTTTATAATATTCCACATCGTTTTTACTTTTTTATTTGATTGTTTTATTTTTTTAATATATTGTAGCTTTTTTGCTGTTGTAACTGTTTTTTTTTAAATATTTTTTTATATATTTTATAGTGTTGTGACAATATTGGGTTCTTAGTTTTTAGTGTCAGTATTTTTAACAATCTCTTATTTTTGCACGAAGTTTTAATACCTTTGGTTAGCCATTTCTTTTTTAAAGTCGTTTTTAATTTAATTTTACTTATGGGTATGTATTTGTTTAGGATAGAAGTAAGTGTATCGCTGAATGCTTTATAGTTATCGTTCATTTTTAGGTCGCTTTTTATTATTTTGTTCCAGTCTAAGACTTGTAATGCAGATTTAAACTTTAATATATTGATATCGTTAAATAACCTCTTTTTTACGTACCAAGTAGGTTGAGGTGTGGTTACATGTGGCATAGAGACTTGTATTGCTGTTCCACTATGATCTGAGAAACCGAATTCTTCTATGGATGTAGATATTTTTTGCGTGTTAAAGTTTGTGAATATCAAATCTAAGCATGTAGATGTAGTTTGAGTGGTACGTGTGGGTTTCTTTATGTGTTGTGTAAATTTGAACTCTAACATTAAGTCTATGAATTGACTTGTTTTTCTATTGCTATCTAAAACATTTATGTTAAAATCTCCGCCTATTATAATATCAAAATTGGGATATTTATTATTTATATAGTTAGTGGAGCTAAATTGACTACTTGATGATAGATGGCGCTGTTATGAGTATTGGTACAGGATGACAGGCAGCTTTTGATTTTTCTAGATAGGTTTCAAAATATACTAGTTTTAATCGCTATCATACCTTAATCAGGGTTTAATCCAAAACGTTGTTCCTGGTGGCTACGAGGATCTTTAGGCTCCGCTTAGTGATCGACCGATAAAAATCCGTTTTAAATTTTGTTCGTTAAAACTTTTGTCACTTTGTCTTTTTTTTTAAATCTTCACAGAATTTGTCCAAAACTTATGTACTTTGACTTTAATCACTGTAGGCACCAAAGTGTTATAACTTGAGTCACTTTTTTAAACTGTTTTGTCATTTAAACTATTTTTAAAACTTTTAAATACACGGAACAGCTGATGTTTGTTTACGCTCAGTAGCGCCCTCCTTTGTGTTGTCCTTTGTGTGTTTACGCTCAGTAGCGTCCTCTTTTTGTCTGGGTAGTTCTGACTAGAATTCTTGTATTCTAGCTGTTACAGATAGGGTTGCTAAATATATTTGTTTAGCTTTAACCACCACACCTTTGCCTGTTACCCGTTTTTGGGAGGGTTTTGTACGAACTGACTAGGTATCATGGGATTTTGTATCGTAAATACATAAAATAACGTTAATGAAAAATGACCACAGACATCACCTCAGGGTCACCAATGGGCCCTTGGCTTACTAGTTATGTGATAAAGTAAACACTGCACGATATCAACTAAATACTTTTTTATCATCAAGAAGAGAAGCTCAACCTTGGTTTGGCGCCGAGTGTAGACGCGCTAACGCGCTTAAACACGCGGCATACTGAGCTTGGGTCGACGCTCGTATGCTCAAAGCATTTGAAGTTGCTCGTTTGCCGTCTCCCTTGACATCTCTAAGGCTTTCGACAGGGTCTGGCACGAAAGCCTTATTGCTAAGCTTCCTTCCTTCGGTCTTCCTGCTAGTCTGTGCGATTGGATCGCAGACTTCCTGAGGGATCAACCCATCCGAGTGGTCATTGATGGCTGCTCGTCTGATCAACTGGGTATAAATGCTGGGGTTCCTCAGGGGTCGGCGCTCTCAGGAAATTGTTCTTGCTGCACATAAATGACCTTCTTAAGCCCGGTACCTTTGGGTATGCAGATGACAGCGCTGTTACTGAGAGTTACGTGTCCGACGCACGCGCTGGCGGGTCACAGATCCAGTCTCTCCGAAAAGCTATGGTTGAGCGCTTGAACATATCCTTGACGGCGGCCTTCGATTAGAGTGATGCCAATCTGGTTAAGTACAATGCTGCCGAAACCCAGGCGTGTCTTTTTTTCCGCTAAACGGAGTCAATTCTACCCAGCTCCATCTTTTCGGGGTGTAACCGTGCCGATAACCGACCATCTTGAACTTCTTGGAGTAGCATTGTCATCTACCCTCAATTTCGGTTTCCAAAATCGAGGCAAAAGGTCAACTGGCTGCCAAAAAATTGGGGATTAAGATCCCTAATTTTAGGCTGCGGTGAGACAGTACTTCACGCCGGATCAGTTGCTCAAAATTTATCAAGCACATGTTCGATCGTGTATGGAGTACTGCTCTCATCTTTGAGATGGATCTGCCAAATACCAGCTTGAGGCTCTAGAGTCGATTGAGAGGCACCAAGAAGATCATCGGCAATTATGCGCTCGTCGATTTGAAGCTTCAAAGCCTTGAGCATTGACGTCGAGTTGCTGTCCTGTCGGTTTTTTATCGTTTAGATTTCAGGAAGTGTGCACTGGAATTGCACAATATGATTCCGCCAAGCCCGTTCCATCATCGGACGACCAGACGTATGGCGTTGCACCACCGGTACATGGTGGACAACCCACCCATAAGTACAAAACGTTTTGGGAACACATTTATTGTACTACAGCTAAGGAGTGGAATTCCCTGCTTGAGTCTGTATTTCCAGTTGACTACAACCTAGGGGTCTTAATTCATTAACGCTCAGGCGGTAGCCGGCGCCCGGAAGCCATTGTCTTACTATTGTGTCTCTAATTACGCACGTCAAAAGGTTAAGTCAAGAGTGAATAGGTTACTTCTAGGCAAGCGTGCTTCATCGTAGGCCACATCATCCCTTTCCGTCAGGTGAGATCGTGATCAAATGCGAGCCTATCAACAATAAAAAAAGTAAATATATTATTGCTGAGTATAGGATTACAGGTAACTGTCCGCGTATGCAATATCTTACAAACATACTTACCCCTACTCCAAAGAATCGTACTCTTCGGAGTACGGAGTTTACGAGCATCTTGAATCACTAATTTAATAGCATTATTGGCATCTGTAGTATTCTTTACCGCTGTAAACCTGAATTGATCATCAGTTATATGATATTGCATCGAGATATAGTGGTAACGGCCCCGACTTACGAGTTGTAGGTTGCGGGTTCAAACCCAGCCAGGCGCATTACTTTGTGTAATTTATTTCAACACCGCTGCTCTCAAAACGGTGAAGGAAAACATCGTGAGGAAACCGGCATGTCCTAGAACCAAAAATTCGAAGACATGTGACATTCACCAACCCGCACTGGGCCCGCGTGGTGGATTACGGCCCATTCCCTCTCCTAGAGAGGAGGCCTGAGTCCCAACAGTGGGAACGTTATAAGG
This sequence comes from Mythimna impura, assembly GCA_905147345.3. Classification (NCBI taxonomy): domain Eukaryota; kingdom Metazoa; phylum Arthropoda; class Insecta; order Lepidoptera; family Noctuidae; genus Mythimna; species Mythimna impura. The sequence goes on along the minus strand of LR990368.1, from coordinate 901,207 downwards.
CCGACTATGCTATGCATCGAGATATAAGTACTAACGTACTAGAGAAGCTACGTCAAATAACTGAATTGTCCTATTTTCGTAATTTGAATCTTTAGTTCGCTGCAGCGCTAAAATAATAACAATTCGTCTAAACCATAACTAATTTACCACAGCTCTAGATTTGCTGCGGAAGTGTATTTATTCTCGGCAAAAAGGTCTTAAGCGCCATGTAAATCACGGCACTTACGCGTTTTCTTCGACAAAGTGCGGCGCGATCGCCGCAGTTGAACGAGACAAAGTAGGAATTTACGGTGTCTTCTCTAGTACGTTAGTACTTATATCTCGATGTGATACTGATGGGGTTTGATAGTCTTCTCTCGGGATTGTTTCCCACTTTTTAGGGACTGTGACATCAGCTTTATCCCTCGGAAATTGCCGCAGTGTCAAACATCTCTTTTGTTTTTGTTTTTTTTTTCATATCATAATTCACAGATTAAAACAAATAAATTGTTGCAGGTTTATTATAAAGGATGGGCTGGTTGGCAGCGATGTGGGCTACAGGAAGCAACAGTGGCTGTTCTACGCAAATATAGTGTTCCTTTCTTTGTATGCGTACTGCATATGGAAGCTGGTCATCCTGCTGTGCTCCGGTTTGGCTGTGCTCTTTAGTATATATAGTTAGCAATATTATTTTTAAGGAGAACTAACTACCTTTGATTTTTACTGTTTCGGGAAAATCAGAAGTATTTAAAATAAAATTGCTTGTGTTCCGTTAAGCGATATAATATCGAATCGGTCAGTTAGATTTTGAAATTTGCACCGATTCTATAGTTACATTTTTGAAAATAAATCTTTTAACATAATATAAACGTAGTTTTTACTGTCCTTTTACATCGAATTTGAATTCTACTAAATACATAAAGAACAAGTTGGAGTGCAAGGTGAGACAAGGTGATTTGAGTTTTCCCAAATTCTTCAACTTGTACGTGAACGAGCTTGGTTGCTTATAATTGGGTTCAGCAGCGCACGAGTAAGATGCTAGGTCGGCAACGTATATGAACAACTTTAGTTACGTGGATGACATGATTCTGCTGATCCCAATTGTAAGCGCAATGAGACAGTTGCTAGCCATATACGAAACATATAGCCATAGGCTGAGGCATGGTTTAATTAGTAAATGTAAGAAGGGTGAGTACCTACATGGTTTTCAAGGCCTCCGGTAAGTGTCCATCAAATGTGCCTGCAATAGAACTTAACGGTACTGAACTAAAGCGGGTACAGGCATTTAAATACCTCAGGCACAGGTTATTGAGGGCCTTGACGACCAAGACGACATAGAAAGGGAAGGTAGAGTATCGGCTGTCAGAAGTAAAACGCTGACTCACAGGTTTCACACTATTAAGAAATTCACACTATTTAGAGCCTACGGTCAGACTTTCTACACGTGCAGCCTGTGGTTCAGGTATACGCAGCGGTCGCTCAGTGCCCTGCGTGTCCAATATAACAATGGATTTAGGATGTTGTGAGGCTTATCCCGCTTTTGTAAGATTGTTGATTGCGGAGCACAGTTCAAGCGGCTCACTTCGTTATTAAACAGAGTCCGGGGTAGCACTAACAGCATCCAATGGGTCATTGCGCATAAACAGGGCTCAAATATCCTGAAAACATTTATTCTTGCCCAAATTGTATGCTATGGATGTGGTCTGAAATAAATATTTATTATTGATGTAAGTTTTTGTTACTGTTTTGGTGTACAATAAAGTTTTATTCTATTCTATTATTCCATTTATACAATTTCATATACACAGGTGGTCTGAAAAGTTTCGTTGTGTTATGTACTTTTTTACAGTTTTTAACTGTTTCTTAAATAAATCTTACAAAAAAAAAACATTTGAAAATATAAAAACAGTAGCCCACTGGCATCGAGAACAGGGTCAAAGCTACCAGTGGTCAGGGTTCCTGATCGAGGAATCTCTTAACAATACGCGCCGTGCCCACTTGTCCAGTAATACTGGGATCAAAACCTAGATCTAACTGCCCAAAACGAGCCTCCTCCGCCATTAGCCGTCACGACTTTTGGCACAATGACTTCTGTATCCACTTCCCACATGTCGACAACCTCTTCAGCTTATCTTTCTCAGCTTTTACGAGATTCTTGGCAGGGGGGACCGGCTTTATCGATTTTTATTATTAAATACTATCTTATAGAAATGAAAAAAAAAAAAAATACAAAAACAAATAACTTTAATTTCGAAAGTCGGTGTTAAATAAGAAACAAACAATACTGTGGCTATCATGGAGGCCACACTAATACTACTAACTTATAAACTGGCATGTTATACTTTTAAGGTTTATGGTAAGAAAAGCATAGTTATAGTAGAGATTGGAAACATAATTGATTAGAGATTGTCAAACAAGAAAAGTTTAAGAGAATGAAATATTTTATTTAGATAATGTAAAAAGAGTGCTTCTAATAATAATATAATCATAGTAAATTGAAATAAAAGCCTTTTTATTTGCGTTCCCTATCCTTTTCCTATTCCTATCACAATACCGAGAAACATCGACTTTCGAAATTAAAGTTATTTTGATCGTTTTAGAATTCGCGGCCCCAGGAGAATAAAATGATAACTGTAAAAACACAATTTTTCAGGAAAAATAAAAAACTGTTTTTAGACTATAACTTGCTAACCACAAGATGTAGAGAGATAAAAAAAAATCTCAATGATTGCTGATTTTTATACCTTTATAATGTTTTTTAACCGACTTCAAAAAAAAGGAGGAGGTTCTCAATTCGGTTGTATTTTTTTTTTTTTTTTTTTTTTTTTTTTTTTTTTTTATCATTATTTTTTTTTTTTATGTTTGTTACCTCAGAACTCCGTCGTTTATGGACCGATTTGCAAAATTTTTTTTTCCCTTTATAGGATATGCTTCCAGATTGGTCCCATTTTTTTCAAAATCCAGTTCTGATGATGGAATCCATGAGGAATCGAGGGAACTCCTCAAAAATTATAGGCAACCCTATGGTAATTTTAGTATTTTCATCAAGAACTTAAGCATTTACAGTCAAAAAGTAACATTTGATGAAGTGGAACTGATGAAGAAGACCAGAAATGGTCAACGGAACTTCATACTCAAATAGATATCACATTGAAGATATAGTTAAGCGACTATGACAATACAAATAAATGAATGATTCTGAATAGTTACGTTGAAAATGGTATCATCGAAGTGATCTGATGATGATGATGGAGCCGGAAGGTAGGCACTGGAACTTCGTAATTAATCAATGTAACCTAGCCGTGTTTGGACTCATTAGAATTGTCATGAGATGCACTTTGGCTATAAGGTACTATCGAACTGATCTGATGATGGAGCCGGAAGGTAGGCACAGGAACTCCGTAATTAATCAATGTATCCTAGCCGTGTTTGGGCTTATTAGAATTGTCGTGAGATGCTCTTTGGCTATAAGGTACTATCGAACTGATCTGATGATGCAGCCGGAAGGAGGAAGGTAGGCACAGCAACTTTATAATAAAACAATGTAACCTAGCAGTATTTGGGTTAATTGGAATTGTCATTAGAAATAGGCACTCTGTTTATAAGTGTATCGCAACTAAAAAGTGTGAAATAAAAACTTTTTAGAAAAAAAAAATAACCGACTTCACTAAAAAAAACACTAAAAGGATCAAAATAACTTTAATTTCGGAAGTCGGTGTTAAATAAGAAACAAACAATACCGAGAAACACCGACATCCGAAATTAAAGTTATTTTGATCCTTTTAGTGTTTTTTTAGTGAAGTCGGTTATTTTTTTTTTCTAAAAAGTTTTTATAAATGTATACTAAAGTTATGAAAACTGAAGATATTTAAAATTTTAAAAGTTACTAAAATTCTGTTGTTGGTTTATTTTACTAATAATACTTAACATATTATTCTCGTTATTTTCAAGAGATTATGAGTATTGCATTATTGTTATACAATTATATTCAACGAGTAATAGACACTAAATGAACGGAAAATAATATCACTTGCCATTCTATTCTAGGTTATACTGAAAATACATTGAACGGTAACAGCCCCACTAGCCAAGTTGCAAACGATAAACGTGAACGCTTAGTAATCTCCAATAGATTTTCAACTTTATACCTAAGAGTATAAAGTTGAAAATCTATTAAAGACTACTGAGCGTTAGCGACCGGAACGAACGAAAACACTATGTAATCTTCAATAGATTTTCAACTTTATATCCAATAACATAAAGTTGAAAATCTATTAAAGACTACTGAGAGTTTACGTTTATCGTTTGTGACTTTTTTTGGTAGGGGGGCAGATCCCTGATCTTTTATTCCAGGAATTAAAATAAAACAATGTTGTAGTAATCAGATGGTGGTTACAGTCTTTTTTAAGGTGGGAAATTATCTAATGACTTCTCGCGCTCTTGGGCGCAGTGGAAGGGCATACAGTACGCGTCACGTAAAAAGAACGCTGGCGGTCAAGCTGCGTATAGGCGATTTATCGGTCCATTTGGTGGTATGAGGTAGGGCGCGGGGTGGGTGAGCCACACGCCACACGGTGCGCTATTGGTTCGTCAGTTGAGCTTTGCTTCCCGCGCAGTATCCACGTTAATGGACCGATAAATCGCCTATGCGCAGCTTGACCGCCAGCGTTCTTTTTACGTGACGCGTACTGTACCACATCTATGTTCCTTATGCTGCTTTTTGCGTCCCAGAACCAAGATGTAACCCTTTCTGATGTCGACCCATGGTCCTAGTAGGCTGCGGCCCTATTGGGCCCCTGCGTTTTTGCCGACATCTCTTTGAGGCGCACGTGGAACACTAACTCACGGACTGTTACCGGATGGTGAACTCATTGCTCGTCGTCCACTAGCTGACGCCTGCAGTGGCTGGTACTTGGGGGCAGCTGGGGCGTGTTGATGTCCGTTCCGTCACGTGTGCAACCGTCTTTTTTGCTAGCATTACTGCTTCGTAGAAGGAAGCAACCGCTGCCCATTCCCCTTCCAGACCATGGCCCGTATGAGAGCGCGCGGCGGTGCTTCGCCGAAACGGGAAACGCCTCCATCGTATTATCCGTGTGCAGCATGTGACAGCCGAGCGTTTCTTCCACCTAAATCAGGCGCAGGAACTGACTAAAACCGGGCGTTATGCGGAAGATGAAGACGCTGTGACACCTCTCTAGTCACTCCTCAAAGAGGGAACTACCGCTATGATTACGGCGTACCCAGCGCTGTGTTGCGACAGTTGCTGTCACCGTATCGCCATGAGATCTCGCCGGAACTAGGTCCGCTATGCCGCGACTTGTTGCGGCAACAAAAACTTCCCTGGATGTTGCATTTCCATACGCAAATCGTGCATGCGTGCAAGGACTGTTGCATCCAGATCCTATGGTGGCAGGCCGAAAAGGAGGTCGCTGCTACGTGGGAGATTGTGCGGTATCACCGTACCATCCCGATGGCCATGACCCTCTGAGATGCATTCAGTTTGGCCACCGGTCCGCTTCCACAGCAACTGCGCTCATACCAGCGCCAGTAAAGAGCAATAGACGGCAAGATCCCCGCGTAAAGCCTCCGGCAGGAGGCGTCTGGACCCCCTAGATTGGGCAGGTGCCGCTTGAGAGAAGCCCCGGTGCACTCCAGTTTGAAGCCAGACGGCGGAAGTGCCCCTCGAAATTCCACTCGCTGTCGAGGACGAGTCCCAGGAACTTCATCATACATACTTAACATTTACTCTATGCAGCTGTATGAGTGTAAAAAGACATTGACGGAATGGCTCTTCACACTTAATTATGATGCCGTGGAAGACATTTTGGCGACTCCGGGTTAAACGACATGCATACAGACATACACACACATACACACTCACACTCCAACACACACACACACACACGCATACACCAAACCCACCCCATTCATGAACACACACACACACGCCCACTCACACACACCCATTCATACACACACACACACACACAAAATATGCATTCACACACTCATAAACATATCTATAACACACATTTATACAAAACACATTTTAGCTTTCACACACTGCCATAAACACGATATTCATTTTTCATTTTTAATCGTCTTATAAAAAATGTGTAACTTATACCTAATTAGCACAACGAAACAATTGTTTATTAATAGAGGAAGAGCGAGGTTTATCCCATCACAAGTATCTTCGGATTACTTTCTGGGAAGCCCCGGCAACTTAATTGTATAGATTTTTAAGATAATATACACATTTTTTTTTTTCATCGACGACCCGACGTCGATGTGAACCCCTCATACCGTTATTTCGAAACCCGGTGGTTGCACGTTCCGAGGGCCAAGCAATCAATTGGCCTCGGACTTGTGCAGTACCATCTCGAGTACCAACTATCAGGTCTTCTCCACGACTTTCGCAACTCCGTGCGTCACTAGGTCGTCCGTCATGTAACTCTAAGGCTGAGTATTGAAGACGTTGGAGATGTCTAAAGACACCGCCAAGACGACCTTGCCCCTTGACACCGCATTCCGCGTCGTGAGGGCTTGCACGCGCATGATGGCTATCCGCAAGATCCGGCCCCACCCGTACCAGCTGCACGATCTACGATGGGGCGGCCTGCAATTACTCTTATAAAGAGCTTGTCGTCGCCACCGGTATGCAGACGAGTCTGGAAGGCTCTCCCGATGAGGGGTAGTTTTCCCGTCTTCCAACGAAGTGGGAACTAGCCCTTTCTCCACGCATGCGCTAAAAAGCCCTCTTAGTCGAAGCCCGAGAGCCTCCATGGCCAGAAATTAGGCTTTCCCAGATGAGCCGTCGAGTCCTAGAGCGGTATTTGTGGCGTTCAGCCTACGTACCGCCACTCTCAGCTCTATCTCGATCACTTCCGGAGCATCGTCGTCGTCATCGTTATGGTGCGCGTCGAAAACCACAAGTGGCGAAGTCATGGGTGGGGAAGAATGCTGCCCTCGCGCAGGGAACAGAGCGCTCACTACACCCTCGACAAGCTGAGGCCGGAGACTCTGCGTCAGCGGGGGACCCAATTTGGCCCGCCATATCTCCGCTCGGAGAGTGCGCTTCGCCACTCGGTATCCGTACAACATCGCGGTCAAGATTTGGCCGGATAGGTCAAACCACCGGCAGGTGGTTTGAGTATGTTTCCACCCCCGCCAACGCCAACGACACGCGGTGACAGAGAAGGGCTGGCGAACGATATGTCCACCATGTATTCACCCCGCATCCGTATGGTGACAAAACAGATTTCGGACGACCAGGTCTGTCTCCAGAGCCCAGTCTTCCATCATCCAACCCCGCGTGTTTGTGTACCGGAAATATCATGCCAAGTTCTTGGCATTGATGTCCCCACAAATGACCACGGGGAGGGATCCAAACCCAGCGACAACGGCATTCAGCTCTAGAGTTGTGGAGATTTTGTTCGGCGAGAGTTCTGTTCGGGGAGTACACACACTATCGCCCCGAACCTTCATTCCTTCGCGACACCTTCAAGGGACGGGGTATCGGCAGCGGTCGATCCATTCAGATTCTGCACCCAGGCACACGAGTGGGCGGGATATAGGGCTTGGAGTAACCGGTGATACTGGTCGACCGCTGCGCCATGCTCTGGAGCAATAGATCCTGAGCGGGGGTGCAGTAGTTTTTGTAATGACAAAAAAGGATGGCAAAATAATATGTCATTGCTCATTTTTTAATTAATAAGTACTGTTTGCTAAGAACACTTTAGTTGCTGAGCCTAAGCGGATTTTTACGAGAATAAAATGACCTATTGTCATTTTGTTCTATGTTCCTATTGTCGTTTGCAATTATTTCGCGGATTTGTTTTCCAAGAATATTATTGCAAAAGTTTTTGTCGTATCTTTAATGAAGATACTGTTTCACGAACTTCATATTATATTTTTTTTCAAGACGTCATTTGTGCTTGAAAAAGTGACGAATAATATTGCATTATTTTATAACTTTTTGAATATTGGCTGGAAATTCACGAAAAAAATTGTGTAGATGCATCAGGCACCGTAGATTTCAAATAAGGTATAACACTAAAACTATGGTAATGTCAATTATCATTTTATTCCCCGGGGATGGCGATTTTTTTATTTTATTTCTCACTTTTAAGTTGCGATACACTTATAACCTGAGTGCCTATTTCTCATGACAATTCCAATTAACCCAAACACTGCTAGAATACATTGTTTTATTATGAACTTCCCGTCTTTACCTTTCACCTTCCGGCTCCATCTTCAGATCAGTTGGATATTACCTTATATCTGAAGTGCATCTCATGACAATTCTAAAAAGCCCAAACAAGGCTAAGATACATTGATTAATTACAGAGTTCTGGCGCCTATCTTCCGGCTCCATCATCATCATCAGGTCACTTCAATGATACCATTTTCAACATAACTATTCATAAAATTGAAGAAAGAATATATATAAAAAAAAAAAAACGCCAGACGGCTGAAACAACCATTTAATATCGTTAGAAAACACGAAAGTTTGACTTTGTAAACACGAGATCGCGTGGTATTTTATAGTGAAAACTCATCGTTATTCTTTGAAAAATGTTAAGTGCGCGTGTTTCTCGGTATTGTTTGCTTCTTATTTAACACCGACTTCCGAAATTAAAGTTATTTTGATCCTTTTAGTGTTTTCTTTAGTGAAGTCGGTTATTTTTTTTTTTATAAAAAGTTTTTATTTCACACTTTTTAGTTGCGATACACTTATAAACAGAGTGCCTATTTCTCATGACAATTCCAATTAACCCAAATACTGCTAGGTTACATAGTTTTATTATAAAGTTCCTGTGTCTACCTTCCTCCTTCCGGCTCCATCATCAGATCAGTTCGATAGTACCTTATAGCCAAAGAGCATCTCACGACAATTCTAATAAGCCCAAACACGGCTAGGATACATTGATTAATTACGGAGTTCCTGTGCCTACCTTCCGGCTCCATCATCAGATCAGTTCGATAGTACCTTATAGCCAAAGTGCATCTCATGACAATTCTAATAAGTCCAAACACGGCTAGGTTACATTGATTAATTACGGAGTTCCAGTGCCTACCTTCCGGCTCCATCATCATCATCAGATCACTTCGATGATACCATTTTCAACGTAACTATTCAGAATCATTCATTTATTTGTATTGGCATTGTCGCTAACTATGTATATCTTCATTGTAATATCTATTTGTGTATGAAGTTCCGTTGACCATTTCTGGTCTTCTTCATCAGTTCCACTTCATCAAATGTTACTTTTTGACTGTAAATGCTTAAGTTCTTGATGAAAATACTAAAATCACCATAGGGTTGCCTATAATTTTTGAGGAGTTCCCTCGATTCCTCATGGATTCCATCATCAGAACTGGATTTTGAAAAAAATGGGACCAATCTGGAAGCATATCCTGTATAGGGAAAAAAAAATTTTGCAAATCGGTCCATAAACGACGGAGTTCTGAGGTAACAAACATAAAAAAAAAAAATAATGATAAAAAAAAAAAAAAAAAAAAAAAAAAAAAAAAAAATACAACCGAATTGATAACCTCCTCCTTTTTTTTGAAGTCATACCGAATACCGAGAAACACCGACCGTTTCTCGGTATTGTTTGTTTCTTATTTAACACCGACTTCCGAAATTAAAGTTATTTTGATCCTTTTAGTGTTTTTTTTAGTGAAGTCGGTTATTTTTTTTTTTATAAAAAGTTTTTATTTCACACTTTTTAGTTGCGATACACTTATAAACAGAGTGCCTATTTCTCATGACAATTCCAATTAACCCAAATACTGCTAGGTTACATAGTTTTATTATAAAGTTCCTGTGTCTACCTTCCTCCTTCCGGCTCCATCATCAGATCAGTTCGATAGTACCTTATAGCCAAAGTGCATCTCATGACAATTCTAATAAGTCCAAACACGGCTAGGTTACATTGATTAATTACGGAGTTCCAGTGCCTACCTTCCGGCTCCATCATCATCATCAGATCACTTCGATGATACCATTTTCAACGTAACTATTCAGAATCATTCATATAATTGTATTGTCATAGTCGCTTAACTATGTATATCTTCATTGTAATATCTATTTGTGTATGAAGTTCCGTTGACCATTTCTGGTCTTCTTCATCAGTTCCACTTCATCAAATGTTACTTTTTGACTGTAAATGCTTAAGTTCTTGATGAAAATACTAAAATCACCATAGGGTTGCCTATAATTTTTGAGGAGTTCCCTCGATTCCTCATGGATTCCATCATCAGAACTGGATTTTGAAAAAAATGGGACCAATCTGGAAGCATATCCTGTATAGGGAAAAAAAAATTTTGCAAATCGGTCCATAAACGACGGAGTTCTGAGGTATCAAACATAAAAAAAAAAAATAATGATAAAAAAAAAAAAAAAAAAAAAAAAAAAAAAAAAAAAAACAACCGAATTGAGAACCTCCTCCTTTTTTTTGAAGTCGGTTAAAAATTGAAGAAAGAATATATATAAAAAAAAAAAAACGCCAGACGGCTGAAACAACCATTTAATATCGTTAGAAAACACGAAAGTTTGACTTTGTAAACACGAGATCGCGTGGTATTTTATAGTGAAAACTCATCGTTATTCTTTGAAAAATGTTAAGTGCGCCACACAACTTCAAAACAAACAGGTGGGCGAAAAATCACTTCAACTGCAAAGAAACAACGACAAGATTAGGGAACAAAAAAGAAGCCAACGCCGCGGGCTTGCAGACGGCAAGCAATGGGTGGCTCGCCGTCCGACTGTCCGGTAACCGTCCGGACCGAGCCCAAGTCGTCGAACTGTTCCACGCGCGGCTCAAGGAGATGTCAGCAACTGTAGGGGCCCAGCAGGGTCGAAGCCTACTGGGGCCAAGGGTAGTGTGAAAACGAAACCCGGGGCCCTGGGACGAAGGCAACGAAGGAACAGGAGTGGGTTTATAGTCAGTAAAAGTCTGACACTATCTCCCGCTCCGTCCAAGAGCAGCATTTGTCATTAGATGATTTTCCCAGCTGCAATCCTCCTAGGATACAAAGGTTGGATTGCTTCCAATCCTTTTACGCCATATTAGAGCACAAATTATCCGCGATTAAAACAGATTGATCAAAAAATTTAGCAGAAACAAAAAATAGCTGCTTGCTAATATAATATCGTTCCGTATGGTGTTCGGACGTTAAGAATAACACCATCCCATCTCTTCCCGAGGGTATCGTAAGAGGCGACTAAGGGACATACCAGAGAATGGGCAGCAGCATCCTCTGTGCATTACAACAACCAAACTGCGATCGCCAACCCGTCTGCCAAGCGTGGCGATTATGGCAACCCCCCCCAACATGAAAAACAGAAGGAAAAAATGGCCCCTAGTGCCCGGCAGCCCGTCTACCCTTGACTCCGGTAGCGATCAAGGCCACGACGAGGCAAGGGGTGCGAAGAATCTCCGGATGAGATTTGGCTACCCATCTATTAAACGACTCGACCTGGCAACTTTCAACACGCGTACACTGAGGACTGACGAGAAGATCACCGAACTGGAGGAGGAATTGAGCAGGTTGCGATGGAGTATTGTGGGATTGTCTGAAGTCCGAAGACAGGGGGAGGATACGATAATTCTCAAATCCGGTAACCTGCTCTATTTCCGGGAGGGTGACCAGCAGTCCCAGGGTGGTGTCGGGTTTTTCGTCCACAAGTCTCTTGTGAACAATGTCGTGAGGATCGAGAGTGTGTCGACCAGGGTGGCGTACCTTATACTCAGAATATCATCAAGATATTCGCTGAAGGTCATACAGGTCTACGCCCCGACCTCGACACATCCCGACGACGAAGTAGAATCCATGTATGAGGATATATCAAGAGCCATGCATGGTTCTAAGACTCACTTCACCGTGGTCATGGGGGACTTTAACGCGAAACTGGGCAAACGAGACGGTGACGAGAATTTGGATTTGGACGTCGGAATCACCGGGGACACCTACTGGCTAGCTTTATGGAGAAGGAGGGCCTCTATATGATGAATTCCTTCTTCAAAAAGCGTGAGCATAGAAGGTGGACCTGGCAAAGTCCTGACGGTGCAACTAGAAATGAGATTGACTTCATCCTGTCGACGAAAAAGCAAATATTCAATGATGTCTCTGTGATCAACGCGGTGAAAACTGGAAGTGATCACCGCGTCGTAAGAGGCACATTGAATATTAACATTAAGCTTGAAAGGTCTCGACTGATGAAGTCTACGCTCCGTCCAGCACAGATCCAGATCTAAAACCCCGAGAGCTTTCAGCTCGAACTCCACAATCGTTTCGAGTGCCTAGGAAGCTCCGTGGATGAATATAACGATGGGTTCGTGGAAACTGTCCATACGGTCGGGTCTAAGTTTTTCAAGACTCACCGTACAAATAGAAACAAGAAGCTCTCCGATCCGACCCTCGAGCTAATGAAGAAGAGGCGTGAGATGATTCTGCAGTCTTCAGACGATGCGTGCATATACCGGTAGCTCAATAGACAAATCTCGAAGTCCCTGAAACGTGACCTTCGCCGCTTTAATACCGCAAGGATTAAGGATGCGATTGAGCGGAATAAGGGCTCTAAAGTATTTGCACGAGATCTGTCTATTGGGCAAAGCCAGCTCACGAAACTGAAGACCGACGATGGCAGAGTCATATCCGCCAAATCGGAGCTTCTGGGAGAGATCGAGGCTTTTTATGGACAGTTATACACGTCTACCGCTAAACCCGCTGTAAATCTAGTAAACGACCCAAGAGCTAGATTGACTCGACACTATACCGAAGATATCCCGGACGTCAGCCTGTACGAGATTAGGATGACTCTGAAGCAGCTGAAAAACAACAAGGCGTCGGGTGAGGACGGAATTACGGCCGAACTCCTGAAGGCGGGTGGAAAACCGGTCCTTAAGGCCCTTCAGAAGCTATTTGATTCCGTCATACTCGAGGGGAAAACGCCACAGGCGTGGAGCAGAGGCGTGGTGGTACTCTTCTTTAAGAAGGGCGATAATGCCCTGCTTAAGAATTATAGGCCCATCTCGCTTCTGAGCCATGTCTACAAGCTGTTTTCCAGAGTCATCACGAATCGTCTCGCGCGCAGGTTCGACGACTTCCAGCCTCCCGAACAAGCCGGATTTCGAAAAGGCTTCAGCACCGTGGACCACATACATACGCTGCGGCAGGTTATACAGAAGACTGAGGAGTATAACCAGCCTCTCTGCTTAGCGTTTGTGGACTACGAGAAAGCCTTTGATTCGATTGAAACTTGGACTGTACTGCAGTCTCTCCAACGGTGCCAAATTGACTATCGGTATATCGAAGTGCTGAAGTGTTTGTACAAAAACGCCACTATGTCAGTACGACTACAAGACCAGACCTCGAAACCTATCCTCTTGCAGCGGGGTGTGAGGCAGGGAGACGTTATTTCTCCGAAACTGTTCACGGCAGCAATGGAGGATGTCTTCAAGGTTTTGGAATGGAGAGGGCTAGGCATTAATGTCAATGGCGAGTACATCACTCACCTTCGGTTTGCCGACGACATAGTAGTCATGGCTGAGACTACGGAGGAGCTCAGTACAATGCTTGGTGACCTCAGTAGAGCTTCCGAAAGAGTGGGACTTAAAATGAACATGGACAAAACCAAAGTCATGGTAAACAGCCATGTAGCACCCACTCCTATCAAGGTCGGGGACTCTACACTCGAAGTTGTAGACGACTACGTTTACCTGGGACAGACGGTCCAGTTGGGAAGGTCTAACTTCGAGAAAGAGATCAATCGTCGAATCCGACTCGGCTGGGCAGCGTTCGGGAAGCTGCGCGGTGTCTTCTCGTCCAATATACCACAGTGTCTCAAGACGAAAGTCTATGACCAGTGCGTGTTGCCAGTGATGACATATGGCTCCGAAACGTGGTCGCTTACAATGGGCCTCATTAGAAGGCTTAAAGTCACCCAAAGGGCAATGGAGAGGGCTATGCTCGGAGTTTCCTTGCGTGATCGAATCAGGAATGAGGATATCCGCAGGAGAACCAAGGTTGCCGACATAGCACGAAGAATCGCCAAACTAAAGTGGCAATGGGCAGGGCACATTGCTCGCAGAACAGATGGCCGTTGGGGCCGAAAGGTTCTGGAATGGCGACCACGTACCGGAAGACGTAGCGTTGGAAGGCCTCCTACAAGGTGGACCGATGACTTGGTAACGGTTGCGGGGGTCCGATGGATGCGAGACGCACAGGACCGTTCGTTGTGGCGACGCTTGGGGGAGGCCTATGTCCAGCAGTGGACGTCTTTCGGCTGAAATGATGATGATGATGATGAATATAATATCGGGTCAGAAAGTGAAAAAAAAACAAATCTGACAGCTGACTTTTTAAACGATTTCTTTACTTGGAGACAAGTCCTTTTAGGAACGCCTTCATATATGATCAGTTCGGAAATCGCCTAAAAGCGAAATATGTGGCGAGACGATTTCGACTCGTTACATTATTTGTTTTGTTATAGTTGCTTATCTATCTTCATTGTGATATATGTGTGAATATCAAGTTCCGTTTGCCATTTCTAGTTTTCTTCATCAGTTCCACTTCATCAAATATTACTTTTTGACTGTAAATGCTTAAGTTCTCGATGAAAATATTAAAATCACTATATAGTTGTTTATAATATTTGAGGAGTTCCCTCGATTCCTCATGGATACCATTATCAAAACTAAATTTTGAAAAAAAATTGAAGCATATCCTATAAGGGGAAAAAAATAATTGCAAATCGGTCCATTAACGATGGAGTTCTGAGGTAACAAACATTGATCTTGTGAAGGACAACTCCAGATCGCGCAAGCTGAGAGTAATCCTGGAATCGTCCAGTCTATTATGGAGATGTATGCGTGTATAGCGTGTAGCAAGCGGCTAGGAAGGCGGCGGTGAATATGAAAACAGCAAGAAGAACGATAGATGGTTTTAATGAAGATAGATGATAGTTACAAACTTAGGAACGAAGAAGAAACGATACAGAGTGATAGGGTAGAATTGAAGCTAAGTTAAATAAGGCAAAGATGATTTTACGGGCGAGTTTATAAGCACGGGTGGCTAGGACAAAGTAGTACGTGCGTTCGTTAGGGCGATCTGGATGCACTGGCGCGGCGTCGCGCGCGCACTGAATATAACGGGATTTCTAGGTGACCTCCGCTCCTTCGCCCCGCGTGGTCCCCCGCTGTACAGGGCCGTACTCAAGGGTCCGGACTTGGGATTATGTGGATGCCACAGTACTCCCCTGCCGAGATCGTGACTACGATCGATAGTAGTCGGGAAACTTTACAGTCCTCCCGCTCTTGGTCTTCTTACTAGTGTTTGAAGATGGGCCGTCGGGAGCTGGAACTGGAGCTGTAGCGGCGGGAGTTGTCACCCTAGTCGTGGTTGTAGGTGTCGGCGCTGGCGTTGACATCGGTACCGGTGTTGGTGTCGGCATTGGAGTTGTTGATGGTAGTGTGACGTTGTCGTCCGCTGTGTACGCCGGTTTCAATCTGTCTATGGTAACGGTTTGTACCTTGCTCTGTACCATTATGTCGAATGTTTTGGAGCCTCGGCGCATGACTTTGTACGGGCCGGCGTATGGTGCTTGGAGTGGACGTCGGACTGGCCCTTGGCGTAGGTAGACGTGCGTCGCGGTACATAAATCTCTCGGTATATAGAAGGGACGAGGTGAGTGCCACGAAGTCGGTGTTGGTGCTAGTCTGCTCATGCGACTGCGTAGGCGATCGGCGAAGTCAGTAACGTTAACTTCCTCCTCTAATGCTGTGTTGAAAAACTGCCCAGGCAAGCGTAGAGGCTCACCATAGACAAGCTCCGCCGCTGATGATTGGATATCGTCTTTCCATGCGCTGCGAATCCCCAGTAGCACCATCGGGAGAGTTTCAGTCCACTGTGATGACGCGTGACAGGTGATGGAGGCCTTGAGCTGCCGATGTAGACGTTCCACCAAACCGTTGGCGGCTGGGTGGTAAGCAGTCGTCGTTTGGTGTTCGGCACCGATCAGTGCCGCGATGGACTTGAAGAGTCGCGACTCGAATTGGCGGCCGCGATCGGTGGTGATTCGTGCAGGACAGCCGAACCGTGCGACCCAGCCAGAGATGAAGGCTGACGCGCAGGTGTCGGCCGTGATGTCGGCGAGGGGGTACGCCTCAGGCCAACGTGTGAAGCGGTCGACTATCGTGAGGCAGTACCTGTGGGAAGCAGACAAGGGTAAGGGGCCAATAATATCCATATTAATGTGTTGAAACCGAGCTGTAGGTGCTTTGAACTCTGTAAACGGTGCGGTCGTATGCCTTGTGGTTTTACACCGTTGACATTGGTGACATTCCTTCGCCCATTGTCGACAGTCACGCCTTATGCCCGGCCAAACAAATCTAGAAGTTACTAATTGTACTGTTGCTTTAACGCCGGGATGACTGAGGTTATGAAGTGATTCAAAGACTTGACGTCGGAAGGCACAAGTGATGTATGGTCGAGGGTTAGATGTAGAGGTGTCGCAGTATACTTGCGTTATGGCATCAGGTAGGGAAACCTTATGCAGCTGTAGACTGGATCCGTTCACGAGTAGTGCTTGTAGCTCTGCGTCCGTCTCCTGGGCTCGGGCTAGGCTGTGGTAATCAAGGGGCGTAGCTATTTCTTCGATGCGGGAAAGAGTGTCAGCTACTACGTTGTCTTTACCTGCGACAAACCTAATGTCAGTTGAAAATTGTGAGATAAAATCCAAGTATCTGAACTGACGCGGTGAACATTTGTCCCTTCGTGTGGTGAAGGCAAACGTAAGTGGTTTGTGATCAGTCAGTATGATGAATGGTCTCGCTTCCACCATGTAGCGGAAGTAACGTATGGCTTCGTATATCGCCAGCAGCTCGCGGTCGTATGGACTATACTTTCTTTGTGATTGGCTAAGTTTTCTTGAGAAAAATGCCATAGGTTGCCAGTCATTACCTTTCCGCTGCTGTAGGACGGCACCAATGGCTACGTCAGAAGCATCGGTCTGTATAGCCAGTTCAGCACTGGGATCAGGATGCACCAGCAGAGTAGCCTCAGAAATACTTGACTTACAGTTTTTGAAGGCTTCCAGCTGTTCAGTCGTGAGTTGGATCGGCTTTGAACCTTTGCTTTGTCCGGCCAGCATGGCATTTAGAGGCGCCTGCTTCGCTGCTGCGTCTGGAATAAACCTTCGATAAAAGTTTAAGGTTCCTAAGAATCTTCTAAGCTCTTTTGTGTTTTTAGGTGTCGGGAAGTCGAGAATTGCCTGTGTTTTTGATTCTAAAGGACTAATTCCTTCTTCAGAGACGCTGAATCCTAAGAATTTAACGGTGTTTTGTCCGAAACAGCATTTCGACGTATTTATTATGACGCCGTAATCCTTTAGGCGTCCGAACAGTATGCGAAGGTGCTCCTGGTGCTGTTCCTCATCAGTAGAATATACGAGGATATCGTCAAGGAATCCATAAGCAAAATCTAGGCCACTTAACACTTCGTCCATAAACCGTTGGAATGTCTGTCCCGCATTCCTTAGACCGAAGGTCATATACGGGAATTCAAACATCCCGAACGGCGTTGTGATGGCAGTCTTCGGTATATCGTCTTCGAAGACCGGCAGTTGATTATATGCTCTGACTAAGTCTATAGTAGAGAAGACTTTTTTACCTGTAAGGTCGTTTGTGAAGTCGTGGATGTGTCGTACAGGGTAACGATCCGGAATTGTTCGGGCGTTCAAGGCTCTGTAATCCCCGCATGGTCTCCATCCGTCGGTTTTTTTCCTAGCTAGATGAAGAGGAGACGACCAGGCGCTTTCTGACCTTCGCGCGGTGCCATTTAGCAGCATTTCGTCAAATTCGTGTTTAGCTATTTTCAGTCGTTCTGGATCCAAACGGCGCGGGCGACTGGAAATAGGGGGCCCTGGAGTTGTACGGATATGATGCACGGTGGTGTGTTTAAGCGTTCGTGGCTTACCAGCTGGCCGGGTGATGTCTGGAAATTCTCGTAGCAGCTTGTCGTAGACGGTATCATCTGCTGTAGTACGGATGGATGAAATATCGGATGCATCCCTAGGCTGCGGCGCGTTGATGCCGAGCATGGTGATCCCATCAATGAGGCGTTGCTGTCTGCAATCCACTAGCAGGTGGTAAAAACTTAAAAAATCTACCCCAATTATTGGCTTCGTGACATCCGCCACGGTAAACCTCCAGCTGAATGCTCGTCGTAGTCCTAAGTCCAAGTTCAGTTGTATGTAACCGTATGTGGGTATAAGTGTTCCATTTGCGGCAAATAGTTGGTACTTAGTTTTTGTTCGAGGCTGCCGTACGGCTGACTTTGGAAATACGCATAGGTCTGAACCCGTGTCGATGAGGAATTGTGCCTTTGTTTTCCGGTCAGTAATGAACAAGCGGCCTGAAGATATGGGACAGTCAGCTACCGCTATTAATGACTGCCGTCGGCGTTTCCCGCCGTTTTGTAAGTGCACGGCTGCCGGCAGTTCCTTGCTCTGCTGCCATAATTGAAATGGTACCAGCAATGCGGATGATCAGCGGGGTGTTCTCGTGACCTTGACCTATGTCTTGAGGTCGAGCGGCTACGGCCCTTCCGTCCGTTGTTGCGGGATCGATTATTATTATTTGAAAAGCCTTGTACCTGCTTTGCCAGTTCGTCGACTCGCTTCACCAACATCTCGATGGCTGACACAGTACCTGGGGCCTCGCTTGCTGCACATGCTGCCTGCTGCGTCGGTGTCGAAATGTCGTTTATCTTGTCTGCTAACTCGGCCACGGTTTGGAGTGCGCTGTCGGTCTGCGAAGCAATAATCGTTTGAATGTGGGTAGGTAACCTATTTGCCCAGATTTGCCTGATTAGGTGATCAGGGACCGTCGGTCCCGCTAAATTCTGAAGATGCCTCATGAACTGGGATGGCTTCCTGTCCCCCAGTTCTTCGTGGGTCAATAGTTGTTGTAGCTTCCGCTCTTGTGAAGCGGACAACCGCTTGATAAGTTCCGCTTTTAATTTTTCGTAACGGCCGCTATCCGGTGGGTTTAAAATTATATCTTTCACCTCTGCCGCGTATTGCGGCTCTAATTGACCAACTACGTAGTGATATTTGGTCAGATCGGAAGTAATATTGGAAATTATAAACTGACCTTCAATTTGCGCAAACCAAACGGCCGGTTCCTCGGCCCAAAATGGCGGTACCCGCACACCGACACGACACAAACCGGAATATTCCAGTTGATCTTCACCAGACTTCGCCATTATTTCTTCGTCGGGGTCACCACTATGGAGATGTATGCGTGTATAGCGTGTAGCAAGCGGCTAGGAAGGCGGCGGTGAATATGAAAACAGCAAGAAGAACGATAGATGGTTTTAATGAAGATAGATGATAGTTACAAACTTAGGAACGAAGAAGAAACGATACAGAGTGATAGGGTAGAATTGAAGCTAAGTTAAATAAGGCAAAGATGATTTTACGGGCGAGTTTATAAGCACGGGTGGCTAGGACAAAGTAGTACGTGCGTTCGTTAGGGCGATCTGGATGCACTGGCGCGGCGTCGCGCGCGCACTGAATATAACGGGATTTCTAGGTGACCTCCGCTCCTTCGCCCCGCGTGGTCCCCCGCTGTACAGGGCCGTACTCAAGGGTCCGGACTTGGGATTATGTGGATGCCACACTATCACTCCTCTCACTTAATCCGACTCATCACAATCTTGACTCAGACCATTCCTGGCTTGATCTCATGCTCGCGTCTTTTGTAAATCTGATTGCTAACCATGGATAGATTGCGGTCCTTG
The DNA here is from genome assembly GCA_905147345.3 of Mythimna impura. Taxonomy (NCBI): domain Eukaryota; kingdom Metazoa; phylum Arthropoda; class Insecta; order Lepidoptera; family Noctuidae; genus Mythimna; species Mythimna impura. The sequence continues at coordinate 881,416 of LR990368.1, read as the reverse complement.
GGTTATCGAGGCACGATTTAGATTATTTATCGTATAAAATTAAACCACCAAAACAGCGGCCTGCCATTGTGTTCCTCCAGAATTTGGCTAGGTTAGACGGAGAGAAGCTCAAAAGTGATGTTAGAGCTGTTGATTGGGTCGATGTCAAACAGGCAGTGACTTTGGATGAAAAAGCGGACATTTTTATTAGGGCTATACTTAAGCTCATTGATGCGCATGCGCCACTGAGGGCTGTCTGTGTTAAGCGCTCCCCGGCTCCATGGATTACCCCTGGAGTTCGAATGGTGATGAGATGGCGTGACAGGGCTTTTCGAAGATATAGAAGAGATCGCAGTGAGGAGAACTGGAACCTGTACAAGTTGGCTAGAAACCTGTGTGGTGTGCGGTGTTTCCATAATAGTTTTATCCCTAAATTAAAGTTATTTTGCACTTTTCAGTGTTTTTTTTTTACTGTAAGCTGTTGATCCCCGCATTAACGCCGGCGTTCACGCGCCATTGTCTTACTATTGTGTCTCTAATTACGCACTCAAAAGGTTAAAGTCTATTGTATTTTTTTTTTTTTGTAAAAAGTTTATAATTTTACACTTTTTAGTTATGGTACCACCACTAAAAAGTACCCCTCAGTCACCGAATACCACCCAAGATCACTTTATAGCCAGAGTGCATCTCACGACAATTCTAATAATCCCAAACACGGTTAGATTACATTAATTTATTACAGAGTTCCGGTGCCTAACTTCAGGCTTCCTCATCAGATCAGGTTGATATATTCCCCCTCTACTTTCAGTAAGTCATCAATTACACGTATAAACAACGCAATTTTACTTGTTACGACGGTTCTGCTGTGATCCTATGAGGAGTTCTGTTCCATATCTTCGTAGTTCATGATCAGATCATAACAATATTTCTATAGACCAACTCGGAAGCATAACCTTTCAATCAAAAAAATATATTTCAAAATCGGTCCAAAATTGACCGAGAAATCGGTGAACACACCAAAAAAAAATACATTCAACCGAACATAGAACCTCCTCCTTTTTGAAGTCGGTTAAAAAATAGAAGAAACTATAATTATAAACTAACAGGAGACATAACGATAAAAATAAAAAACTTTTACAAAAAAATACAGCCGACTTCAATGTAATAAAACTGGGCAAGAGCGAATCGGACTCGCGCCCTGAGGGTTCTACACAAGCTTACATAAGTAAAGAGTTCAATTCCCGAATGGAGTCTTGAAGATTTTTCCGAATCGCAAACATTTTTTTTTAATTGTGACGTAACAACAGATTTACAGTTTTCAGATTTATTCCCATTTCTGTGCTATAAGACCTTAGCATTAGCATTTAGCATTATCAGCCTTTTTAATGTTCCCACTGCTGGGACTCAGGCCTCCTCTCTAGGAGAGGGAAAGGGCCGTAATCCACCACGCGGGCCCAGTGCGGGTTGGTGAATGTCACATGTCTTCGAATTTTTGGTTCTAGGACATGCCGGTTTCCTCACGATGTTTTCCTTCACCGTTTTGAGAGCAGTGGTGATGAAATAAATTACACAAAGTAATGCGCCTGACTGGGTTTGAACCCGCGACCTACAACTCGTAAGTCGGGGCCGTTACCACTCGGCCACCACTGCTCTACAAGATCTTGACCTTGTCTATAAGACCTTGTTTTATGCCAAATTTCAGGATTCTGGGTCAAACTTAAAGTCGTCGCGTAAACAAAGCAGCTTTACTTGTTACCGACAGTTCTGCTGTGATCCTGTGAAGAGTTCCGTTCCGTATCTTTGAACTTAATCATCAGATCATGACAATATTTTTATGGTCTAACTTGGAAGACCCTTCAATTAAAAGAACAATTTTTATAATCGGTTACATATTATAAAACGTACATTAAAAAAAATACACACAGCCGAATATAGAACCTCTTTTTTTTTTGAAGTTGGTTAAAAAGGTATGAGAACAAAAATTTAGTAACGGGAATGACTATGAAATAAAATGAAGCAAATTGTGGTAAGTAAGGTACATATAATACAAACACATACATAAAATAGATATATAAAATATCTTTACAACCATGATGCCACTTTAATTAAAGAAGTTTTCCTAAAAAATAACTTTATTGATAACTATACACTAAAGAGCGCAGCCACACCGGAACACAGCAGGGTGACCAGCTTCCATACGCAGTACACGTACAACGAGAGGAACACTATATTCGCGTAGAACAGCCACTGCTGCTTCCTGTAGCCCACATCGCTGCCAACCAGACCATCCTTTATGATATATCTGAAATTATTTATTTATTTTTAGGAGAGTGTGCACGGGAATTACATGACTTGATTCTGCCATCGCCTTTCTACCATCGGACAAATCGACGTACGGTAAGTGACCACCTTTACATTGTTAACACCTCTATGGTCAGGACTAAGCGTTTCGCCTCGTCATTAATACCGTGTATATTGAAGTACTGTAGCAATTTGGCTGCTGCGGTCTTTCCGCACTATTATAATTTAGGTGTCTTCAGGGCTTTTTTTTTTAATTAATGATAGGCTCGCGTTTGACCACCATCTCACCTGATGGTAAGCGATGATGTGGTCGACGATGGAGCACGCTTGCCTAGAAGTAGCCTATTCACTCTTGACTTAAAGACCCCTAAGTTGTAGCTATCTGGCAACAAAGACTCCGGCAAGGAATTCCACTCCTTGGCTGTACGCATAATAAATGTGTTCTTAAAACGTTTTGTGCGTATGGGTGGGATGTCTACCATGTACCGGTGGCGCAACGCCGTACGTCTAGTGGTCTGATGATGGAACGGACTTGGCGGAATTAGATTGTGCAATTCCAGTGCACACTCACCGAAATGTAAACGATAGAAAACCGACAGGCTAGCAACTCGGCGGCGATGCCCAAGGCTTTGAAGCTTCGACTCAACAAGTGCATCATTGCCGATGATCCTCTTGGCTCGCCTCTCAATCGACTCAAGCGCATCAAGCTGGTATTTGGCAGACCCGTCCCAAAGATGAGAGCAGTACTCCATACACGATCGTACACACTCGACACGCTTGGGTTTTAGTTGCATTGAATTGACGAGATTGGCATCGCCCCAATCGGAAACCGCCTTCAAGGACGAGTTTAAGCGTTCAACCATAGCCTCCCGGGATGACTGGATCTGTGACCCACTAGCATGTGCGTCAGACACATATCTCTCGGCAACAGTGCTGTCGCCTGCAAACCCAAAGATACTGGGTTTAAGCAAGTCATTTATGTGCAGCAAAAACAGTGTTGCCGAGAATACCGACCCCTGAGGGACCCCGGCATTAATATCCATTTGACCGGACGAGTAGCCATCAACAACCACTCGGATGGATCGATCCCTCAAGAAGTCTGCGATTCAATCGCACAGACCAGTGGGTAGGCCGAAGGAAGGAAGCTTAGCAATAAGGCTTTCGTGCCAGACCCTATCGAAAGCCTTCGAGATATCAAGGGAGACGGCAAGCGCTTCCCCATGCTTCTCGATGGCTAGATGAAGGCTAGAGGGGAAAAGGCTCTTAATAAACTACTGAGCGTCACCATCAGCGATTGCATCACTGGTCACCGTCAGGTGTTATATATCATATTATAGTTTATATAATTTAACAAAAAAAAAAAAACCTGTGAATGCGAGATATGGAATAACAAAATTTAATGCGCCTGCGTCAATCCAATTGGGTAGGTCTAACTTTGAGAAAGAGATCAATCGTCGAATCTGACTCGGCTGGGCAGCGTTCGGGAAGTCTATGACCACTGCGTGTTGCCAGTGGTGACATATGGCACTGAAACATGGTCGCTTACAATGGACCTCATCAGAAAGCTTACAGTTACCTAAAGGGCAATGGAAAGGGCAATGCTTGGAGTTTCCTTGCGTGATCGCATAAGGAATGAAGATATCCGCAGGAGAACCAAGGTCGCCGACATAGCCCGAAGAATCGCCCAACTAAAGTGGCAGTGGGCAGGGCACATTGCTCGTAGAACGGACGGTCAATGGGGCCAAAATATTCTAGAGTGGTGACCTCGCACCGGAAAACGCAGCGTTGGAAGGCCTTCCACAAGATGGACCGACGACCTGGTGAGAGTCGCGGGAATGCGGTGGATGCGAGACGCACCTGGACCTGAATGCGCCTGGCTGGATTTGAACCGGCGACCTACAACTCGTAAGTCGCGGCCGTTACCATTCGGCCACCACTGCTCGAAATTCAAAATTTCGAACGGCAGCAGCTAGTATGCTACTTAATAAATGTTTATGGGCAAGCAACAAGATGTTGGTGATGACACATGAAGTGAAGAAATGAAGTATTGAATATTTTTCTGGATATGACTTTTTTCTAAGTTGCACCTGCAATGTTCTGTCTCCGCACCACCCTAAAATGGACTGGTACAAAATCCCAGATCCATATACACACATACGTACAGTGCTTTTACTCCTTGATAAAGTTTTAATAAATTATGTTCGAACCTTCGTATACCGATGCAGGCAGCTTTTGAGTAGTCACTAACTACTATTTGACCGATGTCACAGGTGTAGATGGCCTTGTCTGCAGGGGAGAGGCGGGCGATCATGCTTTGCAAGTTGTCGTCTCGGAAGTTCCAGTAGTTAGACAAAAAGTAGCGGTACACCTTCAACACATTGTCGACGCGGCTGTAGATCTTTATGAGCCTGAGAATTTTAAAGAGATTTACTTTAAAAAATTGTTTTACAAATTAAACTAGATAAAAGGATCTAGAAAAAGACCTTCTATTGATCATTACCGAAAACCTATTTTTATTAATATTATAGATCGATGTAAAAATAACTCTGGCTGTCAGTCTGTTTATTCACTCATCACGCTTTAACAGCTGAACAAATTTAGAAGGAAATTACATACATATAGACGTGTCTTGGAATAGAAAATGGGATACTTATATTTGGGTAAGTAATATATGTTACAATTACAACTTTCTAATATTTACAAGATATTACAACTGAATCTATAATTTTATTTAATTCAATTATATTAAATTATCACACAAATACACTTGTATCATTTTTTTAGTTTAAGTAAGGGTTATTTTTATATAGGTTTATCTAAATGTTATATTTATTTACCATCATCCGTGCGTCACTGCGGGGTGCCAGCTGAAAATCAGCGCTGGGTGTCTGACGCCCAGCAATTGCTGAGTTGGCGACCCTTTCGGTTCGGGCACGCTCAGCGCAACTATATTGTAAATCTGTACTTTTTTTTTGTTGTTGTTGCCTACTGTATTGCCTGCATCGAATAAATACTATTCTATTCTATTCTATTTGATATAACGATCAGTTAATATAATAAAAGATTGGTATAATTTTCAAATAACTATTTTTTATAAGCGTAACACATTGATTATAAAATCTTTAGATATACCACTCAAAAGACATAAAACTTATTTAGTCTAAAAGAACAAAAGCTTTTTATAAATAATAATGGCTTTTAACTAAACCTAACCCAAAATATGATTTACTAACATTAAAAGGGGATCTTTAATGGTCACTGTTCTAACCTAACCTAACCTAACCTGATCACTTCGTTCGCTCGCCGCCGTGTTCTAATGGTCACTATTCTAACGTGACTTAATACAGCCCCTCTAGCCAAGTTACAACCGTTTCGTTTCGATTCTTTTGTGTCGAACGCCTCAAGTAGGCCACGCCTCTGATTCCTTTGTTCTGACCATATGACTGAGCGTCGAAATGACGTCATATCTACGCACGATAAGTACATATTCGTACTGACACTGTTTATTATGGAATATTGTTAGGTCACAACGAAGTATACGCGAGTATTTGCGTACTACAGACTCTTGTATAGATTGGAAGACCTTATTAAAAAAGTGATTTCTAATCCATACGCTATTAATTTCACACTCTTGCCTTCTGACCTTGAATAGAATGGAAATACGCTGCAGCGCTACGTGTGGGGATTATTGGAACTAAAACTTTTATAGGGACGTATTGATGAGTTGCCCTTTTGTATTTGGGCTTTATCGATCATCAGCGGCTGAGCGTACATCATGCATGCACTACATCTCTTTCAAAATAACTAGGCAGATCACCGATAGGGGGGCGTTGCTTGCTGCTACATTAAAATTGTTCAATATGGAAGACATAAAAACTAGAAGATAAAACTACCACTAAAAAAACAACACATTTGGATACGAAATTTGGTGAAATAAACGAAGAATTAGACAGCCTGAAATTAAAACTAAAAGAACAGGAACAAAGACTATTTAAATTAAAGAAAAACAGCGTACAAAGAAATTTATTTTTTTACAGATTATTAATTTAATGATGAAATGAACTTTATATCCAATAACGTTATACGAAATAAGTTTTAGATTATATAAATTTTATATGTAAAGTTGTTATATCTCACTTTATTTTATATTGTGAATGTTATTGAAATGAAAATATACCAAATAATTTTATAATTATGATATGAGATACACCCTAAATATTTAGTTGGTCTCTGTTAGCAAATGTACTCACGAAGGCAAGCCCTTAGGCCTGATGCCGAGGATAGAGACTAAGGCGTCGACGAAGTAGCCGGGGATGTATTGCAGGAACCACGTCAGCAACCAGTAAAGCACCCTGTTATTGGTCACGATGCAATAGCCGTACCAGAGCGTCTTTGGTGTACTGAGACGGTAAATCTCGTCCTTTTGCATCGAAGCAAAGAACTCACCTGTAAATTAAGGAATAATTTCTTTAGGAGTGGAATTCCCTGCCAAAGTATGTATATGTGTTTTCTTTATTTTAATTTTATTGATAAAAAAGAAGCGCAGTCAGGAGATAACCTAGTCTCACAGCGCAGACTAAGAGTCTGCGCTGTGAGACTGCGTTATGGTGTCAGTGGTCAAAATACAGAATAAAAAAAAACTTTTTAGAAAAAAAAAATAACCGACTTCACTAAAAAAAACACTAAAAGGATCAAAATAACTTTAATTTTGGAAGTCGGTGTTTCTCGGTATTGTTTGTTTCTTATTTAACACCGACTTCCGAAATTAAAGTTATTTTGATCCTTTTAGTGTTTTTTTTAGTGAAGTCGGTTATTTTTTTTTTCTAAAAAGTTTTTATTTCACACTTTTTAGTTGCGATACACTTATAAACAGAGTGCCTATTTCTCATGACAATTCCAATTAACCCAAATACTGCTAGGTTACATTGTTTTATTATAAAGTTCCTGTGTCTACCTTCCTCCTTCCGGCTCCATCATCAGATCAGTTCGATAGTACCTTATAGCCAAAGAGCATCTCACGACAATTCTAATAAGCCCAAACACGGCTAGGATACATTGATTAATTACGGAGTTCCTGTGCCTACCTTCCGGCTCCATCATCAGATCAGTTCGATAGTACCTTATTGCCAAAGTGCATCTCATGACAATTCTAATAAGTCCAAACACGGCTAGGTTACATTGATTAATTACGGAGTTCCAGTGCCTACCTTCCGGCTCCATCATCATCATCAGATCACTTCGATGATACCATTTTCAACGTAACTATTCAGAATCATTCATTTATTTGTATTGTCATAGTCGCTTAACTATCTTCATTGTGATATCTATTTGAGTATGAAGTTCCGTTGACCATTTCTGGTCTTCTTCATCAGTTCCACTTCATCAAATGTTACTTTTTGACTGTAAATGCTTAAGTTCTTGATGAAAATACTAAAATTACCATAGGGTTGCCTATAATTTTTGAGGAGTTCCCTCGATTCCTCATGGATTCCATCATCAGAACTGGATTTTGAAAAAAATGGGACCAATCTGGAAGCATATCCTGTATAGGGAAAAAAAAATTTTGCAAATCGGTCCATAAACGACGGAGTTCTGAGGTAACAAACATAAAAAAAAAAATAATGATAAAAAAAAAAAAAAAAAAAAAAAAAAAAAAAAATACAACCGAATTGAGAACCTCCTCCTTTTTTTTGAAGTCGGTTAAAAAGAAAAGAGCATCATCCTCCTGAAATGAAATAATTATGCTACAGACGAATGATTGTGCGAAGAAACTCGGAGAACAAGTGGTGGATAGAATGATAGAGATATATGTTGAAGGAAAAAAAAAACAAGATATTTGAGGAATGGTAGCGTATAGAACCGAAAACCTTGCTAAAGCAGTAAAAAGGAGTGAATATGATGTTTTAAAGAAAAAAGCCAAGATAGCCATGGCAAAAGCTCAGGACAAAATATACGACACACTAGACAGTTCGGCAGGCCAAAAAGATCTAGATACCGGCTTACTAGAACAAAAGAAAGAAAAGCGAGGGATGTTTGTCAAATAATATGTAAGAATCTAGCTTTTGCCAAGGCTACATAAAATATAGCATAAGTCCCTCAGGAATAAAGCAGCCTTTTATCAGTGAAAAAATTGTAGCTATCGGACCAGTACTTTCAGAGATTACTTTTAAGGAGAAAGGGAAGTATGTGCAGTTATTTATTTATTTATATAATCTTCATGCAACAATAAGGTACAAAGGCGGACTTAATGCCTTATGCATTCTCTACCAGTCAACCTAGGGTAGTGGAGAGACAATATGGCTGGCAGATACATAAAAAAAAAAATTGTTTATTTTATTTTATTTTATTTTAATAAGTACAGTGACAGACTACAGATTAAGACAATCAGCACAGTTAAAAATAACATACAATACATAAATCTGAAGTCCAATTATTGCATTAGACAACAAGTATTACAAAATTATATAAAACTAAAGTATTATAAAACTAAAACTAAAACTAAACATACATACATATTTAATAAAATATATACCTATACATACATACATATAATTATATATATACACAGTAATGGAGTTTTGAGATGATTCTGCTATTTGTGTAGAAAGTAATTCCGCAACTTTCGCTTAAATGCATACTTACTCGTGGCCGTCCTGATATCAAGAGGTAGCGAATTCCACAGAAGAATGGACTGTATATAGAAGGAGGAATGAACAAAATCAGAGGTATGAGAAGGACAAAGCAGTAGCAGTTGATTCGAGCAATGTACACTCAATGCCCCAGTTCAGTCTACAGCTACATTGAAGCTACCAGCTCATCGGTCAATGTGGCTGTCGGCTTACATAAAAGATTTAGCTCTCAGCCCATACCTCTTTCTGATATAAAGTGGACGCTCTGATGATCCTAATGATTTGCCACCAAAGATGTGCGAGGTGGTGAGGCGGTGCGAGGATCCGTAGCGAACTTTTATAGCTGTATGCGTTTAAATTCAGCTGTTGTTAGTACTCACCCCATTTGATGCCGGAACGCAAGCTGCTGACGGTGTATATGGGGATCTCTCCACCCCAGAGCTGGCGATTTTGGACCGAGTCCCAGCCGGCAGTTATTATGGCATTGTTCACATAGTCTACCGGTGCGAACGACACCATTAGGTCCTTTGATCCTGCGACAACGTGCACAACACCAATACTCGCCGCTAATAAAAGCTGGAATTAAAACAGAAAAGTCTTGACTGATCCACCAATACCTGGGCTAGAATCTTGGATTAATATTTTTGGTGATTTTAATGCAAACTGTTTCGTGTGAAGATTCAGAAAGAAAGAAAGAAAAAGAGTTTATTTACGTCAAACATGACGCATACCTTAAAAATATAAACAAATAACAGTAACGACTCGAATGACTGGCCTGTTGGTCTAGTGGTTAGTGGCCCTGACTGCTACGCCGGAGGTCGTGGGTTCGATTCCCACCCAGGACAAATGTTTGTGTGATGAGCACGATCATTTGTTCAGTGTCTGGGTGTAATATATCTATATATGTATGTATTTAGAAATATATAAGTATGTTTATCAGTTGTCTAGTACTCATAACACAAGCTCTGCTTAGCTTGAGACTAGTCGGCGTTGTGTGATGGTTGTAGAATATTATTATATTATTATTTATTATTATGACTTATATTATATGTGGTAGGATATGTGCTTGATATGCGTCACATCCACGCAAAACGGTCAGTGCTCAACAAAATACTGGGGCTCGTATCAAACAGATCCTCAGCGCTGTTTTTCAGCACCAGCTGACGTTGAAGGTGAGACGTTGATCGGCCAGCAAGGATTACATAATATTATATTTAAAATCACTGAAAAACAAAACAAAAATAAAAACAACAAAACACAGTTGGCAAAAAAGCATTGGCGTAGTCGATTATTACAGTCGATCGATAAACTATCGAACCTTAAACTAGTATTGTCACTTTACGCAGTCACAAAGTCACATTTTGAGCCTGTGGTAACAAAAAAAAAACTTTTTACAAAAAAAAAATAACCGACTTCACTAAAAACACTAAAAGGACTAAAATAATTTTAATTTCGGAAGTTGGTGTTTCTCGGTATTGTTTGTTTCTTATTTAACACCGACTTCCGAAATTAAAATTATTTCACACTTTTTAGTTGCGATAAACTTATATCCAGAGCGCCTCATGACAATTCCAATGAACCCAAACACTGCTAGGTTACATTGTTTTGTTATGAAGTTCCTGTGTCTACCTTCCACCTTCCCGCTCCATCATCAGATCAGTTGAATAGTACCTCATAGCCAAAGTGCATCTCATGACAATTCTAATAAGCCCAAACATGGCTAGTATACATTGATTAATTACAGAGTTCCGGTGCCTATCTTCCGGCTCCATTATCATTATCAGGTCACTTCGATGATACCATTTTCAACATAACTATTCAGAAACATTTTTATATTTATATTGTCATAGTCGTTTAACTATCTTCATTGTGATATCTATGTAAGTATGAAGTTCCGTTGGCTATTTCTAGTCTTCTTCATCAGTTCCACTTCAAAAAATGTTGCTTTTTGACTGTAAATGCTTGAAAATATCAAAATCATTATATGGTTGCCCATAATATTTGAGGAGTTCCCTCGATTCCTCATAGATTCCATCATCAGAACTGGATTTTGAAAAAAAATTGAACCAATCTGGAAGTATATCCTTTAAGAGGAAAAAAAATACAAATCGGTCCATAAACGACGGAGTTCTGAGGTACCTACTTACACACACATAAAAAAATAAATTAAAAAAAAACATACAACTGAATTGATAACCTCCTCCTTTTTTTTAAGTCGGTTAAAAAGATGGCTGATCGATGGATCACAGCGACAAGAGGTTAGGTACGTAAAACTTTTTTTTATTTTATTGATTGAATGTCTTCTTTGATTATCGCGGTGTTGTGCACTCGGAATTCTTGCCGGAAGGTCAAACGGTAAATAAAGAATATTATTTGAGCGTTATGCGGCATTTAAGAGAGCAAATGCATTTGACGTAAAAGGCCAGATTTGTGGAAAGAAAATTCTTGGATTTTGAACCACTATAATGCGCCTTCGCACAAGGCTATCATTGTGAACAAATTTTTGACCAAACACTCAACAAATACCATCGAGCAACCACCATATTCACAAGATATGGCTCCAGCCGACTTCTTTCTTTTTCTAAACTCAAATTACCACTTCGTGGCACCCGTTTTCAATCGGTAGAAGACATAAAGGAGAATTCGCGGCGAGAACTGAACTCAATTCCGGAAACAGCATTTAAAGAGAAAAGAAAAGAAAGAAAAAGAATTTATTTGGTACAGCACAAGGCACAAACACAATATAATTATGGTAAACACGAACAAAAAATAAAAAAAGAAGCAAAAAAAAAAATTGTTAAAAAATGCATTAAAAAAATGTTTTGATGATCGGATTATTCGTTGGCGTAAGTGTATCGTTTCTGAAGGAGCCTACTTTGACTGTGATAAAATAAATTTGGATGAATAACAAACATTTTGTGTATTATTGATCTTTTCCCGGTACATTCTTGACAGAGGAGTATGGTGAGTTTTGAGAGATAAAAGCTACAAGGATATCTTGTTTACAGTATAAACATTGAATAATTGGGAACAGTAGGTACTTTAAAAAGGAATGTTTTTATTTACGAAATGTATGGTTTTCGGTTTCATTTATTATAGATATACGGCAAGAATGAGCAATGGTTAATTATTATTATTATGCACATCTACCACAGTGTTAACTTTTTTCCCCAAGGGTTAACTGGCAGAGAATGCCTTGTTGCATTATGGCCGCCTATGTACCGCTACTGGACATGAAGTTTAAACAAACAAATGTTGCTCTTCTTTATTATATCCATAACCTGGTTAGATGAATCTACATGTTTATGGATAGGTTTCCCGTTTATGTGTAATTGATTATATTTTCTTATAATTGCACTATTTTTTGCCCGCGGCTTCGCCCGCGAGAATGTAGGTTTCTCCATACAAACTTTAGACCCCCGTTTCATCCCGTTAGAGGCTGAATTTTAGAAAATCCTTTCTTAGTACTCACCCACATCATAAAAGAAAGCCTTGTGCAAAATTTCACGTTCCTCGGCCCATTAGTTTCGGCTGTGCGTCGATATGTCAGTCAGTCAGTTTCTCCTTTTATATATATAGATTATTTTTGGCATTTTAAAGACGGTTCTTCTCGTAGTTGTGCTCACTGCTGAACAGACCAGTTCCTTTGAAAAATTGGTTGTTATTTATTAATTATTTAGTCATTCTTTTACTGAGCTATTCAATAACCAGAGGCCGGGAGGAGGAGTTTTCTTCCTGGTCTATACATCTACATTAATATTATCGCGAAATATTTCTATAAGTCTGTTGTGGTCCTTTGCGGATCTTTGTAATAATCTTTTTGATCCTTATAAAGAATCAAAAAGACCGTAAAGTTCGGTTAGTTATCTTATTTTCACAATTAGAAAGAAAGAAAGAAAAACATTTTATTTGGCGGAACAAGGCGCAAATTTAGAACTAACAAGTTATAAGTACGTAACTTACCCCAGTAACTGAAGTCATGACCGTGTGGCCGTCTGTCCACCCCGGTGACTGTTCAACCATAGACCAAACCACTGAGAATAATAAAAAAATTGTTTAATTTACAAATATAGGCTTATCCACCGCCATGCAAGCGATAATAGCTATGCCTTTTAACAATAGTCATTTTTGATAGAATTTCACTCAGCTTTCCTTCCTTTTCTAGAGCTTAGGTAGGCGTGACTCAAATAAAAGTATAGAGAGCAGCAATCAGATTATTTCTTGATTTTAGAAAATAGTAATGAACCACATGCAAGGGCGCTATTCGCTTTTATAATGGCTGGCTGGCTTGGCGGCAACCGTCACCTCCCCACTTTGACCACGTGGTGGGACGTGACGTTGCGGCGGCGTTTGGCTTGCTGGCTGTCGGTACAGTGGCGACATCTTTTGGCAGGCGTTACACTTTACAAAGTGACATTCCATCAGCGTGAACGTCCGCAAGCAGCCGAAAATCAATAGTTTATATGAAACAAGTGTCAAATTTTATTATTATTATATAACTTTATTGCACACCTTAACATAATATAGGACAAACATTTATATCAAAAAAGTGTACAATAGGCGGTCTTATTGCACAGGGCAATTTCTACCAGACAACCTTTGGGTGGACTGAAGTAAAGGAAAAGATTTCGGGCTGTCAGTTATATTTTCCTACTTCAGTCTCCGAAACGACCGACAAAGATCTACAAATACTAGCCTAGCGCAACGCGTAAGCATGCAAAAAGTCTCACAATGTGACGGATGATCACCCATCTATGATTTGCGCACGGTAAGCGTTGCTTAGAGACATAGTAGTCATGGCTGAGACTACGGAGGAGCTCAGTACAATGCTTGGTGACCTCAGTAGAGCTTCCGAAAGAGTGGGACTTAAAATGAACATGGACAAAACCAAAGTCATGGTAAACAGCCATGTAGCACCCACTCCTATCAAGGTCGGGGACTCTACACTCGAAGTTGTAGACGACTACGTTTACCTGGGACAGACGGTCCAGTTGGGAAGGTCTAACTTCGAGAAAGAGATCAATCGTCGAATCCGACTCGGCTGGGCAGCGTTCGGGAAGCTGCGCGGTGTCTTCTCGTCCAATATACCACAGTGTCTCAAGACGAAAGTCTATGACCAGTGCGTGTTGCCAGTGATGACATATGGCTCCGAAACGTGGTCGCTTACAATGGGCCTCATTAGAAGGCTTAAAGTCACCCAAAGGGCAATGGAGAGGGCTATGCTCGGAGTTTCCTTGCGTGATCGAATCAGGAATGAGGATATCCGCAGGAGAACCAAGGTTGCCGACATAGCACGAAGAATCGCCAAACTAAAGTGGCAATGGGCAGGGCACATTGCTCGCAGAACAGATGGCCGTTGGGGCCGAAAGGTTCTGGAATGGCGACCACGTACCGGAAGACGTAGCGTTGGAAGGCCTCCTACAAGGTGGACCGATGACTTGGTAACGGTTGCGGGAGTCCGATGGATGCGAGACGCACAGGACCGTTCGCTGTGGCGACGCTTGGGGGAGGCCTATGTCCAGCAGTGGACGTCTTTCGGCTGAAATGATGATGATGATGAATGATGAAGCGTTGCTTAGCCTTGAAGCAATTTTTAAGATTAACTAGTAACAATATAATAAGGAAGGTTACGCACTGTGTAATACAAGTAGTTTTAGCTAAAACGTAAGATATAAAACTTGACTATCCAAGTTAATATCGAAGGTTTTAAAAAAATTACTTTCGGGCTCTTTGATCATACAAGTTAGTAGTGAAGCTATAAAATTATATACGGGTACATAGAGCTTACAAGTTAGTAACGAAGCTATAAGATAACGTACGGATGCCTTGACTATACAAGTTAGTAACGAAGCTATAAGATAACGTGCAAGTGCCATGACTATACAAGTTAGTAACGAAGCTATAAGATAACGTGCAAGTGCCATGACTATACAAGTTAGTAACGAAGCTATAAGATTACGTGCAAGTGCCATGACTATACAAGTTAGTAACGAAGCTATAAGATTACGTGCAAGTGCCATGACTATACAAGTTAGTAACGAAGCTATAAGATAACGTGCAAGTGCCTTGACTATACAAGTTAGTAACGAAGCTATAAGATTACGTGCAAGTGCCATGACTATACAAGTTAGTAACGAAGCTATAAGATTACGTGCAAGTGCCATGACTATACAAGTTAGTAACGAAGCTATAAGATTACGTGCAAGTGCCTTGACTATACAAGTTAGTAACGAAGCTATAAGATTACGTACGGGTGCCTTGACTATACAAGTTAGTAACGAAGCTATAAGATTACGTGCAAGTGCCTTGACTATACAAGTTAGTAACGAAGCTATAAGATTACGTACGGGTGCCTTGACTATACAAGTTAGTAACGAAGCTATAAGATTACGTGCAAGTGCCATGACTATACAAGTTAGTAACGAAGCTATAAGATAACGTGCAAGTGCCTTGACTATACAAGTTAATAACGAAGCTATAAGATTACGTGCAAGTGCCATGACTATACAAGTTAGTAACGAAGCTATAAGATTACGTGCAAGTGCCATGACTATACAAGTTAGTAACGAAGCTATAAGATTACGTGCAAGTGCCTTGACTATACAAGTTAGTAACGAAGCTATAAGATTACGTACGGGTGCCTTGACTATACAAGTTAGTATCGAAGCTATAAGATTACGTACGGGTGCCTTGACTATACAAGTTAGTATCGAAGCTATAAGATTACGTACGGGTGCCTTGACTATACAAGTTAGTAACGAAGCTATAAGATTACGTGCAAGTGCCATGACTATACAAGTTAGTAACGAAGCTATAAGATTACGTGCAAGTGCCTTGACTATACAAGTTAGTAACGAAGCTATAAGATTACGTGCAAGTGCCATGACTATACAAGTTAGTAACGAAGCTATAAGATTACGTGCAAGTGCCTTGACTATACAAGCTAGTAGCGAAGGTATAAGATTAGTTTGACTACAAAAACTAATAAGAAAGCTGTATTATTACCTGCGGGCGGCTTCACTACGCAGACGTGCAGGTCGCCGGCACTTGTGCGCACCAACTCCTCCGCGATCGCCTTCGTGAATGTGTAGGTGTTTGGCCAATCTTTTGTTAAACTGTTAAATCAAAAGACATTCATGTACGAAGTATGTTGACCATGCAAAAAATTTAACATCTTATTCTTCGAAAGCAGTGAATTTGAGCAGCCAGTTATATTTGAGCACCAGCGATGAACTGATCGTCATTAATGACCGTGTCCCCGTAAACTTACGCAGGCGTTATACTAGTGAGCCTCTCTTCGTCGATGCTGGCTATCATGTTGAGAAAAACGTCTGGAGCCACGGGGCATGGGTAGAACTGCTCTTTAACGTCTTTATTTATTCTGGGTACAGTTGCGTGGGCGAAGGCCGTTGAAACGTGGTTGAAGAGTCTGAGAACGAGAACAGAATATTATTAGTATTAGGAGATATTAATACTTTTATAGAATAGAATAGAATCATTTATTTCTGAGTTCATGGAACATGAAGATCTTAATATTAGACGGAATTACATATACTACCTTTGCCAGTGTAGAAATATTAATGTATGTATTTTACAAATTCACATAATTATAGTTCATGCAATATTAAATAAAATTAAACAAATAAAAAATTAATTGTAGCAGTTTTTTGTGTAACTTTATGGATTACGTTATTTTTACGCATACATAATTTAAAATGAGATGTTTTCAATGATAACTGAAATGATAACTGAAAAATGAACAGCACGCGCCGTCGACGACTTGGGCTCGGTCCGGACGGTTACCGGACGGTCGGAAGGCGAGCCACCCATTGCTCGCCGTCCGCAAGCCCGCGCCTACGATGGCCGGAAATCGGGATCGGAATCCCGGCGGCGATTGGGGCGTGAGGACCGTTGCCTCACGCGATCGGCCGCCTCCTTTGCTAGCATTACTGCTTCTCAGAAGGAGGCGACCGCCTGCCACTCCTCCTCACTCCGGACCATGGCCTGTACCAAGGCCCGGCGCGAGAGATCGCCGCCACCGATAGCCCCCACGAGGACACGGCGTTGCTCTGCCCAAGCGGGACACACCTAGTGTTACTAAGATGAGCTTCACTTTACATTGATATTGGCACAGTTTTGTCATCGTAATTCAGTGGGTAACCTCAGCCTTAATGTCAATGAATATGCGACTAAAAATACTTTTATAAAAATGTACACTTTATGCAAAGTTTTATTAAGTTGTCCTGTATTATATGAAAACATTTCCAATGATAGGTGAAAATTCGTGGCAAAAAAATACGCATGATATAATTATGCGTATTTTTTTTATACGAATTTTGTATGTCCTTATATAATAAATTGTTAAATATTTCTACGCGATAACTATAAATAAGTGCTCCTCTTACGTAAGTTGGAACAAATATGATTACACTAGCGCTCTGCCCGCGACTACGTCCGCGCGCATCGCCGTTTTAAGCGTTTGGCCCAGTGATATGTTTATTGTCATTGCAAAGCAAACTTTCAAAGGAAATTGTAGTCTTTTGAATTCGAAAGGAAGATCGTTGGGAATTAATGGAATACGCGGTATGAACTCTGTTTCTCCCTGGGCAGACCCGGTTATAATAACAACCTCAACCATACTGCGGTGCAATGCCTTTACTTGCATCCTGATACCGTTACATAACTTCGGAGGCTTCAAGTTCCTAAGCAACATCACGGGTGTGCCCACATGCAGTTTACGTTTATGGTATGGAAGGCCGACTGGATTAATAGTATTCAGAAACTCAACCGAAAAGTGGAGTGCTTCGTCTGCATTCACCACAGTGTCTATAGAATTAAACACTATTTCTTCAGCTTCAATTGATGTCAGCAAAATATGGCTGATAACTGCTGCTCGGTCGTTCTTAGACGTCAATATAGTTCTTTCTCTTAGCCATTCTAATGGTTTGCCCTTTATTTGAGCCACACCTGAATAATTTCTTCCTATCTTCTCTTTGACTGTACTTATTACCGTACATAATTTTTCTGGTATGACTATAACCCCATTTAATTGTTGGTACTTGCCGTTACCTAATTGAAGTAAAAGGTCTGAAAATTCACCTGCAGAGACGTCCACTCTGAGATTTACTCTCATGTTTTTGGTTAATTTAAGGATTTTAGTTAAACACAGCGTTGACGGCCTCCCACAAGGTGGACCGATATCCTAGTGAGAGTCGCGGGAATGTGGTGGATGCGAGACGCACAGGACCGTTCATTATGGCGACATTTGGTGGAGGCCAATGTTCAACAGTGGACGTCCTTCGGCTGAAATGATGATGATGATGATAATGATGAAGGATTTTAGTACAGTATATAGTTTTAATATATGCTTTATTTCATTCACTCGTGTCCCTTTTGGTACAACTCGTAACCTTTGCTGAAAATCTCCTGCCAGCAATATTGTCAAACCTCTCATTAAGTTGTCATTGCTTCTTATGTCCTGTTATCCTGTAGAGTTCTGTTTAATGCTTCAATAGCTCTTTTGTTTGCCATTGTACTTTCATCCAAGACTATTATTTTTGCTTTACGTAACAATTGGGCCAGATTACTATGCTTGAAAATGTTGCACATTGGCGTCTAATCATTGGCGCAAAATCTGATCTATAAAATGTTATAGTTCGTTATTTACCTGCCTCTCCATGTGTCGTTTAAAATCTTCTGAAAGATATGGTTTGAATTCAGCCCACAGGGTGAATGGAATCGCTAGTTGACAAAAACTAACGTTATAATGAAAAGCTCTCTCACCATGAACGGCTATTGATACATGGCTGCCTCTCCTACGACTGTACGTCAGTGTTGATCATCTTCAAGTAACCCTAAAGCCTTGCATGCTGATTTGAAAGTCGTATGTTCTATGATTCTGGACCTCGAACTTCATAAAAAAGCAAACGAAGGTGGTAACACTCAGTATTATTTGGATATACCGTATATTCCCTGCCTAAAGCGTTGTCTTTTTAATGTGTAGCCAACCATCTACATTTACTCCTCTTTTCCTCCTTTCGAACCGATTACTGTTCCAAACATAGAATGCACAGATTTCACAATACAGGAAGGTCTTTGCAAAGTCATCTACTTGACATAGTTAAAAAAAAAGACGTGAGAGTCGTTTTTGGTGGACAGGAAACCTTTATTAGCTAAGTTTTCTTGATTAAAAAATACTCTTTGACCATTTTTCTTAGTGCACAGCAAGATGAAACACCGTGGGAAAATTCTCATGAATAGAAAACCCGAAAATTTACCACACTGTCTCTGAACTACTGATATACTTTCCACTTTCATACGTTTTGACTGCATCTTTTAAATTGTTTAAAGAAAGAGTACCTTGGTCAGACCCTTTATTCACATATTTACAAACATATTCAATCGATTTTACCGAGTTACAGTATTCCACATTGATGTGAAAAAACTGGATTACCAACGATTATCAAGCTCTACTCCATATATGGTCACAGTAAATCCGCCATTATCTGAAGGATGTCTCCTACAGTTTGAATATCCGTCATCGCCGGTCAGTGTTTTTATAAGCATTGTTCGAGGATAGCGTTTAGTGCACAGCTGGTCTCTCGTGCATGGCGAGTTGGCGTTGAAATTTCCACAGGGGACATGTATCATATTAGATTTCACTATCTCATAAAGCTTTGGATCTAGATGGGATCAGGTATTTCGGCACAAATGAAATTGTCAGTAATGTCAGAAGGAATGTGTCTTTTTAGCCATATCAGAATATGAATGTGCCGAAGTCTGGAAAATGTTGGTATTCTACTGTGTACACAGTAGAAAATCAACATTTTACGTACATATATCACGGAACTTCACCAAATATTTTTCTTTTAGTTATCAAGTCCAACATTTTTTTTTTACTTTGATGCGAAATATTTATGCGATGATATCGTGGCGATCGTGAGGTTTTTAGCCTGGAAACAAATTTTCTTTAATTTCTTTCCACCGAGGGTTGCACGTGAAGGTGAAAAATAAGTCTGCGCGACCATAATGACGTACATAAGTCATGGCGTATTGAGTGTGCTCGTACATGTATCTCGGCCCACCGGTGAAGGAGGACGGTAATCCACTATTTGACCCAACTGATGAGCATCAACATCTTGCCTACCGATGGTGTCCTTAAGTATTACTGAACTAATCAATCAAAGCTTTTAGACTTTAAAACATTAAATTAG
Organism: Mythimna impura; assembly: GCA_905147345.3. NCBI lineage: Eukaryota > Metazoa > Arthropoda > Insecta > Lepidoptera > Noctuidae > Mythimna > Mythimna impura. The sequence goes on along the minus strand of LR990368.1, from coordinate 861,294 downwards.
TATAATAATATCTATCGAAGAAGACGCTAACTATGACACACCAACTTGTTTTGTAATTAATTTTATGTTTTCGTTTGTACCAATTTGGGTCAGTAGATGTCGTTGTTCGTATAACATGATTGATACGTTATTATAGGATTAGGTTATCACATAGTTGCGTTGCAAAGAAAATCTATTAGCACATTTAAAAAAGAGATATTTCATACAAACATGGAGGAATCCATTTCACCAACACTTGAACTTTTTTTGTAGTTGTTAAACTATTTTTGAGAAATAAATAATCGCTATTTGCTCTATTGGGCTTGTTTTTCTAATTTATAATACTGAGTTGCGAGTAAATTAGGCCACGCAGTAAGACTTCAAAAAATTTTGAACACGACCTAAACCGTAATTTGAGGGTAGTTTTGAAAAACGAATAATGGGAATCTTTATTATTTATTTAAACATGTATTCGTGCCAAGTTTCAAGTTTATTAACCCAAGGAATAAGATTCTCCCATAAAAACTTTAACACCCCCTAAATCTTGCACTGAGGGTAGTACTGAAAAAATAAATATGCAAAACTTTAAAACTAATTTAGGTTAATATTTGTGCAAAGTTTGAAGTCAATTGGCCCACGGAAAAAAAAAATGGACACTTACGAATTCCCCCCTTTTTACCCCCTTAGAGGATGAATTTCCAAAAATCCCTTCTTAGTGCTCACTTACGACATATAATTAATCTTTATGCAAAATTTCAAGCTTCTAGCCCCAGCGGTTTCGGCTGTGCGTTGATATGTCAGTCAGTCAGTTTCTCCTTTTATATATATATGTGGGAGAAATATCCATTTTCTATTTATTTTTAAAAAATATTAAGTAACGTATTTTTCCAAGTACCTTGCGATTAATAAGTAAGTCTATTGACTACTCACTCCCCGCCACTGACAAGCAGGCCGCACTATTAAGAGCGCGCAAGACGCTTTGCCGCTCAGATTTTGTTTGGCTTCGGACTCAGCAAGACAGTTTGAACAGTCAGGTATGTTTTGGTTTAAATATATTTTTATTGCTATATTGCTATTGCTATGAATTGTTATTATGATGTTGAATAAATGTGATTATGTTTTGATTATTATGTACTGATGATTATTATTACTAATGTATTTCGTCCTTATGTTGTAATAATATTATAGTGCTAATATTTACATGTGAGTATACCGCTTGGGTTAATAAACAATCTAATTTATACATTGCTTTTATTCTTTTGATTTCTATCCCACATCAGAAGTGGGATCAAGTGCCCATACATACTAACACATTTCCACTTTGTCTAAGTTTCAGGTGCGATGTCAAACTACGAGCACAACGGTGCTGCCTACTTTCCTGAATCCGCTGATGTCACTCCCAACGAAGACTTGCAGTCTCCGATTCTTAGAACGTGGACCAGGTGGCAGCGGCTGCAAGAGAACCAGGACATCCGACCTGCCTCCAGTTCGAATCAGAGTAGACCTTCGTGCTCAACGGATGCGGCACCAGATAATCAGGGCCGTAACTCAGTTCCTCTTGATTTTATGAAAACCATGATGAAAGAAATGACGAGTACATTTCTTCAGGCTACAGGCACTGCTCCAACGGCACAAGTATTACATCCAATACCACGTGCAAGAAATATAGATAATGTTTATCTACCCCCTTTTTGATCCCGATGATCGCACAGATACCATTCAAATTTGGCGTCGACATGTTGACGATTTGAAGTCTGAATATCAGCTTAACGAACGGGAGACTTTGAACCTTGCTAGGAAAAACTTGAAAGGGCGTGCTGCCGATTGGGCACGTCGCAACTATACCACCCTAACTAATTGGGAAGAAATCAAGTCTAATCTCATTCAAACATTTTCAGATGAAACGCGATATTATGATGACCTTACTGCTTTCATGGAGTATACGACCGACAAAGCAAGCAGTTTGGCTGAATATGCATACCGTAAATGGGAGCTGGCAAAAAAGGCTGTAGGAATTAAGGTGACGGAGCTGCATTTGGTGGACGCCGTGATATCAGGTGTGTTGGACTTTCGTATTAGATCAGATTTGTTACGACTGACGCCTAAAACGTTGCCTCAATTGATACAGAACTTAAATTCCTATAAGCGTAAACATGATTCCGCTGATCACAGTGTTCCTGCTAAAAAGACCAAGTATAACTCACGAGATTACAAATTCAAGCGTTGTCAAAAGTGCTATGAGGTGGGTCATTTGCAAAGGGATTGCCGTATTCGTATGAATACAGCTCAAAATGACCAAACTAAGGCCGTGCCAACTGATGTAACTCCTAAAGCTCGCGTACAGTGTACTTTTTGCAAAAAGTCCGGTCATAAGTTTGAAAATTGCTTCGAGCGTTTAAATTCTCAACCGAAGTCTGAAAGATCAGTAAATTCTTTAATGGTTGCTAACAACCGTTCTACGATTGGCAAAATCGATGGTCGCGACTTTACCTGTCTTATAGACAGTGGTGCAGAGTGCTCATTAATGCGTGAAAGTATTGGGGATTCCACCAGTGGCAAAATATTTTTCAAAACTACAATATTGCGTGCAGTTGGAGAAAATACGTTTTGTTCTACTCGTATTAAAACTAGTCGGATTTGTATTGATGACCTGAATTTGGAGCTGGAGCTTGTACTGGTGCGGCGATCACTATATCCAATATGACATTCTTTTGGGTGAGAACCTTTTTAACATTCCTGGCATACAAATAGTACTGTCTAATTCTAAAACCACAGTTTCTAAAACTACTTACAACATAAGTTTTGTTGAAAAAATTGATTTAGAATCCTGTATTGATACTGATGTCGAGTCAACTCCTAGAGGTCATTTGCTTGATATATTGAAATCTTATCAAGACTTATTTACATCGGGGAATTCCGTAACACAAATAAATACAGGAGAACTAACAATTAAATTAAAAAATCCAGATAAAACCGTCCAAAGACGCCCATATCGCCTTGCACCCATTGAGCGAGAGAATGTTAAAAAGATTATACAAGATTTAAAAGATAATGGAATTATTCGCGACAGTAGCTCCCCTTTCTTTAGTCCTATTTTATTGCTTCGAAAAAAAAGATGGTAGCGACAGACTCTGTGTCGACTACAGAGAACTTAATAGTAACACTATTAGAGATCACTTCCCTCTTTCACTCATTGATGACCATATTGGTAAACTCGTGAATGCTAAGTTCTTCATCGTATTAGACATGGCTGCGGGTTTTCACCAAATAAGCTCCCGGCTCCACTGAAAAGACTGCTTTTGTCACACCTGATGGGCAATACGAGTTTTTGCGTATGCCCTTCGAATTGTGTAATGCACCATCCGTTTTCCAAAGGGCCATCAATACAGCTCTAAAAATGTATGTAGATGTATTCGTATTGATTTATATTGATGATGTAATCGTTTTTCCAACTCTGTGCATGAAGGACTTGATAATTTAAGAAAAGTTCTCGATTCTTTAAAATGGGTCGGCTTTTCTTTAAATATTAAAAAATGTAAATTTCTCAAAACAGAAATTGAATATTTAGGTCGAATTATTTCTAATGGTACAGTTAGACCTAGTCCTGGGAAAGTACAAGCCCTTATAGAGAGTCCTGTCCCTCAGACAGTGAAACAGGTTCGCCAATTTTGTGGTCTGGCGGGATATTTTAGAAAATTTGTACCAAACTTTTCTCAAACGATGAGTCTTCTACATGATTTAACTAAGGCCGATACTAAGTGGAACTGGACGTCAAATCATGATAAGGCAAGAGAAACAGTTATTAAACATCTCTCTTCTGAGCCTACTTTGTCCTTGTTTGACCCAAATAAATCTATTGAACTTCATACTGACGCCAGTTCCTCTGGTTTTGAGACCAAAAATTTGATAGATTCAATTAAAAATGCCACAATAGATAAAAATTTAGCTAGCAGTTATGAAATCCTAAATAACTTACTGTATCAAATTTATAATACAAAGGATAACAAGACAAAAAAGTCTTTGTTGTCAAAATCCTATAGATGGCATTTAATTCAGTTGTATCATGACTCCCTTGAACACTTGGGCTGGGAAAAAACCCTAGAAAAGATACGCGAGCAGTTTTGGTTTCCAAATATGTCTAAAAATGTGCGTAAATATGTTGAGAATTGCCTCACTTGTAAAATAAACAAGAGTCAATCTGGGTCTCGTCAAGTTACTCTACATCCCATTGATAAAGTACCTGTACCTTTTCATACTGTGTATATGGATACCACAGGCAAACTAACAGGCAATAAACTCAAAAAAAAATATGCCGTAGTTTTCATTGATGCTTTTTCAAAGTATTGCCTGATAAAACCTGTGACTAACCTAACTGCAAATGCTACCGTTAACTGCCTAAAAGATCTTGTCTTTACTTTTGGGACCCCCAAAAGAATAATTTGTGATCAAGCGATTTGTGATTTGTGTTTGTCAAGCGGCGTCTTACACAGGAAAAGAATTACGGACTTTTTGCCAGAACTGGTCAATTGAATTACATTTTATTGCAACTGGTGTCAGCCGAGCAAATGGCCAGGTTGAAAGGCTAATGAAGGTCCTCACTGACTGTTTCACGGTAGTCGAAAATACCACCCGGAGAAGCTGGAAGGATGCTGTTGGGGAAGTCCAGCTTGCAATCAATTGCACATTTAATAAAACTACTGGACAAACTCCCTTTCAGCTTCTCATGGGTTGCAATCGATCACCTCCTGCCATTTCTGCCCTTGTAAATGATATTGAACGCTTGGACCTTAATGTTTCTTGAGAAATTGCGAAACGTCGCATAGACGAACGCGCAGTGGTACAAAAGCTTCAATTTGATAAAAACAAAGCAAAAATCATCCCGTTTAAAATCGGTGATATTGTTTTGATAAAGCAAAATCCACGTACTATTATGAAACTCGATAGTAAATATAAAGGTCCATGCGTTATTACTAATGTTCATGATAATGAACGATATACTGTAAAAGTTCATAGTACCGGAAATGATTTGTATGTTTCTCATGAAAATCTGAGACTTGTGTCTCCAGACATGGGCTGTGAACTGACCGAATCACTAGATTCGAAAAATTAGTAACTTTTTGCCTTGTACGCAGCCATTACATTCTGGCCAGGTGTTGGATGAGTGCTTGGTAATGAGTATACTATTTGGCCGTATCCTTGAGGGATTATTTACCGAGGCCATTTAATTTATGCCGCGCCTTATATAAGGCTTTTTACCGAGGCAATATTTATCATGTGATTTATGCCGCGCCTTCAAGTTAGGCTTTTTACCGAGGCAATGTTGTCACATAATTTTATGCCGCGCCTTACATAAGGCTTTTTACCGAGGCAATATTTATCATGTGATTTATGCCGCGCCTTCAAGTAAGGCTTTTTACCGAGGCAATGTTGTCACATAATTTTATGCCGCGCCTTACATAAGGCTTTTTACCGAGGCAATATTTATCATGTGATTTATGCCGCGCCTTCAAGTAAGGCTTTTTACCGAGGCAATGTTGTCACATAATTTTATGCCGCGCCTTACATAAGGCTTTTTACCGAGGCAATATTTATAATGTGAATTATGCCGCGCCTCCATGTAAGGCTTTTTACCGAGGCAATAATGTTATAGGCTTTTACCGAGGCCATCTCATGGTGATCATTTTTGTTAAATATATTTAAATTATTAATCATCTAAGAAATGATACCATTTACTGTTATTATTAAACTATATTATTGTGATTCACGAGCCATACCGGCTGCTCGTCAGAATGGCCGTGTGGGAGAAATATCCATTTTCTATTTATTTTTAAAAAATATTAAGTAACGTATTTTTCCAAGTACCTTGCGATTAATAAGTAAGTCTATTGACTACTCACTCCCCGCCACTGACAAGCAGGCCGCACTATTAAGAGCGCGCAAGACGCTTTGCCGCTCAGATTTTGTTTGGCTTCGGACTCAGCAAGACAGTTTGAACAGTCAGGTATGTTTTGGTTTAAATATATTTTTATTGCTATATTGCTATTGCTATGAATTGTTATTATGATGTTGAATAAATGTGATTATGTTTTGATTATTATGTACTGATGATTATTATTACTAATGTATTTCGTCCTTATGTTGTAATAATATTATAGTGCTAATATTTACATGTGAGTATACCGCTTGGGTTAATAAACAATCTAATTTATACATTGCTTTTATTCTTTTGATTTCTATCCCACATATAGATTAGTATGAGTTATTTGTTTTAACTTCTTGATTAGCGTAATTAGAGACACAATAGTAAGACAATGGCGCACGAACGCCGGCGTTCGTGCGGGGATCAACAGCTAACAACAAGTGAAAACAAGTGAATAACAAGTGGATTAACAAGTTCAATTGGGTCAGCCGAATCTTTAAATTCCCTTTCTCCCATACTCACTACACAATAGTCGTCCATATTAAAATCTTGAACCTTTCTCGTAATATTTGCCAGTACTTCCTTCATTCTGCAATTGGGTGTAACATAATGACAGAACTCGAAGTGTTCGCCGAAGGTATCTTCTATTATTTCCACAGGGCAATAGTAGTTGCAGGTAGTAAGTACACACAGTTTTCTTTTTCTTTGCTTGTCTTTTCTTGATACTAAATGTACTCGTTGGTGGTTCTCCTATTTACTAATATGTGAATCATTTTTAGTAGTTTGTTTATCTCTCGCTCCGCCTAAGAGCGGGGGATGTCATTGGATGAATTTCCCACAGAAAAAAATAAAAAAATAATTCATTTAGACTAAAAGCTGACTCTAACGTAATAAGGAAGAGGCAGGCAGATTGATCCTCGTACCACATCACAAAAAGTGACACAATGATGACTGAACTGAATATTGTGAACTCACTTGAGGTTGTGACACTGCTTGCCCAACTCGAGCAACTCTCTGGTTCCTCTGACATTGGTGATCCCTGCGATGTGGAGCGGTGCTTGGAAGTTCACGGTGGCTGCCATGTGGACTATTATGTTCACCTGGAGATTTGTACAAAGCCGATCAGTGAGCACGTCAGCAGTCACAACCAGTATACGCTGGCCTCGTATGCTATTCAAACATTGTATTACGCAGTTCAATGTACCATACGTGGGATGTCCGATTAGAGCAAATACCTATAAAAAAAAGACTAAAAAAAAAAAATGTTGAGTTCAGCGCCATCTAGCGAACATAGCTACGCTCGACTCCGTAGCTTTCACGTAAACTGGAGCAGTTGTACCAACCTCTTTCGTCATGTTGTCCCAGTCTTGGTCAGCGAGGCCGAGCCTGAGCTCCGCCACGTCTCCTTCTACCAGCACGATGCGGTCGGTGAAGTCGGGCTTCTTCTCACGTAGACTATCATACAACTGAAAAAGAACAAGAAATTATTAGATAGGAACCACATTATTTTGATGGGTAAGAGGAAGACTTCTTGGCATACAATTTTAAGGCATAACGTTTTTGTATAACTTTTATTGCAGAATAATACTTTAGTATAATTATCATTAAGTCTGATTTATTTTGGTATATAATATTGACTTGCATAATTTTCTAAACCACGAAGTCTTGGGTTTTTTTAGTACTTCATCTTCAGTAGAAACACCGGAACGGGAATCGCACTAATTATTTGCTATGATCTTGTATCTATCCAAGAAGCTCTTAAGCCAGTTACTAAGAATCCTTTCCAGAACTTCTAAGAACTAGTCAAAATTGAATATATAAATAAATTTATTACTCACAGAATCTTTAAGTATATAAGCTAATCTCTGTTGAATGGTTTTTCCTTTCTTTGGTCTCAGCAGTAAGTAGATTTTCTTTATATCACATGATCTGAAACATAAATAGGGTAAATTAATTGATAGGGCCACTTATATTTTTGTATGCCAAATTATTATTTATAATTACGAGGCGGACTTAAAAACGCTGGCGTTGTAATCTGAATTCGTTTTATTAATTATTAATTATTTAATCGATCTTTAGAGACGGGAGTATTTCCAGACGAATGGAAGAAAGCTCGCATCGTGCCTGTGCACAAAAAAGGTGACTCTAGCAACATAAAAAATTACAGGCCGATTTCTATCTTGTCATGTTTCCCAAAGCTCTTCGAAAGTCTCGTTTGTCCCATTATTACCAACTACCTGGAAACCATGCTATCTGATAAGCAACATGGATTCCGAGTTGGACGTTCTACCGAAACTAACTTAGTTAGATATTTAACAGACATATCCGAAGAGCTCGATAACGGGCTCGAAGTCGACGCAATATACACAGATTTCAGCAGCGCATTCGACAAGGTGAGTCATCCACTCTTGTTGACTAAACTTGAGCTTAGCGGCGTCCACGGGTCCCTGTTGAGGTGGTTTGCATCCTATCTTAAAAATCGCTCTCAGTTCGTAGCAGTCAATGGCTATGTTTCTTATGAATTCTATGCACGCTCCGGTGTCCCACAGGGTTCCCACCTTGGTCCAGTTTTGTTTTTGTTATTCGTCAATGACATCACAAGTCATATTAGACATTATCAACCGTTATTGTTTGCAGACGACTTAAAGATCTACAGAAAAATTACTGGGTTTGCAGACACCGCTCTTGTTCAATCTGATTTACACGAAAAAATCTGATTGTCACGGATGTCAATCAGTGACGTCACGGATGTCAATCGGTCATAAGCGCTCTGTGTATTTCTGTCAAGTAAATAAAAATACAACAGTTAGATTCGAACAATTTTATTGTGAAACAAATCTTACATCTACAACTTTTACGCGACAGTGTTGTCGGGTGTATAAGTGTTGTGCAAAATATTAAAAACTCTGAAAACAATATACCGATCTCCAGTTTAATATTGGAGTACCCTAAACTCTAAATAAACTATCAAAAATTTATTTGTACAAAAACATAAACTGTGACCAAACTTTTAGTGTGTGCGCAGCTTTACGCCGATGCAGTGACCTGACCCACGCTTTCTATCTACACCATAAACGCCGTAAAACTGCCATAAACGCGTTTTTTAAGAAAGCGCCATCTGTTGAAGTACCGTCGAACTTATTATAGAGATCGATAGCGCTAAGTGAGCGAGATTGACATGGCTAAATGCGGTGGTTGTGGGAAGTTTCTCTCGTCGACAGAGGCCGCTAATTGCAATAAATGTAGGTGCTGGTACCACAGAGCGTGCGTGGGACTGCCGAATGCTGGACAGATAACTACCCCTTGGCACTGCCCTGAATGTAATAAAAATGTGGTTTAGAGACAACCGGGCCGACACGCCGGTAAGAGGGCGTGCTACAGTTGCGCACGAGGATAGCCCTATTGCACAAATAAATACTAGCCCTATAAAAAGTGCTACCATAGACGCCACGCAAGAGTTCAATTTGGATATCCTCAGGGGGGAGCTAAGTAACTTCAAGGAGGACTTTTTAAAATCAGTAAGGAAAGAATTTCAACTGCTTCGCGATGATCTGGCAGATTTAAGGTCCTCTATAACCGCCACAAATGAGCGAATGAGTCGTCTGGAGGAAAGGGTGGTTTTGATTGAAACTAGACAGGCTCAGCCACAAGCATCACTATCATCAGGGGTGGATGATTTAATCAGTCAATTAAGGAGCGACATAAACGATCGCGATCAGGAGTTACTCGGCAACGACCTCCAAATTTCTAATATCCCAGAGGCCAGCGGTGAAAATCCCACCCACACAGTTATGTTGGTCGCTGCGAAGCTTGGCGTCGCCATCGAGGCGCGCGACATAGTGAGCGCCGAGCGAGTCGGGGGTAGGCGCATCAACGCGACGCAGGCGACGGCGCCGGTGGAGACTCGTCCTCGCTTCCTCGTCGTGCGCCTCGCGCGCCGCGACCTACGGGACGAGCTGCTGCAAGGGGCGCGGGTGCGACGCGGCATGACCACGGCTGATCTCGGTATGCCTGGCTCTGCGAAGCGCTTCTACGTGAACGAGCGCCTTACAAAAATTAACAGAGAGTTGTTTCGTTGCGCTCGTGAGGCAGGCAGTCGCCTGGGCTGGCAATATGTGTGGTCGAAGCGCGGCCGTATTCTTGCCCGGTGCAAGCCTGGGGACGCAACTTGTCATATTCGCTGTGAGGCGGACTTGCAGCGGATCTTCACGGCGGCGGCACCGAGTAAAGGCGGCGGTGGCAGCACACTTTAAAACTTTAATTTTTTACTCGATTCTGCGACCACAAAGAAAGGGTTATGTTTTTTTGTTTGTGTTTCAGTTAATTTTCTTTGTTATTAAGGATGTTTTTTTAAAAGCGCTAATCTCTAAAGCCAAGCAATCATATATTATTATATTAATTTTAAAGATTATCATACAGATTTTGAAAAGAAATTTTGCTGTATTGAGTCTCGCTACTTCAACTATTTCATTATTGTTTTTCTTATATCGCAGTTGTCTATTTTGTTTCTTAGTAGTAGGTATATGTCTCACGACACACTTTTGCAACGTACACGAATACCAGTTATATAACACTACACATATTTACATACATCAAACTATAACTAAACTTTACACTATTTACATAATATTATTTAATATACGACTAAATCGAATACTACTATTTTATGTAGTTATTGAATATAAAAGTTTTTACTATTATATATTATTATAATGATGACTAAAGGAGACAAGTTTTTGAAGGTTGGCTTTCTAATTGCTGGATCGCTGGGCACGGGTCATGACGACCTGATTAGCGTACTGGATAAGCACTGTTTCGATGTTATGGCCATTAACGAAACTTGGTTGCGACCGGCGGAGGGGGGACGCGCGCCCGTGGTGCCGGCGAGTGTTCGCTCTGGCAGAGGTGGGGGTATAGGCTTTTATCTCCGGCGCGGGCTAAACGCGCGTGTTTGTTCTGCCGCGATTGATCCCAGGTTCGAATCGGTTGAACAGATGTGGCTAACGCTCACAATAAATGGCAAAAAAATTGCTATTGGTACCGCATACCGTCCTCCTTGGCTTGATTTAGTTCTTTTTCTGGATGCTATAACTGATTTTCTAAGCTCATTAGGACATTGTCACAACTACATATTGCTCGGTGACTTTAATGTTAACTTGCTGGACACAAGCGGAATAAAAACAGGAAAAATTAATGAGTTTCTGCATAGCCTCAGCCTTACTCAACTGGTCACAACTCCAACACACTTCACGGCTACCAGTGAAACTCTCATTGATTTAATATGTACAGACTTGGTAGCCAGATATACGTCGGTTGAATCTTTTGGTTCCATCAATGGTCATTCTGTTGTAATATCGGAATTTGACGTGAAGCGGGACAAGTTTAAGCCATACGTTGTTAAAATTAGGCCACTTAGAGACATTTGCTTGGACAGCTTTAATAAGGATTTAGAGCTTTTGTGTCTTGAAAATATTTCAACGTTTGAAAATGTAAATGACATGGTCTATTTTTTTAACCAGCACATTACTGTCTTATTTGACGTTCATGCACCGATTAAGAGTTGCACTGTAAAAGAAAAGTCGTACCCCTGGTTTACTGACACCATTAAGTTAATGATGCGTTTGCGGGACAATGCATTAACTGATTTCCGAAAAACAAGATCAAGTTCAAAACGCGAATACTACAAACAATTAAAAGCCTTAGTAGTAAGATCTTTGTATAATGAAAAAATGGCATATTACAAGCATAACATAAATAATCAAATTAAGAACCCTAAATTACTATGGCAAAATCTAAAATCCACGATATTGACTACAAACTCTAGACAAGACCTTCCGTCGCACTTTGCAGATCCTGATTTAATTAATAGCAACTTTTTGACCGTTCCTGGTAGCATCGTGGCAAATGAGTCATTGTTGAATTATTATGATGAACACAAACACGGTGAGGCAACATTTTCAATCATTCCGGTGGAGCAGGCTGACATCTCACGAATCATATCCAACCTTAAAAGTAATGCTGAAGGCTCAGATAACATCACCCTGGACATGATTGTCATGACTTTGCCACACACATTAAAGGCTATTACAGATATGGTAAACTGCTCAATAGCGACTTCAACTTTCCCCGAAGAATGGAAGATTGCCTCTGTTAGGCCCTTACCTAAAATTCCAAATCCAGTTGATTTTAAAGACTTACGACCTGTCAGCATCTTGCCATGTTTGTCTAAGGTGCTGGAAAAGGTCGTCGCCAGCCAATTAACTGTTTTTTTGGAACAGAACAACATATTACCAGACTTACAATCAGGTTTCAGAAAGCAGCGAAGTACCGCTACTGCTTTACTGGATGTCACTGATAATGTGTTGTCTGCCCAAGATAAGGGAATGTGTACATGTCGGGTCTTACTTGATTTTTCCCGGGCATTTGACGCAATAAATATACCCTTGCTACTATCGAAGTTGATTTATTACGGTTTCGACCCTGACGCTGTGCAATGGTTCCGGAGCTACCTCAGTGACAGGAAGCAATATGTAGATTTACGCAGGGGGGATGGCACCACTCTAAAATCAGCTTTAAGCTCTATACAGAGAGGAGTCCCGCAAGGCTCTATATTAGGTCCAATTATATTTATCTTATATTGCGCAGATATAATTAAATGCCTTCATAAATGCAAATACCATATATACGCCGATGACGTCCAACTTTATATATCTTTTTACCCCGAAGAGTATGATGCTGCCATGAGGGATCTAAACGATGATCTTCGCAGAATTGCCGCCTGGTCTGAGAATAATTGTCTGTCGCTAAATCCAAACAAAACTAAATTCATGGTACTTGGCTCTAAACAACAGCTAGCTAAGCTACCCTCAACCCTTACACTCGAACTTATGGGCAAGCCGATAGACAGAGTCTATGAAGCGAGAAACCTTGGTCTTGTTATGGACAAAGACCTTCGTTACGAAAAGCATATCGCCGACTCTGTTAGAAACTGCTTTTATCGACTAAAAGTGCTTTATAAAATGAGACCTTACCTATCGGAAATACTTAGGGAGCAGCTCGTTGAAAGTCTGGTTTTATCTAGGCTGAATTATGCAGACACGGTGTACGGTCCGCGTCTACTAGCTCGTACAGACCGGCTCATTCAAAGGGTGCAAAACGCTTGCGCTCGTTTTTGTTATAAAATTCCTCCTAGAAGTCACGTAACACCATTCCTTAATAAGCATTTTACCCTTAAAATGAAGTCGAGACGCAAGCTTCACTTGGCCTGCCTTCTATTTGGGGTGATTAAGTTTCAGAAACCAGACTACCTCTACAATAAACTGGGTTGGATCACTAGCAGACGAGAATGCGGAAGAAGGCAATGTTCACAGCAACTCTCATCGCAGCCCCATAGTACAGCATCATTTAGAGGCAGTTTCCGTTACGCGGCATCCAAAATATGGAATAACGTACCACCGCCTATTAGACAAATAAAAACGATCAGTACTTTTAGAAAACGTTTACGGCAGTTTTTGACTGATGCACAGCGGAAACTAGACATGACAAATTTAAATGTTTCATTAATATAACATGTAGGCTAATGATTCGTCTTCGGTTTTGTGTGTATCGATGGGAAATGTTGCACAATAATGCAAGGGATGATACATAGCTACAATATGTGGGTGTTTGAGATTCCTTGGGCACGGTGTCCCGTACAGATGCCTCGTTTCCTTGTGTCCGAGGCTCGGAGGTGCACACGTGTCATGCGCGACACCGACGTTAAGACCTGTGGGAAACGAAGGATGAGTTATGAAGTTTTGTATGTAACAGTTGTCTTATTGTTGCGGTATTTATTTATTTATTTGGTCAATTGTATTTGTGGTTATTTAGTCAATTGTATTTGTGGTTACTTACCCCATGTGTCTGGCCCTTGCAATCCGGTAGATACATAAGTGTTCGGTGTCTGCCTCGCCATTCATCCTCCTTTTGTTGCAATGAATATTCATTAATTTTTTATTATTATTTTTTTGTTGGCATTATGTACCCGCAACTGCAAAAACAAAAATGTACATATTTTAACTTAATTCTAAAATAAACATACGTACTTGATTCTTGCTAGGAATAAGCGACACTTACCTTTTGCCATTTATATCTTCATAAATTTCACTATTTTAGGTTCACTTTACTGATAACGTTAATCAACACATAATAATCCGATTGAGAATATATATATTTATTTTTATTTTTTTTGTCATATACCCGACGTCGAATCACTTTCTGTTTTAATATAATATTTTTCGCTGGTTTGCTACTCGTCTGCCGCGCTCAGCCGCCAAATGCATAGTAAATGTAACTGGCACTGTATTGACGGCGCGGCGGTGGCTCGAAACCGGTTAACTTTTAATCGTAATATACACTTATACCTACTAAACGCTTTATTGAAGTTGGCGATATTTACTCTTATACATACCTACCTACACATCTAACACTAAATATCTATTTATGATTTAAGTATCACCTTGTATACAGTAATATATGCATAATTATATACTTATATATTTATTTATTTTAATTCCCTTATAAAAAACTGATTTTCATCCGTCACTACACTCTAAGGTTCAGTTGAAAACCAGCGTCAGGCAACTGCTACGTAGTTGTCTGGCATTATGCTGAACTGGACCTATTTGGCGTAGCCGTGAGACATTTTGTTATTGTTAATTTTATTTCTACTTTTTTTATTTTTTTTTAATGTTTAATTTTAGTTTTTAAATCAATTATTTGTTGATGAATGAATCATGGTGTACCAAATAAACATATTTTCTTTCTTTCTATATTTTCTATTTAAAAAATATAGAAAACTGGTGCATAAACAACAATATGACCCTACACGCCCAGAAATGCTTCCATATTCGCTTCTCAAGAAAGAAATCTACTATTCTTACAACCTACTCATTATGTAACACTTTGTTGACAAAAGTATGTGAAATACGGGATTTAGGTGTTCTAGTCGATGATAGACTTAGCTTTAAGCCGCACATCAACGATATCGTAAAAAAATCGGCGCAAATGCTGGGCTTTGTAAAGCGAAACACAAGTGGCTTCCAATTGCCCAAGACAAGAATAGTGTTGTTCAACACTCTGGTACGTAGTCGTTTAGAATACACCAGTGTCGCCTGGAACCCGCTCTACGCAGCTCATTCTCAAAGGGTTGAACAAATACAAAGAGCTTTCACCAGACATCTTGCATTTATATCTAGAAATATTAGTCATCGCTGTCCCTATGAACAGCGCCTAGACTTTTTCAGAATAAAGACACTACGTGCCCGTCGCCGTTCGCGTGATCTAATATTCCTTTACAAAGTAGTTAATGGGTTTGTAAAATGCAGTGATCTAGTAGAGCGTATTCATTATTCAGTCCCTTCAAAACTTCCCAGACATCCCATCTCTAGATTACTCCATATTCCTTTCCGTAAAACTAACCTTGGCCTCAACGCACCCTTGCTCCGAATGTGCAAAACCCACAATAGTTTTTGCAAATCACCAGACACCGATTTACACGATGTCTCACTCAACAAGTTTAGGAGAGCAGTCTCGGAGGTATGAGATTGTACAAATGTTCCAATCAATTGTTAATTTTATGCATAAATTCCAATGTTATATACACTATCCTTTTTTTTTTTGTAATTATTCATTTTTAATTTTATTTGTCTACTTTCTATTTTTTTATTTTTATAATTGTATGTTTTTTTTCCCATTTTGTGTGTTTAATTTTTGTGGTAATAATTTTTTTTATTTCTTAAAATAACAATTAATGTCATACCTATCATGATGTAAGCTGTGCATACCTATATTAGGCATGCATACCAGATACTAAATTTTAATATTATTTTTCACAAAAAATCATGTGTGTAATGCTGTTGGTGTGCCAATAAATAAATAAATAAATAACTCGTACCTGACAGGTTGGACGGAGAACACAAGACAAAAAAGAAATGGAAAGATATAGGAAATAATATTGCCTAGTAGTGCAACAGATTGGGCGGTGGATTTTTTTTAAATAGTAAAGAAACAAATACACCGGCTTCCGAAATTAAAGTTAATTTTTTGAATTATTTTTTTTTGGTGTGATTTTTGGCTTTTGGGAGCTCGTTTTTGACTCACTTCTTATGTTTCCAAAATTTACTCAATTTTATGGCAATGCGTCTACTTGTTTCGTCTAAATTCCTTGACGGAAAATTGTTTATCTGAATAGAATTATATCCGCGCACTTTAACAGTGTTTTTTCAACGGCGATTGTACTTTCTATAAGAATTGTTCCTACTTAGGTTTTGGAAACGTTAACGTTCAGTCCTATTGCGGTACTAGCTTTAATGGAGCACGCTTGTCTAGAAGTTTTCCATTCAATTTCGACTTAAAGAGCCTCAGGTCGCTACAACCTGATTATATCAGAAAATACAGACTTCGGCAAGAAAATACTCCTTAACTATACGCACACTGAAAGAATCCTCAACAAGTTTCGATCGTATGTGTGAGAGGTCCACCATGTACTTACGGGCTGAAGGATGATGACTTCTCACCTGAAAAGTTTCTCGACGAATTGCTTGCCGAGGAAGCCGGAGCCTCCCGTGAGCAGCACGACGGCATCGCGGTAGAACTGCTGCACGTCTGAGTCCCCTCTGTCTATGACGGCGTTCATCGGCTTCTGCCGCTCCAGTAGGGCTAGTTCAGTCTGTTGGGCGATGTCCAGTGCTGGAGCAGAACATGATGCTTTTTTATTACACGTCCATACATAATCTAACACCTTTTGCCCTTGTGGGGGAAACTACAGAAGTACCTACTACGATCCTTTTTTTTTTAGAGTTGTAAATTATATTATCAAACTAGCTCTTGCCCACGACTTCATTTACAACAGCACATTGCCATTGGGTCATAATTTCAAGAAGTCCTTTTTTTCTCTGCCGAACCCTAATTCTTTTTAGGGTCCCATACCTCAAATGGAAAAAAATGGAACCCTTATAGGATCACTTTGTTGTCCATCCGTCTGTCTGTCTGTCTGTCAAGACCCTTTATCTCGGGAATGCGTAGAGGTATCGAGTTGAAACCACATACTCAAATCTGCGGTTCCTTGAAGGTGTGAAAAATTCAAACTTCCAAATTAACGAATATAAAAGATACGATACGATACTTTGTTCGATGTTTTTGTCCATTATGAAATTCGTAATACACACTAGATATGATATAACTAAAAACAGCACTGTATTTAATATAAATAACAGATGCAACTCAAACTCCGCGCCAAAATGGAAAACAGTTGTGCCAATCTACCAAAAACAAAAAAAAAAACAAAAATTTGAATTTGGAACCATAATCAAATCATCAATTCCCGATACTTTTCTGACTGAATGTGTTACGAGTCGGTCTCGCACACTGAGTGTTACGTACAAATATAACTATAAAACAGTTTAATTCTCAAATTGATTTACGATGATTTTTCCGAATCTCAAAAAAGTTTTTTTTTTTGACGTAACTATAAATTTACAGTTTTCAGATTTTTTTTTTGCAAATTTGTTTATAAACGACAGAGTTCCGAGGTAAAACACATTAAAAAAAAAATAAAAAAAACATACAACCAAATTGATAACCTCCTCTTTTTTTAAGTCGGTTAATCAATCGATTGATTGATTGATTAAGTCGGTTAAAAAGCAATTTTACTTGTTACCTACGTCAGTTCTGCTGTGATCCTATGAGGAGTTCCGTTCCATATCTTTAAATTTTATCATCAGATCATAACAATATTTTTATGGGACTAACTCGGAAGCATAAATTTTCAAAGAAAAAAATAACTTTCAAAATCGGTCCACAATTTTATTAACATAGGTAAATCCTCGTGACCCTAGCAGGTATTGACTCAGCTGAGCTACTACGGTTCTGATGACATCTCTGGCTCATTCGTTTCGTATTATTTTTTTTTTTTTGTTTTCGTATTATTTATATTTGATGATGAACTAACATGGAGTTTCTCGACGCCGTACTTTAGATTGCTTTTTTAGTACTTTATGGATTTTATTTTTATTTTGTAAGTTAGTTTTAAATACGTTATTATTAGATTTAAATGTATATACAATATAAAACTAACATAGATATAAGAATTACTAACATATATTGTGGACCAAAATGTTGTCTATTTAATAAATTATTATTATTATTATTATCTTTATTTATTTTCTATACATATTTTATATATTTTTAAATGTTTTTTTTTATATGATTTTGTTAAAAAAATAATAGTCTAGTAAATAAAAAATAGTAGTCCGCCGGACTGTCGGGAGCAGGGTCCAAGCTACCGGTGGTTAGGGCTCCAGAGACAGGAACCTCCTCACAATCCGAGCCGTATCAAGGAGTACTGCCTTCTGTATCAGGCCCTTGATCCAACCGCGTAACGACAGCTTCGACAGATGGTCGTCGAAGCTTTTGGCTATAAGGCCATTGGCAGTCACAACAATCGGCACAATGACAGCCGAGTCCACATTCCACATGTCGATAACCTCGTGTACTAAGTCGAGATATTTGATTTGTTTCTCTTTCTCAGCTTTCACGAGATTCTCGTCATGTGGGATAGTGACATCGACTATCATTGCACGGCGCTCTAATCGGTCTATCACCACTATATCCGGCTTATTGGCTACAATAGTCCTGTCAGTGATGATAGACCGATCCCAGTACAACGTGACATGGTCATTTTCGAGAACTGGGTTGGGCACATACTTGTAATACGGTACCTCAGAATCCACGAGGTTGTACTTCAAAGCAAATTGCTGGTGAATAATCCTGGCTACTTGGTTATGTCTGTGCAAATACTCGCCGTTAGCCAAACGAGAACAACCAGAGATAATATGTCTGATAGACTCACCCGGACGGTGGCATGCCCGACACACGTCAACCGTCCCGTCCTTCATTATATATCTCCGGTAGTTGTTCGTTAAGATAACTTCGTCCATAATCGCACAGACAAAACCTTCAGTTTGCCCAAAGAGGTCGCTGAAACGTAACCAGGCCACGGACGCCAAGAAATCTACATCAGGCTCATGAAGAGCCCGGTAAAAGCGCCCGTGAAGCTCCTTGCCTTTCCATACTTCCTTGCGGTCATCAGTAGTCAGTACTACAGGCTTGCGCCAGTCCTCTTTAGCCATGGATAACGGGGTGAGTCCCTTGTCCACTGCGACCACATCTCGGTGCATACCCACATCGGTTTTAAGAAAATATTCTCTGAGGCTGCACACCTCGCGGTTGTGCAGTCTTTGCGTTCAAAAAGCCTCAACCTCCACATTTCCGCGAGATGTCTCATCACCGATAATCGTGGGTGATGCATCCGATTTGCTGTCAGCAATGTACGATTAAGAACTAAGCAATGTATGATTTGCGTCTAGTTCGGTCTGAGTCCATTTGAGTATGCCAAAAGAGTACATTAAAACTGGCATGACCCAACCATTGAAGGCGCGCACCTTATTTCCGTCCGACAGAAGGCTATTTAATACCTTCTTTAGGCGGCCAAAGAAGCGCTCCTTCAGCGATTGCTTCATGTCAGCATTGTTAATGCATATCGCTTCTGACATACCCAAATACCTGTAGGTTTCGGTCGAGGAGAGCGATTTAAGGTGTATGGAATCCGTGAGTTGAATTCCCTCGGATTCCATAATCTCCCCTTGCTTTACATGCATAGCTGCACATTTGTCTACACCAAATTCCATCCTGATGGCGCTACTGAAAGTTTCAGTTACCTTCAGTAGCTCCATTAGTTGCAAATTGCTGGGGGCAAAGAGTTTCAGGTCATCCATGTAAACAAGGTGAGATATGGCCTGACCACCTCTTCTCAACTGATAGCCCAGTCCTGAATTCTCTAGTAATGTGCTAAGAGGATTCAGAGCTAAGCAAAACCAAAGTGGACTCAGACTGTCGCCCTGGAATATTCCCCGTTTAATCCTAATAGGCTCATCATTACCCTGGATCGGTCGACATCCTGGATAGCGAAGGACCGTCTTCCATTGCCTCATATATGACTCAAGGAAGGTGCGTAAAGTCGTATCTATTTTGTACAACTCCAACACCCTCATGAGCCATGTATTTGGAACAGAGTCATAGGCCTTCTTGTAATCTATCCAACATGTCGACAGATTCTTGCGGGATCGACGAGCCTGTTGGCTTACGGCCATGTCTATGAGGAGTAGCTCCTTAGTACCCCGGAACCCATTCCTACATCCATTCTGAGAGGCAGACATAATCGAGTTATTCTCTATGTGTCGATTGATTTTTTCTCTCAAAATGGATGTAAAAAGTTTATAGACCGTCGACAAAACCGTAATCGGTCTATAATTCTTGGGTTCGCGGGGTTACCTGTCTTATGGAGCAGGTGGGTAACGCCAGTTGTTAGATACTCTGGTAGCGACCCAGACTCTATACTCTTGTTATTATTATTATTATACTCTTTATTGCACAGGGCCATTTTGGACATTTTCCTTTAAAAAGTACTTGACCGATGTTATATATTCTTACATCAGTATAATGGACACGGTGGAGCACACGGTGAAGGTGTGCCCCGCTTGGGCAGAGCAACTCCGTGTCCTCGTGGGGGCGATCAGCGGCGGCGATCTCTCGCGCCGGGTCTTGGTACAGGCCATGCTCCGGAGCGAGGAGGAGTGGCAGGCGGTCGCCTCCTTCTGCGAAGCAGTATGCTAGTAAAGGAGGCGGCTGATCGCGTGAGGTAACAGTCCTCACGCCCCAACCGCCGCCGGGATTCTGATCCCGATTTTCGGCCACCGTAGGCGCGGGCTTGCGGACGGCGAGCAATGGGTGGCTCGCCGTCCGACCGTCCGGTAACCATCCGGACCGAGCCCAAGTCGTCGACGGCGCGTAATGTTCCACGCGCGCCTCAGGGAGATGTCAGCAAATCGTAGGGGTCCAGCAGGGTCGAAGTCTACTGGGGCCATGGGTAGTGTGAAAACGAAACCCGGGGTCCTGGGACGAAGGCAACGAAGGAACAGGGGTGGGTTTTTAGTCAGTAAAAGTCTGACACTATCTCCCGCTCCGCCCAAGAGCGCGATTTGTCATTAGATGATTTTCCCACCTAAAAAAAACATTAGTATAATGCTAGATCGCATGATGTTGCGTGATCGCATAAATAATGAAGATATCCGCAGGAGAACCAAGGTCGCCAACATAGCCCGAAGAATCGCCAAACTAAAGTGGCAGTGGGCAGGGCACATTGCTCGTAGAACGGATAGTCGATGGCACCGAAAGGTTCCAGAGTGGCGACCGCGCACCGGAAAACGCAGCGTTGGAAGGCCTCCCACAAGGTGGACCGACGACCTGGTGAGAGTCGCGGGAATGCGGTGGATGCGAGACGCACTGGATCGGTCGTTGTGGAGACGCTTGGGGGAGGCCTATGTCCAACAGTGGACGTCTTTCGGCTGAAATGATGATGATGATGATGATGATGATATTGCTAGATACCATGCTTCTGAGTGACATAGAGGCTTTACTTTATTTTGAACTCACCCATGTTGTTCTCACCCATGTTGTATGGCAGCTAAACCAAATTTTCGTTCTAATTTTGAAACTGAAAAATTATATTTAAAAATAATTGGAAAAAGAACAAATGACGAATAAGTAATAACACAAAGTCTCTATTTCTCAGTTGGAGAGTAGCTCGGCTGTGGTCAGAGAGTCCACTCAACGCTGGACAACGAAAGACTGAATAAAATTACAATAAAACACACTATAAAAATAGTATTAGCAGTGAATTGAATAAGTTGTTCGCTGAACGATTTTACATAATATATGGACTAACAAGTATGCTGCATCAAAATAATTCTAGTCATTTATATTTTTATAGTATTAAGTATATTTAACGTTGATCCATATTTAATGCGAGGACTTTAAGAAGAAGTAAAGTTTATTTACTTCTTGTGGAGCTTTAAAGCGTCTGACAGAAGTTTTGGTCCATGGAAAGTGTCTGGCATTTATGATACTACTTTAAAATAATATTTTACAAAACATTTATAAAAATCACTCATAAAAAATAAAGTTCAGAAACTCGTTATTTTTAGTTCCCTTTCTCACCTGGTACCTGCTCAGGCACCCCAAGAAGGAGCTCCACAAGCACACAGATATTCAAAGCACATGAGACACTACTGAGAACCTAAGGTTTCATCCATGTGAAAATAAGTTATGTCAGACAGCTCTGGGATCTTGGTCTATAATTAAATAGAATGCAACCTTTTATGAAGTTGATTTTTATTTACAGATCAGCCGTATATCTGCCCAGCTAAAGTGTTGGTCGATTACTTAACTATCTCCTTCAGCCGTTAGATACAATCAATGTTACAAGAAAATTATATAGATGTCAGATTATGATGAGATGATGTAGCCAGCGGGGATCTATCCTTTCGTCTTATAGCATGAGGCATGCATCAACTTCTGCAGCACTCCGGAAGGGGGTCTCGGTCGATAAGATCTGAGAACGGCTGGTTGAACCGACAGTTCATGTTGTTTTCCAAGGTTTTATAAAGTACATTTGCGCTCTGGAAATTTCATGGATTAAATATTATTTGTAGAACTATTTCTTGATTTTTACGATACTTATTCCAGTCCAGAGTTAGTATAACTCCAAGCTGCTTGTGTTGAATTGTTTTTGTTAAGCATTTATGCTTTTACGGGTGTAAAACACCTAGAAAAATTTTGTGGCTTTATTTGTACTTAATTATAAACACTGTTACGTAGAGAATGTAATATATTCTAACTATGATTTAAAAATATCTGATTGCACAACAGTCTTTGAACATCTACATCAGTAAAATTCTTCATCATCGAAGGACGAGACAATTACTGATATAATTGAACAATCTAGCTAGCTTACCTGTAAAACTAGCTTACCTGTAAAACTAGCTTACCTGTAAGCGCTGTTCCATTTAGATTATTCCGGTAATTGTCTCGTCCAAAGATGATGAATCCCACCCATGAGCCTTTTTTTTTTTTTTTTTTTTATTGGTGGGAAAATCATCTTATGACGAATCTCGCTCTTGGGCGGAGCGAGAGATAGTGTCAGACTTTTACTGACTAAAAACCCACTCCTGTTCCTTCGTTGCCTTCGTCCCAGGGCCCCGGTTTCGTTTTCACACTACCCATGGCCCCAGTAGGCTTCGACCCTGCTGGGCCCCTACGATTTGCTGACATCTCCCTGAGGCGCGCGCGGAACAATACGCGCCGTCGACGACTTGGGCTCGGTCCGGATGGTTACCGGACGGTCGGACGGCGGGCCACCCATTGCCCGCCGTCCGCAAGCCCGCGCCTACGGTGGCCGGAAATCAGGATCGGAATCCCGGCGGCGGCTGGGGCGTGAGGACCGTTGCCGTTGCCTCACGCGATCGGCCGCCTCCTTTGCCAGCATTACTGCTTCGCAGAAGGAGGCGACCGCCTGCCACTCCTCCTCGCTCCGGACCATGGCCTGTACCAAGGCCCGGCGCGAGAGATCGCCGCCGCCGATTGCTCCCACGAGGACACGTCGTTGCTCTGCACAAGCGGGGCACACCTCCACCGTGTGCTCCACCGTGTCCTCCAGGCGGTCCAAACAGTGGCGACACCCGGCCCTGCGTTCAAAAATGAGATTAGAGTTAACTCTAATGACGTCATCGAGTAGATACCCTAAGCTCGCATTTTTGAACGCGAACGTAGAGTTCAACTGTCAATGCCAAGCAACTGTCATTACACGAACCTACCCTGCTCGGAGTTAGAGTTAGTTGGGTTAACTCTAGGGTAGTTACCCGAGTTATAAAAGAATGACTCTGGGTTGCAACTCGAAGCTACTCTGGTTATTTTTGAACGCAGCCCGGGCGTCGCTCCCGCAAGAATCCGGTGCAGGAACTTCCCGAACTTACCGTGTTCGGTGAGAACCTGCGTCATGCGGAAGGTGAGGACGCCGTGAGGTCTTTCCAGCCACGCCTCAAAGAGGGGACTTATCGCCATATTTGTGGCGTGCCCAACCCCAGTAGGCTTCGACCCTGCTGGGCCCCTACGGTTTTGCTGACATCTCCTTGAGGCGCACGTGGAACATTACGCGCCGTCGACGACTCGGGCTCGGACTGAACGGCCGGACGGCGAGCAGCCCATTGCTCGCCGTCCGCAAGCCTACGCCCACATTGGCTGGAATTTAGGGTCGGGTTTCCGGTGGCTGGGGCGTGCGGGCCGTTCCCGCATGCGTGTGGCTGCCTCCTTCGCTAGTATTACTGTTTCGCAGAAGGAGACGACAACCTGCCATTCCTCCTCGCTCGAAACCATGACCTGTAGGTACCAGGAACCGGCGCGAGAGTTCGTTGCCTTGCCGCCGATGGCCTGATTCATTGACTGAACTCATTGACTGATTTCCCACTTATAAAAAAAGCACTCGGCTCCATAACATTTTCTGATTTGTTAGTGTGTGCTAGTTATCCTAATATGTTGAGATATCGGCACGGTAATAAAATTTCCAAAAAACGCATTACTAGTCTGTACATTCACTAACGATTCCCTAAAGTATTCGGCAAAAATAAAGCAAATAATGAACATACCTAATTTTACTAACAATATTTTTTTTTTTTTTTTCGGGTGTGAAAATCATCTAATGACATGCCCCACTCTTAGGCGGAGCGTGAGATAGTGTCAGACTTTTACTGACTAAAAACCCACTCCTGTTCCTTCTTTGCCATTTTTTTTTCCAGGGCCCCGGGGGTCACTTTCGCATCACCCATGGCCCCAGTAGGCTTCGACCCTGCTGGGCCCCTACGGTTGCTGACATCTCCTTGAGGCGCGCGTGGAACACTACGCGCCGTCGACGACTTGGGCTCGGTCCGGACGGTTACCGGACGATCGGACGACGAGCCACCCATTACTTACCGTCCGCAAGCCCGCGCCTACGGTAACCGGAAATCGGGATCGGAATCCCGGCGGCGGTTGGGGCGTGAGGACCGTTGCCTCACGCGATCGGCCGCCTCCTTTGCTAGCATTACTGCTTCGCAGAAGGAGGCAACTGCCTGCCACTCCTCCTCGCTCCGGACCATGGCCTGTACCAAGGCCCAGCGCGAGAGATCGCTGCCACCGATCACCCCCACGAGGACACGGCGGTGCTCTGCCCAAGCGGGGCACACCTCTACCGTATGCTCCACCGTGTCCTCCGGGCGGTCCACACAATGTAGGCACCCGGGCGTCTCTTCTGCACGAATCCGATGCAGGAACCTCCCGAACTTACCATGTCCGGTGAGGACCTGCGTCATGCGGTAGGTAAGGACGCCGTGAGGTCTTTCCAGCCACTCCTCAAAGAGGGGACTTATCGCCATAATTATGGCGTGCCCAGCACTGGGTTGCGACAGTCGTTGTCGCCATTCTACCATGAGATCGCGCCGGGAGTCTTTCCGCCATGCCGCGACTTGGCGCGGCACCGGAGTTTCGCCTCGGCGTTGCATCTCCATGCGTAGATCGTGCATGCGCGCGAGATCTTTTGCCTCCAAATCCCACGGTAGTTGGCCAGCAAGGAGGCTCGCTGCTTCGCGGGAAATCGTGCGGTATCCCCGCACCATCCGGATCGCCATGACCCTCTGGCTTGCGTTCAGCTTGGCCGCCGGTCGCTTTCGAAGCGATGGCGCCCATACCGGCGCCCCATAAAGGGCCATGGACCGAACGATTCCTGCATAGAGCCTCCGGCAGGAGGCGTCTGGACCCCCTAGGTTGGGCAGGAGCCGTCTGAGAGCAGCCCCTGTACGATCCAGTTTGGGAGCCAGACGTCGGAAATGCTCCTCGAAATTCCATCGGCTGTCGAGGACAAGTCCAAGGTACTTAGGTCGTCGACTCGACGCCAATGTGAACTCCTCCTACCGTTAGTTGGGAACCCGATGGTGGCGCGTTCCAAGGGCCGTGGAAGCACATGGCCTCGGATTTGTGCAATGCCACCTCGAGTCCCAATTCTTGGATCCTCTCCACGACTGTCGCAACCCTGCGTGTTACAAGTTCGACCGCCGCCTGGTACGACTCTCCCCGCGCCAGGACCAGCGTATCATCTGCGTAGCAGACCACGCTGACCCCGTCAGGTAGATCGCCGCGCAGCACGTAATCGTACCCGATGTTCCACAAGGGTGGTCCTAGTACCGATCCCTGCGGAACACCGCACGACATCTCTCGCCGTTTCCACTCTCCTAAGTGACCAGGGTAGATAATGTACCTGTCCGACAGGTAGGCCTCGACAACGTGACAGAGGTAGTCAGGCACCCGGTGGTACCGGAGTGCCCTCCTAATGCTACCCCAGGGCAAGGAATTGAAGGCGTTAGCGATGTCCAAAGACCACCAAGACACACTTGCCCTGGGACACCGCATCCCCCGTCGTGAGGGCTCGCACGCGCATGATGGCGTCCACCGTAGAGCGTGCCCTGCGAAAAGCCGAATTGGCCGTCCGAAAGATCCGGCCCCACCCGTATTAGGTGCGCGATGAGGCGGTCTGCAATTACTCTTTCAAAGAGCTTGCCCACCTCGTCGAGCAACACGATGGGCCGGTACGCGGACGGTGAGTCCGCAGGGCGCCCCGGCTTCGCAATGAGGACCAGTTTCCCCGTCTTCCAGCGAAGTGGGAACTGGCCCCTCTCCATACATGCGCTAAAGAGCCCTCTTAGTCGAGGCCCGAGTTCCTCCATGGCCAGTACCCAGGCCTTTCCAGGCAGGCCATCGGGTCCTGGGGCGGTATTTTTGGCACTAAGCCTACGTACCGCCACTCGCATCTCTACCTCGGTCACCTCTGGAGCAATGTCGTCATCGTCACCGTCGTGGTCCACGTTGGACACCGCAGGTGGCGGAGCCATAGGCGGGAGAGAGTGTTCCCCTCGCGTGGGGAACAGAGCGCTAACCACACCCTCCACAAGCTGGGGCCGGAGACTCTGCGTCAGCGGGGGAGCCCAGGGGCGGAGCTTTTCTCGCACCACCGTGTAGGGGCACCCCCATGGGTCTCCGTTCAGAGTTTCCAGCCACACGTTGCGGGCCTCTACCTTCGCCCGCTTTATCTCCACTCGGAGGGTGCGTCTCGCCTCTCTGTATCCCTCGTACAGCTCCGCCTCTCTGGCCTCCGCATCCGGCGGACGGATGCGGCGCCTGCGGTGCCTGGCGTACTGGCGCCGCGCGGCATTGCACGCGCTACGCAGTGTCGCGATCTCTGGCGACCACCAGTACATCTGGCGCCGGGCACGTCCTGGCCGGACTCGGGGCATTGCCACGTCGCAGATTTGCGACATGGCCTCCCGGAACCACTCTGCCTCGACGTCGATGTCGACAGGCCTGTCCGGTGCTTGCACCCAGGCCTGTACCGTCGCGGCTTCCAGGAGGAGCTCCCGGTCCAGCTGCTTCAGCGCCCAACGCGGACCACAAGGTTACTAACAATATTGCAATACGCTCACATTGTATACACACACGGCTGCGCACTGCGTCAGTCGCTATATATTCCGCGATACGCGTCAACTTACAGTTGCAAGCGGCTTACGGGGCTCTTAATGGTTGGAACAATCAGATATTTTTTCGTTTGTTCACTTATTATAACTAAATGAAGTCTACAGATTATAGAACAGCGAGCGGACAATGGATATGTTGCCAGTATTTTTGTCGTTTCAAGATTTTTTAAACTATATGTGACGTCCTCCAGTAACCAGGAAATGAATATCTAAATCATGACTTGAATGTTTGAATGTAATCTACAAACCTAATGAAGCCAAAAATTTAACAACAATGGAACAATAGTTATTTTAGCAAGTTTATGTGCGATTTTGAATAAATAAATGTTCTGAGGTATCTTATTTATTTATTTATATATACTTTATTGTACACCAAGATAATAAATGATACATATGAGCCTTATATCAAAAAAACATACAATTGGCGGCCTTATCGCATTCTGCGATCTCTTTCAGGCAACCTGGTATGGAAAGAGATTGTCTGGACATTAAATGGGGTTGCACTTGGTGCATTACAAAATAAGATAAACAATTGTAGAGAAAAAAAAAGAAACAAAGTACATACTTAACACTAAAATACATACTTAAATACATACATACTAAATAATTATATAGGCAAGGAAACAAGTGACAACTACAATTAATACAACTAAAAACGAAACAAAATTACAAGGACAAGTAATATTCCTTCACAAGTGTTTTAAATATATGTAGTGATTGCGCGCGTTTTATTGACACTGGCAGTGCATTCCACAGACTAGTGACCTGGACAGTAAAGGACTTATCCAGAAACGTAGTGGAATGCATCGGCATTTTGAGTCTCAAGTTATCTGATGACCTGAGAGATTTCGTATGCGAATCACAAAGAAATTCAAACCGTTTCTTGAGATAAAGAGGGGTAAAAGGGGAAAATAGCACATTATACAAAAGGGAAAGAATACGAAATAATAATACGAATATCTTCTAATAATTTGAATAATGCATTGTCGTGTCTAATATCGTGACGTGCGTCGTAGTAATTCGTCAGAGGGCGCTCGACTCGCTGCAGAGCGCATGCACGGAACGGCCCGCGCATCGCACAGGCGCGCAACGTCGCGTTGATCGCGTGTGTAAAATATCGCTAAGCGAATCGAATCTTTCTTTTCTCGGGCTGGCGTCGTTGTGTGAAGATCACTGTGTGTTGAACTATGCGTCGCCGCTTCGTGCTCATGCGTCACCGAGTGTCCACCTCTACTGCCACGAAGATCTCATATACGACGTCGGCCTTGAGCAAAAACTGCTCTTTTTTATTAATGATAGGCTCGCGTTTGACCATCATCTCACCTGATGTTAAGGGATGATGTGGTCGACGATGGGCTTGCCTACAAGTAGCCTATTCACTCTTGACTTAAAGACCCCTAAGTTGTAGCTATCAGGAAACACAGACTCCAGCAAGGAATTCCACTCCTTGGCTGTACGCACAATAAATGTGTTCTCTAAACGCTTTGTGCGTATAAATAATAATGTGGAACTAGTGATAATAAAATTCAAAATTAGTTCCATTATTTCCAGATTCTTTTAAAATGGAACTAGTGATCTAAAAAAACCTCAGTAGTTCCATAATGGAACTGTTAATGGTACTAGTGACAACGAACGAAAATACTACTAGACTACCGTCGGTCACCGGCTGATGACGTGACTTTAGGATGTAGACTCGCCTTCAGTTACCAAAACGGCCTCTCCTGACACTCTGACGTCCTCGTCAGCTCCGGAGGATGGCCCTGCCTGTTCTGTAGCAGTGTCTTCCAATAAGACGCCTGAGTCTTTGTTGTCTCCTATAATCAGACAGTGACATTACGTAAAAAGATAACAAATGTAGAAGCAAACACATCCTAAATACTCAAAAGGTAATGCGCATTACACATAAA
The DNA here is from genome assembly GCA_905147345.3 of Mythimna impura. NCBI lineage: Eukaryota > Metazoa > Arthropoda > Insecta > Lepidoptera > Noctuidae > Mythimna > Mythimna impura. Next base: position 831,997 of record LR990368.1, on the reverse strand, counting down.
TATGACACATCAAAATCTTAGTTAAGACACACCAAGTGCGTAACTTGGTCGCATTGCAGACAGAGGCACTTAGTTAGCGTGTCTCGCAACGACTGTCGGCAGAGGCACCTAGTTAGCATGTCACCCAGACTTCTACCAACACTGTAGACATAGGCTCTTAGTTTGCATACCTCTCAGTGGCTGTTGACATAGGCACAATGTTAGCATATCACCCAGACTTCCCAGACTTCTACACAATACGTAGTTTATTTAGTACTAGCGACCCGTCCTGGTGCAATGCTAGACCAAACCGCATCAAAATACGTTGCGTAGTTTTAAAGATCTAAGCGTACATAGGGACAGACAGCGGGAAGCGACTTTGTTTTATACTATGAAGTGATCAGCATTGCACCCGTGCGAAGCCGGGGCGGGTCGAAACAACAAAAATGAAACAATAAAAATGTATTATACGAAAAAACGTCAATTATTTCTTATATAGTTGAAATAATAATTGGCATACCTCGAAAACTAGACGTGATAGATACCACATAAATATGTTGGAACATTTTCTCTGTGACTCCATTACATCAGCTATCAGTTAAGCGGGTACCAAAATCGTGTTATAGTGTTATAAAAGTCAAAATTTTAATAAAGTCAAGGAGATTGTATGATTCATAAGAAATAGGTAATTTCAAGTATTTGGGTAAATTTTTGCAGTCATATAACCTTCAGTCGTTTAACATTTGCTTAAAAGAAATTTAAATAACTTATTTTTAAATTGTTTTGAGGTTGAGGGTTTTGAAGCTATCAAGTAATTTGCTATGTAACATAGTATAGATATGCAGTATACATTATTAGAAAAAAAATTCTACGCCTAGGGATATTAAGAAAATGCACTTTACAGCTGGGTCTGGATACAACGTCATTAAACAAGTCAAATTCATGTCTGTTTTGGTGTACAAAGATACAAATTTAAAAATGTATAGTGGTGGAAGTGGCAGTATTTTGTGTTTTTAGGGTTCCGTACCTCAAAAGGAAAAACGAAACCCTTATTAGACTGACAAACAGACGGACAACAAAGTGATCCTCACTAGTTGTCCGTCTGTCTGTCTGTCTGTCAAGACCCTTTATCTCGAGAACGCGGAAAGGTATCGAGTTGAAATTAAAACTCAGGTCTCCGGTCCCTTGAAACTGTGTAAAAATCCAACTTCTGAGTTAACGAAAAAAAAGATACGGCCGTTTATGTCGCAAAAAACGTGTATTTCGATACTCTCAAGGAAATCAAAATTCATAGGGTACTTCCCTTTGACCTAGAGTCCTGAAATTTGGCATGAAGCAAGGTCTCATAGCACAAGTATAGGAAAAAAAAATTAAAACTGTAAATTTGTAGTTACGTCACAAAAAAAAACTTTTTGTAAGTCGGAAAAATCTTCATAACTCAAATTTGTACGGAACCCTCAGAGCGCGAGTCCGACTCGCACTTGCCCGGTTTTTTAAATAGTGAACACAACAGTCCAGGGGTGCACTCCGCAAATTAAGCGTAGGTACGCATTTTTCTGAGCTCAAAACACTCAATTCAGTCAACAGAATTACCCCATATTATAATGCCATAGCGCAAAATTGATGACACATATCCATGGTATGCACATAGTGCCGCATTAACACTAGCCACACGTGTTAGTCTATATAAAATGAATACAAATATATCTATCTTCTTATATAAATCATTAATATGAGATTTCCAGTTATAGTTTTTTTCAATTATTTTCCCCAAGAATTTTGCGTAATCGACTTCTTCTATTGTCTCGTTTCCATGTTATTGATAAGCCTTGGGCGCGTACTGTTACGAGTATATCCGGAATTGTATCATTTTTGTTTATTATTGTGTTCAAACGACGTAATAGTTTTATTTAATGTCATGTTTTATTCATTTTGGTACTCAACAATGTTGTTATTTTCGATTATAATACTGAGGGTCGTATCGTCAGAGTATAATATGCACATTCTGCATGACGCAGATTTTCAACATGGTAAGTTTGAGAGGATCGTGCTACGGATTCGTGAGGAAGAAACGCCCGAGTGTCACCATTGTGTGGACATACGGTAGAGGTGTGCCCCGCTTAGGCGCACCACCACCATATCCTCGTGGGGACGATCGGCGGCACAGATCTCTCGCGCCGGGACTTGGTACAGGCCATGGTCCGAAGCGAGGAGGAATGGACCGCCATTGTACCCATATACTTAAGTTGCTCTGAAATTGTTACTACTATAAAATTCTATTCTATTCTATTCTATTCTATTCTATTCTATTCTATTCTATTCTATTCTATTCTATTCTATTCTATTCTATTCTATTCTATTCTATTCTATTCTATTCTATTCTATTCTATTCTATTCTATTCTATTCTATTCTATTCTATTCTATTCTATTTTATTCTATTCTATTCTATTCTACGAAGCAGTAATGCTAGCGAAGGAGGCGGCCGCATGCGTGATGGAACGGGCTTTCTCACGCCCCAGCCACCAGGATACCGACCCCGATTTCCAGTCACTTTAGGCGTAGGCTTACGGAGGCGGCGAACTAGCCGACCGTTCAGTAACCGTCCGGACTGAGCCCGAGTCCTCGACGACGCGTAGTGTTCCACGCGCGCCTCAAGGCGATGTCAGCAAAACCGTAGGGGCCCAGCAGGGTCGAAGCCTACTGGGGCCATGGGTTGTTTGAAAGAGAACCCCGGGGTCCTAGAACGAAAGCAAAGAAGGAACATAGGAGTGGATTTTCGTCAGTGAAAGTCTGACACACCCTCACACTCCGCCCTAAAGCGAGAGAAGTCATTGGATGATTTCCCACCTAAAACAAAAAATCTAGTTTTAGGTGGGTAGCGCCTGCGAGCTTTGCATCATTCGAAATGTCACGCGCACGTCACTTATTGCTATTCATTTCCATCAGGCGCATGAGTTAATCACGGTTGGACCAATTTTGCTAATTCTTTTAGCCAACTTCAAAAAGGAGGAATTTTTTAATGTAAACGATTTCACGGTCAATTGTGGACCAATTTTGGATTTTTTTTTTACAAGAGCCTCTTGAACGTACTTCCGGAATTGTCCTGATAGCCATAGTATATTTATTTATTTTTTTATTCTTGATAGGTTCGCGCTTGACCGCTATCTCACCTGATGGAAAGCGACGATGCGGTCGCTACTAACTACTGATCCAGCACCTCAGGATATCAGGAGATTAGTCAGGGTATGTCGAGTGATAATAATCCTCACATTTTTTTCTTATTATTTATTAATAGAATAGAATAGAATAGAATAAACTTTATTGTACACCAAATTAGTAACAATAACGTGTTAACGTGTACGTGTGTGTTAATGTTCCTTTTTCTCTGACAAGTCTTATACTTATTAATTAATCATATAAATTCTAATATTATAATGTATCATTTTAATTCTAATTTTTAATTGTTATTTTATAAGTTAACATTTTATTTATTTTTCATTTATTGCCTTTTTATGTCATTCTAATTGTATAATTTATAATTTTAATTCAAATTGTATTTTGACTCTAATTTTTAATATGTATTATTTTTTCACCTAGTTCTATGTGCATGCTGTGGTCTCCTGTAACTGAAGGAGCACACGCTAAAGGACTCCTCGTGCTATTTGTAATTTATAATGTGGTTACTGTGTATCCTTTGTTGGAGATCCAATTAAATAAATTAATTAATCAATTCTTCTATATTTTTTTTTATTCATATAATTTTCAATTTATGTAAACCAAAAATACTTAACTGACTATAATTACAGTAAAACCAAAAAATAATAATAAAAACCTTAAACTTACAAAAAAATAAAACTAACTAAAAGCAGTAACTTTGTACTATTGCCTATTTTATATTGTCTTCTTCTGTTTTTTTTTTTGTTAATAGTTAACTAAAACTAGGGAGCAGTGGCGGCCTAGTAATAACGGCCCCGACTTACGAGTTGTAGGTCGCGGGTTCAAACCCAGCCAGGTGTGCATTACTTTGTGTAATTTATTTCATCGCCACTGCTCTCAAAACGGTGAAGGAAAACATCGTGAGGAAACCGGCATGTCCTAGAACCAAAAATTCGAAGACATGTGACATCCTTCAACCCGCACTTGGCCCGCGTGGTGGATTACGGCCCATTCCCTCTCCTAGAGAGTAGACCTGAGTCCCAACAGTGGGAACATTAAAAGGCTGATTATGCTATATGCTAACTAAAACTATGGCGTCAATAAACTCCTCCACATCGCTGTCGACTGGTAATGTGTCCAAAATAGACCTGTGTCGATCGATCATTTATCGTAACCCGGGTCGATCATGACCCACTCGTATGGTGATCGGGTTAAAAAGATTCGATCATTTCGATCATTTGGGTCGCAGTTCATAAAGAATAACTGCGTCCTGAATATTGCGATCCGATTTTTAGATTACGTGTCGCGACTCGCGGGTCATAAGTTACCAGTGCAACTGATTGGATGTCTTCAAACAAAATTCAATCACGCGATCGACAGTGTCGCGAGCCATCTTAATTCCTATACAAACCGTTTTTATTTTGAAGAAAGAGTGAGGTGAATGAAAGTGACAGCATCATGTACGTAAACGAAAGAGATAGAAGACATTTTGCTTGTTACGTCGTGTTGTGCGATTGAACACACGACTCAATCGATTGTACGAGCATGCAATTAGTTACCATAAGTATATGAAAATAAAGTCCAATTTGGCTTATTTTTAACCGACTTCAAAAAAAGGAGGAGGTTATCAATTCGGTTGTATTTTTTTTTTTTTTTTTTATCATCATTTTTTTTTTTTTTTTTTTTTTTTTTTTTTTTTATGTGTGTTACCTCAGAACTCCGTCGTTTATGGACCGATTTGCAAAATTTTTTTTTCCCTTTATAGGATATGCTTCCAGATTGGTCCCATTTTTTTCAAAATCCAGTTCTGATGATGGAATCCACGAGGAATCGAGGGAACTCCTCAAAAATTATAGGCAACCCTATGGTAATTTTAGTATTTTCATCAAGAACTTAAGCATTTACAGTCAAAAAGTAACATTTGATGAAGTGGAACTGATGAAGAAGACCAGAAATGGTCAACGGAACTTCATACTCAAATAGATATCACATTGAAGATATAGTTAAGCGACTATGACAATACAAATAAATGAATGATTCTGAATAGTTACGTTGAAAATGGTATCATCGAAGTGATCTGATGATGATGATGGAGCCGGAAGGTAGGCACTGGAACTCCGTAATTAATCAATGTAACCTAGCCGTGTTTGGACTCATTAGAATTGTCATGAGATGCACTTTGGCTATAAGGTACTATCGAACTGATCTGATGATGGAGCCGGAAGGTAGGCACAGGAACTCCGTAATTAATCAATGTATCCTAGCCGTGTTTGGGCTTATTAGAATTGTCGTGAGATGCTCTTTGGCAATAAGGTACTATCAAACTGATCTGATGATGGAGCCGGAAGGAGGAAGGTAGGCACAGCAACTTTATAATAAAACAATGTAACCTAGCAGTATTTGGGTTAATTGGAATTGTCATTAGAAATAGGCACTCTGTTTATAAGTGTATCGCAACTAAAAAGTGTGAAATAAAAACTTTTTAGAAAAAAAAAATAACCGACTTCACTAAAAAAAACACTAAAAGGATCAAAATAACTTTAATTTCGGAAGTCGGTGTTAAATAAGAAACAAACAATACCGAGAAACACCGACATCCGAAATTAAAGTTATTTTGATCCTTTTAGTGTTTTTTTTAGTGAAGTCGGTTATTTTTTTTTTCTAAAAAGTTTTTATGTTACGTGATAATCGAGTCAAATAAGATCGGGTGCTTTTGAGATTCGTGATTCTATCACTCGGGTACAGGTTGCGATCGAATCAAAAAGATTCGATCAATCGTGATCGACACAGGTCTAGTCCAAAAGACTAGCAGTAAGTAGCAAGATGTAAAAGCCAGCCAGGGTCACGCAAAGTGTGTCAACAAGACGTTTAGACAGATCTTAGCTTTGCGAGCTGAGCAAACTTAGCTTAGCTTTTCGTCTGCAACAGACTTTAAACCAAACCGTGGAAGCAACACACTTTAAAGCTAGAACTACATTAGACCGACGCACAGGTGTAACACGCCTGATTTGTACGTAGAACGACGTCGTGTGGCGTCGCATGGCGTGGATCAGGTGTAGTTCTAGAAGTCTAGTTTCCATATAAAATGTATGAAGACCGACGCGCCCAGATCGGCGTGTGTGGCACACGTGTGCGCAGTGTAAAGAAAATAGCTTTAAAAAGTAGCTTGTGCAGTCAAGGCGCTTGCATTCGGTCGTAGGACTGCAGTGAATGCGGTGCTTAATTACCAGTTCATAATAAGAATATAGTGATAGTCAATTATTATTTTTTAATAAAACCTGATTGGTCAGTGAATATTAGAGTACTTAATGATTTTTTGTGCTTGGGTGAGTGTGTAGGATTAGTGAAAAATAAGGTTAGTACTAATTTTCGTTTATAAATTTTCATTAAACGTTTGAAGGCTTTCCACAAGGTGGACCGATGATCTGGTGATGGTCGCAGGTATCCGATGGTTGCGAGACGCACAGAACCGGTAATTGTGGCGACACTTGGAGGAGGCCTATGTCTAACAGTACCAAAGGGTGATCATAAAACAATATCTCCTAAAATCGAAAAATTGAAGACCTGTGACATCCCGCATTAGGCCTGCGTGGTAGATTTCGAACCATTCTCTCTCCTAGAGCGGAGGCTTGAGTCCTCGCAGGAGGAATATTAAAAGGCTGATTTTGATCATAAAATGATGCCTGAATTCCCCAAAAGGTCAGGAACATGTTTCTTCAGTTGCTCTTTACGAACGCCACAAACCTTTGAACAAATCGTGGTGGTTGCCTCATTCTGCACTTCACGCTCCAGCCATCAGGACCCCAACCCTGACTTCCAATCACCGTAGGCGTGGGCTTGCAGACGACGAGCAATGGGTAGCTTGCTGTCCGGTCAGACCGAGCCCGACGGCTTCGACGGCGCGAAGTGTTCCAAGCGCGCCTCTAAGAGATGTCAGCAAAACCGTAGCCAATCAGGGCCGAAGCCCGGGGTCCTGGAATGCAAGGCAAAGAAAGAAGAAGCATAGGAGTGAGTTTTAATCAGTAAAAGTCTGACACGCCCTCTCTCTCCGCCCAAGAGCGAGAGAAGTTATTGGATGATTTCCCAGTTAAATAGAAAAAGGCCTGGCTGGAGCACTGTGGCGGCGACTACGGACAACTTCTTAGGAATGTGCTCGCAAACTTTAACTTTGAAGGTTAATCGCTTAATTTTTATTTATTTATTTATTTAAACTTCATGTACAGTAGTGGTACATAGGCGGACTTAATGCAACAAGGCATTCTCTACCAGTCAACCTTTGGGTTAAAAGAGATAACACTGTGGTAGGTGTGCACAATAAATAAATAACAGATAAATATCAAATGAAAAGTAGTATCAATAAATTAAGTTACAATAATAAAATACTTATATATGCTAATATTATAAACTAATAAATACATTATAACTAGGAGAACTTAAAAATAACAATTATGACGAAGACCAAACTAAGGTTGAGAGGACTTTAAGTAGTATTTTTCCATTTTGATTTCCAATTTTATGAGAAAAAAAACCGGGCAAGTGTAAGCCGGACTCGCGCACTGAGGGTTCCGTATAAACTTACCTAAGAAAACAGTTCAATTCCCGAATTGAGTTACGAAGGTTTATCCGAATCGCAAAATAGTTTTTTTTTGTGACGTAACTACAAACTTACAGTTTTCAGATTTTTTCCTATACTTGTGATATGTGAACTTGCTTCATGTCAAATTTCAAGATCTACGGAAAGTACCTTATGAATTTTGATTCCCTTGAGAGTGTCGAAATATATGTTTTTTGCAACTTAAACGGCCGTATCTTTTTTGTTCGTTATATCAGAAGTATTATTTTTTCACAGCTTCAAGGGACCCCAGACTTGAGTATATGGTTTAAATTTCAACTTGATACCTTAACGCGTTCCTGAGATAATGGGTCTTGACAGACAGACAGACGGACGGACAACAAAGTGATCCTATGAAGGTTCCGTTTTTTCCTTTTGAGGTACGGAACCCTAAAAATCATCAAAAATGCCTTCAAAGTTTTTTTTTTTTTTTTTTTTTTTTTTTTTTTATGATAACATTATAAATTGTGAAGGCATTTGATGATTACCTATCTCAAAAAAATGTACCACAGGTAAATTTTATTTACACCGCTCACACGAATAAGAAGTGTGACAAGTCATTTAGCACAAATATTATTGACTACTTAGCAAGTAACCCCAGCAGCACGGGCCGAGCTTCAAGGTTAAGGACCGCATACAGAGGTAAATCTGTGAATGGAAGATCATCCATTCATACAGAGACTCGACCGTGCCTCGGAACCTATGTTTTTTTTATATATAAACTAGTGCTTAACTGCGATCCAACCTGATACTCACTGCTTATAGTGACGCAATCGTTTTCTCATCCCCCCTAAAAAATGCTGTTAATCCCGGCTGTCGTGTTGACAGTTGTTATGGACAGTCAGAAGCCAGAAAATGTGACATTAGTCTTGCCAAGCCTCTGAGTCTGTATTACAAGCATATTGGGCCGTACTCATGTCACACATAATGCAATAGCTAGAGTACAGCTGCCATCCTCTCATACATAGAAATGTAAACACCATAACTAGAGATCACCTGAATATTTTTTCCTGCGCACACCTCTAGCGAGGCGTGCAGGCCTGGCGCTGCTCGCTAGAGGTGGTAGCAGTGACGGCGGTCCCTTCAATATTTTTTTCAATACAATTACTTGAAAGCCGGCTCTTATAACTACTGCTTTTAGGCACGTAATAAACCATTTTCGCACTAATGCAGAAAAGTGCGCCAGTTCGCCCCATCAAATTTATTGTATTTATCGTACCAGGCTGGGCACTAAGCTACCCCGTGATTTATCCCGTCCTAAGTGTATTAAAAAACGTCTTTTGATACACGCGGAAAGTCACTATAGAACTCGGTTCCATAACACCCTTGCCTGCAGCTCGGGCGAGTTTAGCGTCTATGTACTAAGTATTTCACTCATTTAGGAATTGTTTTATAGCATTTTTCGAGCTTCCTATTTCATTGTACTAAAATGTGCAACTGTGCAGAGTTGAGTAGAAAACTCTAAAATTCCAAACAGCGCCGAATTCGTTCTAATAATCTTCTAAAGAATTCATAGCATAAGTAGAGCTAAGTGGGCCCCATCGATTGTAGTGGCAACTTAAGGTAGAACTACATTGCGCACACGTGGAACACTTATGCCGATCTGGGCGCTTCGGTCTCCATATATTTTATATGGCAACTAGACTTGCAGAGCTACATTAGATCCAAGCCACGCGATGCCACACTAAGCGCCGCTACGTACAAATCAAGCGTGGTCCACGTGTGCGTCGGTCTAGTGTAGTTCTCGCTTTATTGAGGCGCGCGTGAAATACCACGCTTTGACCGAGCATGGTTCTTATCGGACAGCGTGCTACACACTGCTCGCCATCCGCAAGCTCGCGCCTACAGAGGTCGGGTGTACACACCTTTACCCTATCCTTTGCTGCATACAGGCGTGTCCTTATATTCATGCCTATAAAAATGTGAGATTTTTTTTGACAGCATACGTCGCAGGACTGGAACAATTTGCCTGCTTCGGTCTACCCGTCCGATTATAATAGAATAGAATAGAATAGAATAGAACAGAATAGAATAGAATAGAATAGAATAGAATAGAATAGAATAGAATAGAATAGAATAGAATAGAATAGAATAGAATAGAATAGAATAGATATAGAATAGAAAAGAATAGAATAGAATAGAATAGAATGGAATAGAATAGAATAGAATAGAATAGAATAGAATAGAATAGAATAGAATAGAATAGAATAGAATAGAATAGAATAGAATAGAATAGAATAAAGATTCAAAGATTCAAAGATTCAAAAGCATTTATTTCAAATAAACCATTTATAGGCACTTTTGAAATGTCAAGAAGTCCGTCAGTCAGAAAAAAAAAAATGATGCTAATTGCACATTCCAAAGCGTAGATCTCTATGGAGAAGAATGTGCAAGAAACTCCATGGAAACTCTTTTCAATCATGTTTTGCAATTACAAATATTTCTGTTACATGTTTCTTGTCGCTATCATGTGAGAACAATGTCAATAATGTAAAAATAAAAACTAAATATAGATATTAAAATAGCAACTGGCAGCTAAGAGATGACCAGTCTCAACTGACAGCGCCCGTTCACGGACCTGACGCGAATATTAGCACCACTCAGCTCAACCATTTTGAAGGGAACCGAATGATCCAACACACGCGCCACCATCAGTGAGACATTTGAGTGAGCATGACAAACTCTCAACTGCCATGCTCATTTATGTCAAACAAATCCAATAGTAACCCAAAAACCATAAAATAGCTCCATGGTACTCACATTTACAAAGTTTGAAAAAAATGCTTCTACATTATACAATACTAAATACAATAATAATTAACTACAATAATACTTTACAAATTTAACAAATTAAAAAAAAAAAAAAAAACATTAAAGAATAGTAATAATAGTTTCAAAACTAATCAATTTGTACACCCCGGTGGTAGTGGAGCTGGACCAGCATTGAGCCAAGCATTTTTATCTTGAATATAATCCTCCAACTTATAATATGCTTGCCTGCATAGTGTGCGTTTAATACAAGATTTAAATTTCGTTTCATTGAGTTCTAATATTTGTGGAGGTATTTTATTATAACATTTCAAACAGTACCCCATGAAAGAAGAGGCCACTTTAGCCAGTCTGAAACCTGGTTGAACTAATTGGTCCCTATTTCTTGTAACATAATTATGTCTATCGCCTCTTTTGCTAAAAAGATGAAGATTTTTTCTAACGTACATGATGTTTTCATAGATATATTGACAAGGCACCGTCATGATGTTAATATCCTTAAACAGTTCCCTTAGAGAATCGCACCGGCGGAGACTGTAAATAGCTCTGATAGCTCTTTAGACTGTAAATAGAATAGAATTTATTCGATGCAGGCAATACAATAGGCAACAACAACAAAAAAAAAGTACAGATTTACAATATTGTTGCGCGGAGCGTGCCCGAACCGAAAGGGTCGCCAACTCAGCAATTTTTGCTGGGCGTCAGACACCCAGCGCTGATTTTCAGCTGGCACCCCGCAGTGACAAATAGTATAATAGTAGTAGAATAGTATATTAGTGTAAAAGTAGTAGTAGTGTATAGGCTCTTAATAAACTAGTACGCTTCACCATTGACGATTGCATCACTGCTTACCATTTAGATCATAAAAAATTAGTCAGGCGTTCAGTTCATACTGCTCACTAATTATGAACTTGTATGTATTTGTGCATGGCTACAATACCACGGCAGCTTTAGCCTTTAGGCACTAATTGTTTTGCATTCATGCTGAACTGGACCTATCAGGCGTAGTCGTGAGGCACACTAGTTTGTATTTACTTCTTTTTCTTTCTCGTTTAAAATACCTTTAACTGTGTCTGTGTATCTTGTGTTGTCCCTAATAAATCTATTTTCTTTCCTCTTTTCCTTCTTACTTTCTTTCTTAATTTCCTTTCTTTCTTTCTATCTTTTACGGCCTAGCATCATTATTACAACGTGAAATGATGGCTGATTGCGGTACGTCACCGCGCCACCGTCGTTGCAGATATACGGTGCTAGGCCGTGTTGAGATCTACATTAATCTTATCAAATAATTATGATAATGTGGCCAAGCCCTTACCCAGCTGTGCTTGCACTTAGACTTTCTGCCTGCCTACACAGGGAATAGGTACCTACTTTTTAAAACAATTATAAACGTTGCCCCACACTAAAAAGCGCCGAGCGGGAATCGAACCTACGACACGAAGCGACGTGCCATCAAACCAGTCTGACGTACAACAGTAGGTCCTACAAAATAAAATAAATAAAATAAAATAAAAAAGCCATTTATTCTACTACATAATCAATCTCAAAATATACATCATTATTCCATTAAATTCATATTAAGCATTACTAATTCAATTCATTTATACCATAAAAATTTAACAAATTTTACACAAAATATATTACAAATTATAATAATAATACAATAAAATTCACAATAATAATAAAAAAATTCAAATAAAAATGAAATAATTAAAAATACAATAAAATAAAAATCAGTCAAAAATTAAAAATACAATACAATAAAATTCATGATAAATGTCCAAAATCTATAAAATTATTTAAGTAAATAATTGCATTTATAATTATTTCATTATTTTTGGTTTAGCATTTTTAGTTTATTTAAAATAAAGTTTTATCACAGTTTGTATGAAGTGTTAATCTCATTTATCTAAACTCAGCGACTACCTCTTTGGCGTAGGCCTCCCCCAACTCTTTCCAATGTTTCCTATCTCTAGCTTTGGACATCCAGACCGGTCCTAGCCTTTGTATGAATAGGTCTGCCCATCTTTTCCTTTGACGTCCTCGTGAGCTTACTCTATCTCTTGGTATCCATTCCATGATTTTCTTGGTCCATCTGTCGTTCTGCATCCGACATATGTGACCTGCCCAGTAGGTCCTACAGGGCTGTTTTATTATGAGTGGTCTTCCGCATGTGAGCTAATGAGATTCACTATCATCTCTTTAACCAGACTTCACTGGTTGGCGACTTTAAAAGGAATCTTCTAAGGTAGCCCGCGAAATATAAATTTTCTTACGTTTTATTTGCCTTTTGCGGGCCCAGGGACAAGTTTTAGGTACGAATATCTATTTATAAGATTACGATTACTATATGTCAGTTACACTATTTATAACTCAAGAACGGCCGAACCGATTTGGGTGAAAATTGGTGGGGAGGTAGCATAGAACCAGGAGACGGACATAAGATTTTTTATCTCGTTCCCGTGGAATGTGACGTAAAACGTGGTATAAGAATACACAACTGATATGGAATAACAAACGCAACTGACAGCTAAACGTAATATTGTCTATGGTTAAGTACCTATGGTTAAAAATTTTAAAATTTGACAATTTGAAATTTTGAAGTTGACGTGTTTATCGGTAGGGTAGAGTAGGGTAGAGTAGAATACATTTGTAGAATCTGACATTTATCGACTAAACCGATTATAGGTTTCAGTCAGAATTAGTCACTATAGAATATAGTTGACGGGAGCGAAGCCGCGGGCAAAAACTAGTAGTTTAATATAATCCTCACCGGACATGGTAAGTTCGGGAGGTTCCTGCACCGGATTCGTGCGGAAGAAACGCCTGGGTGTCACCATTGCGTGGACCGCCCGGAGAACACGGTGGAGCACACGGTGGAAGTGTGCCCCGCTTGGGCAGAGCAACGCCGCCGTGTCCTCGTGGGGGCGATCGGCGGCGGCGATCTCTCGCGCCGGGCCTTGGTACAGGCCATGGTCCGGAGCGAGGAGGAGTGGCAGGCGGTTGCCTCCTTCTGCGAAGCAGTAATGCTAGCAAAGGAGGCGACCGATCGCGTGAGGCAACGGTCCTCACGCCCCAATCGCCGCCGGGATTCCGATCCCGATTTCCGGCCATCGTAGGCGCAGGCTTGCGGACGACGAGCAATGGGTGGCTCGCCGTCCGACCGTCCGGTAACCGTCCGGACCGAGCCCAAGTCGTCGACGGCGCGTGCTGTTCCACGCGCGCCTCAAGGAGATGTCAGCAACTGTAGGGGCCTAGCAGGATCGAAGCCTACCGAGGCCAAGGGTCTGATTCTGAAAGGAAGACTCGGCCCTGGTACGAAAGGCAACGAAGGAACAGGAGTGGGTTTTTAATCAGTAAAAGTCTGACACTATCTCCCGCCCCGCCCAAGGGCGGGGGATGTCATAAGATAATTTTCCCACCAAAAAAAAAAGTAGTTTATTATAATAAAGTAATGTATAGAATAATAATAATATAATGACTCAATATAATAATTAAATTGTATTATTAATAATACTAAGAATATATGGCTGTGCTTTAACAGGGTCCATGTTTGAGACAATACAATTATCTAACATCTATTATCTGTAATCTCGTAGTGAATGAGTTGTTAACGTTTGTGCAACATAAACATGAAGTGATGGACAGTGAAAGCCTTGTGAGGATATGCAGTTCTGCTTTTTCTATGGAGGACATCGAAAAAGCTAAGTCATTATTGTTTCAATCTGTTTCTACTAATATACGTCAAATAAAGCGTAAAAACAAGGAAGGAAAGAGTAAGAAAGATTTATTTGATATCATAGAAGTTATAAAGAATGTAGACCCTGAGAAGATCCCAATTTTCGTAGCTCACGATTTGAATAAACTACCCCCAATAACGTTCAACCATGTCGATGTCAGTAGGCTTTTGAAAGATATCGTGATCTTACAAAACGAGATCAAACTGTTTAAAAGTACGTATGTGACTGTGGATCAGCTGTTACATACTAAGCAGGAGTTATTAAAAGTGAACAGTAACGATAACGGTGATGTTCGCGGTGTTCGCGACGTGACCGTTGGTAGTTTAAATGAAACCATTGTACAGAATGAATATAGAAACATTAACTTAAGGAGAGGTGCTTCATGTTTGCAAGCGAGTTTTGCCTATGATAGCGGCCCTATGGGCCTGCCGCACATGTCGTCAATATCACTGACTTCTCCAAACAAAGTAAATGATACTACGAATGAACGGTCTGAGAAGTATGAATGTGTTCGACCATCCACATTGCGAAATAACATTGATGTTGTGGATGAGTGTGATAATCCTGTTTTGTTTGCGCCTTATGAACAACAATCGCGGCAAGTGATTGATAAAAATTTTACCTGTGAGTTATCGAAAGCGGGGGGTGCGAGTGAGACAGAGCGGCAGGTGTGTGTTGATGTATCGAAGCCCGCTAGCAATATGAATGTAACGATAGCTGAGGCGGCCGATAACAGCTGTTTGCCGGAGTCGTATCACTCGTTTGCAGAAATTGCACGTGCGCCGGGTGACTGGAAACAGCCAGCGAATGATGGTGATTGGACGGAGGTACGGAGAAATAGATATAAAAATAGATTTATAGGACAAAAAAGCGTGGCTGTTACTACACCACAATGTAAGTTTAAGGCTGCAGATGTCAAAATCCCTTTGTTTATAAATAATGTTGACAAAGGAACCTCACCTGCAGACATTGCGAGTTATATCATGACAAAAACACACGTTTGTGTTACATTAGAAAAAATTATAATGAGGCAACATAAGGAGTACGACGCTTATAAGATATTGGTCCCTCGGCAAAAGTTAAATATTTTCATGGACGACCGTGTATGGCCGGAAGGAATATCTTTCCGTCGTTTTATAGACTTTAGAAATAGCAGAAATTATAATAATAATCAAAATGGACAGTCACTTAGCAGGAAAACACCTACAAAGTAATTTTATTACTTATAACTGTAAGTCGCTAGTACGATCAATTGATTATGTGAGAAACCTGTGTCATCGAGCAGATTTGGTAGCCCTACAGGAGACTTGGTTGTTCCCACACGACCTGCCATTCCTCGGAACAGTCGACTCAGACTTTGACTTCTGCGGCAGATCGGCCATCGACTCGTCTGCTGGCCTAGTGCGAGGCAGACCATATGGCGGTGTTGCGTTGCTCTGGCGTAAAAGTGCGTTTAATTCGGTTACAGTGATTCCGTGTAATAGTGTGCGACTCGCAGCCGTTAAAGTGGTGGTGTGCGATCGCTCATTCATGGTTTTCCCTGTATACATGCCTGTGAACTCCATTGAAAATTTAATTGAATTTACTGACTGCCTAAGTGAGATAAGCGCTATAATTGACAACACTGAAGTTTCGAATGTGTACATTTTGGGAGACTTTAATCCTAGTCCTTGTGCGTTGTTTGGTAAAGAGCTTTTAAAATTTTGTAGCGACCAACAATGGATATGTGTGGATGTGGAAAAACTAGGAAGTTCGTCGGGCACCTTTACATTCGTTAGCGATGCCCATGGCAGCACAAGTTGGCTTGACCACTGTGTGGTAACGGAGTCTGCGTGGCAGTCGGTGATGGATGTAAGGGTGAACTATGACTGCGTACCTGGTCGGACCACTGTGCCCTAGAAGTGCTTTGTAACATTGCTGTAATAAAGCCACAGTTTACATTAGCGGAAAGGGCTCCTAACGGCATACTGTGGGCCAATAGGGACGAGCAACAAATACAGCTGTATACCGGAATATGTAATGATCTTTTCAAGTCCGTTGATTTTCCATCAGAATTGTCTCAGTGCTGTGACAGCTGCCATAATGTAGAGCATAAAGTAGTAATTGACAGGATGTATAAGGATATTGTTTCGATTTTGTGTGTAGCGGCTGAGGCTAGCTCACATCCTAGAGGCAAAACGCTAAAAAGAAAGTGTAGTGTGTTGGGCTGGAATAAGCATGTTCGTGGTGCTCATGAGGTTGCCAGGCTAGATTTTCAAACCTGGTTACAATATGGTAGGCCTGTTAATGGACCTATATACATTGCCATGGTGAAGTCTCGGCGACGGTTTAAATCAAAACTAAAATGGTGTCAAAATAACGCCGAGCAGATTAAGATGGATATCCTCGCAGCACAACACGCAGACAAAAATTTCAAAAATTTTTGGAAAGGTACGAATCGATTAAACTGCAAAGCCACTGTCCCTCTTAATGTTAACGGAGTAACCGAGCCGCGTGACATTGCGAACATGTTTATGAATCTTTTCGATATAGAGCCTGCCAGCGGGCCGGGGATGCTCAATGCTAAAGACACCAGGCAAAATGCATTGGGATCAGCAGTAGTACCATCTTTTACGGCTAGGGATGTATCTGCCGTTATTTCGAGCATGACCAGGGGTAAGTCGCCAGGGCATGATGGAATTAGTATTAAGCATCTGCGGCACGCGGGGGTTCATCTGCCTAGGGTTCTCGCAATGTTTTATACATTTTGCCTGAGACACTCCTACCTACCGGACGAGTGTATGAAGACCGTGGTTGTACCAATAATCAAAAATAAAACAGGCGATGCATCAGATAATAGCAATTATAGGCCCATCTCCTTAGCTACGACCGTGGCGAAGGTGCTGGACAGTCTGCTTGATCGTATATTGAATAGTCACATAAAGCTTAACGATGCCCAGTTCGGTTTTAGGCAGGGGCTTTCGACAGAAACAGCTATTCTATGCCTCAAGCAGACTGTTCGGTACTACACCGATAGGAAAACTCCTGTTTACGCCTGTTTTCTAGACCTGTCGAAAGCTTTCGATCTGGTGTCCTATGATGTGCTATGGCACAAAATAAGGACGGAAACCAGCCTCCCTGAAGAAGTTGTGAAAATCTTTGATTATTGGTACAACAACCAAATTAACGTTGTAAGGTGGGCAGGCGTGACCTCCGATGCATACAGGTTGAGGTGTGGTGTAAGGCAAGGAGGTTTAACCTCGCCTCGTCTCTTCAATCTTTACGTAAACGGACTCATCGAGAGGCTCAGCAGCACTAAAGTCGGATGTTCTATAGACGGAAAATACGTCAATAACATTAGTTACGCGGACGATATGGTGTTGATGGGTCCTTCCATAAGCGCTGTTAGAAAGCTACTCGCTGTGTGTGAGGATTATGCCGGGGCTCATGGGCTCAGGTATAATGTGAAGAAGAGCGAGCTTTTGGTGTTCCAATCACCAGGCCAGAAGGTCAGGTATATACCACCAGTATTCATTAATGGTGTGGCATTACCAAGAGTTTCTCGATTCAAGTATCTGGGCCACTGGGTCTCGGATGACCTTTCAGATGGCGAGGATATTGAGAGAGAGCGCCGGGCGTTGACTGTCCGATGCAACATGTTGGCCCGTAGATTTGCACGCTGCAGCATGGCTGTAAAAGTAACACTGTTTCGGGCGCTTTGCCAATCCTTCTACACGTGCAGTCCATGGGTCAATTATACGCAGAAGACAATCAACGCCCTGCGCGTTCAATATAACAACGCTTTTAGGATGCTGATGCGGCTGCCGCGGCATTGTAGTGCATCTGGCATGTTTGCAGACGTGCGTGTCGATGGTTTTCATGCAATCCTGCGAAAAAGAGCAGCGTCACTGCTAAGTCGTGTTCGTGGCAGTAGCAATGGTATCCTTGGCGTTGTGGCGGGTCGAATAGAATGCCCAATATTGTGGCATTGTATTCAATTACATGTCGAGAGGAATGCTTAAATTTTAATTTTTCTTTGATTATTTAATTTAATTGTCCAGTCCAATATAATTTTTAAGGAAACTAAGTCCTGCCCTTAAATCTCTATAATCTTATTAATTTTATTGCAATGTTAATGATTTTTAATTATTTCTTTTATTTAAATTAATATAATATTGATTTTTTGCATTACATTTAATAATGTGACATAATAATTTCATGATTAATTTTATTTTTATTTAATTTAAATTTTGACATTTTTTGTGTAATTTGATTGGTATATATGGTAATGTTTATTTATATTTGTTTATGTACATTTTGTCATTAACATAATTTTAAGTGCCTACTAAAAAATATGGATCTTGTATCTGAAACAAATAAAATAAATATATATTAAAATAATGATGGAGGAAGTCCTCTGGATGTGAGAAGTAAAGGACCGGTCAATATGGTTACACTTGGGGAAGTTCTATATCCATTAGTGGATTATTAGCCAAGGAGTAGAATTCCTTGCCGGAGTCTGTGTTTCCTGATAGCTACAACTTAGGGGTCTTTAAGTCAAGAGTGAATAGGCTACTTCTAGGCAAGCGTGCTCCATCGTCGACCGCATCATCGCTTACCATCAGGTGAGATGGTGGTCAAACGAGAGCCTATCATTAATAAAATAATAATAAAAAATGATGGCGATGATGATGCGTGTGGCACTGTGTGATAGCGGGGAAAGAAATCATCGTGTGGTAATCGGAATGATCTATAACCAAAAATTCGAAGATATGTGTAGTTCACTCTACCATTCTTGATGTACCCAGAGCGGGAGAAGTTATTTGATGATTTCTCACCGCAAAAATAAAACAAAATAACGTGTCATCCATGGACCCACATGGCGTGTTACGGTCCACTCTCACAGAGTAGAGCGCTGAGTCTCATCGGTGGGGATGCCGTAGGCTGGTTAGGTGTATGTCTAGTCTACGCACAGGGTATGGCCTTACTGACTTTATATTTTTCGAGGTATGCGGAACAGAGTCTAAAGTCCCGCAAACTTCCATTGAAAAGGTAGGATCCTCCGACCAGACGGGTGTTAGGACTACCAGCCACGGCAGACGCAGGCTTGCGCACATCGTGCAATGGGTAGCCCGCCGTCCGGTAATTGACGAAACCGAGCCGAGGACGACTGGTCGTCGACAGCGTTTTACTGATTAAAACCCACCTGAGGCTTTACCATGAGCTCCTAACGTGGACGTCACGGACGCTTTTCGGTACGCAACAGCTGTTTATTTATTTATTTATCAATACTTTATGCATTCAAAAGTACAGAGGCGGACTTAATGCCTTAAGGCATTTTCTACCAGTCAACCTTTGGGTGATGCAGAGACAACTGGTGGTAGGTGCAATATTAAGCATTAGGTACATATTGTTGTTAATACATTATATTTTATACAAATATATACTTACTTAAATACTATAAATACATAATATATATATATGTCGCATCAAGGGTGGCCGAGATGCGAATCATCGGGTCTTCATACGTTCCGACATAGTTCTTGGTAGGTGTGGGCACTGACATGGGTACTCGAACGAAAGATAATTTGAATCAGAATAATTTTATTTTGATAACGGTTTTACAAAAGGAAACAAACACGTGCGTTGGTACTGAGCGCATGCCGAGACTGTCCGAGGTAGAATGCCGCACTTCTCAGGCTTCCCTCCAGTCCTCGCTGCATCCCCTCTACCGACGATCGTGTCCAAGCGGTAGGGCGCCGCTTGCGTTTCCGGTGACGATATTATTAGTTTACGGAACTAATTGTTAGATGGCGCTGTCCGTCGCACCCTTGCGCCATCAATCCACGACACGGCCATCCCTGACTAGCACCCGTCCTCGGGTGTAGTACCTGGGGACAAAATATGCTCAGAGAGTAAACTAGCTCGGCTATCCTGCCAATACACACAAAGGTGGCTGATTCTCATTAGTACTTTATTTCTTCTAAATCTAAGTACAATAATCAACTTTCACACCTTAAAATGCCTCGTAATTAAGCTTACGTACACAGTGCTCCCTGCACAATATAATTCACTAGAAATGATCCGACCACCAAGTTAAAAGGAATAAATAAGGTAATTCTAACAATTCTGTTTCTTTACCATAATTCATAAGCAAAGCATACTCAACTCATTAACTTTCCCTACATTCTGTGCACCAACACAGACCCGAATCGCACCAACGATTCGTTACAGACCCATCGCCTCATGTCACTCATGAGGTGCGGTCTAAACACACATTGAAATTGCACCAACGATTCCTTTCAGACCCATCGCCACATGTTACTCGTGAGGTGCGGTCTAGAGTTTCGAGTATGAGTATACAAGCCATTCTTAATCAGATTTGGTTTCACTACCACTGTCATCAACTATGACATCCAATTCTCGAGAAACTTGGTGATCGGGGATCTTCCTCACACGATCCTGGGGGTTTTAGTAAGTTCGCTTAGAGTCAAGCGCCCTTGGTAGGTATCTATCCCCGTCTAACAAGTCAATAATCTTAAATGGACCTTTGAATTTAGGATCTAATTTTGTTTGATTTCTTTCCTCATTTTCAATCAAAACATAATCATTAATAGCCAACTTAGAAACCTGAGACTTTTTTGATCAAATCGATTTTTATCATAATTTGCATTTTTCTCAATATTCTGTGTCGCTTGCTCTCTAAATTAACTCTCATCTAATCTCATCTAAATTAACCTCTGTCACATCATCATCGGCGGTCACTCATCTCGTTTACGCACCAACGTAAACGAGGATAACTCACTACAGGCGTCGCATCAACGACTCGTCTCGTTTACGCACCAACGTAAACGAGGATAACACACTACAGGCGTCGCTACAACGACTTATCTCGTTTACGCACCAACGTAAACGAGGATAACTCACTAATCGTTCCTTAATTCTAAAGCAGCAGTGATTAAATAGTGCCATGATCACTTTCCCCACCTACTTCCTATACATCTAATTCAACCGGAACCTAATGTTTTAGTATCCCTCTCTCTGTAGGCCATAAGAACTTCTGCCCCCTGCGGGAATCGAACCCGCAACGCGCAGCGCAGCAGTCAATCGCTCAACCACTGCGCCAACCGTAAATTATGAAGGTTCAACAAAACTCGAGATGTATCGAAACTCTAAATTTCTTTTAACTAACCTACTAATTCTCACTACTGTTCATAGTACTGCTAAGTAAGTTCAATTAAAGAAAATAAATTAACATCAAAATTTCTATATCGTTTCAATATCAAAATCAATAATCAGAAAATTCAAAGCATAACCGTGAATTAATTATCATGGTAACTTCACCACGAAATCAATCAATCAAACTAATCTAAAACACTAAACATTAATCTCTGTACGTGATCTCTGGCTACTAATAGCCCAGTAACCTCTAGTCACTCAACCATTCCTGCGCATCCCTCCAGGATTGCCAAGTCTCTCACGACTTAATGGTTTCCCCACATTACGTCCCAGGTTTGATCGCAATACCGCGTACTCACAGACTACTGTGACCACTAGATACCGATTTCTATTAAGCTACGGCTACAAATCAAATCTGGTATAGTCCGATCATCATGTAAACTTAATAATCTCATTATCTCTACTACTTTACTCTACCCACATTGTTATTTAGTTCACAGTAATCTTTGCTCATTATATCTGACCGGTCGAGTTTTTAAGTCAAAAGAGCTAAACTAACAAACACCGAATTACTCGGTCGAATAATATTTGCACGCAACCATTCATCTACCCGCTCACGCATTATTTTTAATTTTTCCGCGCCAGGCCGCTATGGTCGTCTTTATACAGTCAAATAAGAGTCAATTAAACGGATAAGTATACTTTTTGCAACACGCGTTTGTACGAGTAGCATACCGACACACGTCACACGTCAGTGTCAATAACGTCAAAATTATCTATGGAGGAATTATCATATCACTGTCATAAAAAAAATCGAAACGGTACTGCATCTAATGAGGGTAGTTGTGATTACAATTGTTTACGTCGTGAACTTTAGCAATTTTTACTATTTGAACTGAACCCTTGCACCAATATTCCACGGCCTAAATATCACTTCGCAAATAGATCTGATGTTGGGCAAAGCATGAAATAAAATCTCAATTAAACTACGCAAGTAATACACACAAAACCTATCCCTTCAATGTAATAACAGTGTTTACGTTTGCCGTGAAATAGTGATTACAGACTTTAAAGTTAAAGAGAGACAACACTCAGCCCC
The DNA here is from genome assembly GCA_905147345.3 of Mythimna impura. NCBI lineage: Eukaryota > Metazoa > Arthropoda > Insecta > Lepidoptera > Noctuidae > Mythimna > Mythimna impura. The sequence goes on along the minus strand of LR990368.1, from coordinate 809,483 downwards.
AGTCGTTAATCATAACCTCAGATAAAATTTGTAGGGTACTTTGCAAACTAATATGGTCGATAGTTCGATACCTATCACAATGTTATTTACACTAAGCTTGCCACTAAGTTTTGACGCAACAAAATCTTTGATGTGAGAGCATTCGACACCAGAATCATAATAAAATGGATATGACTCACCAGATTCATCAGCGTACTGCTGGGATTGTCAACATAGCAAACTTTAACATGTCTCGTTGCGCTTTGCTGCCGCAGGTCCTGCTCCAGAACTGCTCGAGCCTCCAGCCGCACCGGCACCATTGTTGCTTTATGGCATCAGGAACAGACGACGTCCGAAGGCTGCTTTGGTCTTTAAGAACTTCTTCTTTGGTCTGAAGTGCTAACATTGGTTGCCTTGCCCAAGGTGATGATCAAGGCACTTCCTTGAAGCGGTACTTCAGATAGGTACAGATCTGCTGTCGTATGCCGGGCACGTGTGTCTGCATCCGGCTTATCTGGGCCAAATTCAGGCAAAGAAATACGCTTGGTACTTGCCGGGCCCTTGATGGATTCTATCAGGGACATCATATTCTGGTTTTGAGCAGCCAGCAGCGTGCGGAGTAAATTCTCGTTGCACCGTGACGTCATGGCTTCATTCTGCAATATTTCTTGAGTTTCTTTAGTTCGAGTGAATCCCACTTCTGATGTCGCATCAAGGGTGGCCGAGATGCGAATCATCGGGTCTTCATACGTTCCGACATAGTTCTTGGTAGGTGTGGGCACTGACATGGGTACTCGAACGAAAGATAATTTGAATCAGAATAATTTTATTTTGATAACGGTTTTACAAAAGGAAACAAACACGTGCGTTGGTACTGAGCGCATGCCGAGACTGTCCGAGGTAGAATGCCGCACTTCTCAGGCTTCCCTCCAGTCCTCGCTGCATCCCCTCTACCGACGATCGTGTCCAAGCGGTAGGGCGCCGCTTGCGTTTCCGGTGACGATATTATTAGTTTACGGAACTAATTGTTAGATGGCGCTGTCCGTCGCACCCTTGCGCCATCAATCCACGACATATATATATATGTACTCAAACTACAAAGAATACAAACTACAATATCATGGTCTAGTCGCATCGATTTTGAGATTTGGGATAATTTTTTGGGGAAATTGTAGTCTAAGAGAACAGGTGTTCAGGGCTCAAAAGCGATGTATTAGGGCAATGTGTAACCTGAAAGTAACAGATAGTTGTGCCCCTATATTTAAGTCCCTTAAATTACTTACTTTTCCGTCACTGTAATATTCGAAATTACGGTTTTTGTGAAAACCAATTTGCATCTTTTCAGTACAGTGTCCGAAAACAAAAGGGGGCCAATAAGAACGCAGTACAAAAACATGCTACGTGTTGGTGGTCATAATACTGCCTTATTGAGGAAAAGTGTTTTGTGTATGGGCCCGTCAATATTTAATAAAATTCCCGATGATTTTAAAAATTAAACTATTACACTTTTTAAGAAGAAATTGTCAGCTTTATTAATTTCAAAATGTTATTATTCGATCTCCGAATTTCTAAATGATGATAATTTATTTTTTTGCACTCGAAGTTGTAGACGATTACGTCTACCTTGGACAGACAGTCCAGTTGGGTAGATCTAATTTCGAGAAAGAGGTCAACCGTCGAATCCAACTCGGCTGGGCAGCGTTCGGGAAGCTGCGCGGTATCTTCTCATCCAATATACCACAGTGTCTCAAGACGAAAGTCTATGACCAGTGCGTGTTGCCAGTGATGACATATGGTTCCGAAACGTGGACGCTCACAATGGGCCTCTTCAGAAGGCTCAAAGTCACCCAAAGGGCAATGGAAAGGGCTATGCTCGGAGTTTCCTTGCGTGATCGAATCAGAAATGAAGATATCCGCAGGAGAACCAAGGTTGCCGACATAGCGCGAAGAATCGCCAAACTAAAGTGGCAATGGGCAGGGCACATTGCTCGCAGAACGGATGGCCGTTGGGGCCGAAAGGTTCTGGAGTGGCGACCACGTACCGGAAGACGCAGTGTCAGAAGGCCCCCTACAAGGTGGACCGATGACCTGGTGAAGGTTGCGGGAATCCGATGGATGCGAGACGCACAGGATCGTTCGTTGTGGCGACGTTTGGGGGAGGCCTATGTCCAGCAGTGGACGTCTATCGGCTGAAATGATGATGATGATGATGATGATAATTTATTTTTTTGACACTTTGACATTATTATTATTATTTTTTGACATTATTTTGTGATTATTAATGAAATTGATTTATATTATTATTATCTTTTTTTGACATGTTTTGTGATTATTAATAACGTCAATTTGTATAACTTTCATTTGACATATTATTTTGTAATTATTAATGACATAAATTTGTATAACTTTTATTTGACATATTATTTTATAATCATTAATGACATCAATTTGTTTAAGTTTTATTTGACATATTATTTTGTAATTACTAATGCGCACAATTTTTATAATTATTTTGACACATTATTAGAATTTGACATATTACACATAATTATTAAATACATTAATTTATGTTCAAAAGTATGTATTGTAATCAGATGTTATGTGTCCATTGAACTCAAATTAAATAAAACTGTTTTGCATGCCTAGTTTAAGGTAGTTAGTAATGGATCCTTGTACATTTTTTTTTTCTGAACATCTTTATCATTTACCTACTAACTGAGCAAATAAAAATTATTATTTATTTATTTATTTTATTTAAAGAAGGTAAAAAGAGAATACACAAATCTAGTAAAACAATTAGTGCAGACAAATAATAAGAAACCCAATAAGCGCTATGACGATACTGCTGCCAACTTCTTACGGATGTGCTCGCGAACCTTCACTTTGAAGGTCAATCGGTTGGTTGCCATCCTGATTTCCTGGGGGAGTGCATTCCAAAGAGAAATAGATTGAACATAAAAAGAATAGTGAATGAAGTCAGTACGGTGAGTGGGACAATGAAGTAGACGGTTATGAGATGACCGTAGATTTTTGTTGTGATTGGCGCAAATGTATTGGAAGTGAGAGGCTAGATAACTAGGAGAATTGGGCGAAACTAAAAATGAGAACAAGGTAGTAAGCGCTCTTTGCTCTCTGCGCTGGCGTATGGGCAACCAGTTTAGGAGCGACCTATAAGTAGAGACATGATCATATTTGCGCAGATTGAAAACAAATCGAATGCAGTTATTTAGAAGACGGTCAAGTTTGTTGAGGAGATCTGCATTCAGGTCATAGTAACACACGTCGCCATAATCGATGATTGGGAAAATTAGGGTCTGAACAAGCATTGTCTTCGTATTCGAGGGTAATAAATTTTTCAAACGATACAAGGCCCGCAGCGTTCCCGTAACTTTCTGACTGACACTAGCGACTTGAGTACGCCAGTTGAGGGTACTGTCGATGCGCAGACCTAGATCTTTTACATCAGTGCTAAAAGGAACAACCGTACAGTCGAACAGAACAGGTGGCAGAGTTGTAAGATCCACTTTGGCAATACTTCGTGGACTACCGATGATAATCGCCTGACATTTATTTGGGTTTACAGCAACACCAAATCTGTCAGACCATGTTTTAATTGCTATCAAGTCCCTATTTAATTTGCCAATAGTGTCAGATAATTCGTCAACTCTCCCTTGGCAGTACAACTGCAGATCATCTGCATACAGATGATACGCACACTGAAGTTCGGAAATAATAAGATTAATAAAAATAGAAAATAGAAGAGGAGAAAGAATGCCGCCTTGAGGAACGCCAGTATCCAAATTACACCAGCAAGAAGAAGAGTCTCCAACGTGAACCGACTGCTGACGTTCCTGAAGGTAGGAGGTGAACCATTCCAGTGCTTCGGGAGAGACATTACATAGGACAGGATGGCTAACAGGATATCGTGACTGACGGTATTGAAGGCATTAGAGAAATCGACCAACACTAGTACAGTGACTTTGGTGTCTTCTAGACCTGCCCGTATATCGCCAGTCACTTTAAGGAGGGCGGAAACAGTACTGTGCCCGGGCCTGAACCCAGACTGTAGAGGGCTCATCAATGAGTTACAGTGCACAAAGTTAGATAGTTGTTTGTGGACACAGGCCTCGAGCACTTTGGATAAGAAAGGAAGGATTGAGATTGGGCGGAAGTGGGTTGGAAGTGTAGGATTGGGAACTTTTGGCAGTGGACGAACGTAGGCTTTTCGCCACAAGGAGGGGAATACACCGGAGTACAAGGAAAAATTTACTATATGGGTAATGGCAGGCAGGAGTTGATCCAGGATAGTTATGATCATACCACGAGTGATATTATCACATCCTACCGCTTTGGATTTGATCGAAAGGATGATGTTTTTGATCTCTCCCGGTTCAACTGGAACAAAACGAAATGGACTAATATTAGGATGCGTTAGACCAGAGATCAGAGATAGAGTATGTTGTTTTGTTAGACGATCCATAGTAGGCACAGTAGAGAAATGACGGTTGAGATCGTCTAAGTCGATAGAGTTTGGAGAGTCTAAATGTCGCGGTTTGCCGATACCAAGAGTTCCAAGGAATTTCCAAATATCGGCAGAAGATGAAGAAGAAATGTTTTCAAGAATCTGACGGCGTTTAGCATTGCGTATCATCTGGTTACATCTATTCCTAGAAGCCTTAAAAAGTGCCCAGCTCTCATCCGTACGAACCCTTTTATATTTACGGAACGCACGGTCCCTGCGTCGCATGGCCATTTGTATGTCACTTGTCATCCAAGGTGCGGGAGGACGTTTCAGTTTCACTTTTCTGACGGGAGCGTGAATATTATAGAGGTTGACCACAACATCATTTAAGATGGAAACCTTATTGTCAATCGAAGTGGCCTCCGTCATTATTTCCCAATCGACCAGAGATGCATCCTTCCTAAGTTTCTCGACGTCCATTCTCGCAAAACAACGCCTGTTCAGAACCCTCGGTTTAGGTTTTGGAGGTTTAAGGATTGTACAGTGCAAGCACGTACAAATTTGACATCATTGTATCAGCACTTTACTTGCCACGCGCGGTCGATAATTCAGTACACAAATATCATTCAAATCGCGTGCACTCATTATTTAGTTAGTATCATTTATCAATCAATAAACGTTATTATTACGTGCTCTTGCCTATCATTCAAACTATCATCATCAAAAGGTGTAAAGACCCTACATCTTTTTGGTCCTTCGAGCTTCCGTATAAGCGGGACTATTTCGCGTCCTCGACAGTGTGAATATTCTGCGGGCACGTAAGTATAGCTCCTGCGACTACGACCTGTGGACAGAGTAACATCCGTCTACTGGAAGTTAATTACAGCTTAATCCATCTTAGCATATTCAACCAACCATAAACGCCAACATGGAAGACATTTTGGCCAACCAAGATCAGATCATTCAGGCCATGGAGCAGCAACTACGAAACTTCAAGAAAGATTCTGCAGATCGCAAGACTCCGGCCAACATCAAGAAACGTTTGCAAACCCTGGATACATACTGGCGGGAGTTTCAAGAGAATCATGTTAGATTATGTGAGTTTGAAGATCGTGGTTATACCTACTTTTCGGAGAACTACTACAGCAAGACAATGACTCTCTACAATGAAGCTCGCGACATCATTCAACAATACAAACCGCCCACTGGTATGGAGAAGGAGGGTAAGTCGCCTAGCGCTCCAGCAAGTCGTATATCAGACACTCGCAACCAAGAGCCTGCGGATGAGCGACAGCAAACGGACACATTGTCGGTTGATCCAGATCAACCGAACATCAAGCCTAGTGGAAGTCAAGCCACATCATTGTTCAAGAAGATTGTCTCTCGGGGAAATGCCAGTAAATTAGAGGAAATGCTACGCAAGCAGAAGAGTAACTTTAAGGCTTTATCACGGGCAATCAAAGGCGTGGACACTCAGAGCCTCTCCGAAAAGTGGGAATTTGAAGATGTGCTCAGAACCATTCAGGCAAAATGGTCAACCATCGACTCGCTGCACTGGGAAATTGATAGTGAGATGTACTCGGAAGATGAAGACTATGAACAGGAATATAACAAGTACGAACAACTGTACATTGACATCAAAAAGTTGGTTAATAGCAAGATGTATTCCGTTTCATATCGGGAAAGTTTCACACCGAAAATAGAAATACCTACCTTCTCGGGGAACTATCACAAATGGATATCATTCAAGGACTTATTCCAAGAAGCAGTCCATAACAACAAATCAATTCCAAGTGCCCAGAAGATGCAGTTATTAAAAAGTAAGCTGAAAGGCGAAGCAGAAAGGATCATTCAACATCTGAATATTAGTTCTGAGAACTACCAAATCTGCTGGGATATCTTGAACCATAGATATAACAATGACAGGCTGATCTTTACCTCTCACATGAACATACTGTTGTCAATACCTACAATGCAAAACCAAGTCGACACACAGATCAAGAACATGTTCGACACCATCAATGAATGCATGAACGCCTTGAAAAATCTTGGCATAGATGTAACTGCCATGGGGCCAACGGTTGTGCACTTACTTACACTGAAGCTGGACAACCAGACCCTCAGTGAATACACTCAAACATTAGAAAATCCTAGAGCCTTGCCTGTTCTAGCAGATTTTCTAAAATTTTTGGAGAACAAGTACACTGCTCTCGAATCAACACGACGCAAGCACCATACATCCAAATTATCATCGTCGTCATCTCCGAGTAGGAACAAAGATTCTGAATATCAATTCAACAAAAGGAATCAATTAAAATCAAATAAATTCAACAACAAAACCGATTCTAACAAACCGTTTCTACGCAGTTCCGCAGCAAAAAGTTGTGCAATGAGGACACAGTACTGTCCACTATGCAAAGACGACAGCCACGGATTATTCTACTGCAGACCTTTTTTGGAATCTGGGTCAGACGAAAAAAGAAACACAGTTCATAAGCTTAACTTGTGCAAAAATTGTCTGGTTGATCACAAAAATAAACCATGCCGTTCTGAGTCAAGATGCAGGGTCTGTCAAGGAACTCATAACACCGTGCTACATGATGCCCTACAGGCAAACACGGTGTCCAGTAACATGAATACGTCACCGTCTACGTCACGTGAAGACAAAACACGAAGTAACGTGACGCATGTTTCCAAAGAAACTCTTATTGAAGTTCTGCTAGCAACAGCACTTGTCCGAATACAAGGTGCTAATGGGGAATATCACACAATGAGAGCACTCATAGATCAAGGCTCTCAAGCCTCCCTCATAACTGAGAACGCAGCTCAAATCCTGAAACTCCCCCGCCGATCATGCAAAGGCGTCATAGTTGGAGTCAGTGCCAATCAAACTAATTGTAAGGGAGTTCTCAGCCTTGTGGCATCCTCATTACATTCCAATTACACCTTTCAGACAGAAGCTGTTGTTATGAAGAAATTAATCAACAACTTGCCAAATCATAGTTTCTCAAAACCTTCGTGGGAATACCTACAAAACATCCAGCTAGCAGATCCAGACTTCAACGTATGTCGACCTATCGACTTATTGCTAGGAGCAGAAGTTTACTCGGAAATCATCATGCCAGGCATGATCAAGGAAAATTCATCTTTACCAGTAGCACAACAGACTCAACTTGGCTGGATTTTAAGCGGAAATGTCAAGTCCTATCAATGCAACGTTGTCATGAACAATATAGAAGACATACAAAGATTTTGGAGCATTGAAGATGTCACTGAGCCCGACACTAACATGTCCTCTGAGGACTACCAATGCCTTCAACAATATAACTCGGAAACAATACGTCGAGACGATGGCAGATACGTGGTTAGAATACCACTAAAGCCAGATATCAAAGAAAAATTGGGAGAATCGAAACCAAGAGCCATAGCCCAATTCTTTCAATTAGAAAGAAAATTTTCTAGAAACAAAAACATTTCCAAAGATTACAAAACATTCATTGACGAGTATATCAAACTGGGTCACATGCGCGAGTGCACACGGAAGAATCTGCCTGATTGCATTTTACCTCACCTTTGCGTTCTACGCCCGGACTCGACAACAACAGCGTTGCGGGTTGTATTTAATGCATCAGCAAAAACATCGACAGGCTATAGTTTAAATGACTTAATGTATAGCGGTCCGAACCTACAACAGGATTTGTTTACACTAATTCTGAGATGGAGACAGTATGAATATGCAATGACAGCCGACATCGAGAAAATGTTCCGACAGATCTTCTGCAATGAAAAGGACCTACAGTATCAGAAAATCGTCTGGCGTGACTCACCTAGACTATTGTTAAGAGAATACGAGCTGACAACTGTCACCTATGGCACAAAAGCCGCACCATTCCTAGCTATGATGACGCTAAAACGTCTAGCAGAAGACGAACGTTCAAAGTATCCAGCAGCATCATCTGTACTCGAACAATGTTTTTATATGGATGACCTCTTGGCTGGACATCACAGCCTAAAGGAAGCCGAACAACTCAAGGCTGATCTTATCAATTTGTTGAAATCTGGTGGTTTCAACTTGCGAAAATGGTCCTCAAATAAAATCAACATTAAAGATGACGCAATATCAGACAAGGAACAAGCATTCGAATTCAGGCATCAAGAATCCACCAAAACGTTAGGACTGCGTTGGCACCCCCAGGACGATCAATTCAAGTTCCAGATGAAGATAGACACATCATCATTGACACCATCCACAAAAAGATTATTACTATCTGACATTTCAAAGATTTTTGATCCACTTGGCTGGCTGTCTCCAGTCTCTACCAAACTGAAACTTTTGTTCCAAAACGTTTGGTCGTTGAATCTTCAATGGGATGATAAAGTACCTACAAACATCAATGAAGAATGGCTCAAAATAAAGAAGGAGTTACCAGCAATCGAACATATGAACGTCCCAAGGTGGCTGCAGACGCCAAAAAACGCAAACATAGAGTTACATGGATTTTGTGACTCATCAGTCAAGGCCTTCGCATGTGTTATTTATTGCAGGATTATCAATCAGGAAAAGGCAGAGAGTCAATCCTCTGTGATCATAGTAGCAGGAAAATCAAAGCTCGTGCCTCTGAGCAAATCAATATCTTTGCCTAGATTGGAGCTTTGCGCTGCGCACTTGTTAGCAAAACTAATGAAAGTGGTCCAGAACTGTTTATCAAGCAACAGAATCCAAATATACGGCTGGTCTGATTCGACAGCAGTACTAGGTTGGCTTCAGGGTGATCCGCACCGCTGGAAACCATTCGTGGCGAACAGAGTAACACAAATATTAGAAACAATACCAGCAAATAGCTGGCGCTATGTAAAATCGGCTGAAAATCCTGCTGATTGCGCGAGCCGAGGATTATCAGCGGACCAACTGCAACATCACCCTCTTTGGTGGAATGGACCAGCCTGGCTATCAACATTCAAAGAAAACAAGAATCAAGAGCTACCAACTTACGTCACGTACGAAGAAATCAGAAAGTCAGTGAAAAGCAATGTAATTCAACAAAATGAGGACATTGTTTTAAAATTATTAAACAGATACAGCAATTTCGACCGAGCAGCGCGCGTACTAGCATGGACTTTGCGCGCCATATCTCGCAATCAACTCAAACCAAAATATTTGATGGTCAGCGAAATAAAAATCGCTAAACATCTTTTAATTAAAAAAATGCAGCTGGCAGTATTTAAGGAGGAGATGACCAGTCTCCGTGGTCAGAAGCAAATAGACACGAAAAGCAAATTGCTGAAGCTAAACCCGTTCTTGGATCAAGAAGGACTACTAAGAGTCGGCGGCAGATTGAACAACGCGAAGATGAGCCAGAATATGAAACACCCACTCATCATTCCCAACAACACCCATCTCAGCGACCTGTTGATTGATCAAGGACATCATATGACACTCCATGGGGGAGCAAGAGTCACTCAAGCCTGGCTGCGTCAGCAATACTGGATTCTGGGAGGAAACCGAGCCGTCAAGAAGCGTCTTCGAAACTGCGTAAAGTGCCGAAGACACGATCCAATCAAACATGAGCAACTAATGGGCGACCTTCCTTTAGCACGCAGTAATCCGACACGACCATTTTACCACACAGGGGTTGATTTTACCGGGTTTATCGATGTAAAAGCAAGCAAGGGCCGAGGCATCAAGACCACGAAAGGGTACATCGCTGTGTTCGTTTGTATGGCAACCAAAGCTGTACACATCGAGCTAGTATCAGACCTGACCTCCTCATCGTTCTTAGCGGCCTTACGGAGAATGGCAGCTCGAAGAGGCAGCCCAAGCCATGTCTATAGTGACAATGGCACAAATTTTGTTGGTGCAAGCAGAATACTTAACGAAGAATTCATAAACATTCAAGACACTTTGGACGTCAATTTTTTCGAGGCAATTACCAGTATGGAGATTACCTGGCATTTTAATGCCCCTTCTTGGCCCAGTGCCGGAGGTCTCTGGGAAGCCGCCGTCAAAAGTCTGAAGTATCACCTCAAACGAGTGATAGGAGATCAGAAGTTGACGTTCGAAGAATATTCGACTTTGCTTGCTCAGGTAGAGGCATGTTTGAATAGCCGTCCATTATGCGCACTCAGCGAAGATCCTGAAGATTTAGACTATCTCACACCATCTCACTTTTTGGCAAGCGGGCCGACGTTAACTATCATCGAGACAGAGAGAGATCTACGGACAAGATGGCAGCTCACACAAAAAATATTTGATGACCTATGGAAGAGATGGCGAGCGGAGTATCTGTGCCAACTATCAGCTCGCAGTAAGTGGCGCAAACCTCATCAGAATTTGAAGATCAATGACATCGTCATCATTCACGACATCAATCTACCACCGGGAAAATGGCCCATGGGAAAAATTATTGAACTTCATTCAGGGAAAGATGGACACGTCAGAGTAGTGACCCTACAGACGAAAAATGGGACGCTCAAGAGACCTATTACAAAATTATCCGTTTTGCCGACTAACGACAATAACCAAAGTCACGACACAGAAAAGGAAAACCAAGAACGTCAATCAAAAAACAGAACATCCTACAAGTCAACAAAATTAAGCAACTTCATAATTACAACACTCGTACTTCTGATGGTTATTTGCTCAGGAACATGCGAGCACAAAATTTCCAAAGTTGCAGAAAATAAAAATATATTTTTTGATAAGCTAGCAAACATGAGATTGGAACGTGAAGAATGGAAACTCATCGTCTACTGCGATATGGCTCCATTTTGGCAAGGAATTAACCTACTGGGAAAGTTTGTCACTCATCTAGACAACATATGTTCAAAGGATCAAATATCACAATGCGACGTAATCCGATTACAACTGCGTCACGGGTACAACGAACTTGAACACTACAACAAAGTTTTACTGGGTCAGCAAGGTCAAGTTCGCCGACGTCGCGGGCTTATCAATGGCATTGGTTACGTTGCACATAGTTTATTCGGAGTTTTGGACGAAACTTTCGCTGAACAATATCAGAAAGATATCGCCTTAATCAGACAAAATCAAAACCATCTTAGCAAGCTGTGGAGGAACCAGACGTCAGTTGTAGAGGCTGAGCTAAATGTCATCAAGAGAATTGAAAACACGCTGGACAAGCAGCACAAAATAATCAACCAATATATTACCAAATGCAATACTGCCCTTAGTAAACTAGAAGATGAAATCCAGCACACCGACAACAAAGCAGAATTCACATTATCAGCATTCATAGCCAATAATATAATGACCAACCTTAAAGATATCCAGGAGACGCTAGTCGATACAGTGACCAATATTTTCTATGAGAAATTCAACTCTCACTTGTTAACACCGGCACAGTTGAAAAACGAACTGAATATTATAACCGGACAAATCTCTAAGGATCTAACATTACCAATTAATAATATTCAGACCGACTTGGCGAAGATATATCACTTATTGAAAGTGAAAGCGAGAGCTACCAGAGAGTTCCTGATTTTCGAAGTCAGAATTCCTCTTGTGAGCAGGGAAGACTATGAGATCTACAACCTCATACCGATTCCACAACAAGCCAATGAAAGCATGGTCAACATAGTACCTGTAGCAGCCCACCTAGCTATCAACATGCACAAAGACTCTTACATTCCGGTGTCTTTAATGGACTTACAAAGATGCATTCCCTACGACACCGATGAGTACATTTGTCCACTGAAAAGGCCCGTCTACCAGATGACGTCAGACACCAATCTATGTCTGAAACACCACACCTCTAATCAATGTCAGACTGAAACGAAAGAATGTCGAGATAACTGGACTGAATTGAACTTACTTAATTCATTCCTATACTTTTGTTGTGGACAATGCAGTGTGCGAGTCATATGTGATGACGAAATTACGATCGAGCAACTCAGCAAAACAGGTGTCATTACACTGGAAGACAGTTGCGTCATTAAAGACAGAATGTTTACGATTTACGCACACAAATCTCTATCCAACTCCATTAAAATGAAGATTGATGTCATGAACATAAAGATTCCACCAATAAATCACATAATTAATCTGTCCATACCTCTCACCACTCCAATAGAGGAGACAGATGATTTCAACGAGCAACGGGAAGACATAAAGATGATCGAAAAGGCACTCAAAGATTTGAGATCCAATCAGGAGCTGGCGGATCAAGTGTCATCCCACGACATTCACCATTATGTCGCCATCTACACCTTGGCTGGGGTCGTCGTAGCTTGCGCCATCTTGTACGCATGGAGACGCGTGCGAGCGCGCCAGCCGCGACCAGAGCAGGCAGAAGCTAGCGTGAGCTATGCAGCTCCCGCCGCCACCACCGCTGCGGGTCGTTCTACCATCACCACCGCCAACAAAGGGTCTTCACCATCCGTTCGAACTCAATTCAGTGATATACCTTAAGCTTAGTTTATTTAAGTTTGTAACCACAATATTGTTAGTCATCATCCTGTAAATCATTATCCTCCATTTCCTTCTCATATTCTCGGGCCCCGGAGCATGTACAGTGCAAGCACGTACAAATTTGACATCATTGTATCAGCACTTTACTTGCCACGCGCGGTCGATAATTCAGTACACAAATATCATTCAAATCGCGTGCACTCATTATTTAGTTAGTATCATTTATCAATCAATAAACGTTATTATTACGTACTCTTGCCTATCATTCAAACTATCATCATCAAAAGGTGTAAAGACCCTACAAGGATATAGGAGAGGAAAATCATATCGTGATGGGAGAAACCAGGAGCGTCATGTTGACCATAGGAAGAGACGAGGGAAGGATTAGAGGTGAGGATTAGGTCGAGCCAGGTGTCGTCGCCCGCAATGTTATGGTGAGTAGGTTGGAGAGGTAACACATGCAGACTAGCCGACTCAATAAGGTGGAGAACCTTACGGGACCGAGAGGAGTTTTGGGCAAGGAGGTTTGTGTTGAAATCACCCATTATGATGTGGTGCGCATACTCTGAACCCAAAGATTCAAGAACCGTTTCGAATTCAGTGAAGTAATCGACAGTAGGGGGACAGTAAACTACACCAACGATGGCCTTGGCTCCTTTGACACAAACTTCAAGGAAAATAAATTCAGCAGAGGCAGAATAGTTTGAAGAGGAAGAGGCAAGTATTTTGTAAGGAAAGTTGCTGCGAAGATATATAGCCACACCACCCCCACCCCTACCAGTCCGATCATTCCGTATAAGTACAAAACCAGTGAGAGGGTAAGTGGTGGACAGAAGATGCGGTTTGAGCCATGTTTCGGAGATCAGGATGGCGTGAACGTTAATATTGTTAAATGCGTCATACATCTCACTGTAGTGACTGGCAATGCTCTGAGCGTTGATATGACACACATTCATCAACCGACTAGACACGTCATTAAAATTACGCTGCAGAAAGTCACCAAGGGTGTCACCTAGCGAACAAAAGCTTGGGTCGTTTGAAGAGGCAGCAGATTCGTTAGCAGAAAAATAAGACTCATTGTCTGACATAAATAGGACACAATGAGTCAAAAATATAACATATATATAAATAAATAATAACACATAATATAAATAAGTGTGCTTAAGGTAACAAATAAAAATACTAAGGCGCAAAACGTGCAGCTCTGCACCACCCGCCAGCAAACACCAACACTTAAAAATATAAAACAAACAATACGGTATTCAACACTTAACACAACTACAAATTACTAAAACATGTACAACAAAATAGAAATCAGAAGAAAACCGAAGTACCCAGACACAACACAATAACTACGATTCTTTACGAATTTCAGTTTCCGAACGTTAATTTAAATGACAAACTCGTACGTCAATTTGACAATGACAGTCAACAGAAAAAAAATAACAAAGTTTGTTGAGGGTATCGTATCGAGCAAGATCGAGCAATAAATAAACAAATCTAAACAAACAACAAAGTAACTTCTATAGAAAATCGGAAACCAGTAAACGGTGGGGCACTAACTAATAGGAGACGGTTAGTAACTACTAAAACAATAAAATAAAAAGTAGACAATCACTTAAAAAAGAAAAAGGAAAAGCGACAATAAAGGTATTGTTATTTACCCGTTGTCACTTTCTGGTTTCCAGCAGCATCTGCACCTCTTCCGCTCGTTGATGGTTTCGAGGACGCCGCCTTGGGGTACTTGGCTATCAAAGGCTTGAGCTCGTCGGCGGATGTTATCTTGAGCCGGACGCCGTCGGAAGCCTTTATGCAGATGACACCGTCCTGCGTCCAACACGCCCGCATTCCAAAGTGCTCACGCGCCTTACCAAAGACAGCTTGCCTGGCCCTAGTCAGGAACTCCTTAATTGATATCTTGAAACCCTTTAATCCGGTCTTAGCCTTCCAAACAGAGGCCTTGATATCTACACTGGCAAACCTAACGAGAATAGGCCTGTGATGCTCGTTGTTGGGGGCCCCAAGTCTGTGACAGGCTGATATTGATGACACTGCAAGTTTCTTGAGCATAAGCTTCGTACTCAGTACGTCCAAGATCAGAGCCGCACTATTTTCATTCTCCACTTCAGCAAGCCCCTGGAAAACCAATGCTTTTCGCCGGTGCCTGGTCTCTATACCGTCAAGTGGTTTGGCACACTCGTTGATCTGGCTTCGGAGCAGACCAAGCATGGAGAATATCAGCTCCCGGAACACACGGAACTCATCAGCGATCTTTGCCACCGTGTTGGACTTAGCGGGCCCGGCACACTGAATCTGTGCTTCCAATTCACTCATCTTCCTCAAAAAGTTTTGTTCAAGGGATTTTTGTGCAGCTACGACTTCAGCGTATTGTGACATTGTTGTTGTGTAAAGTGCTGACTAACATTATATATGTAGTGACAGTTGTGTGATCAGCTGGCAGGTGGTACTTGTAGTGTTAATGTCACATAAATGAGCCACTAACGTGAGTACTACTAATTACACAATTGTAGATCAAATACAGAGTAAACTTAACCTTTTGACGTGCGTAATTAGAGACACAATAGTAAGACAATGGCTTGCGGGCGCCGGCTACCGCCTGAGCGTTAATGAATTAATCACTATTTGCAATTATTTTAATTTTAATATAATTCCAAAAAAAATCGAACGTTAGTACTTTTTTAACACCTACCCGCGAAAAAAAAAAAAACGCTGTTCGTGTTTTCATTGAAATTAAATAATAATCACAGAGCATTCCGCGAAAAGTTTGTGTTCACAACTCTACCGAAGTGCGACTTACATGCGAGTACATTTGTGGGATGGAACAACAGTGATTTGGCATTGTAACTGCATAAAAACCAATTGTTTAGTTTTGAACTTTTTTTAATTTTAAAGCTACATATACATTTTGTTTTGTGACTGGTACCTCCAAAAGTGTTACTTTCCAGGTGTTACTAGTACTGTACCACAGATTGTGCATTTGGTTCGATTTATTGCGCGGACTGCGCGCCATCTCACGACGCCTGGAACTGTACGAGGGACGTGTACGCCATCTATCCATTTTTTGACGCACCACGTGTAATCATGGTTAAGTGCGCTGCGTGCGGAAAGTTCTTGTCGGCGAAAGGTGGCGCCACGTGTGGCAATTTTGCTTGCCACAATAGGTATCACCTCGCCTGCTTGCCCGACGCGGCGCCGACAAGCAGTGGCTGGCTATGCCCGGAGTGCAGAAGCAAGTTGCCAAAGGGAGACAACAGTGCCACACCTGTCAGAGGCGTGATTAGTGGTGCCCCGGCTTCGCGTTCGGTTGTCGCGGGCTCCGCAGTGGCGGTTACCGTGGCGGTTGCAGCAGACCAGGGTACTGCTGGCAGGTCACCAGCAAAGGCAACCCAGGAACTGGGCACTCACACCAGACCCCCTGTTGCGTTGCCTAAGGTAACATCGCGGGCAAATAGCGAGCAGGGTACAGATGGGGAGCTTTCACCAGATACACAGTTGACCCTTCGTAAGGAGATTAGGCTGTTCAGGTCCGTACTGCGGGAAGTCCGGGACGAAATGCGGGAGTTTCGTCGGGAGATGGCTGGCCTGCAGTCGTCAGTAGGTATTTGTGTCGAACGAGTCGATAGCCTGGAAGCCAGAATTGTGACCCAGGAGTGCAAGCAAGATGTCGCCTTGGCTGACAGCAAATTCAGCCAACTCGAAAGGACCATAGTACTGCTTCAAATTGAGCTCAATGACCGCGAGCAGGATTTGCTAAGCTCCGACCTGGAGATAGCGAACATCCCGGAGATCCCTGGTGAAAATGTGGTGCACACTGTCGGGTTGATTGCGGCAAAGCTAGGGGTCACTCTGGAGGAACGCGACATAGTGTTTGCGCAGCGTGTGGGCCCACGAGTCGACCGTGAGGGGCATGTGACGGCTGCGGCCGCGGCGAGCCCGGCGGGAGCAGCGGCGGTGACGGGGCGCGGGCGACGGATCGTCATGCGCCTGACGCGCCGCACTCTGCGCGACGAGCAGCTACGGAGCGCACGTGTCCGCCGTGGATCCACCTCTGCGGACTTTGGTCTCCCTGCGCCCCCGCGTCGCTTCTACTTGAATGAGCGGCTCTCCAAAATAACAAAAAACTTTTTTATCGGGTGCGTGAGGCTGGCAGTCGTCTTGGGTGGCGATATACTTGGACAAAATCCGGTCGTATCCTTGCCAAGCAGGGAGACGGGAAGCTTACCTACTGTATCCGCACAGAGGACGACCTCGCACGTGTTTTTGGCCAGGAACTGTCTGCTGAAACCAATGTTTAGTTTCGTGGTTGATAATTTGTTTAATTTAGGCTATCGAAATTTAAATTCTAGTGAACTTAAATTTGCTTTCTGTACTTTTATATTTTTTGTGTTTTTTAAATTGTGTTTGCTCGGTGTAGGGTCGGAACGGTTCCTGTCTCAGTGCTTGGTGGTTTCTTTATTTATACAACTTCGGCTTATTACCTGTCATTGTACACAGCTTAAAATATCTTATATATTACAACTATCATTGGTCTCTTCATATATAATTTATGTTCTTAAACTATATATTATCATTAAAAAATATTCTATATTTTACACTGCACTTTACAAGGCCACACTGTCAGGAGTATCTATCCATATATTATTATGTAAACTTCCCTGCTATGACAATGATTAAGACCAAAAACCTAAAAGTTGGTTTGTTTAATGCGGGGTCTCTGGGATCACGTCATGACGAGTTTCTTGTGGCTATGGAGGACATTGGGGTTGACATTGTGGCGATAAATGAGACCTGGCTCAAGTACGGACAAGAAGGCCGTGCGCCCTGCATCCCGGGGTACCGGCTGCGACACGTGCCGCGCCCGGACTCCGTGCGCGGCGGCCGCGGTGGTGGCGTGGGCTTCTATGTTCGGCGCGGTGTGCGCGTGCGCGCCGTGCCGCACCCGACTCGACCCGTGTCGAGCAGATGTGGCTTCGGCTGAGTGTCAGCTCCCATTCTGTCATCGTCGGCACAGCATACAGGCCACCCTGGCTCGATGTCAATGTCTTTCTGGATGCAATTACAGAGTCTTTTTTCTCTTTTGCTAGCGCGGATAAAGTTATCTTGTTGGGAGACTTCAATATTAACATGTTAAGTCATACAAATAACAAAACAAAACTCCTAAACAATTTTCTGCTATGCTGCAAGTTAAATCAAATAGTATCTCAGCCAACCCATTTACCAGACCACAGCGAGTCATTAATTGATGTTATATGCACTGATGCCCGTGTGCGTGAAGTATCAGTTTCACATATTCCAGAGCTTGGCCAGCATGCAGTGATATCCGCTGAATTTAACTTTAAATTAGATAAGCCTTCTCCGCGCTGGGTCACTTTCAGGCCCCTTAAGGATATACTGCTGGACCATTTCAACAAGGACCTTAATAAGATGGACTGGGAATATATTGAAAGCCTGGAGGATGTCAATTCCATGGTGGAAACTTTTAATTAGTATATTTTAAATTTATTTGATTTACATGCTCCCCTTAAAAAGGTCCTCATCAGGGATAAGTCCCCTCCATGGATAACTGATACTGTAAGGGATATGATGAAGCTGCGTGACAAAAGCCACTACAGGGCCAAAGCTACTAAAGCATCACATCATATTGACTCATATAAAGAACTTAAATATCTTGTTAGGGCGGCGTTGGACAGTGAGAAGCGTGCATATTTTAAAACTTATATAAATAAAAATATAAAAAAACCTAAGAAGCTATGGAGCCATATTAAATCCTCTACCAAACCTATGTAGTGATCCTGAAAAAATTAATGCACACTTTTTGGATGTACCAGGTAATGGTACAGTCACAGCTGCCGACTTAGAATATTATGAGCAAAACAAATTCAGTAACACTAATTTCCAGCTGGAGCCCGTTCGGGAGGATGTGGTGCTGAGGCTGTTGCGTGGTTTGAAGTCCAATGCTCAGAGCTGTGACCATATCTCGCTTGAAATGTTGATGATGACTCTTCCTCGTACCCTTGCAGCTATTACGGCCATCGTCAACCGTTCCATCTCCTCCTCCTCTTTTCCGGATCTGTGGAAATTGGCTATAGTTAGACCCATCCCTAAAGTATGTAATCCTACCAGCGTAAAAGATCTCCGCCCTATTAGCCTACTGCCATGTCTCTCCAAGGTCTTAGAGAAGGTTGTCTCCAACCAGCTCCGAGCATATCTCGAGGAGCACAACTTAAGTCGCTCGCTCAGTCTGGTTTTCGCAAGGGACATAGTACAGCCACGGCCCTACTTGATGTGGTTGGGAATATCCTTGAGGGCAGAGACAAGGGAATGGGTGCCATGCTGGTCCTACTGGACTTCTCACGCGCTTTTGACTCAATTAATACGTCACTCCTCATTTCTAAGCTGTCGTACTATGGATGTCAGCCTGAGACGGTTCAGTGGTTTAAAAGCTACTTGACTCACCGTTCTCAGTTTGTCCAGGTGACAAGTGAAAGTGATGGAAGCATTGATTCCTCTAGTCCTAAGTGCGTGAGCAGGGGTGTGCCCCAGGGATCGATCCTTGGTCCTCTTCTTTTCATTCTGTACAGTGCTGACATCACCAATTGCCTGCTCAACACGAAGTTCCACCTTTATGCTGATGATTTACAGATGTATCTGTCTTTTCATCCTCAGCAGACTGTTGACACTGTAAGGAGAGTGAATGAGGATTTGGATAGGATCACAGCCTGGTCTATGAGAAACTCACTGGTTTTGAACCCAGGCAAGTCCAAATATTTGATCATAGTGTGATGAATCATAAACTTCAAGTTTCAGTTATATAAATATTTTATTCACTTTGATCAACACCATTTCATATTTATCATTTTATTAACAATCATTTTCAAATACACGGATTAGTAGGACATGTTCACTGTTTAACAACTCCGAGCAGACTGACTGTCCAGAATGACAGTTACAAACTCAATGTTTCCCCACCACAAACTTTCACAAACACTCGGTCCGACCAATCAGAGCAAAGTAAACAGTACGTAATATCAATTGACTAACTAATATACATTAGGGTTTATCAATAATTAACTGCAAGTAAATATTTCATTTTAACAATTATAATATATTTATACAAAACTAATACTTAAACTCTAATACCATAATTAATCATTACTTAATGTCTACAACAAGTGCCTTATGTTCATGTAACTACTAGTGCCATCTATCGCTTATAGATGGAAGTTGAACGATTTATGAATATTTTCTTTAAAAATCATTACATTCGGCCATCCGACATCGTGCGATCTCCTGACGCACGATTACAATTTCAATGATAGACTACATTCATATAAATTATGATACTTCATTCAGTTCGACAAGAAAATGAGTTTTACATTCAAATTCATTACATTCGGCTTAGTATTGATTTTAATTTAGGTTTGCTTCCGGATAATTAGTTTGTCGTCACGTCATATGTTTAGAACATTCATCACTAGAAGATTAGTGTTGTAAGGTTTTTTGTCAAAAGCTTTTCTACATGTCTGGGATCGTAAAACTTACCATATAATATATTCCAGTAATTTTATACTTAAAACTTTTGTTTTTGAATGGATCTATAGATTTTAAAATGAGGTTAATGTAATTTTACCTTCTTATTTGCAATCAGATCTACTAATCTTAATCAGATCACTTATGCTGTAGGTAGTAGCAGGGATTTTACTGGTAACGTAAGTATTCTTTTGCTTGTCTAACTTGGATATTGGAGCTCACCTCATCTCTTAAGCTTTGTAACGTGTTTCGTACTTCGTAATGTCGTAGTCTATCTTTAAAGTATCTCTGATCCTAGCTTTGTGGCAGTCTTTCTAGTGAATGAATTACCAGAATTAACAAGACTCCATTGAATTTTCCAAGATAGGCATATGTTTCATTGGTGTTCGTTATAAACGTTGAAGTAATTTTATTTTGCTAGGGCATTTAAAATAGTGGTAGTCATTTTTACAGCGTTAAGAACAAGGTCAATACCATGAATATCGTAAAAGCTCTTTAGAGTAGATAAAGTGTCTAAAAGAAAGCCACGATTGCACTATTATTCGAGATAGTAAACCAATGTTAAATATATTTTATAACCAACACTATCAGTCGAAACAATTGGTCAACTTTCTGTAAGTATAAGGTAAAATTGACCAGCTTTTTGTCCGAGAGTATTTTTTTTTTTTTTTTTTTTTTTTCGGTGGGAAAATCATCTTATGACATCCCCCGCCCTTGGGCGGGGCGGGAGATAGTGTCAGACTTTTACTGACTAAAAACCCACTCCTGTTCCTTCGTTGCCTTTCGTACCAGGGCCGAGTCTTCCTTTCAGAATCAGACCCTTGGCCCCGGTAGGCTTCGACCCTGCTAGGCCCCTACAGTTGCTGACATCTCCTTGAGGCGCGCGTGGAACAGCACGCGCCGTCGACGACTTGGGCTCGGTCCGGACGGTTACCGGACGGTCGGACGGCGATTGCTCGTCGTCCGCAAGCCTGCGCCTACGATGGCCGGAAATCGGGATCGGAATCCCGGCGGCGATTGGGGCGTGAGGACCGTTGCCTCACGCGATCGGCCGCCTCCTTTGCTAGCATTACTGCTTCGCAGAAGGAGGCAACCGCCTGCCACTCCTCCTCGCTCCGGACCATGGCCTGTACCAAAGCCCGGCGCGAGAGATCGCCGCCGCCGATCGCCCCCACGAGGACACGGCGTTGCTCTACCCAAGCGGGCACACCTCCAACGTGTGCTCCACCGTGTCCTCCGGGCAGTCCACACAATGGCGACACCCGGGCGTTTCTTCCGTATAGTCTTCGTTGTTTACGCACACTGAATTCACGACTTAACATAATTATACATACTTTGTCATTAGGTTTTTCATCTGGTTCAGCCTTAAGGACTTTGAATCTAGGTCTAATATTTATAATGTTGATAATCAATTCTCAGTCTCAATACTATAAACAGAAACAGAGGATTCGTCTTAGTGTCTGTAGACAGCATGGTATTACGGCTTAAGGTATCGACATACGCGTCCCAGATCTTACACTCTCAATGGTTAACTAAACTCATGAATGTATAGCCACCATATTGCTATACGTTGTGTGGCGTCTTATTTAGTCAGGGTTCATTACATTCACTATTTGAAACCATAATATAAAACAAAACTTAAGCGTTTAGAATAAAAGTGACTCTTCAGCTGGAGAGCCCATGGGCTTAATTGTACTAATATTTCCCCTAAATCTAAGGCCCCAGCATCTGTGTGCAAATTCGTATCAAGTTAAGGTTATAATAATGATGCTTGAATCGCACTGTTTATCAAACTTTATTTTAATTTGGAACATTTAAATTGACCCGCCACTCTAGTGTATGCATTTTAAATCTATTTTCCTCTTAACCGAATTACAACAATATAATATCTAGCTCAAATTAAATCTTTTAATATTATTATATATAACCTACTTGTAAAATAAATATCATTTAATTGATGTATATCTTTTGCGGTGATGTCTGTGCATAGATTTGTTGATGATATAGTCAGAAAGATTTGACACGATAAATACTCTGATATAAGATCCGTCTATACAAATATTTCCAGAATAATGTGAATCTATAGCTGAATTTGGTTGCGCAAGGTAAGTTTTAGAAAATTAAATCAATTTTACTGTTGAACAGTACAAGGTTCTTGTGAAAGGATAACGTACCTTTACAAATTGCAATGGATGGTAACTCTGCATAAACTTTTGACTGACAACTAATACTTCTATATCGGATTCACGCAAAAGACTACATCGCTGTTAAAATCTATATAATACCCAATAAAATTGATCATTTATTTCTACTTGTTTGTAAAGCGTTTGATTGTCATCAATATCCGTATATAAGCACTGATTTGTCATAAAAATATTCACATAAGTTTCACCTTAAGTTCCAGCTAACATTTCTGCTTGAAACTGACCATAATTCTGCTCATTAGAAAAACTATTGTTAGTTTAGTTTACCACTTCGTAACTAAATACTACACTTTGGTAGGGTTTCGTAACATTTCTATTTTCTTTTGGTAAGCCTAGCAAGTTTTTGAGACAAAATGTATAGTCAGTTTCTGATCCTATTTGCACACAAATCAATTACAAATACTCTTTCTAATCCAACTTAAATATTCTCAAAATTTACTGGAGTGATCGAACTCCCGTATCACATTATTCTAATGTTTTATGTTCAAACTTCGATACTTGTAACGTTTTTCTCTTTGGAAAATCATTTAATAAACATGAGGTACCTCATTGCTTCTTGCGTCGTGGTGGTGTAGTCGACGAAGAGGTTAAATTATAACTTCTGCACTTCCTTCCAGATCGTCTCTTTGCATCATTCCTCTTCGAGTCTGTTTTGTTCGAAACAGGAACTATCCGTTTGCTCAATAAGACTGATGGTTTTTCTTCTGTAGTCCTGACGCAATCGGACTCCAAGGCCTCAAAAATAAAAGAAATCAGTGGTTTTAAAAACATTTACATGAACTATAACTTGTACCATTCATTTAGAACTCGCTTTTTTTTTCAAAAATAAAATCTCAATATAAAAATCTTCTTTCAATTCATTTTATCTATACTTATAATATCTTCATAAGCTATATCAGAATGTTCAATTAAAAGAAACTTATCCAATAAACAGGTCAAAATGATATGAAGCAATAATAAAGAAATGAATATGGAAATAAACTTAATAAATTATTCAATTCATTAACATCATTATCAAGCCAACATAGTCACACTAAAATCACATAAGTAGGTAAATTCATACGTTACTTACGCTCTTGATGATAATTTCGTCTGCATTGGGCACACTTAACCCGAATCTTTATTGGCTCACTTGGCCTAGTCCAATGTTACATGTGGCCAACTCTAATGGCACACTTGGCCTCAAATGGCGCACTTGGCCTCAAATGGCGCACTTGGCCTCAAATGGCGCACTTGGCCTCAAATGGCGCACTTGGCCTCAAATGGCACACTTGGCCTCAAATGGAACACTTGGCCTGAAATGGCACACTTGGCCTGAAATGGCACACTTGGCCTCAAATGGCACACTTGGCCTCAAATGGCACACTTGGCCTCAAATGGCACACTTGGCCTCAAATGGCACACTTGGCCTCAAATGGTACACTTGGCCTCAAATGGCACACTTGGCCTCAATCAAATGGCACACCTGGCCTCAAATGGCACACTTGGCCTCAAATGGCACACTTGGCCTCAAATGGCACACTTGGCCTCAAATGGCACACTTGGCCTCAAATAGCACACTTGGCCTCAAATGGCACACTTGGTCTCAAATGGTACACTTGGTCTCAAATGGCACACTTGGCCTCAAATGGCACACTTGGCCTCAAATGGCACACTTGGCCTCAAATGGCACACTTGGCCTCAAATGGCACACTTGGCCTCAAATGGCACACTTGGCCTCAAATGGCACTCTTGGCCTCAAATGGCACACTTGGCCTCAAATGGCACATAGCATAACAGCATAATCAGCCTTTTAATGGCACATAGCATAACAGCATAATCAGCCTTTTAATGTTCCCACTGCTGGGACTCAGGCCTCCTCTATCTAGGAGAGGGAATGGGCCGTAATCCACCACGTGGGCCCAGTGTGGATTGGTGAATGTCACATGTCTTCGAATTTTTGGTTCTAGGACATGCCGGTTTCCTCACGATGTTTTCCTTCACCGTTTTGAGAGCAGTGGTGATGAAATAAATTACACAAAGTAATGCGCCTGGCTGGGTTTGAACCCGCGACCTACAACTCGTAAGTCGGCGCCGTTACCGCTCGGCCACCACTGCTCCTCAAATGGCACACATGGCCTCAAATGGCACACATGGCCTCAAATGGCACACATGGACTTATCTAACGGCACACTTGACCTCATTAAGGCTCGCTTGTCTTCTTCAAAGGCACGTTTTGGCCTCATCAAGGCACGTTTTGGCCTCATCAAGGCACGTTTTGGCCTCATCAAGGCACGGTCGGCCTCATCAAGGCACGGTCGGCCTCATCAAGGCACGGTCGGCCTCATCAAGGAACGGTCGGCCTCATCAAGGAACGGTCGGCCTCATCAAGGCACGGTCGGCCTCATCAAGGCACGGTCGGCCTCATCAAGGCACGGTCGGCCTCATCAAGGCACGGTCGGCCTCGTCAAGGCACGGTCGGCCTCGTCAAGGCACGGTCGGCCTCATCAAGGCACGGTTGGCCTCATCAAGGCACGGTCGGCCTCATCAAGGCACGGTCGGCCTCATCAAGGCACGGTCGGCCTCATCAAGGCACGGTCGGCCTCATCAAAGCACGGTCGGCCTCATCAAGGCACGCTCGGCCTCACCAAAGGCACGCTCGGCCTCACCAAAGGCACGCTCGGCCTCACCAAAGGCACGCTCGGCCTCACCAAAGGCACGCTCGGCCTCACCAAAGGCACGCTCGGCCTCACCAAAGGCACGCTCGGCCTCACCAAAGGCACGCTCGGCCTCACCAAAGGCACGCTCGGCCTCACCAAAGGCACGCTTGGACTCATCAAAGGCATACTCGGCCTCATCAAAGCACCGAAATCAAATCAAAGCATTTATTTCAAATAAAACATTTACACACTCCAAACACTCTTGAATTGCCAAGGCAGTCAGTCAGTCAGCAAATTGACGGTAATTGCATATTCCTAAGTGTAGATGTCTATGTGCAAGGAAATCCATTTACACCCTAAATCCACAAACACGGTATCGTATTTTTTTTTCGCTTCTAAATTCAAATTCATTTATTGTTTTTGTGGTGGAAATTCAGTTCATAAAATTATTATTGTAACATACCCATTAGCGGTACAACATTTAAATTTACAATTATATGTCAAAAGGAAAAGAAAATTATCATAGCACACAAAGTAATCCAAGGCAACATAATGACAATTACCGCTATGGAAAATAGGTTAATTATACATAGCAATTGTCATTTGTCGTAATTTAGCATTATGCATGATCAATTAAAACAAATAAAGAAAAAACAACCCAATTTAAAATATAGGAACTAAAATGAACCACTAGTAGTTAAAGTGTCAGCGATGTCCAGTTTTAACTGTCAGCGTTCGTTTACGAACATATCAGTACCACTCAGTTCACACATTTGAAGGGAACCGAATGATTCAACACACGCGCCACCATCAGTATGAAAATTGAGTGAGTATAACACTTGTCTAAAATAACATTAGCACTCTTGGAAAAAATATCTCGATCTCATTTAGCTTTAATTTAGGCACACATAACCTAACATTCCTGTTATCACTGCACATATTTGTAGGCTTTTTGTAGGCATGTACCACTTCTGAAATGTGATGAATCATAAACTTCAAGTTTCAGTTATATAAATATTTTATTCACTTTGATCAACACCATTTCATATTTATCATTTTATTAACAATCATTTTCAAATACACGGATTGGTAGGACATGTTCACTGTTTAACAACTCCGAGCAGACTGACTGTCCAGAATGACAGTTACAAACTCAATGTTTCCCCACCACAAACTTTCACAAACACTCGGTCCGACCAATCAGAGCAAAGTAAACAGTACGTAATATCAATTGACTAACTAATATACATTAGGGTTTATCAATAATTAACTGCAAGTAAATATTTCATTTTAACAATTATAATATATTTATACAAAACTAATACTTAAACTCTAATACCATAATTAATCATTACTTAATGTCTACAACAAGTGCCTTATGTTCATGTAACTACTAGCGCCATCTATCGCTTATAGATGGAAGTTGAACGATTTATGAATATTTTCTTTAAAAATCATTACAATAGGATCACGTGATTTTTTAAATAAATTGGGCCACAGTAATTTGGATGTGAGGATTGATGGTTGTCCCATTGAGAGGGTGTGGGAAGCCCGTAATCTTGGAGTAGTATTCGATGAGCACTTGCATTTTGAGACTCATATTACAGAAGCTGTGCGCAATTGCTTCTATCGTCTTAAGCTTTTATATCGTGTACGTCCCTACTTAAGTGTGGATATGCGTATCATGCTCTGTGAGTCACTTGTTTTATCCAAGCTGAACTACGCTGACACTGTGTATGGGGCGTGCATTCTCGGTAGAAGTGAAAAGTTAATCAGCGAGTACAAAATGCATGTGCTAGGTTTTGTTTTAATGTCCCTCCAAGATCTCACATAACACCATTTTTAAATAAGGGTAATCTGATGAGAATGTCAGATCGCAGAAAACTTCATCTGGCTACCCTACTCTTTGGCACAATTCTCACTAAAAAACCTACATATCTCTATGAGAAACTAACTTGGTCACGTGATATAAACAAAGTTAAAACGAGAGCATCTTCGTACCTGCTGTTGACTTTGACCCATAAAACTGCTGCATTCCGTGGAAGCTTCAAATACGCTGCTAGCAAAATCTGGAATGATTTGCCACCACCTATTCGTGCTTTAAAGGCGGTTGGTGCTTTTGGTTGTAAATACAAACAGCATTTATTACGCAACCAAAAGGAAGCCACCACATAATTTAACCAGAGTTCTGCACGGTTTGCAATGGTGACCTTTGAAAAGTTGGTGACATTGTCGCTCGGCTAGTTTGGCATCTTTTTCTTGCGTCCAACACTACACAACATTACACTTCAGTCATACACAATAACATTCCAGAGTTCTGCACGGTTTGCAATGGTGACCTTTGAAAAGTTGGTGACATTGTCGCTCGGCTAGTTTGGCATCTTTTTCTTGCGTCCAACACTACACAACATTACACTTCACAGTCATACACAATAACATTTCAGATACTCCCGAATCACTTGTTTTTAGACGTATTCATCTTTTGTTTATTTGTATAATATAGACCCACTTAGTAACAAATTTTTCTTCTGCTTCTGACAGTCGATAGATCGTGCCACAGAACACAAATATCCATAGATTATACACTCTAATATCCGTGAACCGTGCGCTCGCGTCCGTCCGTTTGTCTATGGTTCTGACAAATGATTTTGGAGCGCGGCAGCAGGCGTCTGTCTATGGTTCATTATTTATTGCATTTTTATAAATTTCTCTAACACATTACACGTACGAGTATTAACATAATTTCACGCTTTTTGCCTTTTATTTTATGTATTTATTATTTTTTCAATGTTTGTTTTATCAATGTTTGTATTTGTTATTTTGTTTCGATACCTACCTACATAGTTTATTTAACCTCCGTGAGTGTGACCGTGGCATCACCGTGGGCCCTAGCAGAATACCAGCGCTGCGTTATTTATCGTTTAAAATCGTTTTAAATATCGCAGCATATTATTATGCTGAGTTAGGCGCCTTTTTGGCCTTGCACAGATTTTATGTTATTCTTTTTATACTTTTTTTTTGTAATTCTACTGTAAGTGTAAGGTACGAATAAAAGTTTTTTCTTTTCTTTTCTTTCTTTCTTTCTTTCTAACGTAAAAATCAATTTGGCTTTCGTAGAGGAAAGTCATGTGTAGACGCATTCTCGACCCCGATTGATGATGTTATTGAGACTCTGGATAAAAAAACGAAGTGTCTAGGTCTGATCCTCGACCTGTCCAAGGATTTTGACACTGTTTCTGTTGCCATCCAACTAAAAAAAAAATAGAACAAATAGGAGTTAGAGGGCCTGCTTTGGCAGTATTTTTTTTTTCTGTTGCTAGCTTTTCTTTTTCTTAAAATTATTACTAAAAAAATGTAATTATTTACTAGGTTCGATGCTCTAAATTAAGTTTTATTTTATATTTATATTATTATAGTTTTTCTGTAATTTGAAGTCCATCGCTTTACCTACAAGGTTGTGTAAATGTAAGACCTCCTTCCGAATAACCACTAACTCCCAAAATACAAGCTTAACTTAGTTTGGGAGTTAGTAGATCATTTACTGTGTGCTACTGTACAACCAACCAGCGAATTGTATGTTTATATGTTGTATACTGATTAAGATTGTACTTTTGGAGCGAAATAAATTATTATTATTATATTCTATTTATTTCCTTTAAACACATATTGTTTACATTTTTAAATATTTCTTAAAAAAAAAAACTATAAAAAAAACATTTAAAAATATAAAAAATAGTAGCCCACCGGCATCGGGAACAGGGTCCAAGCTACCGATGGTCAGGGCTCCTGAGAGAGGAATCTCCTAACAATGCGCGCCGTGTCCAGGAGTACCGCTTTCTGGATCAAGCCCTTAATCCAGCTGCCCAACGAGAGCCTCCTTAGATGTTGTTCGAGGCTCTTAGCTATTAAGCCATTGGCCGTTACGACTATCGGCACAATGATTGCTCTATCCACTTCCCACATGTCGACAACCTCGCGAGCTAAGTCAAGATATTTAGTTTGTTTATCTTTCTCAGCTTTCACGAGGTTCTCGTCATGAGGGACCGCTATATCAACTGCTATTATTATTATTATTTTTATACATTTATTTATCTCAGCACCCTAAGGTCCTGGACCTTTGGAAGGCGTACGAGGAGCCGAAACCAACTCGCAGAGGCCCTTTTAGACGCTTTTAATGGAAAGTGGTACGAATCGGTGATTATCCCTGTACGCACTATGCTAGTGCAACCAAGGACAACCCCCGGTTGGTGGGAAACTATTGCGACATATGGAAAACTAAGATATAAGGCTATGGTTTTTGGAGTCTTAAGTGGACTGGTTACCAGGAACTATGTTAAGACTATGGCCCCTGCCTAAACAATGTTATTAATATCCATCGACAAAAGGCAGGGGGTGACTTGCACACTTAATAAATGGGCCCCCATAAACGGTCCCTAGCACGAAGTGACGTAGCAACAAGAGGGCAACATATCCTGAGGTGCTTAAGGAGTGGAGAGGTATACCACGGCTATCAGGACAATCCCAGAAGTACGGTCAAGATCCCTACCAGCACCTTACTGGATTATACATCCTTCTCGCGAGCACGTTTGCTCTTGCGAATCTCCACTCAAGCCAGCCAATAAAGGCAAGAGAGAGGTGGGAGCTCTGTTCCTCGTCAGTGTTCACTACGGCCGGCCAATAAAGGCAAGCCGGAGATGAAGAACAAGAATTTTCCTGGGAGATCGGGTCCGTGGGGTCGCTAATGCCCAACAGTTCGCCACAAAACTGCCCTGCGGATTTATTATTATACGGAGTACCACAAGGCTCCATCTTGGAGCCTACACTTTTTCAATTGTATGTCAACAGCCTATGTGATTTAGCGATCCCAAACTGTTCTGTTTATACATACACAGATGATACGGCCCTTCTGGTACATGCTGAAAGTTGAGATGAGGCTCGGAAAAGAGCAGAATCTGTCTTTAGCGTTGTCATATCTTGGCTAACAGCAAACGCTCTGACTCTAAATGTGGGAAAGACCAACTTTATAACTGTTTTCTTTCATTTCTTCCTCTCAACCTGACAACTCTTTTGCAGTCAAGGCTCATATTTGCGACACTCACTCGAACCAATGCTCTTGCTTTCAAGGACTAACTGTGTCGAATACCTGGGCGTACTTATTGACGATCTCATATCATGGAATGCTCTAACTAGGGTTTTGGCCAGCAGAGTGAGAAAACTGATTACTGTGTTTAAAATTCTGCGGTATAGTGCTGATGTGGATACTATATACGCATGCGTATCGGTACGTGCGCATGGTTTATTTTTCACTCTGCCAGCCAATATTAACTTTTGGCATTACGGTTTGGCTATATAACTCGGAAGTGTAAGCTTTCAATTAAAAAAACAATTTTCAAAATCGGTCCACAATTGACCGAGAAATCGGTAAACATACATTAAAAAAATACACGCAGCCGAACATAGAACCTCCTTCTTTTTGAAGTCAGCTAAAAAGGCATGAGAACCTAAATTTAGTAATGACTATGAAATAAAATGAAGCAAATTGTGGTAAGTACATATTATTATTCATAAAATAGATATATAAAATATCTTTACAACCATGATGCCACTTTAATTAAAGAAGTTTTCCTAAATAATAACTTTATTGATAACTATACACTAAAGAGCACAGCCACACCGGAACACAGCAGGGTGACCAGCTTCCATACGCAGTACACGTACAACGAGAGGAACACTATATTCGCGTAGAACAGCCACTGCTGCTTCCTGTAGCCCACATCGCTGCCGACCAGTCCATCCTTTATGATATATCTGAAATAATTTATTTATTTTCAGGAGAGTGTGCACGGGAATTACATGACTTGATTCTGCCATCGCCTTTCTACCATCGGACAACCCGACGTACGGCGAGTGTCCACCCTTACATTGTTAACACTTCTATGGTCAGGACTAAGCGTTTTGCCTCGTCATTAATACCGTGTACATTGAAGGACTGTAGCAATTTGGCGCACGATTATAATTTAGGTGTATTTAGGGCTAGAGGGGAAAAGGCTCTTAATAAAATAGTGAGTGTCACCATCAACGATTGCATTACTGCTCACCGTCAGGTGTGTTATCATAATTATCATATCAAAGTTTATATCATTTAACAACAAAAAAAAACCTGTGAATGCGAGATATGGAATAACAAAATCTAAGTCATTTATGTCATATACAGGGATCGGAAAAGGTAGAATACTATTGACCTAAAGTTTGGAGTCAGTAATATAGAGTTTGGTAATACCTCCTCCGTTCTAAATTACAGAATCATGTACCTACATGACTATTAAAACCGAAATTGAATTGAATCTATATTACGACTTCTTCGAACTTTAGATAGATACACTCTACGAGTACCTTACCTTTCGATCTCTGGTATACAGGATAAAGTTAAAATTATATTGGCACCCATACTTTTCTTAGAGGTTTTAATACAACTTAAGAAGCCCTAAAAAGTATGGGCTACTTGAAAATAAACTTTAGGGTCGATGCTTAAGTTATGTGTATTGTTACTTCTTCCCACTCCGATGGTTTTGAATGTAGATAACTCGGGTGAAGCTGGCAGCAGCTAGCATAAGCATAATCAGCCTTATAATGTTCCCACCGCTGGGACCCAGGCCTCCTCTCTAGGAGAGGGAATAGGACGTAATCCACCACGCGGGCCCATGTCACATGTCTTTGAATTTTTTGGTTCTAGAACATGCAGGTTTCCTCACGATGTTTTCCTTTACCGTTTTGAGAGCAGTGGTGATGAAATAAATTACACAAAGTAATGCGCCTGTGTCAATCCAATTGGGTAGGTCTAACTTTGAGAAAAAGGTCAATCGTTGAATCCGACTCGGCTGGGCAGCGTTCAGGAAGCTGCGCGGTATCTTCTCGTCCAATATACCACAGTGTCTCAAGACGAAATTTTATGACCACTGCGTGTTGCCAGTGATGACATATGGCACTCACTAAAAACATGGTCGCTTACAATGGGCCTCATCAGAAGGCTTACAGTCACCCAAAGGGCAATGGAAAGGGCTATGCTCGGAGTTTCCATGCGTGATCGCATCAGGAATGAAGATATCCGCAGGAGAAACAAGGTCGCTGACATAGCCCGAAGAATCGCTAAACTAAAGTGACAGTGGGCAGGGCATATTGCTCGTAGAATGGATGGTCGATGGGGACGAAAGGTTCTAGAGTGGCGACCGGAAAATGCAGCGTTGGAAAGCCTCCCACAAGATGGACCGACGACTTGGTGAGAGTCGCGGGAATGCGATGTATGCGAGACGCACAGGATCGGTCGTTGTGGCGACGCTTGGGGGAGGCCTATGTCCAACAGTGGACGTCTTTCGGCTGAAATGATGATGATGATGATGAATGCGCCTGGCCGGGTTTGAACCCGCGACCTACAACTTGTAAGTCGCAGCCGTTACCATGCGGTCACCGCTGCTCGAAATTCTAAATTTCGAGCGGCAACAGCTAGTATGCTAATTAATAAACGTTTATGGGCAAGCAACAAGATGTTGGTGATGATCCATGAAGTGAAGAAATGAAGTATTGAGTATTTTTCTGTATGTCTTTTTTCTAAGTTGCACCTGCAATGTTCTATCTCCGCACCACCCTAAAATGGACTGGTACAAAATCCCAGGTCCGTATTCGTACAGTGTTTTTACTTCTTGATAAAATTTTAATAAATTATGTTCGAACCTTCGTATACCGATCCAGGCGGCTTTTAAGTAGTCATTAAGTACCATTTGACCGACGTCACAGGTGTAGATGGCCTTGTCTGCAGGGGAGAGGCGGGCGACCATGCTTTGCACGTTGTCGTCTCGGAAATACCAGCAGTTAGACGTGAAGTAGCGGTACACGTCCATCATATTGTCGATACGGCTGTAGATCTTTACGAGCCTGAAAAGTTTAAAGAGATTTACTTTATAAAAATGTTTTACAAATAAAACTAGATAAAAGGAGTCAAGAGCCCAAAACATAGAGATCTTCTATTGATGATCATTACCAGAAACCCATTTCTATTAATATTAATGACAGAGTTACATATAGATAACCATAACATAGTGTTGTTTGCAGACGACACTTCACTTTTGTTTAAACTTAAACGTCAGCAGCCGGTTACTGATTAAATAAATATAGCACTTTCAAAAATAGTACACTGGGTTGATGTAAATAACTTACTTCTTAATGAAAATAAAACTAAATGTATTAAGTTTACTATGCCTCATGTTAGACAAGTAGAAACTAGTGTGCTAATAAAAGGTAAAGAGTTGAGTTCTGAAGATATTACAGTGTTCTTGGGCATAACTCTAGATGCTAAGCTTCAGTGGGGCCCACATAATAATATAGACAAATTATCAAAAAAACTTAGCTCTGCAGCATACGCTGTTAGACAAATTCGAAATTTAACTGATGTAGAGACTGCCCGTTTAGTTTATTTTAGCTATTTCCATAGTGTCATGTCGTACGGTATTGTACTGTGCGGAAATGCCGCCGATATCCAGTCAATTTTCGTTTTGCTGAAAAGGGCTCTTCGTTCGATTTATAAATTAAGTCCCAGATACTCCCTCAGAGATAAATTTAAAGATATCAATATAATGACTGTACCTTCACAGTATATTTACGAGAATATTTTGTATGCACATAAAAATATAAACATCTATAGAAGTACAGTGATATTCATAATTTTAATACTAGGAACAAACACAAAGGATCATGACCAACGATGTATGGAAATCCGTCTTAAGTTGAAGCACAATAAATGTTTATTTAATATAGACTACGCTTTATATACTATTAAATAAAAGTGTTCATTTTCACACAAACACCCGAGTTTTAAAGTAATTAAACAAAAACGGAGATAACCTACAAATTATGTCTAACCAACTCGCAACTTGTAAAATGACCACAGATCACTCATGTAGGTACAAAATAACATTGTTAGTTATCATCCGTCTGTCATCTGGCTTGACAGCTGCATCTGCGTGAGACGAAACACAAAATAAATATTATATTATCGGAACGATAAAATACATATACAGTACGTTATGGTATTACTAATTACTTAGCTATTTAAGATGATAACATTTTTGTGATGTTTTTGTCTAAAGGTTCATACTTACGTACAAAGAGTATAGTAATATTAGCTTACGTAACTCGTACAAATGAAGAGAACGAAACGTCAATCATGACTGGAAATGTACCTAGCAATCGTTAATTTACTGTTTATCTTAAAATCATAATTCCGGATACGAAAACAGAATTCCTGAAGTGAAAAGCTGTAAAAAAATAAGCAAATAATTTCTATATTAATTTGATTTTCGTTCACGCATCTTTGCTAGACTGCTTTTGGTCAATCTCCTTTGTAGTTCCTGCAACCAGGCTCAAAAAATAGGGGGCTCATTTAGATGCTACGTATACACTTCTATAATAAACTTCCTAGTCATATTCAACTGGCTTAGTTGCCTTAATAAATTCTAATCATTTATTTTATTTATTATATCCTTTATTGTATACACCAATACAAACATAAAAGGAAACTAAAACTAAAACACACACGTACATACAATGGGCGGTCTTATCGCATTTCGCGATCTCTTCCAGGCAACCTGGAATGGACAGTAATTGCCTGGACAAGAAATGGGGCTGTAATTGGTGTGACAAAAGTAGCCTTAAACATACTATATTGTAATAGATACAGAGATATATACATATGCTATATAATAGATACATATATACATACATAATTATTGAAAATTATAGACAGAAATATGAATCACATCTTTCGATACTCACAGCGACAGGTAATGTTCCCTAACGAGTCTTTTAAAAACAGGCAACGATTGAACGCGTTTAATTGTGTGTGGTAATTCATTCCACAGACGAGCAGCCTGGACAGTAAATGATTTATCATAGAAAGTTGTGGTATGGATTGGCAATTTAAGTCGCAAGTTTTCTGATGATCTTAGCAATTTTGTATGTGAGTTGAGAGAAACTCAAAACGTTTTTAAAGGTAAAGAGGCGTGAAGGGGGAAAAGAGGATATTATAAAGGAGAGAAAGAATATGAGCATTCCAGCGAAGACGAATTGGCAACCACTTGAGCTTTACACGGAATTCAGAAACGTGATCATATTTGCGCAAACCAAATATGAATCTCATACAAAAATTTTGAAGCCGCTCAAGTTTATCCATTTGTTCTTGAGTAAGGTCAAGATAGCTGGCATCAGCATAATCAAGGATGGGAAGAAGAAGAGACTGTGCAAGCGCAATCTTGGTGGCAGTCGGTAGAAAATTGCGGAGTCTTCTCAAAGATGCAGCAGAAGCGAATAACTTACGGCTGACTTCTTGTCCAGGGCAGGGCAGTCCAGGAAAAGTTCTTGTCAATGAATATCCCCAAGTTCTGAACTTTATCACTAAAGGGAATTACGGAGTTGTCAAAAGAGACTTGGGGAAGAGTCGTCCAGTCGATTCTTGAAACCATCCTAGAACTGCCCACCACTATAACCTGCGTCTTTATGGGATTTACCGTAAGACCATACTTCTTGCTCCAATCGCATATGCGGCATATGCGGGCCAGATCACGATTGATGGTGGTAACAGCCTCAGACAGATTTCCAAGAGGTGCTCGCGAGTAAATTTGCAGATCGTCTCCATACAGATGGTAGGAAGAAGTTAGTTCATTGGAAATTGAGTTTATAAAAACTGCGAAAAGTAATGGGGATAACACGCCACCCTGCGGAACCCCGGCAGAAGTACTACACCAGGAAGACAAAGTCTCTCCGATGCAAATACGTTGCCGGCGACCGAGCAGGTAACTACGAAGCCAGTCAATTACCGATGGAGATATATTAAGAGAGCATAGAATACCAAGCAAAACATCGTAATCAACAATATTAAAGGTATTACTGAAATCAAGCAATGCCAAGACCGTTAGATTACTGCTTTCCATGGCTGACCTTATATCATCCGTGATATTAAGAAGCGTTGTAGTTGTGCAATGACCAGGACGGAAGCCGGACTAAAAGGGGTTAAGGAGATTATGTTTGTATAGGAAAATACTTAATTGATCGTGGATTAATCGTTCAAGGACTTTGGAAAGGAACGGTAGAACGGATATTGGACGGTATTCAGAAAAGGATGAGGGATTGGACTTTTTTGGTAAAGGAATAATTTGAGCATCTTTCCATGTACATGGAAAGACACCACTAGACGCAGAAAAATTAAGGATGTGGCAAATGACGGGAAGGATTACGTCAAGCACCGGTAGTAACATTTTACGACTGATACAGTCGCTTCCCACAGCATTGGAAGTAATCGATAGAATGCTCTTCTTAACATCACATGCGGAGAATTCACTAAAAACAAATGGAGAATAACTGGAAGTCGGATCAGAAGAAAGATGATTCAATGTATTCAATTTCACGGTCCTATCAAAATTGGACGAAGCTGTAAAATGGTGATTCATTGCATCGATGTCTAAATCTTTAGAAATTGACTCCTGTTGGAGTTTACCGACCCCCAATGATCTCAGAAAATTCCAAACTTTGGATGCGTCCCCATTTTGGATGCAATGATGAATGTATTGGCGATTAGCATTCCTACACACCTTATTACAGTGATTGCGAATTGAAGCATATTTTTCCCTATTAGCATCATTCGGCTGCCGCCTAAATTTAGACTTTGCCAACGCTTTTTTGTTTAACAACTTTTAATCTCATCCGTCAGCCACGGTGCCAGCAGATGTCTGACTTTAACCGCACAAACAGGAGCATGAACATCGTAAAGCTCGAGAAGTTTGGTTGAAAATATATTTACTTTCTCGTCGACCGACGCAGAGGCAAACAGAGGAGACCAATCAATATTGTTGGCATCCTCGCAAAGAATGTCAACGTTCATACCACCAAAATTGCGTTGCATGAGAATTTTGGCTCTAGCCTTTGGTGGGCGAATTTTATAAGAAAGAAAAATCAGGTCGTGATAGGAAAAGGCATCGGCAGAGCATTGGCCATGCTTAGCGACGCGATCAGGTGAAGAGACAAAAATCAAGTTAAGAAGCGAAGGTGTGGAATTTGGAAGATGATGAGTAGCACTAAGTGGAAGATTGGAAAGGTTACTAGAAGCTGATACATTAGTCAGAGAAAACGAGCGGTGGTCTTTTTTTAGGAGACAAGTCTAATCATTTGTAAAGCGAAAACTTTGACAAAAGGCTTTTTACACTATAAAGGACTATGTTGCGGATGAAAAGGCTTGGGATTGACCTGCTCCAGTACGCACTACAACTGTTTTCGTATTTTTTTTCTTTTGTTTTTATTTTCAATTGAGCTTTTTATTATAATTTCCTTTATTTGATTTCTTCACATACTGTTTACATTTTTAAATATTTTTTAAATCAATTAAATAAAAAAAAAAATCATTTAAAAATATAAAAATAGTAGTCCGCCGGTGTCGGGAGCAGGGTCCAAGCTACCGGTGGTTAGGGCTCCAGAAACAGGAACCTCCTCACAATGCGAGCCGTATCAAGGAGTACTGCCTTCTGTATCAGGCCCTGGATCCAACCGCGCAGCGACAGTTTCGACAGATGGTCGTCGAAGCTTTTGGCCATCAAGCCATTGGCGGTCACAATAATTGGCACAATGACAGCCGAGTTCACATTCCACATGCCGACAACCTCATGTGCTAAGTCAAGATATTTAATTTGTTTCTATTTCTCAGATTTAACAAGATTCTCGTCATGTGGGATGGTGACATCGACTATCATTGCACGGCGCGCTAATAGGTCTATCACCACTATATCCGGCTTATTAAAAAAAAATTAAAAAAATATTTCACATAGGCCTGCATGGGCACTTATAAAACGTCAGAACCTAGTGCACGGTTCCAAATTGGTCGTTTCCTATGGAGAAGAACCGGCAAGAAAATCCATGGTTACTCTTTTTAAAAAAGTGGTTGATTAAAATATTTTCATATTACAGTATTAATAGATATTATGTAAGAACAATAAAAAGCATAATAAAAATAATCATTTTTAAAAAGTGAGTCGTAATAGGAAGTAATCTAAGAATTCGTGGAATCTACAGTGTTCTCACATTCGCATTATAAAAAACAGGCTATAATATACAAAAAAGCAAGAAAAATATGAATAATTACAACTCTCAACAAATGAGATGTTAACAAAATAAATTACTAACGAATTTAGTTGAAGTCTAAAAAAATTAAAAAAATATTGCAAAAGCAATGTGTTAAAAATAATTATAATATTAAAACAAAGATGGAGCAGTTAATAGACGCAATAATAATGAGTTACCAGGGGGCCACATGTGCAGAAGTAGTCATTGCCAAACAAGCGTGTCTTCGACATAGTCTTTAACCTTATAATACGCTTTTTTGGTTAGGACACGCTTAATATGAGTTTTGAATTTTCCCTCGCTAAGTTCTGTTACCACCTTTGGCAGCTTGTTATAAAAGCGTATGCTGTTAACTAAGAATGACTTGCTGGTCTTAGCTAATCTCCATTTGGGTAATACAATTTCGTGTTTACTACACGTATATTTGTAGTGAAAATCGCTTCTAATTTTAAAGAGTCCTAAGTTTTTACGATCATACAAAATACTTTCTAAGATATAAAGAGGCTACATTAGTCCTGTCAGTGATGATAGACCGATCCCAGTACAACGTGATAGATGTGCTAATTTTTACTTTCACTTAAGCAAAGCCGTTGACAGAAACTGTTTTTAACTGTGTGTTATACGATACAGCTGCGACAAATATATATTTTAAACGATTGACATAATGATTTTCGATGAAATAAATTTTATATCCAATATATGTGATACGAAATTTAATAAAATTATTATTAAATGATAAATGGTAAATGATATTTATTTTGTAAATAGGTTTAAAAAAACACTTTTACACGTCAATTTTTTTTTCGTCATTTTTAAACTAGATGAGGCCGGTGTTTCCTAGCTGACTACCCTGAGAAGAAACACCGAAACAAACTCAGGGGTCAAAGTCTCTTTTAAAGTCCATACAGTAAATATGTAATGGTCAAATCACATGAGAACCATGCAGATTTGTCTGAAATGGTCTTTTGAAGAAAGAACCTTACAGATTTGAGTGGACCTGTCCAGTCAGTGCAAGCATTTGTCAGTATTCGTAAAGCTCAACTCAGGACTACTAAGGAGCTCAACTACTTGACGAACAATACCAAGGAAAGGACATTTGGGTAGGCCGCAGAAAATACTCAAATTGCCAGACATCATCTTCCTGCCCTTGTCCCGTGTTATTTGGGGTCGGCGCAACATGTTTTTTTCTTCCATTCTGCCCTGTCACTCGTCATACTATCACTAACTTCCTTTTCTTTCATATCACTCTTCACACAATCCATCCATCTTTTCTTTGGTCTCCCTCTCCCTCTCCATCCATCCACATGTAAACTCATAACTCTTTTAGTAACATGCGTTTCATCCCTCCTCTTCACATGACCATACCAAGACAATCAACATAGTCCTCACGTTCACAATAATAAAAACAAAAATATTGTTTACAATACTAAGTAAACATTGATGTCAAAAATTAATAGAGAAAGAGAAAAAAAAAAGTCAAATTGCAAAATAAAAATAATCTACAATATCAAATTGTAATAAATAATAATAATAATAAAAAGCAAAATTGAAATTAAAAACAAAAGAAAAAAATAATAATAAGACAACAGTTGCAGTGCGTACTGGAGCAGGTCAATCCCAAGCCTCTTGGTCCTCAACATAGTCCTTTATAGTGTAAAAAGCTTTTTGGCAAAGTTTTCGCTTTACAAATAATTTGAATTTATTAAGGCTTAGTTGTTGAATATGACTAGGAAGTTTATTATAGAAGTGTATGCATTGGCATCTAAATGAGCCCCCTATTTTTTTCAGCCTGGTTGTAGGAACCACAAATTTGTGTTTGTTCCTAGTATTAAAATTATGAACATCACTGTATTTTTTAAACATGTTTATATTTTTATGTACATACAAAATATTCTCGTAAATATACTGTGAAGGTACAGTCATTATATTAATTTCTTTAAATTTATCTCTGAGGGAGTATCTGGGACTTTTTATAGGGATATTTATTTTGTAAATGACTTTTTATACATGGAAAATAAAAACACTTAACTAATTAAAATTACATAATATATACACAATAACTCCTATCTAAAATATGGCGTCAAAAAATTCCTCCGCATCGCTGTCGACTGGAAGTGTGCCCAAAAGACTGGCAGCATTGCCACGTTGTATGGCAATGCTTAATCTCTGACCGAGGTAAAAGCCAGCCCTTTGGTCACGCGAAGTGTCAACTAGCCGTTTAGATAATTCTTTAAAAAGGGCATGAGCACTCGGACCCCACGGCCCAAGAGTCTCAACCCCAAACGGCTCAAAAATATAACTACCGACGAGGTTGTTATATTTCCGCCGCTTGAGGTTCTCCGCAGCCGCAGCGGCAGCACCAGCACAGCGCGACGAGCAAGGAAGATGGGATGGCGCAAGAGTGTCGACACAGGTAGCGTCCCATACTAAAGGCCTACCCATCTTCCATGGAAATAAAGACATACCGTCCGGTCTCTTACCATCGTCGCGTGCCAGGCCATGAGGTTCCAAAACAGCCGGAACGCCGACGGTGACAAGGGCTCGTCGAATGATGTCATTAATATTCGCGTGCCGCGCTATTCGTCCCGCGCTTCGACTGCATGACAGGCCGTGGTGACCGAGGCTGTTGACAACTTCGCCACAGTGGCAGCGATGAGGTGAACAGCATGGAGCGCCTAGGCGTAGGGAAACAGCTAGGCGGAAAGTTGTATCGTCGAACATGGTGCCTATGTTCGACGATGGTAGTGCGTGGAGCCAGAGGCCCGACTCCCACTCTCCCACAGCCAGTAGGCGCGCACGCTCTGCAGTAGTAGCAGATGTCAAGATTAGGTTTTCCTGAACTACTTTGCAGAGCGGCTCATCCCACCGCCTCTGGGAAGAGGGGTTGTCGGGCGGATTTGTATTCGGGCAAGCGAGTCTCCAGGCATCCATAGCCTCGGTGAAGCACGGCACATCAAAAGGAATCAGTGTTGAAGTTAGAATATTCCTGATTAAT
Source organism: Mythimna impura (assembly GCA_905147345.3). NCBI lineage: Eukaryota > Metazoa > Arthropoda > Insecta > Lepidoptera > Noctuidae > Mythimna > Mythimna impura. The sequence goes on along the minus strand of LR990368.1, from coordinate 768,070 downwards.
TTATCAGTGCCGTGGACCGAAGATATGAATGCCGGTAAACTAATACTGGTAATTTTGCGGAACTGGGACTTAATTTATAAATCGAACGAATAGCCCTTTTTTGCAAAACAAAAATTGACTGTATTTCGGCGGCATTTCCCCACAGTAGAATACCGTACGACATGACACTATGGAAATAGCTAAAATAAACTAAACGGGCAGTCTCTACATCAGTTAAATTTCGAATTTGTCTAACAGCGTATGCTGCAGAGCTAAGTTTTTTTGATAATTTGTCTATATGTGGGCCCCACTGAAGCTTAGCATCTAGAGTTATGCCCAAGAACACTGTATTATCTTCAGGACTCAACTCTTTACCTTTTATTAGCACACTAGTTTCTACTTGCCTAACATGAGGCATGGTAAACTTTATACATTTAGTTTTTTTTTCATTAAGTAGAAGGTTATTTACATCAAACCAGTGTACTATTTTTGAAAGTGTTATATTTATATCGTCAGTAACCGGCTGCTGACGTTTAATTTTAAACAAAAGTGAAGTGTCGTCTGCAAACAACACTATGTTATGGTTATCCTCTATGAGGTAAGGTAAATCGTTTATATAAATAAGAAACAAAAATGGGCCAAGAATTGAGCCCTGGGGGACACCCATTTTTACTACAGATCCAGGAGATCTTTTTCCGTTTACATCAACTCTCTGAATCCTTTCACTCAGATATGATGTAAGAAGATCCAGGGAGGAGTTCCGGATTCCGTAATGGTGTAGTTTCCTGATTAATGTTTCATGGAGAACGCAATCGAAGGCCTTTGACAAATCGCAAAAAATGCCCAGGGCATCGCATTTGTCTTCCCATGCATTATAAATATGTCCTAAAAGTTCAACACCGGCATCGGTTGTTGAACGACCCCTTGTAAAACCAAATTGTTTGGTATGTAATAATTTATGTCTGTTAAAAAAATCTTTGTAGTGGCTCTAAAATAAAAAGTGGGTAGCAGTGAAATGGGTCTGTAATTCGTGGGGTCAGATGTACTACCCGTTTTGAACAATGGAATTATTTTACTATTCTTCATTAGATCAGGAAACTCACCGCGATCAATACAATTATTAAAAATAAAAGCTAAAGAAGGAGCTATAATGTGGATTATAGACTTAACAACTTCCACAGAATTACCCCATAAATCTGCAGTCTTTTTTACATTCAGGGAGTTAAACGTCTTAATAATATCTACATAAGTCACATGTTCGAAATTAAAATCAGAATCGCAAACTTTAACATTTTCTTTAAGCAGAGACTCTGCAGCAGTGGGTGACGAGTTCAGAGATTTTGTTGTCGATATGGGGATCTCTGAAAAGAAGTTCTCAAAAGCCGCGGCAACCTGTGAGTCCGATGTGATCACATTGTCATTAATTACAAGTTTATAGTCACTAGATGGTCTTGTAGACCTTCCAGTTTCACTATTTATAACATTCCAAGTAGTTTTAATTATATTATTACTGTTTTTAATTTTGGAACTCAAATAACGCGATTTCGCTACAGAACAAATTTTTTAAAATAATTTTGAATAATTTCGCACATATGAACTAAATTCAGCAGTATTAACAAGAACTCTTTCATCATACAATTCGTAAAGCCGAGTTCTACTTTTATGAATACCAGTGGTAGCCCATTCACAGAACGATACGTTACTATTAACCGAAATAGTCTTAGGTATAAAATTTATAAATATTATTATATTACATATTATCTTAGGTATAAAATTTATATATATTATTATATTACATATTATCTTGTGAACGTTATTGAAATGAAAAAATATACCAAATAACTTTATATGATATGAGACGCACCCTAAATATTTAGTTGGTCTCTGTTAGCAAAGGTACTCACGAAGGCACGCCCTTAGGCCTGACGCCGAGGATAGAGACTAAAGCGTCGAGGAAGTAGCCGGGGATGTAGTGAAGGAACCACGTCAGCAGCCAGTAGATCACCCTGTTATTGGTCTCGATCCCATAGCTGTACCAGAGCATCTTTGGTGTACAGAGACGGTACATCTCGTCCATACGTAACGAAGCAAATAACTCACCTGTAAATTAGGGAATAATTTCTTTAGGACTGGAAAAGTATTGTGACGACTATGGAGGTCACAGTTATTATTAACTTGCAAACTATGGTATGTTATACTTTTAAGGTTTATGTTATAAAATTTAGGTTGGATTGATGTTCAATCAATGGATAGGGAGACGTCATACAAATGTCGGGTCGTATTTTTATAGAAAACATACTCGAAAGTGCTTAATACTAATCGAAAATAGTTCTAATCTAAAAGCAAAGCCTTTCATTGCGTCCCCATCCCGGCAGTATGTATATGTGTTTTCTTTATTTTAATTTTATTGATAAAAGAGATGTGTTTCTCGGTATTGTTTGTTTCTTATTTTACCTACCTTCCGGCTCCATCATCAGATCAGTTCGATAGTACCTTATAACCAAAGTGCATCTCATAACGATTCTAATAAGTTCAAACACGGCTATGTTATATTGATTAATTACGGAGTTCCAGTGCCTACCTTCCGGCTCCATCATCATCATCAGATCACTTCGATGATACCATTTTCAACGTAACTATTCAGAACCATTCATTTATTTGTATTGTCATAGTCGCTTAACTATCTTCATTGTGATATCAATGTGAGTATGAAGTTCAGTTGACCATTTCTGGTCTTCTTCATCAGTTCCACTTCATCAAATGTTACTTTTTGACTGTAATGCTTAAGTTCTCGATGAAAATACCAAAATCACTATATAGTTGCCTATAATATTTGAGGAGTTCCCTCGATTCCTCATGGAACCCATCATCAGAACTAGATTTTGAAAAAAATGGGACCAATCTGGAAGCATATCCTATAAAGGAAAAAAAAAATTTGCAAATCGGTCCATAAACGACGTAGTTCTGAGGTAACAAACATAAAAAAAAATGATAAAAAAAAAAATACAACCGAATTGAATAACCTCCTCCTTTTTTTAAAGTCGGTTAAAAACAAGTTATTTGAGGAATGGTAGCGTATAGAACCGAAAACTTAGCTTAAGCTATAAAAAAGAGTGATTAGGATGCTTTAAAGAAGAAAGCCAAGATAGCCATGACAAAGCAAAAGCTCAGGACAAAATATACGACACACTAGACAGTCCGGCAGGCCAAAAAGATCTATACCAGCTTACTAGAACAAAAGAAAGAAAAGCGAGGGATTTTTGTCAAATAAGATATAAGAATAGTTTCTTCAAAAAACAAAAGCTAGTGCTTTTGCCAAGGCAACATAAAATATAGCCTATGTCCTTCAGGAATAAAACAGCTTTCTATCAGTAAAAAAAAATTAGCAATCGGACCAGTACTTTCAGAGATTACCTTCTACAAACAATAAAAATATGGATAAAATATTTTTATTAAATCTTTTCAAAGAACTCTCCACCAGCCTCTATACAAAGTTTCATGCGTCTGAACCAATTTTCGAAACATTTTTTCCAGTCCGCCGCAGACACGTCTTCCACGGCCTTTCCAAACGCTGATAGCGCGTCTTCCGGTGATGAAAACTGTATCCCTTTCAGTAGATTTTTTTATTTTAGGGAATAAAATGAAGTCACACGGTGCCAGATCAGGACTGTAAGGAGGGTACCCCAAGACTCTGACCGGTGTAGTGACCAGGAAGTCCCTCGTTTTAGGACTGAGTGTGCGGGCGCGTTGTCATGGTGAAGCATTATCCCGCGGAGCCCGGTGTTCGGTCGCTTGTTGCTCATTGTAGACAAAACTTCTGGCAGGCATTTTGTGGTATACCATTTGGCGTTGATGCTGCTTTGGTCTCGTAATGGAATTGAAATCAGATACCCCGTCAAAGTGAAGAAACTAGCGATCAAAATTTTCCCTGCGCTTCTCGATCGCTTCACTTTCGTTGGCGTTGGTTCGTTTTGAAACAACCAAACTGTCGACTGACGCTTTGTTTCTAGATGGTATTGATAAATCGAGGATTTGTCACCTGTCACAAAGTCGTAAACGAGCCAAGACGAGCCTGCTTCAAATTTTTGAATCATATCACGGCAACAGACGGGCTTCTGAGCTTCGATAGTTCGATATTTTGCCGCTGGGTGCCAAACTATCCTCCTCACGCGAAGGTGTTCGTGTAGAATCTTGTAAACGCTTCCCGAAACCAATCTGCATGTTGAATCTTTTCGTATGTAATTCGCCTGTTTTCTTGAATTTTTTTTTTTTACTGCCAGTACACTTTCTTCCGAGACAGCTGCCGTAGGTCGACCACTCCTTTGTTCATCCCCCAAAGTAAGGCGACCGCGCTTGAACTCGATATACCAGCGGTAGATGGTTGCTTTTGAAGGTCTATCATCCATTAAAGCAATTTGAAGTCGATCAAATGACTCATCAGGTTTTAGACCACATTTAAATCGTAGAAAATCATCGCACGAAAATGTTCAAAACCCTCGACAGTGAACGTCAGCGCAGCCTTCGTGCAGCTACTACTTCATGACGTCATTATCACTTGCTTTCGAGCAGCGAACCATACAGCCAGCACCCACGGCTTTAAAGGGTATCCTGACCACCAGCATGCACCTCCAAACTGGATCTGGTTGGGGTCACCAGTTTGGAGGAAGACGGAACAGAGTTTAAAGTCCCGCAAACCTCTGTTTAAAAGGGAGGATCCTCCAGCCAGACGGATGTTATGTCTGGCGAGCAACTGCACGATAGATGATTTCGGGCTGTTCTATTACGTTCTAATCGCGCTGAGAACTTTAATTGCGCGATGTAGGATTAGTTTCTATGTGACGCTTTAGATGTCGTTACAAGTTGACCTTGAATAGACCACATGACTGGGTACCTCGTGAGGTTCTGTGGTGGACTTTTAAGGAGAAATGGTAGTATGTGCAGTTGATCCGAGCAATGTACACTCAATGCAGTCCCCAGTCCAGTGTACAGCTACATTGAAGCTACTAGCTGGCCAGTCAATGTGGCTGTCGGTTTACATAAAAGATTTAGCTCTCAGCCCATACCTCTTCCTGATAATAAGTGGATGCTCTGATGATCCTGATGATTTACCATCAAAGATGTGCGAGGTGGTGAGGCGGTGCGAGGATCCGTAGCAAACTTTATTAGCTGTATGCGTTTAAATTTAGCTGTTGTTAGTACTCACCCCATTTGATGCCAGAACGCGAGCTGCTGACGGTGTATATGGGGATGTCTCCACCCCAGAGCTGGCGGTTTTGAACCGAATCCCAGCCCGCAGTTATTATGGCATTGTTCACATAGTCAACCGGTGCGAACGACACCACTAGGTCCTTTGATGCTTCGATAACGTGCAACACACCAATACCTGCCCCTAATAAAAGCTGGAATGAAAACAGAAAACTCTTGACTGATCCATCAATATCTGAGCTAATTTTTTTGGTAATTTTAATGCAAACTGTTTCGTATGAACATTCAGAAAGAAAGATAGAAAGAAAAAGAGTTTATTTACATCAAACATGGCGCATACCTTAAAAATAAAAACAAATAACAATAACGACTTTTATTATAAGTGGTAAGATATGCATCACATCAACGCAAAACGGCCAGCGCTCTGCAAAATGCTGGGGCTCGTGTAAGATAGAGCCTCAGCGCTGATTTTTAGCACCACTCGTCGTTGCCGGTGAGACGTTAATCGGCCAGCAAAGATTACATATTATATAGGTACTTAAAATCACTGAATAACTAAACCAAAAACATAAATAACAATAAACCATTACATAATTATACGTAAAGAGTTTTTTTTTTAAGGGGTACAAAAATAATAAAAACAACAAAACACAGTTGGCAAAAAACCACCGATTCTACCTCACTGCGATACTTCGATGCCCGAGGTCCGCATAAGGAACAAAGAGGTTCTGAGAGCACTGTGTCGTCTTGACGTGAATAAAGCTAGTGGACCAGATGGTATACCAGCGATTGTTCTCAAGGCTTGTGCACCCGAGTTGTCTCCTGTACTGACGCGTTTGTATCGCCTCTCATTTGGGACTGGTATAGTGCCCAAGTCCTGGAAGCTTGCCAACGTGCAACCCGTGCCCAAAAAGGGCAGTCGTACCGATCCTACCAACTATCGGCCGATTTCAATAACCTCCATACTCTGCAAGATTATGGAGCGTGTATTGAACTCGCGCCTCTTGGCATACCTGGAAGGTAACGATCTCCTCAGTGATCGACAGTACGGGTTTCGCCACAATCGATCTACTGGGGACCTTCTAGTTTATGCCACCCACTTGTGGGGCGAGACCCTCGAGAAGAATGGGGAAGCGATTGCTGTTTCCTTGGACGTCTCGAAGGCCTTCGACAGGGTATGGCACGCTAGTCTATTGAGTAAGCTTTCAGCGTACGGCGTTTCCCCTGGTCTGATTAACTGGGTAAAAGACTTCCTGAGTGAACGTTCTCTCCGAGTTGTTATCGATGGATGCTCATCAGAGCCCATGACGACTAATGCCGGAGTTCCTCAGGGGTCTGTTCTCTCTGCAACTCTCTTCCTGCTGCATATCAACGATCTGCTGATGCCCGGTATCTATGGGTATGCAGATGATAGCACAGTTGTAGAGAGATACCTGCCAGGTGCTCGAGCTAGTAGGGAGCTAATCCGGTCCGAAAGAGAGGCTATGGTAGAGCGTGAGAATGTCTCACTTCAGGCAGTCTCCAAGTGGGGTGAAGCCAATCTGGTGGGATTCAACGCCGCCAAAACACAAGCGTGTCTATTCACCGCTAAAAGGAGCCCGTTCACCTTGGCTCCTGTTTTTCAGAATGTATCCCTGGAGTACACCGACCGCCTTCAGCTCTTGGGAGTTGAAATTTCTTCAGACCTTAACTTTGGGCGGTTCATTGAGTCCAAAGCCAAGGTAGCTGCTAGGAAACTCGGCGTACTTGCAAAGGTCCGGCGGTACTTCACACCAGGGCAGCTTTTAATGTTATACAAAGCACAGGTCCGTTCGTGTGTGGAGTACTGCAGCCACATATGGGCTGGTGCTGCAAAATGCCACCTGGCAGCTTTGGACTCGGTGGAAAGGCGTGCAAAGAGGCTAATTGGTGATCCAGATCTGGTTAATTCCAATCTACAAAGTCTTGAGCACAGGCGTAGGGTAGCCAGCCTTTCGGTGTTTTACAGAATTCATTTTGGAGAGTGTGCGCAGGAATTGCATGACTTGATTCCACCATCTCATTTCTACCATCGGACAAGCCGACGAACGGCGAGTATCCACCCTTACGTTGTTGAAACCTCTACGGTCCGGACCAAGCGTTTTGCCTCGTCGTTTATACCGCGTACATCGAGGGACTGGAATAATTTGCCTGCTGCGATTTTCCCGTCCGATTATAATTTGGGTCTCTTCAAGGCTAGAGTGAATAGGCTCTCAATAAATTAGTGCGCCTCACCATCAACGATTGCATTACCACTTACCATCAGGTGGAATCGCAGTCAAGCACTAGTTTATATCAATTAAAAAAAAAAAAAAAAAAAAAAAAAAAGCATTGACGTAGTCACAAAGTCACATTTTTAGTACCTATGTGGAAACAAAAAAAAAATAACCGACTTCACTAAAAAAAACACTAAAAGGACTAAAATATTTTTTATATTGTGAAGTCGGTGTTTCTCGGTATTGTTCGTTTCATATACAGGGTGTAAAAAGACCGATCACATACCCGTTAACTACACATTCTGTACACATAACTAAGTCATTTTGAACAAAAAATATTGCTGGGAAACAAACTTTTTTTTCCATCTTTAAAAAAAATATGCTTTTTATTGCGAGCAATGTAAAGCGCGCAACTGATTGTGCCGGTGTGTGTGTAATAGGTACGTATACGATAGGCGAGGCGCGGCGCAGCGGCGGCGTCTCGGCGTCGCGCGCGTTGAAGCCCGGGCCAGACTGTTCTAAACAAGCTTCCAACAGGGGTCACCTTGGTGGGAGGTTTGTGGAGCCCACGGTTGGTGTTTGCGTCCACACTGTTTACAACAAGGCTACCACCTCAGTTTGTTGTCGATTCTTTGTTTGGAAGCACGCGTTGCGATATGGCTCCTTATTTAACTAAACTTCAAAAAGTTGGCGTGGCATTAGCAGTTGTGTGCACAAGTGAGGAGAAAAAAGAAAAAAAGAAAAGAATTTGGATGAAGCGTTGGCTTAAGGAAAGAATAAAACTTAGTCATCTAAATTTAATGAATCTACTTGATTTTGGTGACCTGCGCAACTTTCTCAGAATGGAAAAGGAAACATTCTATGAGTTATTAGAAATGGTGAGGCCATTTATAACTAAAAAAAATACGCATCTGAGGAAGGCTGTTTCAGCTGAAGAAAGACTATTAGTCACTCTCAGATACCTAGCCTCTGGATCATGTTATAGAGATCTGAGATACAGCTCTATAATATCACATGAACTATTATCGGAAATCATTCCTGAAACTTGTTGGGCAATTTACAAAGTTTTAAAAGAAACAATAAAGGTAAGTTTAAAAAAATATTTATTTTCTAAAAATCAACATTTCCTGCAAAATTTCACCAGCCGGACCCTCTGCATACATTACTACCTGATTATCAATTACGTTTATTGGCGAAGTCGTTGGTTTTGTGGAGGGCGTAGTAGTTTGTTCCAAGAATTGTGAGGAATGGTGTACGGGTGATTGCTGAGGGTGTTGGGTACCGGGCAATTGAGGTGGAGGTAATTGAATATGAGGGGAGTTTGCGGAAGGCAAAACATTCGGTTGAGTTATTTGGGAATAATGTTGTAAAGATGACTGGTGAGGATATTGCGAAAGAGAACGAGGTGGCTGTTCAATGTTAACAGAGGAGTTTGAGGAGGAAGAAGCAGTTGGTTGAGTTATTTGGGAAGTATGTGGTGTCTGGATATGAGACGAGGAAGGGAGGGACTGGATTTGAAAAGGGAAACCTACCGTAGGTGAATACACCATTCTCATAGTCTGTGGTGAAATTGATGAAAATCTACAATGATCTGTTTGGGGACTGTACTGACTGTAAGGAGGGGATTGATATGTATTTGTGTTTGAGTTCTCTGATGAGGAATGGGGTGAATCTGGGTTGTAGTGAGGAAAACGGCTAATAGATGGTGTATCAATTCGCGAATCGAAACGTAAATTGTTTGTTTTTGCTAGAAAAAGTACATCTGAAATTAATTTCTCAGCAATTTCTCGCTGACCAGATTCAATCTGCTCCAACTTCTGCCCAACATAGTTCCCGAACGAGTTCGTTTCACTATCCTTGCTATTCATCAAAGCTTGAGCCGTTTCATATAATTTATCCTTTTTTGTTTCAAGGATATCTTCTTTTGGCCCCTTTCTTTTTCTTTTCTTGGGTTCCTGAAACAAAACAAAACATTTATTACAAACAATCATTGTGCTGATATAATTAAATAAAGTTTAAAAAAAATGAATTTTGTCAAAAAGTCAAACGATTCGCAGCAAAACTGATGTCTATAATGTACCCATGTATCTTATTTATTTGCAGTTGCCTTCTACGGAAGAGGAATGGAAAAAGACTGCTGAGTTATTTGAAACACAGTGGAATTTCAATAATTGTGTGGGTTGTATGGACGGGAAACACATTTTAATAGTAAAACCACAAGGAAGTGGATCTATATTTTTTAACTATAAATGTACATTCAGTGTTGTTTTATTCGCCGTTGTTAATGCAAATTACGAATTTATATACGTGCACACTGGATCAAATGGAAGTATGTCCGATACCTTCCTCACCGTCAAGCTACCCCCACTTGTGTCCTTCTAAGTGTTCTTTTTTATTATTTATTTATGGCTAACACACAGTTAAGTTTTTACTACCAAAATGCTCGAGGGATGAGGACTAAGGTATTGGAATTGTATAACAGTATTTTGCGCTCTAGTTATGACATTTTAATCTTTACGGAAACATGGTTGCAGGATGACATTTTTGACAGTGAATTATGTGATGACCGATATCAAATATTCCGGCAAGACCGTGATCTTAATTTAACTGGCAAAAAGACTGGTGGTGGTGTTATGATGTGCGTCAATCGTAAGTTTGATACTAGACGACATCAAGACTTTCAGTGTGCAGGTGTAGAGACGTTGCATGTCACACTCTCATCTCAAAGCGTTGGTACTAAGGACGACTTGCATGTTGTTCTTGTGTATATGCCCCCCGATGCATCTAGTATCCCGCTGTTTCTGAATAATATTGGACAAGCTATAACTGACATAATGGCTGTCAATAGTAATGATAGCTTTATTCTTATTGGTGATTTCAATCTACCTTGTTTAACATGGAATGATGAAGGTTATTCTATGTTGAATAACAGTTCGCTGCAAACAAGAACTGCTGCTGCTTCCTTTGCAGATGAACTAAGCGTTCTCGGTTTGTCTCAATACAACTTTGTCACAAATACTAATAACAGGATTTTGGATTTATGCTTTTCAGCCATACCCCTCCTTGTTAGTAGAAGCGACGATCCCTTACTCCAAGAAGACTCTCACCATCCTGCTCTTGTCATAACGGCTACTGAACTATTTTAACACCTTTAGAGGAAGTGTACATACCACGTCGTAATTATTTTAAGGGAGACTATGAGGAACTGAATAAACACTTTAACATGATAAATTGGGATGACAAATTGTCTATTGAATCGGTTGAAGTTGCGGTTGAGTCGTTTTACTCAGAAGTTAAACTTGGCGTGGAGCGTTTCATTCCCTTAGTTAATAAACCAAAAAAACATAAATACCCATTTTGGTACAGTCGTGAACTTATTAAAATCATTCGTGAGAAAACTAAAGTGCATAAACGGTGGAAAAAATATGGTAACCCCAGGGACTACTATGAATTTGCTTTACTACGTTCTAGACAACAGAATGTTGATGAATCATCTTTTAAAAGCTATATAACTCGAACAGAAAAAGCGATTAGTCATTCTCCAAAGGCTTTTTGGACCTACGTAAAAAATAAAAGAGGCGGTAGTCAATATCCAAAAACAATGATTTTAAATGAGGAGACATTTGAATCTGGTAACGACATTTGCACAGCATTTAATAAATACTTTCACAGTGTTTTCGCTACCCCATCTACGCCCGCTTCTGCAGCTACGAGTACTCATAACGAAGTGACCTCAGCGAATGTACTATCTAACCTCGTTGTCACCAAAGACACCGTTCTTAAAACCTTACGCGCGTTAGATACAACTAAGGGCCCTGGTAATGATGGATTGCCTCCTATTTTCTTGCACAATTGCGCTGAAAGTTTAGCACATCCGATAGCTTTACTATTTCAAAGGTCTTTGGCCGATTGCGTCTATCCCTCTCTGTGGAAAACAGCTCATATAGTTCCAGTACATAAGAAGGGACCCAAAATAAATATAAAAAACTATCGTCCTATATCTATTCTTAACACAATCAGCAAAGTTTTTGAGAAAATTATCTACAATAGTATATATCCAGTCATCTCAAACGGTATAGGCCAGAACCAACACGGATTCGTTAGAAGACGATCAACAGCATCTAACTTGGCCACGTTTTGTAACTACGTATTGCATAATATGGAAGCCGGTGGCCAGGTGGACGTTATCTACACGGATTTCGAAAAAGCATTCGATCGTGTGGATCACGTGATCTTACTGGCAAAGCTGCAAAGGCTTGGGATCCATGGAGATTTACTGAGATGGATTAAGTCATACTTATCGAATCGATCGCAAGCTGTGGTTATGGGAGGTTTCAAATCAGACTTTGTGAACATCCCCTCCGGAGTACCCCAGGGATCTTTACTGGGTCCTCTTTTTTACTGTGCTTACCTTTATGACATTCAAGCGTGTTTCAAATCCGCGGAACATCTCATGTACGCCGATGACATGAAAATATACATGTGTGTAAAATCTGGAGTTGATTGTGAACTGATACAGCGTGATCTTGATGCATTATTCAGGTATTATCGACAAAACAATATCACTGTCAATGTCTCAAAATGTCAATGCATTAGTTTCAGCCGTTCCAAATACCCAACTAGGTATCCGTATGGATTCAATCATAATGAGATCGAAAGGGTTGATTTGGTCAGAGATCTTGGAATGTTGCTGGATTCGAAATTGCTTTTTGACCAGCATATTGACACCATCACCAATAGAGCCTCTCGTAACCTTGGGTTCGTAATGCGTATTAGTAAGCCATTTAGTAATAGCCATACTCTAAAGATTATATACTTTGCTTACGTGCGAAGCATTTTGGAGTACTGTAGCCCAATATGGTCACCCCAATACGAGGTTTATATTAATAGAATAGAAAATCTACAAAAAAAGTTCGTAAAGTTCCTAAATCTCAAATCCCGTAGACGTCATGATTCCTATGCTCTAGACTGCAAACACTACGATATACTTCCCCTTGTGGATAGGCGTAAACTGTTAGACATGCTTTTTCTCTTTGATATCCTGCGAGGTCGCTTGGACAGCAGTGATCTGCTGTCACGTATAAATTTCTGTACCCCTAAAACACGTACCAGACATACCAAGTTATTCAGTATCCCTGGCTGCCGTACAAAATATGGGAGAAACGCTGTTATGACCCGACTGCCTCGCATATACTCCGAGTATTTTGAAAATGTCGATATATTTCTTTTATCCAAACAATCATACCGGAAACAAGTTAAGCAGATATTGTTTAGTAGACAAATTGTACCGTAACTCATTTCGCGCTAGCTAATGTAAATTGAATCGTACTGTTTAGATTTCACGATTTAATATTTTGTTCTTTACCTGATTATTTGTAAAAATATTCCATAATGGTCTATTTTTACCCTTTCAATCTTTTTTTTTTTTTTTTATTCTTTCCTTACACCACTTTCTAGTTAACCTAGTTTTATAAATGCCGTGAAACTCTGTAATTGGTTTAAGTGATAATTGTCATCATTCCGCTATCAATGTGCAGCGTGTGTAGACCTCACTTTTACATGATCTTTCACGCAGCTACATTGGGCTGTTCATTGATAGTGGGGTGGGCCTTCTTAACCCATGTAACTTTACAAATAAACTGTTGAGTTTCCTAAAATAAATAAATAAATAAATAAATAAATGTCCGATGGAGGAATAATAAAAAATACAAAGTTTTATGAAAAACTCGTGAACAATGAGCTACATTTGCCTGAATCATATTTGCTACCTGGAACAGGCATACCTGTACCTTACGTATTTTTGGGAGATAGTGCTTTCGCACTTGATACGCATATTATGAAGCCATATTCTGAAAGGAACATTTCAAATGAAGAAAAGATTTTCAACTACAGGCTGAGTAGAGCAAGAAGAATTGTCGAAAATGCTTTTGGCATTCTTGCCTCACGTTTTAAAGTATTCAAGCAGCCAATCAACCTCAAACTTGAAAACGTAGATGCAGTTGTGTTATCAAGTTGTGCTCTACACAATTTTTTGAGAAAAAAGTCAAAAACTTATTTGACACCTACATGTGTTGACAGAGAAGACTTAGAAAATGGTACATTGGATTATGGTACTTGGCGTCAAGCAAGAGATGAACTAACACCTCTCCAAAGAAATATTCAACGGATATCCAATGACGGGAAGAATGTTAGAAATATTCTGAAGGAATACTTTAACGGCGAAGGAAGAGTATATTTCCAAAATAGAATGGCAAATATTAACAGTGTTTGATTATTATCTATACTAATACTCTTCAGCTTTATAATATTATTATAAAGCTGAAGAGTTTGTTTGTTTGTTTATTTGAACGCGCTAATCTCAGGATCTACTGGTCCGCTTTTAAAAATTATTTCACTATTCGATAGCCCGATTATTGAGGAAGGTTATAGGCTATAAAACATCACGCTATGAATAGGAGCGGAGTAGTAATCAAAGATGCGAGTGAAACCGCGAGGTTCAGCTAGTTAATAATAATCTCAATAATGTATGTAGGTACTTATTTCATAAGCTCATAACAAATATACCTACCTACTATATCAGAATAGTTTTTTCTTTGTATTAAATTTTTGGCCCATTCGTCTCGCTGACACTCCATGGGATCTCTCCTATGCGGCGCCTTACACGCCCGGTAGGTACCTACTTTCTAAACAAACAATTCTTGTAAAATAAATTAATTGATAAAAACTTACGACTTCATCTTCCTCCATAAGCGAATCTACTCCGCTTCTTTGTAAATGATTTTTCTTTTCTAAGAATGTCATCATTTCGAAGTACCATAGATTTGGTTTATATATTTCGCTGGTGGCTGATCCGGTGCGTTTTGATTCTTTGACCTATAAAGGATTAGAAGAAGATTTAAAATATGGTAACACAAATAAAATACCCATTCATAGTAATACGTAAGTACAGAAGAAGGAGCTCGTGGCTAATCGCTATAAGGTGCCAGCATAAGCTGACCTCTGATTTGTATCTACTGCGCACAAGACATGGTTCAGCTTTTACTGACAATGTAGGTATAATCTGAAGTGCGGCCTTCTGCACCTACCTACTACAGAGTTAAATTACGTACGGACAAGCGAGAGTTTTAGGACGTAATGCACCTACCTTTTTTAACTCCCTTTGGTAGGCATATTTTAAATGATCCACTTTTTTCTTCGCCGATAATTCGTTCGCAGCAGGGTCAATTTCCTTTAATTTTTCGGTTAAAATTTCCCACCCGACTTTTTTTTGGCCCGTGTCCTTATACGTTTCTGAAGATAGGTCCCAAAGACAGGGCAGGTCCCTATAGAGTTCAATAAACTCACTAATAATTTCTTTTTCCCGCGTAGACGCCATTTTTGTAAACACAGTTCGTAAATACGTGCGTAACGTGCGGACGCCACGGTTGCTGCTGCGCAACTGCCCTTGCGTGGTTTACAACAAGCGTTTACACTGTGGAATACGTGTTTACAACGGCGGCATCCACACGCGGTTGGCAACGCGCGTCCGTCCACAGAGGTTGTTGAAGGTCAAACGAATTTTTGTTGCAAACAAGTGTTTACACTGTTGTAAACCGCCGGTGGAGATCGATGTGGAGGGTTTGTTTACAACAGTCTGGCCGGGGTTTCACATGGTGGTGTAGGTATTAAGTAGGCTCTTGGTAATTAAAAATTTCTGTGTTATGTACAATATTACTTACACGAAATAAGTACAGTTTTTAAACAGCCTGAGTACTTACCTACACCGTCCGTCGCTTTAGCTGTCATCCAGCACAGGTGGCCTCTCAACACTGACAAACTCCGGTTCAAACTGCCGACCTTCCACGCGGAGACAGACGCGCGCCCTAGCCCGCGTGTTTTCATGAACCCGCTCCAGGATCCCTTCTTGCGCTTAAGTTCATCACATCAATAATTTTCTGTGGCATTGCCGCAGCGGTCTCGCAGGGGCGGTCAAACACCCTATCTTTGACGTAACCCCACAAAAAGAAATCCAGAGGAGTTAAATCAGGCGAGCGTGCTGACCATGCGTTAGGCCCAAAACCGTCCGATCCAGTTGTTTCCGAATAGCGTCGTCAGTTGCTCACGAACTGGTTTCACAACATGAGGCGGCGCACCGTCGTGCTGGTACCACAACCCAAGCCTCTGAACTAGTGGCATCTCTTCCAAAGTGTCGGTTAGGTAGCCAGTAATAAAATTGAGGTAGGCAGGCCCGTCCATTCTCGGTGGCAAGAAAACCGGGCCTAGGATCTGGTTTCCCACAATGCCAGCCCACACATTTTGTCTGGAAGCCCGTTTCTTGGGTTTGATTTGGATTGACGGAACACCAATAATGGGTAGGTATTTCGGCGGTTCCAAATTCCATTATTTGTGAAAGTGCTCCCGTCGGTGAAAATTATTTTTTGGATGAAGTCTTGGTCCTGGCTCAACAGCCACCTGCAGTAATCCATGCGACGTATCGCGTCGCCTGGAACGAGCGCTTGAGCGCTAGCACACGATGGATTTTGTAAGGCCGTTGCCTATCCCTCCTCAACACTTTGTGCACAGTAGAATGGGAAACCATGTGCCGAGCGTGATGAACATGCCGCCTCCGCAATATTTTGGCTGCTGTTCGTACGCCCAATCGTGGGTTTTCATGCATGACAACGAAAATGGCCTCATCGACCGCTGGTCGTACTCATCGGCCGCCTCCCAGAGAAATTGGTACTATCGGTTGGTTGTCCAGTAATCGTTGAACAGCTCTGGTGAAGATCCGCGAATCCGTGGGTTGATACGCGGTAGGATGCTTAATCCTGTACAGTCGCAGAGCCACAGTAGCGTTTCCATGAGACATGTCGTAACAATAAATCATTTTCACGTACTCGCGCACCGAATAAACATGAAAGGCATGTTATCTCGCGAAAGGTGCCTACTACTAAATTAATCCTAAAAAGAACACACTACACACAAAAACATACAACGCACTCACAATTCACCTACACTAAGCCTATCACTCCAACGCTTTCACTACTATCAGTCTATCACACAATACCTACTACACAACATAGATATCCGTGTACACAACTAATAACAGTAATTCGCAAAAAAATATCCACAAGTGCATTCGATGACGGAAGAAACCGAACTAATAAAATAACAAACACGTAGGTAAGTAAATTCGCAATAAATAAAATTCCTTTAAATTTATTTGCGGAGGGGGCTCGGACAGCTGGCGGCCTTTTTGATGCTTTGAGCAGAGCCGCGCACCGCCGGTGGGCGGCTGTTCCCTTTCTTTGAGCACGAGCCGCGCGCGTGCTACTGGCTGCTGGCGCTAGCGCCAGCCTGGAGTAATAACAAAATGTGATCTCATAGATTTAGGGCATTTAGAGGTGGGCTTCAACAGTTTACGTAAATTATTCTGTAGGTTGTCTCGTGATTACATTAAAAAAAAATGTTATTAATGAACACAGATAAATGAAATTCTGACTAAATTCTGGTTAGTATTTGTGAAATAGCTAGTAGGTAGTTTTGAAGGCCGCAGTCGGTAGGTAGGTACATGAACACGCTCTAAACACTAAGACAAGTTGTATCTCAGTTCAGACTGCTGCAGTTGTGTACGGAAGCGTGAGTAGCTTTGATATTTTTTTTTTTTTTTAACGTTGGGAAATCATCAAAATCATCTCGCGCTCTGGTGGAGCGAGAGGGAGTTTTAGAGTTTTACTGACTAAAACCCAATGTTGTTCCTTCGGTTGCCTTTGCGTTTCAGGGTCGTGGTAACTCTTTCGAACATTCCCGCGACCCTGTCAGACATCGCTCCTATCGGGCCCCATCAGTTTAGCTGACCGCTTCTTAAGGCGCACGTGGAACACAACGCGCTGTCCACCAGGGCTTGGTTGTTATCGGACGGAGAGCTACCCATTGCTCTCCGTCCGCAAGCCCGTGTCTACGGTGGCCGGGAATCGATCTGTGACTCCCGACAAACTAACGATCTCACGCAGGTAAAACGCGCCGCGTGCTCGTTCATGTTTTAAAATGTGAATGTTTTAAGTCAAGAGTGAATAGGTTACTTCTAGGTAAGCGCGTTCCATCGTCGACCGCATCGTCGCTTTCCATCAGGTGAGTTAGCGGTCAAGCGCGAACCTATCAAGAATAAAAAAAAAAAAATGTAATTTATTAGGTAGGTACCTACTAAACATTTTTATAAAGTGAGGTACCTATCTACGACATTTATTTCCAATCATGCTTGTCAAGTCATCCGCAAAAATGCCTATGTTGCAGTCAAAACTCTTAACCAGTCAAAAGTACTATTGACTAGCAAAATCAGTCAAAAGTACTTTTGACTGAACAGGTTGGTCAAAAGTGGTTTTGACTGAAAATTATTGGTTATTAGTACTTTTGACTGCAAATTTGCGGTTAAAAGTACTTTTGACTGACGCTCTTCGTCAAAAGTAGTTTTAACTGCAATAAAGCATCAGTCAAAAGCACTATTAACTCTACTGTTTACTGTACTGTAATGGTGTTTTCTTTTCAAATTTCACGTCTTCCACATCCATTGCAAACTTTTCAAATTTTTATTTTATCATCACATTGAAATGACTATCTTTCATATTATCTTCTATCGCTAAAATTCTTTGCAAAAAGCGTTCTTTCTTTTCGTAGTCACTCATTGTTTTTCTAATATCAGCATGTTCTCCACTAATAATGAGTAATATAAAAGTATTTAAGTGCGTTTGTCGTTTTTTTTTATCGACAACCTTAACTTTTTAAGAGTTTTGACTTATACGACCAGTCAAAATCAATTTTGACGGAATCACTTAGTCAAAAGTACTTTTAACCAGCTCCATTGGGCAAAAGTACTTTTAACTGTTATTTTAGTCAAAAGTATTATTGACTAAAGCATACGGTCAAAAGTACTTTTGACTGATTTTTCTAGTCAATAGTACTTTTGACTGGTTAAGAGTTTTGACTGCAACACTACAATACTTACGGATTGTAGGCATTTTTCAAGGGCTTCATCGTTATCGTATTAACCGATATCTAGGTTTTGCAGGCTAAAGAGGCAGTCCGGTTAGACTGAAAGGAGACCCCAGTAGTTGGGAGAAACCTAAGCAGGTGATGATTAAGTCTAAGGAACTTTATGTGATTTTTCCGATAGCTTTAGGTACCTAATTCAAACATAATAAATGAAATTACGAAATTTACTTTTCCTTTAACATTGTGATCGTAAATGCAGGAATCACGTCGTTTCACCTGTTCCTAACACATCTTATTTACCTACTTAGTGAGGTTTATGTTATGCTTATGTACCTAGTGAGGTTTATTACGTTGTTATTTAAGAAGTTTAAATGTAGGTAGGTACCTAGGATTTAAGTTTAGTTTTTAGATAAGTAGAAAGTAACTTTTTTGCGATAGGAAATCATCAAACGTCCCCTTGCGCTCTGGGTGAAGAGAAAGGGAGTGTCAGACTTTTACCGATTTTTAGTCAGTAAAAGTTTGAAACTCCATCTCTCTCTCTCCGATCGTTGTTCCTTCAGTTGCCGTTTGTATACCAGGGCCGCGTTACACCCGGGCGTTTCTTCCCGCTGAATCCGACACAGGAACCTTTAGAAACAACCGTGTCCGGCGAGGACCTTCGTCAGGCGGAAAGTGAGGACGCCGTGGCGCCTCTCTAGCTACTCCTCAGAGAGGGAACTTACTACTGCTATCATGGCGCGCCCAGCGCAAGGTTGCGACAGTCGCTGTCTTCATACCATAATACCACAAGATCTCGCTGGAGCTATGTCTGCCGCGCCGTGCCGCGATTGGACGCGGCAGCGGAGTTTCCCCTCGGCGGCTTGCACCATTACGTACGAGGATTGTTGCCTCCAAAATCCCACGGTGGCAGGCCAGCATGCGGCTCGCCTCGCAGGAGACCGTGCGGTATCCTTGTATCATTAGGATGACCCTTTTACTCACCTTCAGTCCGAGTGACCGAGTCTAAACCGGGGCCCCGTAAACGTCCATGGACTGCACAAACCGCGTGGTCTATGCGGGGCGTAGACCCTCCAGAAGGAGGCGTCAGGACCTGGGGAAGACCTGCGTCAGCGCAGCCGCGCTTAGTTAAGTAGATACGGTAGGTACCTACTTAATTTCTACCATTTTACTACCTAATTTCAAAATTAAAACAATAAATAATTATTAATCAACGTTTTTGTTGAAAACGTAAAATCGTAAACTGTTCAATTCATAAAATAAATAAATTGTCCATACTGTCGATCAGCTGAGCGCGTATTGCATTTGTTCGTTGAACTCGGAACCTCGCACGCTAGTGTGCGTGCCACAGCTGCACAGCTGCGTCGAAGCGTGTGTAGTATTTTGCATTCATTGCATTTTTGTAACTTCAAATGCGTAATTTGTTATGAAAAATTAATAATTTTGATAATGTTTGTTCGGAAGAAAGTTTTCTAATGACACTTGGAATACGATTTTGAAAAAAAAATCAATTTTTTTTTTCTTACTTTGACCTTGAATATCTCTGGAACCAGTGATTTCCCAGGCATGTTCTAGACGAAAAAAACTATCCCAGTGATGGGTACAATACGTAGTTTTCGTTTACGTTAAGGGTCTTTTTACACCCGATATTTGGACGGGAAGACCGCAGCAGGCAAATTGTTCCAGTCCTTCGATGTACGCGGTATAAACGACGAAGCGAAACGCTTAGTCCGGACCGTTGAAGTTTCAACAACGTAAGGGTGGATACTCGCCGTACGTTGGGTTGTCCGATGGTAGAAAGGAGATGGCGGAATCAAGTCATGCAATTCCCGCGCACACTCAACCTGTAAAATACCGATAGGCTGGCTATCCTGCGCCTGTGCTCGAGGCTTTGTAGATTGGACTTAACCAAATCTGGATCCCCAATTAGCCTCTTCGCACGCCTTTCCACTGAGTCCAAAGCTGCTAGATGGCATTTTGCAGCAGCAGCCCATATGTGACTGCAGTACTCCACACACGAACGGACCTGTGCTTTGTATAACATTAGAAGCTGTCCCGGTGTGAAGTACCGTCGGACCTTTGCAAGAACGCCTAGTTTTCTAGCAGCTACCTTGGCTTTGGACTCAATGAACCGCCCAAAATTGAGGTCTGAGGGAATTTCAACTCCCAATAGCTGAAGGCGGTCGGTGCACTCCAGAGATACATTCTGAAAAGCAGGAGCCAAGGCGAACGGGCTCCTTTTGGCGGTGAACAGACACGCTTGTGTTTTGGCGGCGTTGAATCCTACCAGATTGGTTTCGCCCCACTTGGAGACTGCCTGAAGTGAGACATTCGTACGCTCTACCATAGCCTCTCGTTCGGACCGGATTAGCTCCTTACCGGCCCGAGCACCTGGCAGGTATCTCTCTACAATTGTGCTATCATCTGCATACCCATAGATACCGGGCATCAGCAGATAGTTAATATGCAGCAGGAAAAGAGTTGCAGAGAGAACTGACCCCTGAGGAACTCCGGCATTGGCCGTCATAGGCTCTGATGAGCATCCATCGACAACAACTCGGAGAGACCGTTCACAGTATCAGACCACGGGAAATGCTGTACGCTGGAAGCTTACTCAAAAGGCTGGCGTGCCATACCCTGTCGAAGGCCTTCGAGACGTCTAAGGAGACAGCAATCGCTTCTCCATTCTTCTCGAGGGCCTCGCCCCACATGTGAGTGGTATACACTAGTAGGTCCCCAGTAGACCGATTGTGGCGAAACCCTTACTGTCGGTCACTGAGGAGATCGTTATCTTCCAGGTATGCCATGAGGCGCGAGTTCAATACACGCTCCATAATCTTGCAGAGTATGGAGGTTATTGAAATCGGCCGATAGTTGGCAGGATCGGCACGACTGCCCTTTTTGGGCACGGGTTGCACGTTGGCAAGCTTCCAGGACTTGGGCACTATACCAGTCCTAAACGAGAGGCGATACAAGCACGTCAATACAGGAGTCAACTCGGGCGCACATGCCTTGAGAACTATTGCTGGTATACCATCTGGTCCATTAGCTTTATTCACGTCTAGACGATACAGTGCTCTCAAAACTTCTTTGTTTCTTATGCGAACCTCGGGCATTGAGGTGTTGCAGTGAGGTAGAGTTGGTGGAGTAGCACTGCTAGTGTCAAGACGAGAGTTATGGGCGAAAAGAGATGCAAAGAGACCTGCTTTCTCTCTAGCCGTGTGAGCCAGAGTTCCATCAGGCTTAACCAGCGGAGGCAATGTGGGCCTACAGAAGTTCGCTTCGACCGATTTGGCAAGGGACCAGAACGCTCTGCTACCGGACGGCTGTGCAGAAAGCTTTGTGCCAATATGGGTAATTCGGTCGAACCGAGCCTTCTTTAGTGCCTTTTTGTAGGACTTGGCAGCATAGTTGAAAGCTCTCTTCTTTGAGCTCAGATCCGGAGCTTTGCGGTCACGAGCGTCAACCCAGGCGAGAATCGCGGAATGCTTACGCTCTTCAGCTTGAACGCAATCGGCGTTGAACCATGGGTGAGCTGAGCCTCCGATGGGTACGTCTCTATAAGGGATGAAAAACTCCATAGCTTGACGTATCACATCGGATATAGCATCCGCACAGCTCGACGGACTTTTAGAAGAGAAGCAGACCTGCTGCCAAGGATAAGACGCAAAGAAGTGCCGCATCTCATCCCATTCTGCTGACCTGTAACGCCATATTCTCCGTTCACCGCGTGAGTCGCAGTCAGGTGGGGAGAAGCACGAAACAGAACAGTGATCTGAAGTTCCAAGTGGTGAGGAAACTGTTACAATACATCTGTCCGGATCGGTGGTCATCAGAAGGTTTAAAAAATGGGCAGTATGACCAACTACATCAGGCACCCTAGTCGCTTGCTTAACCAGCTGGGAAAGGCCCATCGATACTGCAAGGTTTCGCGCTTCTCTCCCAGCGTGGTCGGTCTTCTGGTATGGGAAAAGTCAGTCTTGGTGGCAGGCGTTAAAGTCCCCCAGAGTGACGAGCTGCGCATCAGGGTGCCGATGCAGAGCCTTATCGGCGGCCTCACTGAGGTGGTCGAACAGCTGAGTCGTCTCCTGATCACCGCTGTGCGATCGGTAGACACAGGCATACACAATTTTGTCCATACCAGTGTCCACCAACAGCCAATTCTTCTTATTCTTAGATTACTTCCTATAACGACTCTCTTTTTTTAATATGATTAGTTTTATTGTGCTTTTGGTTACAATATTGACTGGTCTACACTGTTGTTACATAATATCTATTAATACTGTAATATGAAAATATTGTAAATAACAACTTTTTTTTAAAGAGTAACCATGGAGTTTCTTACCGGTTCTTCTCCATAGGAAACGACCAATTTAGAACCGTGCACTAGCTTCTGACGTTTTATAAGTGCCCATACGTAGAGGCCTATGTGAAATAAAAACATTTGACTTTGACTTTGAATCTTTCTGATACATATAGAGAACCACAAAGACCGTAAAGTTATTTTATCTTATTTTCGCAGTTACTTACCCCAGTAACTGAAGACATGATCGTTTGGCCATCTGTCCACCCCGGTGACGGTTCAACCATAGCCGGAACCACTGAAAATAATAAAGAAATCGAGCCATTACCGACGACTTAGCGTAACCGACCACAACCAAATTTTACAGGAGAAGGTTTTATTAAAAATAATTTTGCTAATAATTGCGCTATTAAAGTGAAATTAACCATATAATTATTTTTGAAACCTTAGGTCTTACAGTCAAATTTTTTTTTTTAACTTTGGTTTTGAGGCATTTTTAGCGCTTGCTGTATTTTTGCTGTCTCAAACTAAGTACTTACGTGTCCGGGCGTTTGAGATAACACTTGTGATAAAAAAATTACCTGGTTAAAGTTTTAACGCAAGCTACATTAAGCAATTTTAACTAAGTAAATATGGATCAATTTTATACAATGAATGGGTACTTAATAAATTAATTTTAAAAAAAAACAAATTAAAATAACATGATTATACAGGGTGTTTGGTGCATCGTGTGCCAAATTAAAATGGTCGACAGCAGGGGTCATCTGCTATCCTTTCAGACCTCTAAACACTTCTTATCCCTGTGGATTATTTTTCATCGATTCATGCAATTTCATTTTTTTTTTCTAGTAAAACCCACGAAAAGAGATACAAGACAGATTTTACCTTATAAGAGTAAGATAATATTTTTTCTAGGTTTTCAGGTATTATTTAAGCAAAATATTTTTTAAATCATAATTTTGAATATCAGTCTTATGTGACACGATTCACAATTCTAGCGAATTCACAAAGTTATAAAAAAATTTCTATGGCATGTGGCACATCACTAGCAAGAGGATAAACTAGAGAATTTTTGAGGGAGTTGGAAGAATTTGGTCGCTTTTGGTTTTTTTTTATAGCCATGTAAATAGCTGTAACATGAACAGTTTTAATTTAAGTCAAAACTTTGCGAGTAAATTAAAAAAGAACTAGATAGCTAATGTCACTAATTTTAAATTTAAAAGTACTCTAATACAATACACATCTAAATAAAGTTAAAATTCAGAGTCTAAGCCTTACATATCTTTAAAAATTTGTATTTGAATGAAAAATTTGGGTCTTATTTTCATAAACTAATAAAACGTCGATGAAAAAAAATCCACAGGGCATGAGACGTGTTTAGGGGTCTGAAAGGATAGCAGATGACCCCTCCCGTCGACCATTTTAATTTGGCACACGATGCACCAAACACCCTGTATATTTCTTGTTATCATTTAAAAGAACACTGAGATCAATTAATTAATGGAATGAAAGTAATGAATGTCACGTCGCAACACATTTTTCATAACTTTGTTTATAGTAAACGACATCATTTTGATGTAGGTACTGTGTCGCTTGCGATAACAAGTAGGGTCGCTTACGTTGTAATTCTTAGATTATTACGCTACTTGCCATAATATTGGTAATGCCCAAAACTCTAAAATATAGAAAACCATTGTGCTGACGATAGAATTAGCATTTGATATAACTTAAATAACTGATTTATTTTGGCGAAAAGGTCGACGAGCCATGGTCCGTTATAGTTTAAATTGTCGTTTGCGATGAAAAACGCAGTTTAGGTAAAAATGTCGCTTACGTTATGTCGGTGGTAATGGCTCGTAATGGTTTAATTATCAAATATAGGCTTCTCCACCGCCATGCAAGCGATAATAGCTATGCCTTTTAACGATAGTAATTTTTGATAGAATTTCACTCTGCTTTTCTTCCTTTACAAAGTGACTTTCCATCAGCGTGAACATCCGCAAGCAGCCAAAAATCAATAGTTTACATGAAGCGAATGTCAAATTTTCCAACTTCTGACTCCGAAACAACCGACAAAGATCTACAAATACTAGCCTAGCACAACGCAAAAGCATGCTAAGGCACGAAAAAGTCTCGCAATGTGACGCATAATCACCCATCTACGGTTTTAGCAAGGCAAGTGTTGTTTCGTGGTGAAGGAAAACATCGTGAGGAAACCGGCATGTCCTAGAACCAAAAATTCGAAGACATGTGACATCCACCAACCCGCACTGGGCCCGCGTGGTGGATTACAGCCCATTCCCTCTCGTAGAGAGGAGGCCTGAGTCCCAGCAGTGGGAACATTATAAGGCCGACTATGCTATGCTAAGTGTTGCTTAGCCTTGAAGCAATCTTTAAGTTTAACTAGTAACAATGTAAAAAGGAGGATTACGTACTGTGTAACAAAAGTGGTTTTAGCTAAAATGTAAGATACAAAATTTGACTATACAAGTTAATATCGAAGGTTTTTAAAAGATTACTTACGGACTCTTTGAGCATACAAGTTAATAGCGAAGGTATAAGATTACGTACGGGTGCTTTGAGTATACTAGTTTGTAGGGAAGCTATAAGATTATCCTCCTTATCTGCCTTTTCTCTCTAAAGTCCTAGAAAGCCTGGTCCACAATCAGTTCATTGCTTTTCTTTGCAAGAATAGTCTGCTGAATCCATTCCGATCCGGATTTCGTCCTGGTCATAGCACCACCACAGCCCTAGTAAACGTTTCTGATGACATACGTCTAGGTATGGATAGAGGAAATATGACGGTTCTCTGCTTACTAGATTTTAGCAACGCCTTCAATACCGTCGATTTCGATATCCTACTCGCCATACTTCGCTCGTTTAACATATCTCCAACGGTGATTGACTGGTTTCGTAGTTACCTGTATGGCCGCCGGCAACGTATTTCCATAGATGATTCCTGTTCTTTTTGGTGTTATTCTTCTGCCAGTGTTCCTCAGGGTGGCGTCTTATCTCCTTTACTCTTCGCAATTTTCCTAAGTTCTATGTCCGAAAAACTTCTTTCCTTCTACCACCTCTATACTGATGATTTGCAAGTTTATAGACAATCTCCCCATACGGATTTAGATGCCGCTATTAACATCATTAACCAGGACTTGGCTTCAATTTGTGAGTGGAGTGAGGCACACGGTCTGAAAGTTAATCCATCGAAGACTCAAGTCATTAATGTTGGCAGCTCTAGGTTGATGCCCAAGGTAAACTGGTCCCAGCTGCCTCAGTTTCTATTCAACGGTACTGCTATTCCAATAAACGAGAAGGTTAAGAACTTAGGCGTTTGGATAGACAAACATCTTTCTTGGGGTCCCCAATTACAAGAGGTAAGTCGCAAAATATTTTCTTCTGCCAAGTCCCTGAGACAGTTGCGTAAATTTCTGCCAACTGCCACTAAAATTGCACTTGCTCAGTCCCTCTTACTCTCTATCCTTGACTTCGCTGATGTCAGTTATCTCGATCTCACTGAGGCACAACTTGATAAACTTGAGCGACTTCAAAATGTTGGCATACGATTTATATTTGGCTTGCGCTAGTATGATCACATATCCGATTTTCGTACGAAACTCAAGTGGCTTCCAATACATCTTCGCCGGAACGTAAACATCTTGTCTCTGCTCTTTAGTGTTCTGTTCAATCCTAAAACCCCCGCTTACCTTAAAGAATGTTTCAAGTTCCTTCATGACACACATACTAGATATCTTAGGTCATCAGAAGACTTGAGGCTATAGATGCCAAGCCATTCCAACAATTTTTATGAGAAGTTGTTTGCAGTTCAAGCAGTGCGGCTGTGGAATGCTTTGGCCGTGTCGGTAAGGCAAGCTCAAACACTCACAATTTTTAAAAATATTGTTAAGGATCACTACCTTTTCTCTTGAACGTCGTCATTAAGTACATCATTTCTTTGCTTTCATAATTATATATTATATATTGTTTGTATTATATGCAATTTATTAGTTTATCTGTTGTATATATGTAAATAGCTGTCAAATCCATCCAAAGGTTGTCTGTAAAAAATAGCTTTTAGCGATAAGACCGCCCATTGTGACACCCTATTAATTTTAAGTTCCTAATGTAATTTGTATTTTTGGTATACAATAAAGAATATATCTATCTATCTATCTATTATCTACTGGTAGTTTGACTACAAAAACTAATAAGAAAGCTGTACGATTACCTACGGGCGGCTTCACTACGCAGACGGGCAGGTCGCCGGCACTTGTGCGCACCAACTCCTCCGCGATTGCCTTCGTGAATGTGTAGGTGTTCGGCCAATCTTTTGTTAAACTGTGAAACCAAAATACGTTTAAAAGAAAAAAGACATTCATGTACGAAGTATGTTAACCATACAAATACTTTAGCATCTTATTCTTCGGAAGCAGCAGATTTGAGCAGCCAGTTATATTTGAGTACCAATGATGAACTGACAGTCGTTAATGACTGTGTCCCCGTAGACTTACGCAGGCGTTATACTAGTGAGCCTCTCTTCGTCGATGCTGGCTATCATGTCGAGAAAAACGTCTGGAGCCACGGGGCATGGGTAGAACTGCTCCTTGACGTCTTTATTTATTCTGGGCACAGTTGCGTGGGCGAAGGCGGTTGAAACGTGGTTGAAGAGTCTGAGAAGAAGAAAACAATATTAATTAATAGTAGGATGGAATTATAAAAGTATTCATATCTGAATACTTTTATAGAATGGAATAGTTTATTAATTCTGAGTTCATGGAACATGAAGATCTTAAATATTAGACGGAATTACATATACTACCTTTGCCGGTGTAGAAATATTAATGTATCTATTTTACAAATTCACATAATCATAGTCCATGCAATATTTGACGATCGTAGTGAACCGACGTATCGAACAATATTAGTATAAACAAATAATCACTTGCGAAATCGTGACCTAGTTTTTATTAAACTGCTAATATTAAATTACTTTACTTTACTAATTAATTTTACTAATAAAAAATTGAGTCATATATTAGGTTTGAGGTGTTTTCCTATAAAAATGATCAGTGATTAATTCATAAATAGTCTACTTTACGATGGAGGATAGTCCCTTCAGCCCAAGAAGTAGGTGTGATCGCTTCCCGCCAACTACACTCGTAGCAGTCTCCGCTCCTCCCCCTCCAGCGCCGCAGCAAAGGAATGAAACTCTTGAAGCTATTACGACGTCGGAAATTTAGAGCTGGATGACGACCATCGACCAGAGCCTACAGGAGGTGTGCGCTATCGCAGCGGAAGGCAAGCTGAATATGGACCAAAAATTGCGCATCAATGCCCTATGCCGGAAAGTCGGTAATGGCACATCGCAATTGGCGGTACAGTACCAGTACATGAAAGCGAAAGCTTTCCAATCCCACAATGCTGCCAAAGCTCTTGAAACCCAACTCGACCTATCACAGCAACTAAAGGAACTCAAGTTGAGTGTCGAAGAAAAATCGAAACCCGCCCTGGGAGCTTCTTTTGCTGACATGGTCAAAAAAGGAGCCATCAATTACATCCAGCCGACAAACGTAAGGCCGGGACTCCACCAAAGCGGAGACGAGACGAGCGGAGTGGAGATGTTTTTTAAACAACCAATAGAATTGTGTTATTGACACATCTCTTCTCCGCTCAGCTTCAGTGGAGATCGCTGTACGGAGATGTGTAATATTTGTATGGCGCGACGGCTGCGGAGATGTGAGCTGTGCGCGGACGACGCGCAGTAGAGACGAGAGATGTGAGCGACATCGTCTACCTTTCGTGTCAGAATGCGTACTGAGCACTCAACGCCTCGCATCCGAGCTGAAAAACATCTCTTCTCGCACAGCACACAGCACACCGCACACATCTCCGCTTTGGTGGAGTCATCCGAGCTGAAAAACATCTCTTCTTGCACAGCACACAACACACCGCACACATCTCTGCTTTGGTGGAGTCCCGGCCTTAGTTCTGTGGCCATTTATCCGAAGGACAAATTAAAGTCTAGTGATGAGATGAAATCTCTCGTCCAAAAAATTATTTGCCCCGAACAGATGAAGCTGCATGTTAGAGGCCTGCGCAAGACCAAAAACGGCGGTGTTATCATAAGCACTGAGACGCAAGACGACATCGAGAAGCTGAGACAATCGGAGCAGCTAACAAAATCAGGTCTAACAGTCGACGAACCTTATAAAAGGAAGCCTAGGGTTGTAATCATAGGAGTTCCGACGTCCATGTCAGAAAACGAGGTTTTTACGTGTTTGTACCACCAAAATCTCGCCGAGAAGCTTCAGGACTGCAGCTTTAAGACGTTTTTGACTTCAATTAAGTTAAGCCATAAGTCGGGTAAGAGAGACGCTGACAATTGCAACTATATCGTAGAAGTATCGGCAGTCATACATCATTCATCATCATTTCAGCCGAAAGACGTCCACTGCTGGACATAGGCCTCCCCCAAGCGTCGCCACAGCGAACGGTCCTGTGCGTCTCGCATCCATCGGACCCCCGCAACCGTTACCAAGTCATCGGTCCACCTTGTAGGAGGCCTTCCAACGCTACGTCTTCCGGTACGTGGTCGCCATTCCAGAACCTTTCGGCCCCAACGGCCATCTGTTCTGCGAGCAATGTGCCCTGCCCATTGCCACTTTAGTTTGGCGATTCTTCGTGCTATGTCGGCAACCTTGGTTCTCCTGCGGATATCCTCATTCCTGATTCGATCACGCAAGGAAACTCCGAGCATAGCCCTCTCCATTGCCCTTTGGGTGACTTTAAGCCGGCAGTCATACGCAAAGCCCTAATGTCAAAAGAACGAGTGTTTGTAAATTGGGCATCATGCCCTGTAAGAGATTTTACCTTGGTCACACGATGCTATAAGTGTCAGCAATATGGTCATGCTGCCAAATCATGTCGGCAGACGTCCTACACCTGTGGTCACTGTGTCGAGCAAGGCCACTCGATCAAAGAATGTCCAAAGAGGTCAGATGAGCCAAAATGCGCTACTTGCTTGCATTTCAAAAAGCCAGACAAGCACAATACAGGCGCAGCTGACTGCCCGGCGAAAAAGATGGCCGAAAAAAGGTATACCAACACAAAAGATTATGAAAATGCCTAAGAGCGCCGTTAATAAATTATTTATTTTAGACTTTTTTCAGTTTTATAGTAAAGTTTTATTTATTTTTTGTGATTATGATAAACCATTTAATTAATGATTTAGATATTTTTTCTGTATCCGAGTCTAAACTTTGTGAAGCTGAAAGCTGCAAACAATATATATCCGGCTACAAAACACCATTAACCATACTAACACAAAATATTCGCAGTATTTTTAAGAATTTTGACAGCTTTAGCGTATTTCAACAACGGCTCAACATTAAATGTGACATTATTGTTTTAACAGAATGCTGGCTTGCCAAACAATATAATATACCACTAATCACAGGGTATAAGATGTACAAAAGTGATAGGAATTATAATCAAAATGATGGGGTGATAGTTTACGTAAGAGATCATCTGAAGGTCTCTGTTGAGGAACCAAATATGCAAGACTGTAACAGTTTAGTAGTGAAGATTGGATCAGAATTTGCGATAGTGGCATTATATCGCCCCCCCCCCTCTTTCAAAAATAGTAACAAGTTTACTAACTCTCTGAATGATGTCTTGCAAAACCTATCACCTTTTAAAAACACGATAGTAATTGGAGATATTAATATTAATATTCTTCCAGGAAGTGCTGACGCATCTGCTCAGGACTACCTCAACCTATGCGCATATCATGGCTTGCTTCCCGCACATAGTTTTCCTACACATCATAGTGGCTCTTGCTTGGACCATATCATACTTAAAACAAATTTCCCTTCACTTGCACTTGTTTTTAACTCTACAATAACAGATCATAATGCTGTTCTACTAACCTTAAATTGTAATTTACCTAAACAGAACACTCACGTAGTTTCGAAATTGAATACAAATAAACTTGAAGATGACTTACGCGTCATCAACTTCGATCCAGTCTATAATTCCGCTGACCCACAGTATTGTATGTTGTATGTAATAGAAAATATACGTCATGCAATTCAGAAAAATACGGTCATATCGCAGTTTAGCAACAAAAATTGCAACAAAAAACCCTGGATCACAACAGGTCTGATCCGCTGTATGAAACACAGAGATAAATTGCACATGAAATCTAAATCTCATCCAGAGAATACAGTCCTACAGCTGTCGTACAAAAGATATCGTAATTTTTGTAATGATCTACTTAAAAAAGTTAAAAACAACTACGATAAAACTGAATTGGGTCAGAGGACATGGTCAAAAAAGGAGCCATCAATTACATCCAGCCGACAAACGTAAGTTCTGTGGCCATTTATCCGAAGGACAAATTAAAGTCTAGTGATGAGATGAAATCTCTCGTCCAAAAAATTATTTGCCCCGAACAGATGAAGCTGCATGTTAGAGGCCTGCGCAAGACCAAAAACGGCGGTGTTATCATAAGCACTGAGACGCAAGACGACATCGAGAAGCTGAGACAATCGGAGCAGCTAACAAAATCAGGTCTAATAGTCGACGAACCTTATAAAAGGAAGCCTAGGGTTGTAATCATAGGAGTTCCGACGTCCATGTCAGAAAACGAGGTTTTTACGTGTTTGTACCACCAAAATCTCGCCGAGAAGCTTCAGGACTGCAGCTTTAAGACGTTTTTGACTTCAATTAAGTTAAGCCATAAGTCGGGTAAGAGAGACGCTGACAATTGCAACTATATCGTAGAAGTATCGGCAGTCATACATCATTCATCATCATTTCAGCCGAAAGACGTCCACTGCTGGACATAGGCCTCCCCCAAGCGTCGCCACAGCGAACGAGAATACAGTCCTACAGCTGTCGTACAAAAGATATCGTAATTTTTGTAATGATCTACTTAAAAAAGTTAAAAACAACTACGATAAAACTGAATTGGGTAAGGCTGGAACAAATAGTAAAATGATATGGAAATACATTAAAAATGCAACTTTTTCATCAAAACAAAATGAGTCATCTTCAAGTTTATTACAAGCGCACTCGTCACAGCTGACATCTGCTAACATAGCAAATAATTTCTTTATTAATGTTGGAAAGTGTTTGGCGGAAAAAAATAACGGGGGTCACTCACCTTGTCTGACGGACAGTCCTAATAAGGGTAGTTCCACTTTAACATCTTTTGCCCTGCTAGATACTGACGAGACAGAGTTATTTATGACCTTGAAAGACGAATGTGCAGTTGGTTGGGATCAAATATCAAATAAAATTATTAAACAATTCAGAAATATTTTGGTACCACCACTGACTTACATTTTTCGCATATTGTGTCTTTCTTTGGGTATTTTCCTGAGTGCTTAAAAAAAGCAGTTGTTGTCCCTGTTTATAAATCAGGCAGTAAAGAACAAGCTACAAATTATAGACCTATGTCTCTGCTGCCTGCTATGTTCAAAATATTGGAAAAAAAATTAAACAAAAGATTGTTCAAATATCTGGAAAACAAATCAATTTTATCGGAGCGTCAGTTTGGATTTAGACCTAAAGTTTCAAACTGCCGATGTAGGGCATCGGCAGTTTGAAACTAAACAACAACATCATCTCACTGACTTTCTGGCGCAAGAACTTGACAAGAGTAACCATTCAGTAGGTATTTTCCTGGACCTCGCAAAGGCTTTTGACACAGTTTCTATTCCTAATCTGTTGCGCAAGCTTGAGGCTGTGGGAATAAGAGGCATTCAACTGAAACTCTTCAAAAGCTATTTGGAAGACCGTACCCAGTGCGTTAAGATTGGCAGTGTCCTCAGCGAAGACCAAAAAAATACGTCTTTTGGTGTTCCCCAAGGAAGTATTTTAGGGCCTACCCTGTTTTTAATATATATAAACGACCTTTGTAATCTCAAGCTTAATCACGGCATAATAATATCTTACGCTGATGATACTGCTCTTCTCTTTTCGGCTGAATCGGAACATGAAGTCCACAAATTTGCGCAAGACGGCTTCGATATTGTAAACAAATGACTTCAGCACAACTCACTAACCCTAAATGTAGATAAAACAAATTATATAAAGTTTTCGATGCGCAAACAATCTTCTAATAACTCCTCAACTTTATCTGCCCATTGTTGTACAACCCCTGCAGAATGCTCGTATATGTGTCCCAATATTAATAAAACTAATCAAATAAAATACTTAGGTGTCATAATAGATGAGATTTAAAACTTCCATATTCTGTTTGAACGTAAGGGTTCAAACAGCATATGGAAGTTTTAAATAATAGGATTCGTAAGCTGATATTCGTATTTAAAAAGTTACGATATATTGCAAACACCAAAATTATTAGGCAAGTTTACTTTGCTCTATGTCAGTCAATATTGACTTACTGCATTACCTCATGGGGTGGAGCGGGTAAAACTTTATTACTACCGATTGAAAGAGCCCAAAGAGCGATTCTCAAGGTGGCTACTTGCCGCCCTTTTCTTTTTCCCACTAACCTGCTCTATAAAACTTGTGAAGTACTAACAGTCCGACAGTTATTTATATTGAGCGCTGTACTAAAACAACACACAACCCTCCATTACAGCACTGAGCTTACTAAAAAGAGACGGAAAGATATAGTTTGTCCCACAAAAAGTACAAAACATGCTTTCACAGCCAAATTTTATATTTTTCTGGGACCTCTTCTTTATAATAGACTGAATGCAAAAGCAAGCATTTATTCCGTAAATTACGTAAATTGTAAGAAGGCTCTCAAGCAAGCTCTACAAAAATTGTCCTATGAAGATACAGAGAAGTTACTAGTTGTATTAAAATAAAGATTGCTTGCACTATTTATTTTGATTAGTTAGCTAAGTTAGTATAGTAAGATTTTATTAGCAAGTAAGATTTTTTGTAATGTATACACTTTTTTTACTTGCTTACCTACTTGATGACTATTTTACCTTTTTGTTATGTAAATTACTGTGATTATTTATTCATAATGTTTTACCTTTTCTCGCCTGAAACACAGGATGACCTAGTTCAGGCATAAAACACGTTGAGAACTTGTTATAGATTTTAATAAAATCGATATTCACTGATTTACTGTATAATTAGAATAAACTTTATTATTATTATTTTTTATACATACCGTTAACATTTTTAAATATTTCTTTAAAAAAACATATAAAAAAAAACATTTAAAAATATAAAAAAATAGTTGTCCACCGGTGTCGAAAACAGGGTCCAAGCTACCGGTGGTTAGGGCTCCAGAGACAGGAACCTCCTCACAATGCGAGCCGTATCGAGGAGTACTGCCTTCTGCATCAGGCCCTTGATCCAACCGCGCAACGACAGCTTCGACAGATGGTCGTCGAAGCTTTTGGCTATAAGACCATTGGCGGTCACGACCATCGGCACAATGATAGCTGAGTCCACATTCCACATGTCGACAACCTCATGTGCTAAGTCGAGGTATTTGATTTGTTTCTCTTTCTCAGCTTTCACGAGATTTTCGTCATGCGGGATGGTGACGTCGACTATCACTGCGCGGCGCGCTAATCGGTCTATCACCACTATATCCGGCTTATTGGCTACAATAGTACGGTCAGTAATGATAGACCGATCCCAGTACAACGTGACATGGTCATTTTCGAGAACTGGGTCGGGCACATACTTGTAATATGGTACCTCAGAATCCACTAGGTTGTACATCAAAGCAAGTTGCTGGTGAATAATCCTGGCTACTTGGTTATGTCTGTGCAAATACTCGCCGTTAGCCAAACGAGAACAACCAGAGATAATATGTCTGATAGACTCACCCGGCCGGTGGCATGCCCGACACACGTCAACCGTCCCGTCCTTCATTATATATCTCCGGTAGTTGTTCGTTAATATAACTTCGTCCATAATTGCACAGACAAAACCTTCGGTTTCCCTAAAGAGGTCACCGACGCGCAGCCAGGCTACGGACACTAGTTGATCTACATCGGGCCCATGAAGGGCCCGGAAAAACCGTCCGTGGAGTTCCTTACTCTGCCATACTTCCCTGCGATTGTTAGTGTCAAGCACTACAGGTTTGCGCCAGCTCTCGTTAGCCAAGGAGAGCGGGGTGAGTCCCTTGTCCACTGCCACTACATCACGATGCATACTCACGTCGGTGGTTAGGAAATATTCCCTGAGACTGCATACCTCGTGATTGTGCAGGGTCTTAGCATTTAAAAAGCCTCGACCCCCACACTTCCGCGGGATATACAGTTTCATGACCGACGATAGTCGGTGATGCATTCGGTATGCAGTCAGCAGTGTATGGACCCGCCTATCCAGGGCATCAAGTTCCGTTTGAGTCCATTTGAGTACGCCGAAAGAGTACATCAATACCGGCATGACCCAACCGTTGAAGGCGCGCACCTTGTTTCCGCCTGAAACAAGGCTATTGAATACCTTCTTCAGGCGTCCAAAGAAACGCTCCCTCAACGTTTGCTTCATGTCAGTAGCATTGATGCCTAATGCTTCCGACATACCCAAATACGTATAGGTTTCGGTTGGAGAGAGAGATCTCAAGTTTATGGAATCCGAGTTTTTTTTTTTTTTTCGATGGGAAAATCATCTTATGACATCCCCCGCCCTTGGGTGGGGCGGGAGATAGTGTCAGACTTTTACAGACTAAAAACCCACTCCTGTTCCTTCATTGCCTTTCGTACCAGGGCCGAGTCTTCCTTTCAGAATCAGACCCTTGGCCCTAGTAGGCTTCGACCCTGCTAGGCCCCTACAGTTACTGACATCTCCTTGAGGCGCGCGTGGAACAGCACGCGCCGTCGACGACATGGGCTCGGTCCGGACGGTTACCGGACGGTCGGAAGGCGAGCAACCCATTGCTCGCCGTCCGCAAGCCCGCGCCTACGATGGCCGGAAATCGGGATCGGAATCCCGGCGGCGATTGGGGCGTGAGGACCGTTGCCTCACGTGATCGGCCGCCTCCTTTGCTAGCATTACTGCTTCGCAGAAGGAGGCGACCGCCTGCCACTCCTCCTCGCTCCGGACCATGGCCTGTACCAAGGCCCGGCGCGAGAGATCGCCGCCGCCGATAGCCCTCACGAGAAAAGAAAGAAAGAAAGAAAGAAAAACATTTTATTTGCCGGAAAAGGCCCAAACTTATAACTAAACATATTGCAAACATTGACACGAACAAGGACACGGCGTTGCTCTGCCCAAGCGGGACACACCTCCACCGTGTGCTCCACCGTGTCCTCCGGGTGGTCCACACAATGGTGACACCCGGGCGTTTCTTCCGCACGAATCCGGTGCAGGAACCTCCCGAACTTACCATGTCCGGTGAGGACCTGCGTCATGCGGAAGGTAAGAACGCCGTGT
The DNA here is from genome assembly GCA_905147345.3 of Mythimna impura. Classification (NCBI taxonomy): domain Eukaryota; kingdom Metazoa; phylum Arthropoda; class Insecta; order Lepidoptera; family Noctuidae; genus Mythimna; species Mythimna impura. The sequence goes on along the minus strand of LR990368.1, from coordinate 732,004 downwards.
TGCCTTTCCAGCCACTCCCCAAAGAGGGGACTTACCGCCATAATAATGGCGTGCCCAGCACTGGGTTGCGATAGTCGCTGTCGCCATCCCGCCATGAGACCCCGGCGGAGCACTGTCCGCCATGCCGCGAATTGTCGTGGCAGCGGAGTTTCGCCCCGACGTTGCATCTCCACGCGCAGATCGTGCATGCGTGCAAGGCCTGTTGCCACCAGATCCCATGGTGGCTGGCCAGCGAGGAGGCTCGCCGCATCGCGGGAAACCGTGCGGTATCCCCGCACCATCCGAATGGCCATGACCCTCTGGCACGCGTTCAGCTGGGCCGCCGGTGGCTTTCGCAGTGACGGCGCCCACACCGGCGCCCCATAAAGGGCCATGGACTGTACGATGCCTGCGTAGAGCCTCCGGCAGGAGGCGTCTGGACCCCCAAGGTTGGGCAGGAGCCGCTTGAGAGCAGCCCCAATGGAATCCGAGAGTTGGGTACCCACGGATTCCACAATCTCCCCTCTCTTTACACGCATGACTGCACATTTATCCACACCAAACTCCATCTTGATGGCACTACTGAAGGTTTCAGTTACCTTCAGTAGCTCCATCAGTTGCAGATTGTTGGGGGCAAAAAGTTTCAAGTCATCCATGTAGAGCAGGTGAGATATAACCTGACCACCTCTCTTCAACCGATAGCCTAGGCCTCAATTCTCCAGCAGTGTTCTTAGAGGATTCAAGGCCAGGCCAGAACCAAAGCGGACTCAAACTGTCACCCTGGAATATACCTCGCTCGATCCTTACCGGTTCGCTGCTCCTCTGGATATGTCGACATCCTGGATAGCGAAGGACCGTCCTCCATTGCCTCATACATGACATCAAGAAGGTGCGTAAAGTTGCATCAATTTTGTATAATTCTAGCACCCTCATGAGCCATGTATGAGGAACTGAGTCGTAGGCCTACTTATAGTCTATCCAACATGTCGACAGATCCTTTCGGGAACGCCGAACCTGTTGGCTAATGGCCATATCGATGAGGCGTAGCTCCTTAGTACCGCGGGACCCATTCCTACATCCATTTTGATAGGCAGACATGATAACGTTATTATCTACATGGTGGTTAATCTTTGCTCTCAAAATGGATGTTAGAACCTTATAGACTGTCGGCAAACACGTAATCGGTCGATAGTTTTTGGGTTCCCCGGTGCTACCAGATTTGTGGAGCAGGTGGGTAACTCCTGTTGTAAGAAACTCGGGTAGCGAGCCAGACTCCAAGGCGGTCTGATACTGAGATGCCAAAGGAGCGTGTGATCTTTGAAGCCACTTTATCCAAAAGTTGTGCAGTCCGTCCGGCCCTGGAGATTTCCAATTAGGCAACGGACGGACTGCACAGACCACATCTTGGGGGCTGATTGTAATTGCCCCCATTTCTGGTATCGGTTCGCACGCTCGTTCGACCTCTCGAGTCCAACCGCCTTCAGTATGACTGACCGACCAGATGTTACGCCAGAACAAACTCATGGCGTCATCATCCGGAAGGCGCGTGTCAGCCACACCTTGGTCCGGCTGCTCCCAAGCCCTATATACCCACCTTTCACTACCCTGGAATGTGCGATTCTGGGTGTACCGCTCAACCCGCCGCTTATACCTTCGGATACGGTTTGCCCATGCGTACACCTTCTGCTTCAGGAAGTCGATGCGCTCTGTGACACAGGACATATAGTCTCGGGGGCTGATGTCAGTTCCCGAAAACGCCCGTCTCACAAAGCGCATCACTCGTGGGCGAGTGTTGCCCTCCCTGAAGCAAATTAGTTTGCCGATGAGTGCTCTGGCCCCACCAATACGACGCTCGATCCTACACTGCCAGGCCGGTACAGTTGGTTTTGGTCGTGTAGCTATGTCACTGTTTGGAAATTTGACGTGAGCTACATGACATGCCGCTACAGCCGCGCAGTACATTATCGAGTGTGTATCAGTGAGATCTTCGCAGTCATCAAAATAGTTTGACAACTGCGAATCCAGAGCAGCCACCCGCGCCTTATTCTTATTACTCATGGGCAAACGAGGTAACCGCGGCCTGAGTTCAAGCGGCATGTTGCGATACTCCCGAATAGCACACTTCAAAGCACTCCTCAATTCGTTGCTACACTGGGTACTTACATGTGTAACCATGTCAGTGCTCTCCTCGTCAGCGTGGTTAGAAAGATGGTTGGGCGGTGATACCTGTGAATGTACCACCGTCTACGATGAAGAGGCAATGGCATGGCTACCCATTTCCGTTCGGAGGCGGTCAAGTACAGTGTCGTCCAACATATGATTACGCTGGATGACCCACACCTGATCCGATTATTATTATTATTATACCATTTATTTATTTTTTATACATATCGTTTACATTTTTAAATATTTCTTTAAAAAAACATTAAAAAAAACATTTAAAAATATAAAAAATAGTTGTCCGCCGGTGTCGGGAACAGGGTCCAAGCTACCGGTGGTTAGGCCTCCAGAGACAGAAACCTACCGTATCGAGGAGTACTGCCTTCTGTATCAGGCCCTTGATCCAACCGCGTAACGACAGCTTCGACAGATGGTCGTCGAAGCTTTTGGCTATAAGACCATTGGCGGTCACGACCATCGGCACAATGATAGCTGAGTCCACATTCCACATGTCGACAACCTCGTGTGCTAAGTCGAGATATTTGATTTGTTTCTCTTTCTCAGCTTTCACGAGATTCTCGTCATGCGGAATGGTGACGTCGACTATCACTGCGCGGCGCGCTAATCGGTTTATCACCACTATATCCGGCTTATTGGCTACAATAGTCCGGTCAGTAATGATAGACCAATCCCAGTACAACGTGATATGGTCATTTTTGAGAACTGGGTCGGGCACATACTTGTAATACGGTACCTCAGAATCCACTAGGTTGTATTTTAAAGCAAGTTGCTGGTGAATAATCCTGGCTACTTGGTTATGTCTGTGCAAATACTCGCCGTTAGCCAAACGAGAACAACCAGAGATAATATGTCTGATAGACTCACCCGGCCGGTGGCATGCCCGACACACGTCAACCGTCCCGTCCTTCATTATATATCTCCGGTAGTTGTTCGTTAAGATAACTTTGTCCATAATCGCACAGATAAAACCTTCAGTTTCCCCAAAGAGGTCGCTGAAACGTAACCAGGCCACGGACGCCAAGAAATCTACATCAGGCTCATGAAGAGCCCGGTAAAAGCGCCCGTGGAGCTCCTTGCCTTTCCATATTTCCTTGCGGTCATCAGTAGTCAGTATTACAGGTTTGCGCCAGTCCTCTTTAGCCATGGATAACGGGTGAATCTCTTGTCCACTGCGACCACATCTCGGTGCATACCCACATCGGTTTTAAGAAAATATTCTCTGAGGCTGCACACCTCGCGGTTGTGCAGAGTCTTTGCGTTCAAAAAGCCTCGACCTCCACATTTCCGCGAGATGTACAGTCTCATCACCGATGATTGTGGGTGATGCATCCGGTTTGCGGTCAGTAGTGTACGGACCCGTCTATCCAGAGCGTCTAGTTCGGTCTGAGTCCATTTGAGTATGCCAAAAGAGTACATTAAAACTGGCATGACCCAACCGTTGAAGGCACGCACCTTATTTCCACCCGACAGAAGGCTATTTAATACCTTCTTCAGGCGGCCAAAGAAGCGCTCCCTCAGCGATTGCTTCATGTCAGCATTGTTAATGCCCAACGCTTTCGACATACCCAAATACCTATAAGTTTCGGTCGACGAGAGGGATCTAAGGTGTATGGAATCCGGGAGTTGAATTCCCTCGGATTCCATAATCTCCCCTCGCTTTACATGCATGGCTGCACATTTGTCCACACCAAGTTCCATCCTGATGGCGGTACTGAAAGTTTCAGTTACTTCAGTAGCTCCATTAGTTGCAAATTGCTGGGGGCAAAGAGTTTCAGGTCATCCATGTAAAGAAGGTGAGATATGGCCTGACCACCTCTTCTCAACCGATAGCCCAGTCCTGTATCCTCCAGCAATGTGCTAAGAGGATTCAGAGCCAAGCAAAACCAAAGTGGACTCAGACTGTCGCCCTGAAATATTCCCCGTTTAATCCTAATAGGCTCATCATTACCCTGGATCGGTCGACATCCTGGATAGCGAAGGACCGTCTCCCATTGCCTCATACATGACTCAAGGAAGGTGCGTAAAGTCATATCTACTTTGTATAACTCCAACACCCTCATGAGCCATGTATGTGGAACAGAATCATAGGCCTTCTTGTAATCTATCCAACATGTCGACAGATCCTTGCGGGATCGACGAGCCTGTTGGCTTATGGCCATGTCAATGAGGAATAGCTCCTTAGTACCCCGGGACCCATTCCTACATCCATTCTGAGAGGCAGACATAATCAAGTTATTCTCTATGTGTCGATTAATTTTTGCTCTCAGAATGGATGTAAGAAGTTTAAAGACCGTCGACAAACATGTAATCGGTCTATAATTCTTGGGTTCCACGGGGTTACCTGTCTTATGGAGCAGGTGGGTTACGCCAGTTGTTAGATACTCTGGTAGCGACCCAGACTCTAAGGTTGACTGGAATTGCGATGCCAGGGGCACGTGTGAGTTGCTAAACCATTTCAGCCAGAAATTTTGCAGTCCGTCCGGTCCCGGTGATTTCCAGTTCGGTAATGGACGAACTGCTTTGACTACATCCGCTGGAGTAATGACAACTTTTTCCATTTCTGGTATAGCTTCACACACGCGCTCGACGTCACGCATCCAGTCACCCTCAGTGTGACTGACAGGCACCGACCAAATGTTTCGCCAGAATGTAATGGTGGCAAAATCATCTGGGCGGCGCCCGTCAATCACATTTTGTTCAGGTCGCTCTCAAGCTCTATACACCCACCTCTCATCGCTCTGGAACATGCGATTCTGCGAGTACCGATCAACCCGCCGCTTATACCGCCTAATGCGGCTCGCCCATGCACAAACCTTCTGCTTCAGGAAGTCGATGCGCTCTGTGACACGAGACATGTATTTTTGAGGGCTGATACCAGTCCCCAAAAACGCCCGCCTCACAAAGCGCATCACTCGTGGTCGCGTATTACCCTCCCTGAAGCAGTGTAGTTTGCCGATGAGTACCCTGGCCCCATCGATACGCCTCTCGATCCTGTATTGCCAGGTTGGTACAGCAGGCTTTGGTCGAATAGTTCCATCTATATTAGGAAAATTTATGTTCGCCAAACGACATGCCGCAACAGCCCCACAGTACAGGATTGAGTGCGTATCAACAAGGTTCTCGCTACTCTCAAAGTTGTTTTTAAGCAGCGAGTCCAAAGTGCACACCAGCGCCCTATTTTTTTTGTGCATGGGTAACCGTGGCAAACGGGGTTTAAGTTCATTCGGGGTTGTTCTGTACTCTTGAAGCGCATCCTCCAGTGCGCTCCTCAGTTCATCGTTGCACTGGCTACTTACTGTGACAACCCTATCATCTGCGTCATCATTATTAGGATTGGACCGCGGTGAGATTGCGTTAGTAGTCGGCGTTGCCGCGGTCTGTGTTTGTATAGATGTCGAGACTATTTGGTTGCTCAGTACCTCTGAGCGCAGCCGATCAAGTGTAGCGTCGTCCAACCTGTGGTTGCATTGGATAACCCGCACCTGATCCGACAATCGTTGGGCCGAGACGTTGACGGTTGGTTCTAGGTCCTGAAAAAGAGACAGCATCCTATCACGATACGCAGTGAGGTTAGTTCCCCCCTCTGTAGACCCGTAATATGCGCGCATGACGTTCTCATTCATAGACTGAGTCCATCTCATGCGCTGCACACAACCACCGGCAGCGGGGACCCGGCTCGGGGCCGGTTGGCCCCTAGATCCTAAGCTCTTCGGTGGCCGGCCTCTCCTCTGCCGACGTACTGGTGTTGGCGACGTCGGCGGGAAAAAATACTCGTCGTTCGAGCTCGACGCAACTGCAGCCGCCGGTGACACTGGTGATTCGAGGTCCGGCGGCGGCGAGGCGGAGCTGAGCGGCGAGCCCGGGGGTGGATGGCGTGCGCGTCGGGCAGCTGCTCTAGTTAACATATTAACCCATTTCTTCCAATTCATTCCATTTCTGAGATTTCTTGTTGATTGTTAAGACGTCGTCAATGACAGACGTCATTCGGTTTTTTTCTTCTATTTTATTTATTTATATGGTTATGGTTCGGATTTCTATTGGTTTTCTTATTGAATTTTATTAGGCTTCTTTTATGGTAAATTGTATCACAATTTACAGGTAAAAAGTCCGTACTTTTTACCTGTAAATTGTGATGCAACATAAGTCATATTTTTTTTTCTATTACGTTTTAAATTTGATAAACCCGGAGTGTTGCCTTATTATTATTATAATATTTAATAAAATTAAATAAATATGAATATGTGTAACTTTACGGATTACGTTTTTATGCATAGATAATTTAAAATGAAATGTCTTTAATGTTAAATATTTTATATAATGTAAATATGCAATAAAAAATCATCGAACAATATCATAATAATGTCAAAAGATATTCATAAAAAAGGAAGGGTTTAATAATATGTATTACTACTACAATGTCAATACCTACTACTAATACTATTGGGCACGCCACAATTATGGCGGTAAGTCCCTTCTTTGAGGCGTGGTTGGAAAGACCTCACGGCGTCCTCACCTTCCGCATGACGCAGGTTCTCACCGAACACGGGAAGTCGGGAAGTTCCTGCACCGGATTCGTGCGGAAGCGACGCCCGGGTGTCGCCACTGTGTGGACCGCCCGGAGGACACGGTGGAGCATACGGTGGAAGTGTGCCCCGCTTGGGAAGAGCAACGCCGTGTCCTCGTGAGGGCGATCGGCGGCGGCGATCTCTCGCGCCGGGCCTTGGTACAGGCCATGGTCCGGAGCGAGGAGGAGTGGCAGGCGGTCGCCTCCTTCTGCGAAGCAGTAATGCTAGCAAAAGAGGCGGCCGATCGCGTGAGGCAACGGCAACTGTCCTCACGCCCCAACCGCCGCCGGGATTCCGATCCCGATTTCCGGCCACCGTAGGCGCGGGCTTGCGGACGGCGGGCAATGGGTGACCCGCCGTCCGACCGTCCGGTAACCATCCGGACCGAGCCCAAGTCGTCGACGGCGCGTATTGTTCCGCGCGCGCCTCAGGGAGATGTCAGCAAATCGTAGGGGCCCAGCAGGGTCGAAGCCTACTGGGGCCATGGGTAGTGTGAAAACGAAACCGTGGCCCTGGGACGAAGGCAACGAAGGAACAGGAGTGGGTTTTTAGTCAGTAAAAGTCTGACACTATCTCCCGCTCCGCCCAAGAGCGGGATTTGTCATAAGATGATTTTCCCACCTATAAAAAAAAAAAAACTACTAATACTATGTCAATATTTATTACATATGCAATGTCAATATTTTCGATTTAAAACTTCATCAACTGAATAGAAACAGTTATCCAAAAGCCAAACGAAAATTATAAGCATATAAGCATAATCAGCATTTTAATGTTCCTACTGCTGGGACTCAGGCGTTCTCTCTCTAGGAGAGGGAATGGGCCGTAATCCACCACGCGGGCCAAGTGCGGGTTGATGGATGTCACATGTCTTCGAATTTTTGGTTCTAGGACATGCCGGTTTCCTCACGATGTTTTCCTTCACCGTTTTGAGAGCAGTGGTGATGAAATAAATTACACAAAGTAATGCGCCTGGCTGGGTTTGAACCCACAACCTACAACTCGTAAGTCGGAGCCGTTACCACTCGGCCACCACTAAAACGAAAATTATTTTCTTGAATTTATTAGTAGGCAATACTCTGCCTGCATACATAGGCAAATTATTAAAAATGTTGGTTGCCATGCAATAAGAATTCCTGCTGTATAAATGTAGTCCCTGTGGTTTACCATGACGTTCAAATTAAGATTGTTTCATTCTTATTTCAGTGTAGGTAAGAGACAGAGCTATACAGGTTGTCTAGCACCATCTCTTACCCACAATTTGAAGACCAAACACAAATTTGTCCAGTCGTATACAGACTCTACGTGCTCTTTCCAATTCAATTTTTCATCGATAACGATTCCTAAGAATAAAGTTGATGGTACTGGTTCCAATATTGTATTAGAGTATCGTATATTGGCAGGTTTTATCAAGGAATTATTTGTTTGAAACTGTACTAACTTTGTTTTTTCAATGTTAACCTGTAAATTATTAAATTTCTGCCATTTTATAGCACATAGTTGTTCGTTGTTTGTGTCAATTTCCAAGTCATTTCTATTCAAAGATTTTATGTTTAGAGTAGTGTTTTTTTTTTTTATTAATGATAGGCTCGCGTTTAACCACCATCTCACCTGATGGTAAGCGATGATGTGGTCGATGATGGAGCACGCTTGCCTAGAAGTAGCCTATTCACTCTTGACTTAAAGACTCCTAAGTTGTAGCTATCTGGAAACACAAACTCCGGCAAGGAATTCCACTCCTTGGCTGTCATCCGCAAATAGTGTACAATCTTGTTTTAGGTTCATGCAAAGATCATTAATATATATAATAAATAATGGAGGCCTTAATACGCTCTCCTGAGGAACACCCCAACTATTAATTTTAACTTCTGAATAATATTCTCTTTTTTATATTGTTGTCACTTTTTGATATTACTGTCTTTTGCTGTCGGCTTCTCTGTCTCTTCATCTTCAAAAAAAAAAGTTAAATATATAATAAATAATGGAGGCCTTAATACGCTCTCCTGAGGAACACCCCAACTATTAATTTTAACTTCTGAATAATATTCTCTTTTTTATATTGTTGTCACTTTTTGATATTACTGTCTTTTGCTGTCGGCTTCTCTGTCTCTTCATCTTTAAAAAAAAAAGTTAAAGGAACATTCCGACGAGCAGATTTTCCCTCCATGAGGGAAAATCTGCTCTTCGTAGACTTCAGTACTGTACTGTGTTTACAGAAATCCTGACTACTAATATTAATTTATTACTGGGAACCTCTATTCCACAGCATTCAAAATAACAATCGTTACTGAATTCATTTGTTATTGGTAGTGGGATATAGGATAAGCCTTCTTTCACTAATATACACGAACCACCCCGTTTTTAAGGATTAAGGATGCGATTGAGCGGAATAAGGGCTCCAAGGTTTTTGCAAGGGATTTGTCTATAGGGCAGAGCCAGTTCACGAAACTGAAGACCGACGGTGGCAGAGTCATATCCGCCAAATCGGAGCTTCTGGGAGAGATCGAGGCATTCTATGGACAGCTGTACACATCTATCACATAACCCACAACGAATCTAGCAAACGACGAAGATATCCCGGACGTCAGCCTGTACGAGATTAGGATGGCTCTGAAGCAGCTTAAAAACAACAAGGCGTCTGGTGATGACGGAATTACAGCCAAACTTCTGAAGGCGGGTGGAAAACCGGTCCTAAAGGCCCTTCAGAGGTTGTTCAATTCCGTCATACTCGAGGGAAAGACGCCACAGACATGGAGCAGAGGTGTGGTGGTACTTTTCTTTAAGAAGGGCGACAATGCCCTGCTTAAGAATTACAGGCCCATCTCACTTCTGAGCCATGTCTACAAGCTGTTTTCCAGAGTCATCACGAATCGTCTCGCGCGCAGGTTCGACGACTTCCAGCCTCCCGAACAAGCCGGTTTCCAAAAAGGTTTCAGCACCGTAGACCACATACATACGCTTCGGCAGGTTATACAGAAGACCGAGGAGTATAACCTGCCTCTATGCTTAGCGTTCGTGGACTACGAGAAAGCTTTTGATTCGATCGAAACTTGGGCTGTACTGCAGTCTCTCCAACGGTGCCAGATTGACTATCGGTACATCGAAGAGCTGAAGTGTTTGTACGAAAACGCTACAATGTCAGTCCGACTTTAGGTCCGGACCTCGAAACCTATCCTTCTGCAGCGGGGCGTGAGGCAGGGAGATGTCAACTCTCCGAAACTGTTCACGGCTGCAATGGAGGATGTCTTCAAGATTCTGGACTGGAGTGGACTAGGCATTAATGTCGGTGGCGCGTACATCACTCACCTTCGGTTTGCCGATGATATAGTAGTCATAGCTGAAACTACGGAGGAGCTCAGTACAATGCTCGATGACCTTAGTAGAGCTTCCGAAAGAGTGGGTCTTAAAATGAACATGGACAAAACAAAGTCATGGTAAATAACCATGTAGCACCCACTCCGATCAAGATCGGAGAGTCTGCACTCGAAGTTGTAAACGATTACGTTTACCTGGGATAGATAATCCAGTTGGGTAGGTCTAACTTTGAGAAAGAGGTCAATCGGCGAATCCGACTCGGCTGGGCAGCGTTCGGGAAGCTGCGCGGTATCTTCTCGTCCAACATACCACAGTATCTCAAGACGAAAGTCTATGACCAGTGCGTGTTGCCAGTGATGATATATGGCTCTGAAACATGGTCGCTTACAATGGGCCTCATCAGAAGGCTTACAGTCATCCAAAGGGCAATGGAAAGGGCTATGCTCGGAGTTTCCTTGCGTGATCGCATAAAGAATGAAGATAACCGCAAGAGAACCAACATGACCAGACTGGGAATGTATGAAAGTTTCGCTAAGACATATAAAATCTAAATCCCGCATATTTTTCGTCAAGTCAGCAATAGCTAATTCAAAGAAATCTAATTTATTCAGTATTCCGGCTATATTTTGATGAAATAATGTTTTTATTTTTGAGATCTTGGTGTTTTGTTAGACAATGGTACGAATAATAGTGTTACTAAGATGAGCTTCACTTTCCATTGATATTGGTAAAGTTTTGTCATCTTAATTCAGTGGGTAATCTCAGCCTTAATGTCAATGAATATGCGACTAAAAATACTTTTAAATGTACACTTTATGCCAAGTTTTATTAAGTTGTCCTGTAGTACATGAAAACATTTCCAATGATAGGTGAAAATTCGTGTCAAAAAAATACGCATAAAATAAATATTTCTACGCGATAATTTATAAATAAGTGCCTCTTACGTAAGTTGGAACAAATATGATTACATTAGTATGAGTTATTTGTTTTAAAGATTCTTTAATTAGTTTAACAAGTTCAATTGGGTCAACCGAATCTTTAATACAATAGTCGTCCTTAAAATCTTGAACCTTTCTCGTAATATTTGCCAGTACTTCCTTCATTCTACAATTGGGTGTAACATAATGACAGAACTCGAAGTGTTCGCCGAAGGTATCTTCTATTATTTCCACAGGGCAATAGTAGTTGCAGGTAGTAAGTACACACAGTTTTCTTTTTCTTTGCTTGTCTTTTCTTGATATTAAATGTACTCGTTGGTGGTTCTCCTATTTACTAATATGTGAATCATTTTTAGTAGTTTGTTTATCTCTCGCTCCGCCTAAGAGCGGGAAATGTTATTGGATGAATTTCCCACAGAAAAAAAATAAAAAATAATCCATTTAGACTAAAAGCTGACTCTAACGTAATTTAGGAAGAGGCAGGCAGATTGATCTTCGTACCACATCACAAAAAGTGACACAATGATGACTAAACTGAATATTGTGAACTCACTTGAGGTTGTGACACTGCTTGCCCAACTCGAGCAACTCTCTGGTTCCTCTGACATTGGTGATCCCTGCGATGTGGAGCGGCGCTTGGAAGTTCACGGTGGCTGCCATGTGGACTATTATGTTCACCTGGAGATTTGTACAAAGCCATCAGTGAGCACGTCAGCAGTCACAACCAGTATACGCTGGCCTCATATGCTATTCAAACATTGTACTACGCAGTTCAATGTACCATATGTGGGATGTCCGATTATAGCAAATACCTATAAATAAAAGACCAAAAAAAAATGTTGAGTTCAGCGCCATCTAGCGAACATAGCTACGCTCGACTCCGTAGCTTTCGCGTAAACTGGAGCATTTGTGCCAACCTCTTTCGTCATGTTATCCCAGTCTTGGTCAGCGAGGCCGAGCCTGAGCTCCGCCACGTCTCCTTCTACCAGCACGATGCGGTCGGTGAAGTCGGGCTTCTTCTCACGTAGACTATCATACAACTGAAAAAGAACAAGAAATTATTAGATAGGAACCACATTAATTTGATGGGTAAGAGGAAGAATTCTTGGCATACAATTTTAAGGCATAACGTTTTTGTATAACTTTTATTGCAGAATAATACTTTAGTCATCATTATCATTAAGTCATCATAAAGTCTGATTTGTTTTGGTATATAATATTGACTTGCATAATTTTTTAAACCACGAAGTCTTGGGTTTTTTTTAGTACTTCATCTTCAGTAGAAACACCGGAACGGGAATCGCACTAATTATTTGCTATGATCTTGTATCCATCCAAGGAGCTCTTAAGCCAGTTACTAAGAATCCTTTCCAGAACTTTTATAAACTAGTCAAAATTGAATATGTAAATAAATTTATTACTCACAGAATCTTTAAGTATATAAGCTAATCTCTGTTGAATGGTTTTTCCTTTCTTTGGTCTCAGCAGTAAGTAGATTTTCTTGATATCACATGATCTGAAACATAAATAGAGTAAATTAATTGATAGGGCCACTTATATTTTTGTATGCCAAATTATTATTTATAATTACGAGGTGGACTTAAAAACGCTGGCGTTGTAATCTGAACTCGTATTATTAATTATTTAATCGATCTTTAGAGACGGGAGTATTTCCAGACGAATGGAAGAAAGCTCGCATCGTGCCTGTGCACAAAAAAGGTGACTCTAGCAACATAAAAAATTACAGGCCGATTTCTATCTTGTCATGTTTCCCAAAGCTCTTCGAAAGTCTCGTTTGTCCCATTATTACCAACTACCTGGAAACCATGCTATCTGATAAGCAACAAGGATTCCGAGTTGGACGTTCTACCGAAACTAACTTAGTTAGATATTTAACAGACATATCCGAAGTGCTCGATAACGGGCTCGAAGTCGACGCAATATACACAGATTTCAGCAGCGCATTCGACAAGTTGAGTCATCCATTCTTGTTGACTAAACTTGAGCTTAGCGGCGTCCATGGGTCCCTGTTGAGGTGGTTTGCATCCTATCTTAAAAATCGCTCTCAGTTCGTAGCAGTCAATGGCTATGTTTCTTATGAATTCTATGCACGCTCCGGTGTCCCACAGGGTTTCCACCTTGGTCCAGTTTTGTTTTTGTTATTCGTCAATGACATCACAAGTCATATTAGACATTGTCAACCGTTATTGTTTGCAGACGACTTAAAGATCTACAGAAAAATTACTGGGTTTGCAGACACCGCTCTTGTTCAATCTGATTTAAAAAATATAGAAAACTGGTGCATAAACAACAATATGACCCTACACGCCCAGAAATGCTTCCATATTCGCTTCTCAAGAAAGAAATCTACTATTCTTACAACCTACTCATTATATAACACTTTGTTGACAAAAGTATGTGAAATACGGGATTTAGGTGTTCTAGTCGATGATAGACTCAGCTTTAAGCCGCACATCAACGATATCGGAAAAAAATCGGCGCAAATGCTGGGCTTTGTAAAGCGAAACACAAGAGGCTTCCAATTGCCCAAGACAAGAATAGTGTTGTTCAACACTCTGGTACGTAGTCGTTTAGAATACGCCAGTGTCGCCTGGAACCCGCTCTACGCAGCTCATTCTCAAAGGGTTGAACAAATACAAAGAGCTTTCACCAGACATCTTGGATTTATATCTAGAAATATTAGTCATCGCTGTCCCTATGAACAGCGCCTAGACTTTTTCAGAATAAAGACACTGCGTGACCGTCGCCGTTCGCGTGATCTAATATTCCTTTACAAAGTAGTTAATGGGTTTGTAAAATGCAGTGATCTAGTAGAGCGTATTCATTATTCAGTCCCTTCAAAACTTCCCAGACATCCCATCTCTAGATTACTCCATATTCCTTTCCGTAAAACTAACCTTGGCCTCAACGCACCCTTGCTCCGAATGTGCAAAACCCACAATAGTTTTTGCAAATCACCAGACACCGATTTACACGGTGTCTCACTCAACAAGTTTAGGAGAGCAGTCTCGGAGGTATGAGATTGTACAAATGTTCCAATCAATTGTTAATTTTATGCATAAATTCCAATGTTATATACACTATCCTCTTTTTTTTTTGTAATTATTCATTTTTAATTTTATTTGTCTACTTTCTATTTTTTTATTTTTATAATTGTATGTTTTTTTTCCCATTTTGTGTGTTTAATTTTTGTGGTAATAATTTTTTTTATCTCTTAAAATAACAATTAATGTCATACCTATCATGGTGTAAGCTGTGCATACCTATAATAGGCATGCATACCAGATACTAAATTTTAATATTATTTTTCACAAAAAATCATGTATGTAATGCTGTTGGTGTGCCAATAAATAAATAACTAAATAACTCGTACCTGACAGGTTGGACGGAGAACACAAGACAAAAAAGAAATGGAAAGATATAGGAAATAATATTGCCTAGTGGTGCAACAGATTGGGCGGTGGATTTTTTTAAATAGTAAAGAAACAAATACACCTTCTTCCGAAATTAAAGTTAATTTTTTGAATTTTTTTTTTGGTGTGATTTTTGGCTTTTGGGAGCTCGTTTTTGACTCACTTCTTATGTTTCCAAAATTTACTCAATGTTATGGCAATGCGTCTACTTGTTTCGTCTAAATTCCTTGACAGAAAATTGTTTATCTCAATAGAATTATATCCGCGCACTTTAACAGTGTTTTTTCAACGGCGATTGTACTTTCTATAAGAATTGTTCCTACTTAGGTTTTGGAAACGTTAACGTTCAGTCCTATTGCGGTACTAGCTTTAATGGAGCACGCTTGTCTAGAAGTTTTCCATTCAATTTCGACTTAAAGAGCCTCAGGTCGCTACAACCTGATTATATCAGAAAATACAGACTTCGGCAAGAAAATACTCCTTAACTATACGCACACTGAAAGAATCCTCAACAAGTTTCGATCGTATGTGTGAGAGGTCCACCATGTACTTACGGGCTGAAGGATGATGACTTCTCACCTGAAAAGTTTCTCGACGAATTGCTTGCCGAGGAAGCCGGAGCCTCCCGTGAGCAGCACGACGGCATCGCGGTAGAACTGCTGCACGTCTGAGTCCCCTCTGTCTATGACGGCGTTCATCGGCTTCTGCCGCTCTAGTAGGGCTAGTTCAGTCTGTTGGGCGATGTCCAGTGCTGGAGCAGAACATGATGCTTTTTTATTACACGTCCATACATAATCTAACACCTTTTGCCCTTGTGGGGGAAACTACAGAAGTACCTACTACGATCCTTTTTTTTTAGAGTTGTAAATTATATTATCAAACTAGCTCTTACCCACGACTTCATTTACAACAGCACATTGCCATTGGGTCATAATTTCAAGAAGTCCTTTTTTTCTCTGCCGAACCCTAATTCTTTTTAGGGTCCCATACCTCAAATGGAAAAAAATGGAACCCTTATAGGATCACTTTGTTGTCCATCCGTCTGTCTGTCTGTCTGTCAAGACCCTTTATCTCGGGAATGCGTAGAGGTATCGAGTTGAAACCACATACTCAAATCTGCGGTTCCTTGAAGGTGTGAAAAATTCAAACTTCCAAATTAACGAATATAAAAGATACGATAGGATACTTTGTTCGATGTTTTTGTCCATTATGAAATTCGTAATACACACTAGATATGATATAACTAAAAACAGCACTGTATTTAATATAAATAACAGATGCAACTCAAACTCCGCGCCAAAATGGAAAACAGTTGTGCCAATCTACCAAAAACAAAAAAAAAACAAAAATTTGAATTTGGAACCATAATCAAATCATCAATTCCCGATACTTTTCTGACTGAATGTGTTACGAGTCGGTCTCGCACACTGAGGGTTACGTACAAACATAACTATAAAACAGTTTAATTCTCAAATTGATTTACGATGATTTTTCCGAATCTCAAAAAAGTTTTTTTTTTGACGTAACTATAAATTTACAGTTTTCAGATTATTTTTTTTTGCAAATTTGTTTATAAACGACAGAGTTCCGAGGTAAAACACATTAAAAAAAAATAAAAAAAACATACAACCAAATTGATAACCTCCTCTTTTTTTAAGTCGGTTAATCAATCGATTGATTGATTGATTAAGTCGGTTAAAAAGCAATTTTACTTGTTACCTACGTCAGTTCTGCTGTGATCCTATGAGGAGTTCCGTTCCATATCTTTAAATTTTATCATCAGATCATAACAATATTTTTATGGGACTAACTCGGAAGTATAAATTTTCAAAGAAAAAAATAACTTTCAAAATCGGTCCACAATTTTATTAACATAGGTAAATCCTCGTGACCCTAGCAGGTATTGACTCAGCTGAGCTACTACGGTTCTGATGACATCTCTGGCTCATTCGTTTCGTATTATTTATTTTTTTTTTGTTTTCGTATTATTTATATTTGATGATGAACTAACATGGAGTTTTTCGACGCCGTACTTTAGATTGCTTTTTTAGTACTTTATGGATTTTATTTTTATTTTGTAAGTTAGTTTTAAATACGTTATTATTAGATTTAAATGTATATACAATATAAAACTAACATAGATATAAGAATTACTAACATATATTGTGGACCAAAATGTTGTCTATTTAATAAATTATTATTATTATTATTATCTTTATTTATTTTCTATACATATTTTATATATTTTTAAATATTTTTTTAACAAAATCATATAAAAAAAAAAACATTTAAAAATATAAAAAATAGTAGTCCGCCGGACTGTCGGGAGCAGGGTCCAAGCTACCGGTGGTTAGGGCTCCAGAGACAGGAACCTCCTCACAATCCGAGCCGTATCAAGGAGTACTGCCTTCTGTATCAGGCCCTTGATCCAACCGCGTAACGACAGCTTCGACAGATGGTCGTCGAAGCTTTTGGCTATAAGGCCATTGGCAGTCACAACAATCGGCACAATGACAGCCGAGTCCACATTCCACATGTCGATAACCTCGTGTACTAAGTCGAGATATTTGATTTGTTTCTCTTTCTCAGCTTTCACGAGATTCTCGTCATGTGGGATAGTGACATCGACTATCATTGCACGGCGCTCTAATCGGTCTATCAACACTATATCCGGCTTATTGGCTACAATAGTCCTGTCAGTGATGATAGACCGATCCCAATACAACGTGACATGGTCATTTTCGAGAACTGGGTTGGGCACATACTTGTAATACGGTACCTCAGAATCCACTAGGTTGTACTTCAAAGCAAATTGCTGGTGAATAATCCTGGCTACTTGCTTATGTCTGTACAAATACTCGCCGTTAGCCAAACGAGAACAACCAGAGATAATATGTCTGATAGACTCACCCGGACGGTGGCATGCCCGACACACGTCAACCGTCCCGTCCTTCATTATATATCTCCGGTAGTTGTTCGTTAAGATAACTTCGTCCATAATCGCACAGACAAAACCTTCAGTTTCCCCAAAGAGGTCGCTGAAACGTAGCCAGGCCACGAACGCCAAGAAATCTACATCAGGCTCATGAAGAGCCCGGTAAAAGCGCCCGTGAAGCTCCTTGCCTTTCCATACTTCCTTGCGGTCATCAGTAGTCAGTACTACAGGCTTGCGCCAGTCCTCTTTAGCCATGGATAACGGGGTGAGTCCCTTGTCCACTGCGACCACATCTCGGTGCATACCCACATCGGTTTTAAGAAAATATTCTCTGAGGCTGCACACCTCGCGGTTGTGCAGTCTTTGCGTTCAAAAAGCCTCAACCTCCATATTTCCGCGAGATGTCTCATCACCGATAATCGTGGGTGATGCATCCGATTTGCTGTCAGCAATGTACGATTAAGAATTAAGCAATGTATGATTTGCGTCTAGTTCGGTCTGAGTCCATTTGAGTATGCCAAAAGAGTACATTAAAACTGGCATGACCCAACCATTGAAGGCGCGCACCTTATTTCCGCCCGACAGAAGGCTATTTAATACCTTCTTTAGGCGGCCAAAGAAGCGCTCCTTCAGCGATTGCTTCATGTCAGCATTGTTAATGCATATCGCTTCTGACATACCCAAATACCTGTAGGTTTCGGTCGAGGAGAGCGATTTAAGGTGTATGGAATCCGTGAGTTGAATTCCCTTGGATTCCATAATCTCCCCTTGCTTTACATGCATAGCTGCACATTTGTCCACACCAAATTCCATCCTGATGGCGCTACTGAAAGTTTCAGTTACCTTCAGTAGCTCCATTAGTTGCAAATTGCTGGGGGCAAAGAGTTTCAGGTCATCCATGTAAACAAGGTGAGATATGGCCTGACCACCTCTTCTCAACTGATAGCCCAGTCCTGAATTCTCTAGTAATGTGCTAAGAGGATTCAGAGCTAAGCAAAACCAAAGTGGACTCAGACTGTCGTCCTGGAATATTCCCCGTTTAATCCTAATAGGCTCATCATTACCCTGGATCGGTCGACATCCTGGAAAGCGAAGGACCGTCTTCCATTGCCTCATATATGACTCAAGGAAGGTGCGTAAAGTCGTATCTATTTTGTACAACTCCAACACCCTCATGAGCCATGTATTTGGAACAGAGTCATAGGCCTTCTTGTAATCTATCCAACATGTCGACAGATTCTTGCGGGATCGACGAGCCTGTTGGCTTACGGCCATGTCTATGAGGAGTAGCTCCTTAGTACCCCGGAACCCATTCCTACATCCATTCTGAGAGGCAGACATAATCGAGTTATTCTCTATGTGTCGATTGATTTTTTCTCTCAAAATGGATGTAAAAAGTTTATAGACCGTCGACAAAACCGTAATCGGTCTATAATTCTTGGGTTCGCGGGGTTACCTGTCTTATGGAGCAGGTGGGTAACGCCAGTTGTTAGATACTCTGGTAGCGACCCAGACTCTATACTCTTGTTATTATTATTATTATACTCTTTATTGCACAGGGCCATTTTGGACATTTTCCTTTAAAAAGTACTTGACCGATGTTATATATTCTTACATCAGTATAATGGACACGGTGAAGCACACGGTGAAGGTGTGCCCCGCTTGGGCAGAGCAACTGATCGGCGATCTCTCGCGCCGGGTCTTGGTACAGGCCATGCTCCGGAGCGAGGAGGAGTGGCAGGCGGTCGCCTCCTTCTGCGAAGCAGTATGCTAGTAAAGGAGGCGGCTGATCGCGTGAGGCAACAGTCCTCACGCCCCAACCGCCGCCGGGATTCTGATCCCGATTTTCGGCCACCGTAGGCGCGGGCTTGCGGACGACGAGCAATGGGTGGCTCGCCGTCCGACCGTCCGGTAACCATCCGGACCGAGCCCAAGTCGTCGACGGCGCGTAATGTTCCACGCGCGCCTCAGTGAGATGTCAGCAAATCGTAGGGGTCCAGCAGGGTCGAAGTCTACTGGGGCCATGGGTAGTGTGAAAACGAAACCCGGGGCCCTGGGACGAAGGCAATGAAGGAACAGGGGTGGGTTTTTAGTCAGTAAAAGTCTGACACTATCTCGCGCTCCGCCCAAGAGCGCGATTTGTCATTAGATGATTTTCCCACCTAAAAAAAACATTAGTATAATGCTAGATCGCATGATGTTGCGTGATCGCATAAATAATGAAGATATCCGCAGGAGAACCAAGGTCGCCAACATAGCCCGAAGAATCGCCAAACTAAAGTGGCAGTGGGCAGGGCACATTGTTCGTAGAACGGATAGTCGATGGCGCCGAAAGGTTCCAGAGTGGCGACCGCGCACCGGAAAACGCAGCGTTGGAAGGCCTCCCACAAGGTGGACCGACGACCTGGTGAGAGTCGCGGGAATGCGGTGGATGCGAGACGCACTGGATCGGTCGTTGTGGAGACGCTTGGGGGAGGCCTATGTCCAACAGTGGACGTCTTTCGGCTGAAATGATGATGATGATGATGATGATGATATTGCTAGATACCATGCTTCTGAGTGACATAGAGACTTTACTTTATTTTGAAGAACTATTCTCTAATGCAATAATTTAAATAATAAAAGTTCTCACCCATGTTGTATGGCAGCTAAACCAAATTTTCGTTCTAATTTTGAAACTGAAAAATTATATTTAAAAATAATTGGAAAAAGAACAAATGACGAATAAGTATTAACACAAAGTCTCTATTTCTCAGTTGGAGAGTAGCTCGGATGTGGTCAGAGAGTCCACTCAACGCTGGACAACGAAAGACTGAATAAAATTACAATAAAACACACTATAAAAATAGTATTAGCAGTGAATTGAATAAGTTGTTCGCTGAACGATTTTACATAATATATGGACTAACAAGTATGCTGCATCAAAATAATTCTAGTCATTTATATTTTTATAGTATTAAGTATATTTAACGTTGATCCATATTTAATGCGAAGACTTTAAAAAGAAGTAAAGTTTATTTACTTCTTGTGGAGCTTTAAAGAGTCTGACAGAAGTTTTGGTCCATGGAAAGTGTCTGACACTTATGATACTACTTTAAAATAATATTTTACAAAACATTTATAAAAATCACCCATAAAAAATAAAGTTCAGAAATTCGTTATTTTTAGTTCCCTTTCTCACCTGGTACCTGCTCAAGCACCCCAAGGAGGAGCTCCACAAGCACACAGATATTCAAAGCACATGAGACACTACTGAGAACCTAAGGTTTCATCCATGTGAAAATAAGTTATGTCAGACAGCTCTGGGATCTTGGTCTATAATTAAATAGAATGCAACTTTTTATGAAGTTGATTTTTATTCACAGATCAGCCGTATATCTGCCCAGCTAAAGTTGTAGTCGATTACTTAAATATCTCCTTCAGCCGTTGGATACAATCAATGTTACAAGAAAATTATATAGATGTCAGATTATGATGAGATGATGTAGCCAGCGGAGATCTATACTTTCGTCTTATAGCATGAGGCATGCATTAACTTCTGCAGCACTCCGGAAGGGGGTCTCGGTCGATAAGATCTGAGAACGGCTGGTTGAACCGACAGTTCATGTTGTTTTCCAAGGTTTTATAAAGTACATTTGCGCTCTGGAAGTTTCATGGATTAAATATTATTTGTAGAACTATTTCTTGATTTTTACGATACTTATTCCAGTCCAGAGTTAGTATAACTCCAAGCTGCTTGTGTTGAATTGTTTTTGTTAAGTATTTATGCTTTAAATTTTATGGCTTTATTTGTACTTAATTATAAACACTGTTACGTAAAGAATGTAATACATATATTCTAACTATGATTTAAAAATATCTGATTGCACAACAGTCTTTGAACATCTACATCAGTAAAATTCTTCATCATCGAAGGACGAGACAATTACTGGTATAATTGAACAATCTAGCTAGCTTACCTGTAAAAGTAGCTTACCTGTAAGCGCTGTTCCATTTAGATTATTCCTGTAATTGTCTCGTCCAAAGATAATGAATCCCACCCATGAGCCTTAATGGTTGGAACAATCAGATATTTTTTCGTTTGTTCACTTAAAACTAAATGAAGTCTACAGATTACAGAACAGCGAGCGGACAATGGATATGTTGCCAGTATTTTTTGTCGTTTCAAGATTTTTTAAACTATATGTGACGTCCTCCAGTAACCAGGAAATGAATATCTAAATCATGACTTGAATGTTTGAATGTAATCTACAAACCTAATGAAGCCAAAAATTTAACAACAATGGAACAATAGTTATTTTAGCAAGTTTATGTGCGATTTTGAATAAGTAAATGTTCTGAGGTATCTTATTTATTTATTTATATATACTTTATTGTACACCATGATAATAAATGATACATATGAGCCTTATATCAAAAACATACAATTGGCGGCCTTATCGCATTCCGCGATCTCTTCCATGCAACCTGGTATGGAAAGAGATTTTCTGGACATTAAATGGGATTGCACTTGGTGCATTAAAAAATAAGATAAACAATTAGAGAGAAAAAAAAAAGAAACAAAGTACATACTTAACACTAAAATACATACTTAAATACATACATACTAAATAATTATATAGGCAAGGAAACAAGTGACAACTACAATTAATACAGCTAAAAATGAAACAAAATTACAAGGACAAGTAATATTCCTTCACAAGTGTTTTAAATATATGTAGTGATTGCGCGCGTTTTATTGACACTGGCAGTGCATTCCACAGACGAGTGGCCTGGACAGTAAAGGACTTATCCAGAAACGTAGTGGAATGCATCAGCATTTTGAGTCTCAAGTTATCTGATGACCTGAGAGATTTCGTATGCGAATCACAAAGAAATTCAAACCGTTTCTTGAGATAAAGAGGGGTAAAAGGGGAAAATAGCACATTATACAAAAGGGAAAGAATACGAAATAATAATACGAATATCTTCTAATAATTTGAATAATGCATTGTCGTGTCTAATATCACGTACGTGCGTCGTAGTAATTCGTCAGAGGGCGCTCGAGTCGCTGCAGAGTGCATGCACGGAACGGCCCGCGCATCGCACAGGCGTGCAACTTCGCGTTGATCGCGTGTGTAAAATATCGCTAAGCGAATCAAATCTTTCTTTTCTCGGGCTGGCGTCGTTGTGTGAAGATCGCTGTGTGTTGATCTGTGCGTCGCCGCTACGTGCTCATGCGTCACCGAGTGTCCACCTCTACTGCCACGAAGATCTCATACACGACGTTGGCCTTGAGCAAAAACTGCTCTTTTTTTTATTAATGATAGGCTCGCGTTTGACCATCATCTCACCTGATGGTAAGCGATGATGTGGTCGACGATGGAGCACGCTTGCCTAGAAGTAGCCTATTCACTCTTGACTTAAAGACCCCTAAGTTGTAGCTATCAGGAAACACAGACTCCAACAAGGAATTCCACTCCTTGGCTGTACGCACAATAAATGTGTTCTCTAAACGCTTTGTGCGTATAAATAATAATGTGGAACTAGTGATAATAAAATTCAACATTAGTTCCATTATTTCCAGATTCTTTTAAAATGGAACTAGTGATCTAAAAAAACCTCAGTAGTTCCATAATGGAACTTTTAATGGTACTAGTGACAACGAACGAAAATACTACTAGACTACCGTCGGTCACCGGCTGTTGACGTGACTTTAGGATGTCGACTCGCCTTCAGTTACCAAAACGGCCTCTCCTGACACTCTGACGTCCTCGTCAGCTCCGGAGGGTGGTCCTGCCTGTTCTGTAGCAGTGTCTTCCAACGCCTGAGTCTTTGTTGTCTCCTATAATGAGACAGTGACATTACGTAAAACCATGGGGTCCGAGCGCTCATCGAGTTGTCCGTGATATCAGCAAACAACTGGTCGACTCTTCGCGTGACCAGAGGGCTGGGCTTTTCTTCGGACAAAGAATCAGCATTGCTATCCAACGTGGCAATGCTGCCAGCGTTCTGGGCACTTTTCCCATTGATATCGATGTGGATGAATTTTTTGATGCCCAATAATTTCTTTTTCTACCCGTTTTTAAATATTATTATTTTTAGTTAGTATAAATTCCTATTTATTAATTAATATTAATTAGTTTTGATGTTAGTTCTAGTTTTAGTAAAAGTGATAAATAGAATGATGTTACGTAAAAAGATAACAAATGTAGAAGCAAACACATCCTAAATACTCAAAAGGTAATGCGCATTACACATCAAAATCTTAGCTAAGACACATCAAGTACGTAACTTGGTCGCGTTGCAGACAGAGGCACTTAGTTAGCGTGTCTCGCTAACGCTGTCGGCAGAGGCACCTAGTTAGCATATCACCCAGACTTCTACCAACACTGTAGACATAGGCTCTTAGTTTGCATACCTCTCAGTGGCTGTTGACATAGGCACAATGTTAGCATATCACCCAGACTTCCCAAACTTCTACACAATACGTAGTTTATTTAGTACTAGCGACCCGTCCTGGTGCAATGCTGGACAAAACCGCATCAAAATACGTTGCGTAGTTTTAAAGATCTAAGCGTACATTGGGACAGACAGCGGGAAGCGACTTTGTTATATACTATGAAGTGATCAGCATTGCACCCGTGCGAAGCCGGGGCGGGTCACTAGTATCGAATAAAAGCGACTTGTAAACAAAACGAAACAATAAAAATGTATTATACGAAAAAACGTCAACTGTTTCTTATATAGTTGAAATAATAATTGGCATATACCTCGAAAACTAGACGTGATATGACTCATTACTTCAGCTATCAGTTAAGCGGGTACCAAAATCGAGTTGCACAGTGTTAAATAAGTCAAAATTTTAATAAAGTCAAGGAGATTGTATAATTCATAGGGAATAGGTAATGTCAAGTATTTAGGTAAATTTTTGCAGTCATAAAACCTTCAGTCGAGTAATAACATTTGCTTATAAGAAAGTTAAATAACTTATTTTTAAATTGTTTTGAGGTTGAGGGTTTTGAAGCTATCAAGTAATTTGCTATACATAGTATAGACATGCAGTATACATTATAAGGAAAAAAAATTCTACGCCTAGGGATATTAAGAAAATGCACTTTACGGCTGGGTCTGGATACAACGTCATTAAACAAGTCAAATTCGTGTCTGTTTTGGTGTAAAAAGATACAAATTTAAAAAATGTATAGTGGTGGAAGTGGCAGTATTTTGTGTTTTTAGGGTTCCGTACCTCAAAAGGAAAAACGAAACCCTTATTAGACTGACAAACAGACGGACAACAAAGTGATCCTCACTAGTTGTCCGTCTGTCTGTCTGTCTGTCAAGACCCTTTATCTCGAGAACGCGGAGAGGTATCGAGTTGAAATTAAAACTCAGGTCTCCGGTCCCATGAAACTGTGTAAAAATCCAACTTCTGAGTTAACGAAAAATAGATACGGCCGTTTATGTCGCAAAAAACGTGTATTTCGATACTCTCAAGGAAATTAAAATTCATAGGGTACTTCCCGTTGACCGAGAGTCCTGAAATTTGGCATGAAGCAAGGTCTCATAGCACAAGTATAGGAAAAAAAATTGAAAACTGTAAATTTGTAGTTACGTCACAAAAAAAAACTTTTTGCAAGTCGGAAAAATCTTCGTAACTCAAATTTGTACGGAACCCTCAGAGCGCGAGTCCGACTCGCACTTGGCCGGTTTTTTAAATAGTGGAACACAACAGTCCAGTGCGTGCGCTCCGCAAATTAAGCGTAGGTACGCATTTTTTCTGAGCTCGAAACACTCAATTCAGTCAACAGAATTACCCCATATTATAATGCCATAGCGCAAAATTGATGACACATGGCCATGGTATGCACATAGTGCCGTATTAACACTAGCCACACGTGTTAGTCTATATAAAACGAATACAAATATATCTATCTTCTTATATAAATCATTAATATGAGATTTCCAGTTATAGTTTTTTTCAATTATTTTCTCCAAGAATTTTGTTTGTCTCGTTTCCATGTTATATGATAAGCGTTAGGCGCATCCTGTTATGTCTGGAATTGTATCATTTTTAGGGTTCCGTAGCCAAATGGCAAAAAACGGAACCCTTATAGATTCGTCATGTCTGTCTGTCTGTCTGTCTGTCTGTCTGTCTGTCTGTCTGTCTGTCTGTCCGTCTGTCCGTCCGTATGTCACAGCCACTTTTTTCCGAAACTATAAGAGCTATACTGTTGAAACTTTGTAAGTAGATGTATTCTGTGAACCGCATTAAGATTTTCATACAAAAATAGAAAAAAAGCAATAAATTTTGGGGGTCCCCATACTTAGAACTGAAACTCAAAATTTTTTTTTTCATCAAACCCATGCGTGTGGGGTATCTATGGATAGGTCTTCAAACATGATACTGAGGTTTCTAATATCATTTTTTTCTAAACTGAATAGTTTGCGCGAGAGACACTTCCAAAGTGGTAAAATGTGTGTCCCCCCCCCTCTAACTTCTAAAATAAGAGAATGATAAAACTAAAAAAAATATATGATGTACATTACTATAAAAACTGCCAACGAAAATTGGTTTGAACGAGATCTGGTCAGTAGTTTTTTTTTAGTACGTCATAAATCGTAAACCGCATTTTACCTTTCATTCAATCAACTCAAATATAAAAAAAAAAAAACATTTAATTTCATAAACATAAACCTTATAATTATGTACATACACCGTGAACCATTATTTTCTATTAATAAATCTGTAATAGGTGCCTAAGTAAATAATAATTATAATTCGCGCGGGGCGTGGCTTGATAGTAGCGGGTGCGGAGCGCGCGGGAGGGGGGCAGGTTTCCGACTGCGCTTACCCGAACGGGCAGACACGTGAGGGCAGACGTCGTTGAAAGTCGTGTGCGCGGAGCGAATTTTTCGATACATTTGCGAATGCTAAATATTGTACGTTTACGATTTGATACTGTTCGTTGGATAAAATTAATTTCAATTAACATCGAAATTATTCTTTTAAACTCATTTACTGCCTAGAAATAGGTAAATACTTACTATAAAACGTCAACCTAATAAAAGTTTTGAGATTTTCTTCTTTCTTCTTTTCTTAAATATTATACCTCGAAATTCAGAAACGTGGTCATACTTGCGCAAGCCAAATATGAACCTGATACAAAGATTATTATTATGTTACTTGCTGCTACGGAACCCTCCATGGGCGAGTCCGACTCGCACTTGGCCGGTTTTTTTTGTTTATTGTGTTCAAACGACGAAATAGTTTTATTTAAGGTCATGTTTTATTCATTTTGGTACTAAACAATGTTGTTATTTTCGATTATAATACTGAGGGTCGTATCGTCAGCGTATAATATGCACATTCTGCATGACGCAGGTTTTCAACATGGTAAGTTTGAGAGGATCGTGCTCCGGATTCGTGAGAAATAAACGCCCGAGTGTCACCATTGTGAGGACCGTCCATTCCTCCTCGCTTCGGACCTGTACCAGGTCCCGGCGCGAGAGATCTGTGCCACCGATCGCCCCCACGAGGATATGGTGGTGGTCCGCCTAAGCAGGGCACACCTCCACCGTATGGTCCACCGTGTCCTCCGGGTGGTCCTCACAATGGTGACACTCGGGCGTTTATTTCTCACGGTTACCTATCGTAAGTTCGAAAAATATTTGACCGAATTTCATTTCACCTAAAACTTTTCAACTATTTTCGTTTCGTTTTTTTTATTTCATCGAAGTCACGTCTGCCACTGTATCAGTTGACCTATTATCAATTCGATTTTTTTTGTTACTCCGACGTTTCATTTGGCCGAAAAACTTTTCACCGATGTTACATCTAGCCGAAATAACATTTGTTCGAAGTATTATGTTTCCGAACATTCAACAATTCATTCAACTACTGTTTTAATTACCATATTTTCAATTCTCCTGACGCCTAGAAATGTAATTATTACACTGGCATGATTGAGGCAACAGGAGCTAATTTTAGATTAGTTTAACCTAATATTTTGTATAATTAATTATTTAAACGTAATGGCACTTAATAATATAGTTGATTATGAACAAAAGTGGTTTTAATTGGTCCCAGTAAGAAGCTGCAAACAAGGATGCTTGCTTTAATCATGCAGCGTGCAAGTGGACATGTTGCATGCAAGCAGGCATGTAGCATGCAAGCAGACATGCAACATGTAAGAAGGCATGTAGCATGCAAGAAGGCTTGAGCAGGCATGCAAGCAGGCATGTAGTATGCAAGCAGGCATGCAGCATGCAAGCAGGCATTGAGTATTCAAGCAGGCATGCAGCATGGAAGCAGGCATGTAGCATGCAAACAGGCATGCAACATGCAGCAAGCATTGTTTCTGTCACGGCTCCGGCGCTGCGGGGTTTGGGCGGCCCCACGCAAGCTTAGGTTATCTATTGTGTCACCTAACTTTTTTATCCATAATTTAAAGTGCCATAACTTTTTTTGTCCTAATCATCATTTGTCCGAATGATAACTTGCCCGAACTTAATATCACATAATATCACATGCTATAAAATTGAAATCCCTACATATAATATGTCCTAAATCCGTTTGTCATAAATATTACAATCGATAAATATACAAAAGACTTAAAACCGTTTCAATAAAAGTTATGTCTTAAATTCCAAACATTCATATTCATATTATTTTGTTACATGTAATTAAAAAATATCTGATTTTGCATTATAATTTTTTATTATTCATAAATAAATATATTATACATGTACTCAATAAAGCAGTTGATTGTGAACATGTGATTTTTGTAAGCAGGTAAGCATGCAGCATGCAAGCAAGCACGCAGCATGCAACATGCAAGCAAGCACTCAGCATGCAGAATGCAAGCAAGCACGCAGCATGCAAGCAAGCACGCAGCATGCAGCATGCAAGCAAGCATGCAGCAGGCATGGTTTCTGTCACAGCTCCGGCGCTCCGGTGCTCCGGCGGTTCCTCGCGAGTTTATCGTCGCAGATGGGCCAACCTCAGCCACGGCGGCGAATGCTACAACCACCTGCTCTTCATCTCGCGGGCCGTCTCGCCCCTCCGCGCCTACGCGATTTTAAATTACACTCTAGGGGTAGGGCAGACAAGACTGCGTGGAGTCGGATTTGCAGCGATTCGTTTCTGTCACTAAAACCTAATTTTTAGCAAATTTTTTAGGACTAAAAAATTTAGTATTAAATGAACATTAGAAATAATACACATTATTTAACACAAAACTTAGGATATATGATTTTAGGTCATGTAAAATTAGGAGATTTAATTATTATAGTACTCAATAATATGACAGAATACTTTTAGAACTAAAGATAATTATGTAAAACAAAATTTCGCGATTTTGAACATTATGATTACTGAAGTTTATAGCAAACGTGTTATGGGTAATGATTTTCGGACAAACAATTTTAGGAGAAGAAAGGGAGTACCCAGCAAAACCGTAGGGGCCCAGCAGGGTCGAAGCCTACTGGGGCCATGGGTTGTTCGAAAGAGAACCCCGGGGTCCTAGAACGAAAGTAAAGAAGGAACATAGGAGTGGGTTTTCGTCAGTGAAAGTCTGATACACCCTCACACTCCGCCCTAAAGCGGGAGAAGTCATTGGATGATTTCTCACCTAAAACAAAAAATCTAGTTTTAGGTGGGTAGCGCCTGCGAGCTTTGCATCATTCGAAATGTCACGCGCACGCCACTTATTGCTATTCATTTCCATCAGGCGCATGATTTAATCACGCGTAAACGGTTGGACCAATTTTGCTAATTCTTTTAGCCAACTTCAAAAAGGAGGAGTTTTTTTATGTAACCGATTTCACGGTCAATTGTGGACCAATTTTGGATTTTTTTTTTTAATTTACAAGAGCCTCTTGAACGTATTTCCGGAATCGTCCTGATAGCCATAGTATATTTTACTACTGAACCAGCACCTCAGGATATATCAGGAGGTTAGTCAGGGCATGTCGAGTGATAATAATCCTCAGATTTTTTCTTATTATTTATTAATGTTCCTTTTTCTCTGACAAGCCCTATACTTATTAATTAATCATATAAATTCTATTATTATAATGTATCATTTTAATTCTAATTTTTAATTGTTATTTTATAAGTTAACATTTTATTTATTGCCTTTTTATGTCACTCTAATTGTATAATTTATAATTTTAATTAAAACTTTATTTTGACTCTAATTTTTAATATGTATTATTTTTTTCACCTAGTTATTATGTGCATGCTGTGGTCTCCTGTAACTGAAGGAGCACACGCTAAAGGACCCCTCGTACTGTTTGTAATTTATAATGTGGTTACTGTGTATCCTTTGTTGGAGATCCAATTAAATAAATAAATAAATTAATTCTTCTATTTTTTTTTTATTCATATAATTTTCAATTTATGTAAACCAAAAATACTTAACTGACTATAATTACAGTAAAACCTTAATAAAAGCCTTAAACTTATAAAAAAATAAAACTAACTAAAAGCAGTAACTTTGTACTATTGCCTATTTTATTACCCGACTACGGCAAAGCCAAAGGAGGGTTATGATTTTGACAGGCTATGTATGTAATGTATGTGAGTTTGTTCATCTGTTCCCTCATAGCTCCTAATCTACTTATTGGAACTCAACGTATGAGGTATCGTTAGAACCGTTTTAATTGTCCGCTAAACATAGGCTACGTGACGTGTCACAAAAATACTTATATGTCCCTATCACGCGTAACTACGCGTACGCGTAAGTATCACGTGTGACTACGGCTTTTCTTTTTGTTCTATTCTTATTTTTCCAGTAACCTTGTTTATTTCAGCATCTTGAAAATCTTGTTTCATACTTTTTCAGCGTCTTTTTTTTTTTCGTAGTCGGGTTTTAGTTTTTTACTTTTTATATTGTCTTCTTCTTTTTTTTTGTGTGTACATAAATAATAAATAAAAGTTAAATAAAACTATGGCGTCAATAAACTCCTCCACATCGCTGTCGACTGGTAATGTGTCCAAAAGAGTAGCAGTAAGTAGCAAGATGTAAAAGCCAGCCCTTGGGTCACGCGAAGTGTGTCAACATGACGTTTAGACAGATCTTAGCTTTGCGAGCTGAGCAAACTTAGCTTAGCTTTTCGTCTGCAACAGACTTTAAACCAAATCGTGGAAGGAACACACTTTAAAGCTAGAACTACATTAGACCGACGCACACGTGTAACACGCCATGATTTGTACGTAGAACGACGTCGTGTGGCGTCGCATGGCATGGATCAGGTGTAGTTCAACAAGTCTAGTTTCCATATAAAATGTATGACCGACGCGCCGATCTGGGCGCGTCGGTCACGCGCCCAGATCGGCGTGTGTGGCACACGTGTGCGCAGTGTAAAGAAAATAGCTTTAAAAAGTAGCTTGTGCAGTCAAGGCGCTTGCATTCGGTCGTAGGACTGCAGTGAATGCGGTGCTTAATTACCAGTTCATAATAAGAATATAGTGATAGTCAATTATTATTTTTTAATAAAACCTGATTGGTCAGTGAATAGTACTTAATGATTTTTTGTGTTTGGGTGAGTGTGTAGGATTAGTGAAAAATAAGGTTAGTACTATTTTCGTTTATAAATTTTCATTAAACGTTTGAAGGCTTTCCACAAGGTGGACCGATGACCTGGTGAGGGTCGCAGGTATCCGATGGTTGCGAGACGCACAGAACCGGTAATTGTGGCGACACTTGGAGGAAGCCTATGTCTAACAGTACCAAATGGTGATCATAAAACAATATCTTCTACAATCGAAAAATTGAAGACCTGTGACATCCCGCATTAGGCCTGCGTGGTAGATTTCAACCCCTTCTCTCTCCTAGAGCGGAGGCTTGAGTCCTCGCAGGAGGAATATTAAAAGGCTGATTTTGATCATAAAATTATGCCTGAATTCCCCAAAAAGTTAGGAACATGTTTCTTCAGTTGCTCTTTACGAACGCCACAAACCTTTGAACAAATCGTGGTGGTTGTCTCATTCTGCACTTCACGCTCCAGCCATCAGGACCCCAACCCTGACTTCCAATCACCGTAGGCGTGGGCTTGCAGACGACGAGCAATGGGTAGCTTGCTGTCCGGTCAGACCGAGCCCGACGGCTTCGACGGCGCGAAGTGTTCCAAGCGCGCCTCTAAGAGATGTCAGCAAAACCGTAGCCAATCAGGGCCGAAGCCCGGGGTCCTGGAACGCAAAGAAGGAACATAGGAGCGAGTTTTAATCAGTAAAAGTCTGACACGCCCTCTCGATCCGCCCAAGAGCGAGAGAAGTTATTGGATGATTTCCCAGTTAAATAGAAAAAGGCCTGACTGGAGCATTGTGGCGGCGACTACGGACAACTTCTTAGGAATGTGCTCGCAAACTTTAACTTTGAAGGTTAATCGCTTAATTTTTATTTATTTATTTATTTATTTAAACTTCATGTACAGTAGTGGTACATAGGCGGACTTAATGCAACAAGGCATTCTCTACCAGTCAACCTTTGGGTTAAAAGAGATAACACTGTGGTAGGTGTGCACAATAAATAAATAACAGATAAATATCAAATGAAAAGTAGTATCAATAAATTAAGTTACAATAATAAAATACTTATATATGCTAATATTATAAACTAATAAATACATTATAACTAGGAGAACTTAAAAATAACAATTATGACGAAGACCAAACTAAGGTTGAGAGGACTTCAAGTAGTATTTTTCCATTTTGATTTCCAATTTTATGAGAAAAAAAACCGGGCAAGTGTAAGCCGGACTCGCGCACTGAGGGTTCCGTATAAACTTACCTAAGAAAACAGTTCAATTCCCGAATTGAGTTACGAAGGTTTATCCGAATCGCAAAATAGTTTTTTTTTGTGACGTAACTACAAATTTACAGTTTTCAGATTTTTTTCTATACTTGTGCTATGAGACCTTGCTTCATGCCAAATTTCAAGATTCTAGATTTACGGAAAGTACCCTATGAATTTTGATTCCCTTGAGAGTGTCGAAATATACGTTTTTTGCAACATAAACGGCCGTATCTTTTTTGTTCGTTATATCAGAAGTATTATTTTTTCACAGCTTCAAGGGACCCCAGACTTGAGTATATGGTTTAAATTTTAACTCGATACGTTTACGCGTTCCCGAGATAAAGGGTCTTGACAGACAGACAGACAGATAGACGGACGGACAACAAAGTGATCCTATAAGGGTTCCGTTTTTTCCTTTTGAGGTACGGAACCCTAAAAATCATTAAAAATGCCTTCAAAATTTATTATGATAACATAATAAATTGTGAAGGCATTTGATCTCAAAAAAATGTACCTACCACAGGTAATTTTTTTTCACACCGCTCACACGAATACGATATGTGACAAGTCACTTAGCAAAAATATTATTGACTACTTAGCAAGTAACCCCAGCAGCACGGGCCGAGCTTCAAGGTTAAGGACCGCATACAGAGGTAAATCTGTGAATGGAAGATCATCCATTCATACAGAGACTCGACCGTACCTCGGAACCTATGTTTGTTTTTTATATAAACTAGTGCTTAACTGCGATCCCACCTGATACTCACTGCTTATAGTGACGCAATCGTTTTCTCATCCCCCCTAAAAAATGCTGTTAATCCCGGCTGTCGTGTTGTAGATCATTGACAGTTGTTTTGGACAGTCAGAAGCCAGAAAATGTGACATTAGTCTTGCCAAGCCTCTGAGTCTGTATTATAAGCGTATCGGGCCGTACCCATGTCACACATAATGTAATGCTAGAGTACAGCTGCCATCCTCTCATACATAGAAATGTAAACACCATAACTAGAGATCAGCTGAATATTTTTTCCTGCGCACACCTCTAGCGAGGCGTGCAGGCCTGGCGCTGCTCGCTAGAGGTGGTAGCAGTGACGGCGGTCCCTTCAATATTTTTTTCAATACAATTACTTGAAAGCCGGCTCTTATAACTACCGCTTTTAGGCACGCAATTAACCATTTTCGCACTAGTGTGTGCAAAAAAGTGCGCCAGTTCGCCCATCAAATTTATTGTATTTATCGTACCAGGCTGGGCACTAAGCTACCCCGTGATTTATCCCGTCCTAAGTGTATTAAAAAACGTCTTTTGATACACGCGGAAAGTCACTATAGAACTCGGTTCCATAACACCCTCGCCTGCAGCTCGGGCGAGTTTAGCGTCTATGTATTAAGTATTTCACTCATTTAGGAATTTTTTTATCGCATTTTTGCACTTCCTATTTCATAGTACTAAAATGTGCAACTGTGCTGAATTGAGTAGAAAACTCTAAAATTCCAAACAGCACCGAATTCGTTCTAATAATCTTCTAAAGAATTCATAGCATAAGTAGAGCTTAGTGTGCCCCATCGATTTTGAGAACTACATTGCGCACACGTGGACCACGTATGCCGATCTGGGCGCTTCGGTCTCCATACATTTTATATGGCAACTAGACTTGCAGAGCTACATAAGATCCAAGCCACGCGACGCCACACAAAGCGCCGCTACGTACAAATCAAGCGTGGTCCACGTGTGCGTCGGTCTAGTGTAGTTCTCGCTTTATTGAGGCGCGCGTGAGATACCACGCGCCTTTGACCGAGCTTGGTTCTCATCGGACAGCGTGCTACACACTGCTTGCCATCCGCAAGCTCGCGCCTACAGAGGTCGGGTGTACACACCTTTACCCTATCCTTTGCTGCATACAGGCGTGACCTTATATTCATGCCTATAAAAATGTGAGATTTTTTTTGACAGCGTACGTCGCAGGACTGGAACAATTTGCATGCTTCGGTCTACCCGTCCGATTATAATTTAGCTGTATTTAAGGGTAAGGTGAATAGGCTCTTAATAAACTGGTACGCTTTACCATTGACGAAAGCATCACAGCTTACCATTTAGATCATAAAAATTAGTCAGGCGTTCAGTTCATACTGCTCACTAATTATGAACTTGTATGTATTTGTGCATGGCTACAATACCACGGCAGCTTCAGGCACTAATTGTTTTGCATTCATGCTGAACTGGGCCTACTCTGGTGCAGTCGTGAGGTACACTAGTTTGTATTTATTTGTTTTTCTTTCTCGTTTAAAATACCTTTAACTGTGTCTGTGTATCTTGTGTTGTCCCTAATAAATCTATTTTCTTTCCTCTTTTCCTTCTTACTTTCTTTCTTAATTTCCTTTCTTTCTTTCTATCTTTTACGGCCTAGCATCATTATTACAACGTGAAATGATGGCTGATTGCAGTACGTCACCGCGCCACCGTCGTTGCAGATACACGGTGCTAGGCCATGTTGAGATCTACATTAATCTTATCAAATAAGCATGATAATGTGACCAAGCCCTTACCCGGCTGTGCTTGCACTTATACTATCTGCCTGCCTACACAGGGAATAGGTACTTTTTAAAACAATTATAAACGTTGCCCCACACTAAAAATTGTAAAGTGCGTTCACAAAAATGTAAACAACAGGACACCCGGACCCGGGACATCTGTAGCCCATACAAATGTTTTTTCCGAGCGGGAATCGAACCTACGACACGAAGCGACGTGCCGTCAAACCAGTCTGACGTACAACAGTAGGTCCTACAGGGCTGTTTTATTATGAGTGGTCTTCCGCATGCGAGCTAATGAGTTTTAATATCATCTCTTTAATCAGACTTGACTGTGGGGACTTTAAAAGGAATCCTCTAAGGTAGCCCGTGAAAACTAAATTTTTTTTAAGTTTTATTTGCATTTTGCGGGCCCAGGGACAAGTTTTAGGTACGAATATCTATTTAAAAGATTACGATTACTATAATGTCAGTTACACTATTTATAACTCAAGAACGGCCGAACCGATTTGGGTGAAAATTGGTGGGGAGGTAGCTTAGAACCAGGAGACGGACATAGGATACTTTTTTTTATCCCGTTCCCGTGGAATGTGACATAAAACATGGTAAGTATAACAATACACACGCAACTGACAGCTAAACGTAATATTGTCTATGGTTAAGTACCTATGGTTGAAAATTTTAAAATTTGACAATTTGAAATTTAGAAGTTGACGTGTTTAACGGTAGGGTAGAGTAGGGTAGAGTAGGGTTTTTTTTTTTTTTTTTCGTTGGGAAAATCATCTTATGACATCCCCCGCCCTTGGGCGGGGCGGGAGATAGTGTCAGACTTTTACTGACTAAAAACCCACTCCTGTTCCTTCATTGCCCTTCGTACCAGGGCCGAGTCTTCCTTTCAGAATCAGACCCTTGGCCCCAGTAGGCTTCGACCCTGCTAGGCCCCTACAGTTGCTGACATCTCCTTGAGGCGCGCGTGGAACAGCACGCGCCGTCGACGACTTGGGCTCGGTCCGGACGGTTACCGGACGGTCGGAAGGCGAGCCACCCATTGCTCGCCGTCCGCAAGCCCGCGCCTACGATGGCCGGAAATCGGGATCGGAATCCCGGCGGCGATTGGGGCGTGAGGACCGTTGCCTCACGCGATCGGCCGCCTCCTTTGCTAGCATTACTGCTTCGCAGAAGGAGGCGACCGCCTGCCACTCCTCCTCGCTCCGGACCATGGCCTGTACCAAGGCCCGGCGCGAGAGATCGCCGCCACCGATAGCCCCCACGAGGACACGGCGTTGCTCTGCCCAAGCGGGACACACCTCCACCGTGTGCTCCACCGTGTCCTCCGGGTGGTCCACACAATGGTGACACCCGGGCGTTTCTTCCGCACGAATCCGGTGCAGGAACCTCCCGAACTTACCATGTCCGGTGAGGACCTGCGTCATGCGGAAGGTAAGGACGCCGTGTTAGAGTAGGGTAGAGTAGGATAGAGTAGGGTAGAGTAGGGCAGAGTAGGGTAGAGTGGGGTAGAGTGGGGTAAAGTGGGGTAGAGTGGGGTAGAGTGGGGTAGAGTGGGGTAGATTGGGGTAGAGTAGGGTAGAGTAGAATATATTTGTAGAATCTGGCATTCATAGAATCTGGCATTTTAAACTCGTCTGACATTTAATTTTTGTAGAATCTGACATTTATCGACTAAACCGAATATAGGTTTCAGTCAGAATCAGTCAGTTGACGGGAGCGAAGCCGCGGGCAAAAGCTAGTAGTTTAATATAATAAAGTAATTTATATAATAATAATAATATAATGACTCAATATAATAATTAAATTGTATTATTAATAATACTAAGAATATATGGCTGTTCTTTAACAGGGTCCATGTTTGAGACAATACAATTATCTAACTATTAACAGCATAATATATAAGTATTAAATAAATAACTAAATAAAATTTGATCGACAGTCGTAACACGTATTTTTGTCCAAGTTCATCTAACCCTATTAAATGGTTAACAGTCATTCAATAAAGTAAGACGTAAGACGAACTGAGTTGGCTATATTGATGATTTTAATGTTTTTAATTCGGTGAATGCAACTTGATACTGACCTGCAAAAAGTAATCATCATTTTCCTGCCCTTGTCCCGTATTATTTGGGGTCGCCGCAACACGTTTTTTTCTTCCATTCTGTCCTGTCACTCGTCACGCTATCACTAACTCCCTTTTCTTTCATATCACTGCTCACACAATCCACCCACTGACATGCAAAAAGTAAAAATCTTAAAAAAAAAATACGTTCTCGGGCTACCGTGGCGCTTTCACCTTCGTAAAGTTAAAAGCCTCCAGCCAGTACTACCTTTAAGGCTATAAGGTACAGTAATTTTTAGGGTTCCATGCCCTAAGAATGACTCGGTTTTATAGCCTTGTAGGGGACCAACGGGATCCTATTGCTAATTAGCCTCCGCTGTCCGTCCGTCTGTCCGTCCTGTTAGCTGGCTGTGTCTCATAAACTGTAAGAGGTAGACAGTTGAAATTTTCTCAGAACGTGTATTTTTAATACCGCTACATTATGTAATAATAAAGTTATAATAACATAACACACGTATTCAGCCTTATTTAATGTTCCCACTGCTGGGGCTCCTCTCTAGGAGAGGTTAGTTATCTTATCTTATAGTGGGGCTGGCCCTAAACCAGAGCACTTCGACCCTTCTGGATCTTTTGTGCTATATTAACTTTATTAACATCTAGGAGAGGTTAATAAAGTTAAAAAATAAATCTCCGATCCGCTGCAAACCTGCAGTGGAATTATGAGTAAAAGCTGACGTTATTGTAAAGTACTGATGGGTAGCAAACTAGACTAGATATATTAGGTATTTACAAAACATGACATCGTTCTGGGTGACAAAAGAGCCGACAGAATGAGGAGCACTAGGCTGCGCTTAAAGACGAGGATCAAGCTAGAACTACATTAGACCGACGCACACGTGTAACACACCTGATTTGTCCTGGTGGTGTCGCGTGGCGTGGATCAAGTGTAGCTCTACAAGTCTAGTTTCTATTTTAAATGTATGGAGAGCGACGTGCCCAGATCAGCGTGTGTGGCACACGTCTGCGCAGTGTAGTTCTAGCTTCATAGACGTAAGAAAAAAGGCTGCCAGGCTAAAATGGAATTGAGTGGAACAAACAAGAAACATTATTTTGTTGGCATTCTCCTCGATTCTAATATTATACGCAACCCTTCGTGTGTTTGTCTGATTCGCACTTGACTACTTTTTTTTTCAATAAATTTTGCTGTTTTTCGTAAAATAATAAGATTGCGGTCAAGTTTGCGTCGACCGCATACTGGCGCGCGGCCTTATGGGTGAGTTTACAATAAATCTGGTTATGATATAAGGTCAAGGGCTGAAATCGGCAACACGTAATCTTAAGCTCATACGAGTCATCAATGAGAATGAAAGGTACAAAAATTATAGTACATTATGATATAAGTGTGTAATATTAGTGATTACCGTCGAGGCGGTATTTAGACAAGAACCGTGGCGAGGGTCCTAAGAGAGCCAAGAACGGTAATCATTAATCACGTGTGTCATACGATGTTTTTCAATACACTTGTGAAGAAAACAACTGTAAAACTAGTAAAATTTTCTGTGACATGGCGGTAAAAATCTGTTTTCATAAGCGCGTGCATAATTTTTTTTTATTTAGGTACCCCTAGAGGAAGGCTAAGGTATTTTGATCATACGGCCTAGTCTTACGTTTATGTTTTCTTGCGTGAAAAGTTTTTACGATAATCGTCTTTCGTAGTGACAATAGAATACGGATGTAACATTTTCTAATGATTTTGTAGTATTTAATTTTATTTAATTAATACAGCCACTGAACTTCACTGGAATAAAAAAAAATCACGCCAGAATCCGCACGCATCTTAAAATGGCGGCCATAGACCACAAAAAAAAACAAATTTTATTTAAATGTACGATTTATTTATGTACTAAATGTTTTTTTATTAAATAAATCGTTTGTACAAGTTAAATTTGTCCATTTTAACTACTTATAAATTGGAGAAAATAAGTAAGTAATTTATATACTATTGAACGTAGTAACTTAATGGGAATTTTATTCGAATTCAAAATTTGTTTGGCGAACAAAGAGGTTGAACAAATAGGTTTTAACTACATTATAGCACTAGTGCGTAATGGTAATCAAAATGTCATAGTTTGGTAACGAGTGCCATTATATGCCTAAGTGCAGTTCAATAAGAGTCACTTTCTGAACAAGTGTGTTGAAAATGTTATTTATAATCTCGTCTCGCAGTATATACTTAGTTCCATTTCATGATGTTGCATAGTGGTTGCATAATACTTAGTATAGACGGCCTTATAATGTTCCCACTGTTGGGACTCAGGCTTCCTCTCTAGGAGAGGGAATGGGCCGTAATCCACCACGCGGGCCCAGTGCGGGTTGGTGGATGTCACATGTCTTCGAATTTTTGGTTCTAGGACATGCCGGTTTCCTCACGATGTTTTCCTTCACCGTTTTGAGAGCAGTGGTGATGAAATAAATTACACAAAGTAATGCGTCTGGCTGGGTTTGAACCCGCGACCTAATATAATAAGCATAATACTTATAACCCCTATAACCGGGACTGGTTGATAGAGGAAAACTTTTGTTCAGTAAAAGATTTTTTGAAGAAAAGTTCATGTTATAATTTTCTTAAAGCATGCATTTTAATCCTGCATACATTTATTTCACGTTTAATTATATAATGTAAACTACAATAATTATGTGTTAAATCAGTTTTCATTAATTCGTGTTTTTATAAATTTTACTTTTTAATATTTGCATATCTGTAACTTAGGTGAAATATTATGTCTCAGTCTATAACTGTAATTCTATCAAATCCTGTAACATATTTAAATGATGGAATTGAATATAATAAGCTATAATATATGCAATTACAGAGAAGATTAGTAGAGCATGCCGTGGGCCGTGGTCATCATCATCATCATCATTTCAGCCGAAAGACGTCCACTGCTGGACATAGGCCTCCCTCAAGCGTCGCCACAGCGAACGGTCCTGTGTGTCTCGCATCCATCGGACTCCCGCAACCGTTACCAAGTCATCGGTCCACCTTGTAGGAGGCCTTCTAACGCTACGTCTTCCGGTACGTGGTCGCCATTCCAGAACCTTTCGGCCCCAACGGCCATCTGTTCTGCGAGTGATGTGCCCTGCCCACTGCCACTTTAGTTTGGCGATTCTTCGTACTATGTCGGCAACCTTGGTTCTCCTGCCCCTGCGTCCTGTGCCTCCTGGGCCGTGGTATTATGATTAAAATTTTGATTTATATTTTTATTTTCTTTTAAAATAAGTTGCCCCTCACTAGGATTATTACTCCTGTATTATGGGTGCGTTCACAAACATATAAACTCACATACAAGAGACACCCAGACCTGCCCCTGTACCATGACGTTCAAAGTAAGATTGTTTCATTCTTTTTTCTGTGTGGGTAAGAGACAGAACTATACAGGTTGTCTAGCGCCATCTCTTACCCACAATGGAATAGGAATAAAATAATCTTACTTTAAACGTCATGGTAACCCCCCTAGAACATCTATCTGTAGGCCATACAAATATTTGTTCCGTGCGGGAATCGAAACCGCAACTCGTACCGCAGCAGCTAATCGCTCAACCACTGCGCCAACGTGGCACCAACCGTGCTGCGATGGACAGAAAACTAAGACAAGATGTTTTTATCGTCGGTTTTTTTTTATTATTATTATTTGGTAAAACACACTAGCAGCTATTAGCTGATGCGTGTGTTTCATATTTTTTTTTTTTAATATTCCACAACTATCACACAACGCCGTCTAGTCCCAAGCTAAGCAGAGCTTGTGTTATGAGTACTAGACAACTGATAAACATACTTATATATTTCTAAATACACACATTATATAGATAAATTACACCCAGACACAGAACAAATGATCGTGCTCATCACACAAACATTTGCCTTGGGTGGGAATCGAACCCACGACCTCCGGCATAGCAGTCAGGGTCACTAACCACTAGACCAACAGGCCAGTCAAAATATAGTTTGAAGATGATTAGTCTGTCCAACCGATTTTTAAAGCAGTTCAATGTGGGAGCTTTCACAACACTTTCCGGGAGCCTGTTCCTAGTTTTTGTGTTTTTATTATTGTTGGTATTTCCAGGACATAACATCACGCTTAAGACCTACGAAAAAATAACCAGGGTTTTATAGGTCGCAATCTGATATGGACCAGGAACGTGTCGATGTCGCGTCATGTTCCACGCGCGCTTCAAAGAACTGTCAGTACAATTGCCCGCTAGAGCCTAAGGCCTCTTATACACGTTAAGAAAAGTTGTCGGGCTTATGCCAGAATTCGTGTCATTAATAATAATAATAAATCATTTATCATGGCATCTTGGCCCATAGATAAATACCTTATAGACACACCACACACCATCCACACATCACCACATCATCCATTTCTACACACCATCTGTGCAACCCTGCTTTGGCGCTGACCAAGAAAAAAGTCTTGTCTGCGCTAGACACGACGCGTGAAGTCGCTATGGTCCTGTAGGGGGGTGGGGTATTTGAGGGGGTGCCACGATAATATTCGTCCTTAGATTCGACAAAATTCTTATCATCGACATGATGAATTGGTTCTATCTGCCACAGACACGGCGAAATTTGAGAAAATTTCTTAGCGTGTACAAGCGCTCGAAGTCTGTTAGAGCTGCTGGATTTTTCGAAAGAGTTATCGCGACCCCGGAGCGCGAAGAAAGAAAAAGAGTTTATTTACGTCCAACATGGCGCACACCTTAAAAATAAAAACAAATAAGAACATCGACTTATATTATAAGTGGTAGGATATGCGACACATCCTCGCAAAAAAAGAACAACAACGAAGGGCAACAGAAGGAACACGGGCGTGTTTTAGTCAGTAAAAGTCTGACATTTCCTGTCGCTTTACCCAGATGAGAGCGAAAGAATTTATTGGATGATTTACCAATCTCAAAATATCGATTTAAACTAAAACGTACATTGTCTTAAGATAATAACGTTCGATTAATTCGTAAATGCGTGACTGTTATCTCAGTACATGCTCGCACGTGATGTCGGCGGCAAAATAGCGCTGAACCCTCACATAATGAATTTTATAAATAAAACAAACTTTCTGCAAGCTAGCACATTCGTCATTACAAAGAAAATACACGGAGTGAGTAGTAAATGGAACAATAACTTTTTGGGTTTTCATCGTCGAGTTATAAAAATAGCTTGCTGTTTTCTGCGGATACACCCGCGTGGCCTATTCCACAACAACCCTGCACTTTTTTGGTATAAAACCAAAATGTGTAGCTCTGTCTAAGAGAACCTTTGACCTCTTTCTTCCCACCAAACAAACAATTAAGTTACTTCTTAATAATTTATTAGTTGATCACACTAGCACCTCAGCTAAGTTAATTTATTTATTTAATCTTCATGCAACAAAAGGTACAAAGGCGGACTTAAAAAAATCAAAAAATAATAAAATCAAATATTTTTCTTCATTGAAAGGAATCATATTGACAAAAAGAAAACATATGCGATCCATAACTGTCAGCGTACTTCAACGAACTTACTTTTTCGGCTCAAATTCAATACCGATAATTATGTGCTATGACACAATTATGCAACGTGAAACTTCACGATTCGAAGTGGTATCACATTTTTTATCAAAGCGACGAGACCACTACATGATTGCAACTTAAAAAAGAAACACTCCCTCTTTGAAGTACCTATGTTAATGAAAGTGAGTCAACAAATGTGATATCACTTTGCAGAACAGTCGCGACGTGAGACACGTTGCTGGTTTCTGAGGATGCAAATTGAATTTGCAGTTAGAGTTTAAGTTCCAGCGAGTGTATCAAAATGCATATCATCACAGAGATTTTAAATATATTAGATGATTTAAAAGAGTATCCATAGAGTTTTTTTGCACATTTTTCTCCATTGTGATCTACGCTTTGATATGTGCAGTTATTTTTTTTTTCTGTTTGACTGACTTCTTTACAATTAAAAAGTCCTTGTAAATGGTATATTTACAATAAACGCTTCTGATTTGATTTTATTTTGCACCAGTACGTTCACAAGTGTCTAGATGCTGTGTAGGTACAGTAAGTATGCGAACTGCGGAGTTTGTGAGCATTCCATTTGCTAGTCAATCT
Source organism: Mythimna impura (assembly GCA_905147345.3). Lineage (NCBI taxonomy): Eukaryota > Metazoa > Arthropoda > Insecta > Lepidoptera > Noctuidae > Mythimna > Mythimna impura. The sequence continues at coordinate 689,130 of LR990368.1, read as the reverse complement.
GTGTCAGCGAACAACGAAGGACAAGAATGCTGTCGGACATGTAGTAAGATACAAATATTGTAGTGGACAACTTGGTGTCGTGCAAGTACGTGGTTCATAAGTGTTAATTAATATAAATAACTACTGGACTGTTGAGTACGTTGAAGTGATTGGTTTCTAACTGAAAGTAAGTAGTTTTTATTGTCTACTGGAAGGCCTATAACTTTTCCAAAAGGCTTTTTAACTGTAAAGAACTATCTTGAGGACAATAAGGCTTGAGATTGACCTGCTCCAGTGTGCACTATAATTGTTATAATATTTTTTTTTTTTTGGGTTTTATATTTTTTTTTATTAATTTTGAGTTTTATTTTTTATTTTACATATTTTTTTTATTTCACATTTGTTAAAATTAATGTTTGACATAAATATTTGCTTGCGCGCCGATTGTGCATACATGGATGACCTTGAAAAACGATTAATCGTCGTACTGTACACACGGGTGTACGAAATTTATTGTGCCGAAAATTTTCGTTTTTCCTGGAAAAAAACCAGAAAAGGATTTTTTTTCTTTTTTTTTGTGATATTACTTAAAAATGCGAGCGAAGGGTTGAGTACTTATTAATTTTTTTTAAACTTGATAGGTCCAGTCAAATCTGTGTGGTACTTTCCTCAAAAGACCATCTCAGGTCTTCAGACCTGACTTGGTCTTCAAAAGAGACTTTGACCCCTGATTTCTTTTCAGAGAAGGAAACACCGGCCTCATCTAGTTTAAACTGACATACAATTGATTTGTGCTAATATTGTTTTTTTTTTTAATTGATATAAACTAGTGCTAGACTGCGATCCCACCTGATGGTAAGCAGTGATTATTTGCAAAATAAATATCATTTAATTATTTTCTTTATTCATTCAATATACATATTAATTAAATTTTTAAATTAACATTTAAAAACATACAAAATAGTTTCCCACCGGTATCGGGAACAGGGTCCAAGCTACCGGCGGTCAGGGCTCCAGAGAAAGGAACCTCCTAACAATAAGAGCCGTGTCCAGGAGTACCGCTTTCTAGATCAAGCCCTTGATCCAGCCGCCTAACGCGAGCCTCCTAAGGTGTTGGTCGAGGCTCTTGGCTATTAAGCCATTGGCTGACACGACTATCGGTACAATGATCGCCGAGTCTACATCCCACATGTCGACAACCTCGCGAGCCAAATCAATATACTTGATTTGTTTGTCTTTCTCGGCTTTCACGAGGTTCTCGTCATGCAGAACGGATATGTCAACAATCATTGTACGCCTCTCTCTTCGGTCCACCACCACTATATCAGGCTTATTGGCTACAATAGTCCTGTCAGTGATGATGGACCGATCCCAGTACAGCGTGATATCGCCATTATCGAGAACTGGGTCGGGCATATACCTGTAGTATGGCACCACCAATTCCACAAGAGAGTACTTCAGAGCAAGTTGCTGATGGATAATCCTGGCTACAAGGTTATGTCTATGCAAGTATTCACCGTTAGCTAGACGAGAACAACCAGAGATAATGTGGCGGATTGATTCACCCGGTCGGTGACATGCCCGACAAATGTCAACCGTGCTGTCCTTCTCAATAAATCTCCTTAATTTATATTATTATTATTTTCATTTTTTTTTTTGTAAGTAATTTATTGACAGTGTCTCATTAATTTTAATTTATTTAATTGGGTTTTATTTTGGTATTATTTTAATTAATGTATTGTTTCCGTTGTGATGTGTTTTTATTCTGTAAATGGGTATATTTGACCTGAATAAATGTATATAAAATAAAATATACCTGAATAAAAATTATTATTATTATTATTTATATCCGAGTTTGTGGGATTTTCCGAATGAGTTACTGCGACTCTGGAATGTAAAAGTCTGATACTCCCTGTCGCATCACATAGAGCGGGAAGAATAAAAAATAATAATGTAAAATAATACCAGCCGAAGGAGCGAGGAAAACTGTGCACGTATCATATCTTATCTTTATGATCTGGTTTCCACACTTAGTCCTCAGAGGACCATTGTGCGTGGAACATGGCGGCCTTCAATCCAACCAGCCCACCTCTATTTAGAAGCAGATGAGTACTTTCAGTTTGTTCAGGGCGTCTATGAGTGAAGTCGGTGCTAACAAGGTTCGTGTTCTTATTACACTGACGGCTGTGCACTTGAGGAGCACGTGCGCAACAGTTTCCTTCGACCTGCTCGACTTACGAGTTGTCAACAACATCTTGTCTTAGTTTTCTGTCCATCGCAGCACGGTTGGTGCCACGTTGGTGCAGTGGTTGAGCGATTAGCTGCTGCGCTTCGAGTTGCGGTTTCGATTCCCGCTCGGAACAAATATTTGTATGGCCTACAGATAGATGTTCTAGGGAGGTTACCATGACTTTTAAAGTAAGATTGTTTTATTCCTATTCCATTGTGGGTAAGAGATGGCGCTAGACAACCTGTATAGTTCTGTCTCTTACCAACACAGAAAAAAGAATGAAACAATCTTACTTTGAACGTCATAGTACAGGGGCAGGTCTGGGTATCTCTTGTATGTGAGTTTATATGTTTGTGAACGCACCCACAATACAGGAGTAATAATCCTAGTGTAGGGCAATTTTAAAAGAAAATAAAATATAAATCAAAGTTTTAATCATAATACCACGGCCCACGGCATGCTCTACTAATCCTCTCTCTAATTGCATAATTATAGCTTATTATATTCAGTTCAATAATTTAAATATAGTACAGGAGTTGTTAAAATGACAGTTATAGACCGAGACATATTTCACCAAGTTACAGTTATGCAAATATTAAAAAATAAAATTTATAAATACACGTAGGTATTAATGAAAACTGATCTATCACATAACTATTGTAGTTTACATTATATAATTAAACGTGAAATTAATTTATGCAGGATTAAAATGCATGCTAAAAAAAAATTATAACATGAACTTTTCTTCAAAAAATCTTTTACTGAACAAAAGTTTTCCTCTATCAACCAGTCCCGGTTATAGGGGTTATAAGTATTATGCTTATTATATTAGGTCGCGGGTTCAAACCCAACCAGGCGCATTACTTTGTGTAATTTATTTCATCACCACTGCTCTCAAAACGGTGAAGGAAACCGGCGTGTACTAGAACCAAAAATTCAAAGACATGTGACATCCACCAACCCGCATTGGGCCCGCGTGGTGGATTACGGCCCATTTCCTCTCCTACAGAGGAAGCCTGAGCCCCATCAGTGGGAACATTATAAGGTCGACTATGCTATGCTATGCTATGCTATGCCATGCCATGCATGCTCTGCACAGAGGACAACTGTGCACGTAATTCAGTGCCTCAATTAGTATCTCCAAGGGTATAACAGAACCGTTTAGGACTTGACTTTAGGAGCCTTTTTGACTTTGCATGTTTTTAGATTATGTTAAAATTGCTGTTGATGTTAAATAAAATGTGATACAAAGGGGTTTAGTTCTCTTTATCCTAATCCCATTTTCAAATCTGTTTGGGGATTGCTCTTATTATACAAGTATTTTTATAAATGGCTGCTTAGAATACATAATATAATTGGATACATAACTTTTGAGGATTGCGACTCATCTCATTGGGTCCTAATTCATGGTCTTTAACATTTTCCCACGCGTTTCGTTACTGATAGCTAGTGGGTCATAGCTCCGAACAACTCATAAAAAAAAACAATTTTTAATTAATTACATAAAAATAACTCCAGGTCTAGACCAGAAAGACTATGAATCTTTCAACTGTATTATTTCTTAACACAGAAAACCAGTAGGAAATCCGGTCAGCATGGATCCAGCGCTAGCGGTAGAGTTAGAAGCCCTGTCACGACAGAAGGCGATGATCGAAGCCACGGAGCGAGGGTCCTCCGTAGTGCAGCAGTTCTACCGGGACTCCAACGTGCTGGTGACGGGCGGCTCCGGCTTCCTCGGCAAGCAGCTCGTGGAGAAACTCTTCAGGTGATACAACGTATTTTTCTATTGCGACAGAAAGGGACAGAAAATGTGATGGGGCCTACCGGGTCAGCGCCGTGCTGTTGACGGGTGGCTCTGGCTTCCTCAACAAGTATATCTCATCGAGAAACTCTTCTGGTGAGACAGTGTATGCTTCTACTGTGATAGAGAGGGCCATAAGATGTGTTGGAGTCCTAGCAGCGCCGGACACCGTCACCAACAGTGACGGGTGGCTCCGGCTCAGCAAGCAGCTCATCGAGAAACTCTTCAGGTAAGACAGAGTATGCTTCTTCTGCCATACGGAGGGTTAGAAGGTGTCACAGAGTGCTATTACTCATAGAGTTAATTACCAATAAGAGATCTGCCAAATACAAGCGTGATGCGCTAGTGTTGATTGAGAAACGAACGAGCCTATCAATAATAAAAAAATATATCCTGGCGCTCTCACCTTAACCTTTGAGTCAACTGTGCATTCTGTAAGAACGTCAACTGAACCTGTAACCTGGTCAAGGCCAATGCGCACAAGATCATAATTTTATTATAGTTGATGACTCTTCAAAAATCAAAAAATCTTCAAAGTCAAAGTCAAAAGCATTTATGTATTTCAAATAGACCATTTACAGGCACTTTTGAATAGTCAAATGTAGGTCAGTCCAAAAAAAAAACCGAAGCTAAATTCTTATTACTTATAGGCCTACATGGGCACATATAAAACGTCAGAAGTAGTATAAGTATTGAAACCGTGCACTCCTTAGTACACGGTTACAATACTTATACTTCTGACGTACCCCCGTATTGTAACCCTTTACAATTGATCGTTTCGTATGGAGAAGAACCGGCAAGAAACTCCATGGTTACTCTGTTAAAACAATTATTATTTTTACAATATTACCATATTAACAGGTGCGCGGATTGCCGCCACTGTTTTGAACATTTTGTGAGGTCTTGCTAAAATAAATGTGAACTTTGCAGAGCGTGCGACGTCGACAAGGTCTACCTCTTGTTGCGACCGAAGAAGGGCATGACCATTCAAGAGAGGGTGGACGAGATGCTGCGAGACCCGGTAAGTGAAACATTATCACTGACTGTAATTTATTTTTTTGGTTATTATTATTTAAAAATCAAAATCAAAGCATTTATCTATATCTTTATAGTCATTTACTTTACACTTTATCTTTGTCAGTCAGCGGAATATTGATGCTAATTCCACATTTCAAAGCGTAGATCTCTATGGAGAAGAATGTGCAAGAAACTTTGCGGACATTCTTTTAAATCGTCATCATTCGAACAAACCCATAGTTCAAGGAACTAGACCCTAATGCTCCGTGGGTGTGCTTGCGACCACAAGATGAATGTAGCTAGCCAGTACTGTTGATGTACCTGTACATTGAAACTCGCGGATTGATATAGATTCAACTAGTTCCAGGCGTGCGAAGAGGCTAATTGGTGATCCAGATTTGGTTCCAATCTACAAAGCCTTGAGCACAGCCGCAGGGTAGCCAGCCTTTCGGTGTTATACAGGATGCATTTAGGAGAGTGTGCATGAGAATGGCATAACTTCATTCCACCATCTTCTTTCTACCATCGGACAATCCAACGTACGGCGAGTATCCACCCTTACGTTGTTGAAACCTCTACGGTCCAGAGAAAGCGTTTTGCCTCGTCGTTTATACTGCGTACATCGAAGGACTAAAATAATTTGTCCACTGCGGTCTTCCCGTCCGATTATAATTTTGGTGTCTTCAAGACTATAAGAGTGAATAGGCTCTTAATAAATTACAGCGCCTCACCATCAACGATTGCATCACTGCTTACCATCAGGTGGGATCGCAGTCAAGCACTAGTTTATATTAATTTAAAAAAAATACAGCTAGTTTAATCTAGTAAAATGTTACCTGCGTTCGGCATTATACAAATTTTCAGAAACATATTCAAGTTAAAATTGTATTTAAGCGCCAGTGCCTGGCCGTTTTTAATAGCAATGCGACATACTGTGACGCTCCACTTCATTCCATTCAAGTTATTCAGGCGTTACAATAACAAAATAAAATAAACAAAAACCGATATAATTATCATCTGCAGGTATACAGCATGGTCCGAAGAAAGAAGCCGAACTTCGCAGAGAAGATAGTGCCGATAGAAGGAGACGTGTCTGAGATAAGGCTTGGTCTCAGTGATCAGGACTGGGGTACCATTACGACTCAGGTAAACATTGCCCTACTCTAGGGATTATTAATAAAAATAAACCATAGGCCATAGCCATGCATATGTAGATCTTTTACGATCTTATTGCATGCATTCATTTAGACGGGAAACCGATACCAAATTATTACAGAAAGACTGGTAAGATATTGTTTCATCACATTTTCAGTTCACAGTTCTCAATACTGGCACCACAAAATAAGTAATAAGTAGTACAATAGACACGCCCTCTTGTTCCACCCTAGAGTGGGAAAACATTGGATGATTTCCCACTTCAAAAAAAATTGGAGCCATTGGAGGTCAAATTTTTAAATTCGGTTAGCCTAAAGTAACTGAGTTGTGGAGTTCAGAAAGTCGTTTTTCATTGTAAAATACTTGTATCCAGCTGTGCGAGAATAAAGGGATATTCTGGAAGAAAATAAACGCTGGATGCTCAATGCAAGTTAAATGAAATTTTTGAAGTTCAAAATAGAACAAGTGAAATGTCATCGAGGCCAGGCAAATTACAAACTATTTATAGCTAAGCTAATTACATGCCTTGCTGCTATGCGATGTTTATCAGGCATTCCAAAGATGAAAAGTGCCTGTCCAGCAGTAGATTGATGCAGGCTGATGATGAAGATGATGATGATGACGCTCCAACAAAAGACTAGTCAGATAGCTCACTTGCAACCCATTTCAGGTGGACGTAATCTTCCACATGGCAGCGACGACCCGGTTCGACGAGGCGCTCCGCATCTCCACGATGATCAACGTGCGCGGTACCAGGGAGGCAGTACTGCTAGGCAAGGCTTGCCAGAAACTCAAGTAAGTAAAGTTTGCTTTACTAACCTTCTTTCAAAGTCTGTGTTCCTAGTACCTTTAAAATTTGAATTTCAATTATATGAAAGAAATTATTTTGAAAAAGCTTTAAAAATTTCATAAAATTCATTTTCCAATATTTAACCAAAACAAACACGCAAATTAAAATAAAAACCTGTTAAAAAGGGCGCGTCAACTTGCGCCTTTTGCAAGGCTTAAGCAGTTAAAGTAGTTGTCTCCATACAAACTCTGAACCCCCGTTTCATGCCCTTAGGGGGGTGAATTTTGGGAAATCCTCTCTTAGTGCTCGCCCACGTCATAAAAGGAAGCTTTGTGCAAAATTTCAGGTTCCTAGTCGCAGTAGTTTCGGCTGTGCGTTGATATGTCAGTTTCTCCTTTTATAAATATAATATATATAAATATAAATAGAAGATAGATAGATCGATAATCTGGACACCTTGGGCGTTCCACGCTCGTTTCATTTCATCTATAGCTATCCAATAGAAGAAGAAAAAAAGTTATACAGCTGGTCTATTTATTAACCGAAACCCTAAGTTTGATCCCAAATAAGGCAAAATGTTTTTTTTTCCAGATTAAGTATCTACCTAGTTACATAATTATTTCTGAATAATAGTAACCCAGTAACTTCACCTTATTGGGAGCAGTTAACTCGCCTCTTTTACTACATATTTCTGTCCTATAAATATTCCAGATCGTTCGTGTACGTGTCGACGACTTACGCCAACGCGACGGACCGCTTCGTGGAGAAAGAGGTGCTGGAGAAGTTCTACGAGAGCCCCGTGCAGCCGGAGCTCATGATCGGCATGGCGGAGACCTTCGACAGCGAGAGATTTGAGGCTATAGCCCACGAGTAAGTGATTTTTTTTTTCATAGCAAACTTTTATCACACGGTATAGTACTATGGGTTATCTTGTTACGCTTAGTACTTCTTATGACCACTATCCGACTCCATCATCACCTGCTCCATGGTACCATATAAATGCATCGTCCAAGTTACATAGTTATACTTTGGAGGTTTTGCGGAACAAGGTGTAAAGTCCAAACTTTGTCGAGAAAGGAGGTCCTCCTACCAGTCGGGTGTTTTGTCTGATCTGTGCAACTGCCCGAGAGATGATTACGAGCTGTAGTATATTATTATATTAAAATCATGCGGAGAACTCTAATTGTGCGATGCAGGATTTCGTAGTTTAGTTCATATGAGGCGCTATAGATGTCGCTACCATATCAAACGACTCAATCGGTTCGGGGCAACTGTTTCAAAATCCATTTGTAAAAGAGAGCCCTAAACAAACATACATACATACAAAAATTTTGTTTGAACGCGCTTATCTCAGAAACCACTGGTTCGAATTGAAACATTATTTTAGTGTTCAATAACTCATTTATTTATCAAGGAAGGCTATAGAACATCACACTATGACCTATAGCAGCTAAGCAGTAACCAAAGACTCGGGTGAAACCGTGGGGGACAGCTAGGAAAGATAATAGAAAAGGTTGTAACAAGTGAACCACTGCTATCTTTGATGCGAAGAAAACGTCATGCTGCACCGACCCCAATGGCAGTGGGATGACGGTAGGGTTGCCTTACAGTCTAACCACGGTAATATTATCTATACAGTATTGTAACTCGGCCGTATCTTTGAAATAAATGCCTACAGCCACGCGGTACGTAAACATGCGATAGGGCTGCCCGCACTATGGCTGCCCGCCTCCAGCATTTTAATTACATTTGCCTACTTTGTGTTTCCATTTAGTTTTGTGATTGTAAATATACTTTTTTATATAAACAAATAAAATACTTTGTGAATTGAATAGGAAGTGTTCAATATTTGCGACCGAAAAATATTTGCGCCTCGACTGAGACGTACCTACGAAATGCTTTATTATTAAATTTTAAAGTACAAAAATCCGCATTCTAAAGCTTAATTAAAAATTGTTTTGGGAAACATGGACAAGGTGGAGAAAAAGGAATATCTTTTACTTGGTTATAGATACCTGCAGCTACTTTACAATTTATATGTTTGGTTTTAAATGAAGAATTCATGCAACCAAAAACAGCACAATATATCCTACTCGTCATATTAAATATATAAATATGTACTTGAACTTATTTTTATTGAATAAATCGCGCGGCACAGACGCGACTGTCTGCATCCCGAGCGCACCTCGAGATCGAGGCGCGTGGGTATAGCTCGCGTTTCGTCCGTTTGTATGAAGTTGGAATACTGTATAGATAATATTACCGTGGTCTAACCTACTAGCTGCCAGTAACTTATTTTAATTTTGCACTGTTTGAAATTCGTCCGTTGCGCTTCGCTGCCCTAGGCATATTAAATTGGTGTATCGTTGCATTGCGCGCGCTGATAGCGGTGTCTTGAGATTGAGTCGCTTCAAAACTGGTTTTTCTTGTGCGCATGGAATGATGCACGATTATATTTACGTTATTTTTATTTCTTAAAGTTTTATGTATTTTGTACACTGAATAACTATCTGTTTATTTATTAGTTATTTACCACTTATTAAACATGTACATACATAAGTGTGTAAGATAAATAACCTAACACTAACAACTAAATAAATAATCTAATTTTTCCACCGTACACTCTCAATAAGATTCAGTTGAAAACCAGCTGTAGTGTGTATACTTAGATTAATAACAGAGACCATGTCAGCTACTTGAACAGTCGCTAAATATACTTCGTACAGTAAAGACGTCTTTTATTCCAAGACAACCAAAGTACCTCTACATGGCGACCCTGCCAGAGGCACGGTGTCAGATTGCGTCGAGATGAAAGAATGTGACGGCGTCAGCGACTAACCGTGTGACCGCGTCGTAGACCACCGTGCATTATGGGTGCGATAGTGAAACAAAAAGATTACAAGTTAAATAACCATTTGTCAGGACACAAGCACAAACAAATTTTAAAATTCAAAAATGGGAAAAGAGTGCAGTAAATGTTTATGTGAAAACAAGGAAACCATAATTACACAACACGGCAGTGAAAATAACGGCGGAGCTGACATGGTCTCTGTTATTAATCTAAGTATACTTAATGTTACACACTACATCACTCATTCTTTATCACAGCGTCAGGCAACTACCACGAAGTCGTCTGGCATTTTTCTGAACTGGACCTATTTGGTACCCGCGAAACACACAATGTTAGCTATTTTTTCTTAAGTGTTTACATGTTGTTTCTAAATTGTGTGTATCTGTGTACGTGTGCTAAATAAAATATTTTTCTTTCTTTTACTTTCTTTCTCTGTACTTCATAGATAATATCACTAATTGTTATTTCAGTCTCATCAAAGGCTACCCGAACACGTACACGTTCGCGAAAGCCATCGCTGAGGAGGTGGTGCGGAGCAGGGCGGGCGACATGCCCATCAGCATCGTGAGGCCTGCCGTCGGTAAGAAATTATGCTGAGGCTGGCATTATACGGCTCATAAGCCGACGGCCTACCTTTTATTTATTTATTTGACGGCTTGTCAGGGATGGTTTTAGCTACAATCAGCTACCATTTGGGCCTATGTGGGTATCGTGCAATAAATAAGAATGCCTAGGAATTGAATCAGTTTACCTCTCAATACAATTCGGTACAGTGCACTATTATTAAGTAGGTACCAACAATAAAAGGTTTAGGACCGTTTCAGTGCGTCTTTACGCTGCGACGGAGAGTGTCCACGGTCCAGCCCCCCTAGCCAAGTTACAATCGTATCGTTCGCGCCGAACGCCTCGAGTAGGCCACGCCTCCGATTCCTTTGTTCTGACGTCATCTCAACACTCAGTCACGTGGTCAGAACAAAGGAATCGGAGGCGTGGCCTACTTGAGGCGTTCGGCGCGAACGAAACGATTGTAACTTGGCTAGGGGGGCTGGTGGTTCTCCTCAAGCTCATTGCAAAACGGAAACGCCTGACTCTATCAAAGGCGCGCCAATTCTATAGATAGCGTCCTTAGTTTTATTTTCAACGAGTCTACTGCCGGATACAACATATTTATTTTGTTTCTATACACACAAACACTTAAAAACGAAAAAAAAAAAACAAATACAGATAGAAGAGCACAAAGGTACTGTTTATTTCAAAGGAAATTTCTTCCAGCAAACCTGCGACAGGAGAGTTGGATGAGAGATGTAGACACAGTGTGTATAAATAAGTTAATACTCGTATTAGACATATAATAGTATATATCAATTACAGTACATAAATGTACATATAAATAGGCATCATTGATAGACTCGCGTTTGACCACTATCTCACCAGATGGTAAGCAATGATGTGGTCGACGATGGAGCACGCTTACCTAGAAGTAACCTATTCACTCTTGACTTAAAGACCCCTAGGTTGTAGGTATGACGAAACACAGACCAGGAAACTGACTGACTGACATATCAATGCACAGGCGAAAATACTGGGACTAGAAGCGTGAAATTTTGCACAAGGTTTCCTTTTATGACGTAGGCGAGCACTAAGAGAGAATTTTTCAAAATTCACCCCCTAAGGGAAGGAAACGGGGATGCAAAGTTTGTATAGAGAAACTAACTTTTATGCTCGCGAAGCCGCTGACATAAGCTAGTTTATCTATAACAAATAAGTAGGTATGTATTTAATTTATAATTATGTTTATTAGTTGTCTAATACTCATAGTACAAGCACCACTTAATTTGGGACTAAATGGAGTTTAGTGAAAATTCTTAAAAAAAAAAAAAAAAATCTTGAAAAAAGTATTTATTGCCCTGTGCACTAAGACCGCCCATCATACACTTATTTTTAATAATTTTTGTCCTGTATTTTTTGTTTATGTGGTGTACAATAAAGAATATAATAAATAAATACATTTTCACTTTTTCAGTAATCTCGTCGTACCGGGAACCGATGCCGGGCTGGGCGGACAGCAGCTGCGCGTACGGCGCCAGTGGGGTATGTAGACACATCGTAGTTGTAGAAAGTGTTCTGCGACTGGACTGTGACAGACTGCGCCTCGTGGCGGTGACCATCACCGGAGACTGCTCACTAAACCGACATCTCACACAACAGGCATCACCGACCAAGCCCCGCGTAGAAATTGCTCTATTGCCACTGATACACGAATACGAATCCAAGGATCCCCGAATTCTCTTACAGAAGTGAAAACGCGAAGTGTAATCTGCTTTTGGAGAGAAGTGGGCTGGATGGAATAAGCCAGCCAAATGATGGCCGCCATGGCCCACGCATGCAGAGCAGAAATCATAGTCCAATACATAGATTTTTTAAAGTAGCTGTTAGTATATAAATGATTACCCATTCGAATACCGTTATTAGAGGTACAATAGAAAGACAATGAGAGAGCGAACGCTGGCGTTCGCTTGGGATTTAAATAAAATAATTAAAATCCAATCCAATCAGTTTTACCGGGAGAAAAATGGTAATTTATTATCTATGATATTTCCATACAAAACTTGTCAAAACGCCATACTTATCCCTCAACTTAACCCTAAATTGATAAATAATACAGTCAGTAACGCCTTCTTTTTCCTTTTTTTTAGATTTATGTACCCAAAGGGTAAAACGAGACACTATTACTAAGACTCCACTAGCCGTCCGTCTGTCTGTCCGCCTGTCACCAGGCTGTATCTCATGAACTGTGATAACTAGACAGTTGACATTTTCACAAGTGATATATTTCTGTTGCCGCTATAACCACAAATACTAAAAACAGAATAAAATAAATATTTAAGTGGGGCTTCCATACAGCAAACGTGATTTTTTTGCCGATTTTTGCTACGAAGGGTACGGAACCCTTCATGCGCGAGTCTGACTCGCACTTGGCCAGTTTATTTTCGTTATTTTAATACCGACCTTTTCCCTTCTTCTAGCTCATCCTAGGTCCAGCCACGGGCCTCATCCACGCGACCTACGCCGGAGACAACGAGCGGTACAGCTTGGTACCCGTCGACTACGTGAACAACGCTATCCTAGTGGCCGGCTGGCACACGGGAACTAAACCTGACAACGATATCCAGATCTACTCCGTGTCCAGTGCCAGGAATCTGTTCCACTGGCGTAAGTTTTTACACTATCTCACCTGATAGTAAGCGATGATGTGATCGACGATGGAGCACGCTTGACTAGAAGTAACCTATTCACTCTTGACTTAAAGACTCCTAGGATATATGTCTATCAGGAAACACAGACACTAGAAGGGGATTCCACTTCTTACCTGTACGCACGATGAATGTGTTCCCTGCATGTTTAGTGCGCATGAGTAAGATGTCCACCATGTACCGGTGGCGCATCGCCGTACGTCTGATGGACGCACACTTTCTGAAGTTAGGGTAGAAAACCGACAGGAAACCGCCGTCGGTGTTCAAGACTTTAAAGCTTCGACTCAACGAGTGTATCATAACAAATTAATGATCTTCTTGGCTCACTTCTCAATTGACTCAAGCGTAACAAGGTGATATCCTGCTAGTGTCCTTTACACTGATAATTATTTGTTTCTCCGCAGGTCCCGTCTCCACAAAGATCCGCGAGATAGGCCACATGCTGCCCACCCCGCTGGCCGTATGGTATATGTTCATCGTCAACACAGCGAACAAGCCTCTCTTCTTGATCCTCACCTGGCTCTTACATTACATACCGGGCTACATCCTGGACGGGGGCTGTGTACTGCTGGGGAAGCCACCTATGTAAGTATCATCAATATTAGTTTTAGTATAAATGCGAAACCCGAAACACGTGTCTAGTATTTTTAACACGCTTTTATTAGCTTCACTTGTAACTATGTATGATTGTAAGAAAATCTGCGGCCTCCCCAAGATGGCGGACTGGCTGTTTGAAATCCACCCCCATGATATGGGTATCAAATGAAAGGGTTTGCTGTCAGGAATACGAAAAAAAATGGTCACGTGACTTAAATCCAACATGGCGGACATCCAATTGTAATTTTTAGTGCGTGCTAAAAGCGTGTTTTTTAGTTTTATAACTATTTTTTTATGTAAAGAATCTGTGTACAAAACGAATAATCACTAAGTTATAAGCTTGTTATGTTTGGTTGGCCGCACAAATCCACGATCACCGGGCCACCCGGGCGACTGAGGGGTTGTTTTACTCCCGCATCCAGCTGTGTGCTAGTGTCTGATGTCCGCTATAACCAGCCGTGACCTGTGTTGTACTTAGTGTCAGTGGTGTCCAACTTGTGAACTTTTTTAAATATTTTTGGAAAAAAATATAACATGGTGTAAAAATTATTGGAATCGATTCAGTTACTGATTCTGAACAAACTATATTCACGTTTCGCATATACCTACTAAAAATAATGTTGTATATTTATTAAAAATTATATTTATGCATACCACATAATATGAGAAAAGATGGTCGATGGGGCCGAAATGATTTGGATTGAGGGTCACGGGAATCAGATGAATGAGACGTATAGGACCATTCGTTGTGTTGACATTTGGGAGAGGCCTGTGTCGTCATCATTATCATTATTGCAAACGTTGGCTGAACCCTGCGACATAGATCAAAATAATGTACTACAGTATTGTACACCTTAAAAAGGTCTACAAAAAAGTCCGCGATGGTATATGTCTATCTCTTAGGGATAACCCACAATAACCCTTTTTATGCTTTACTTTTTACGAGAAGTATTGGCTTATTTACGAAGCGATTTTAAGCAATACAGCATTTATCCTTATCCAACTAAGTACGTTAAATACATTGTGCATTTAATATAGATCAATATGGTCCTTTACAGCTTGTAATTTAAATGAATATTTTCGAAGATATTACAGATTTAAAACGCAGGGACATATAAGCGGTTGCAGTAATATATTATATTATGTCACTTGTGGTCGTCGTCCCCTGTTAAACGTCACGATAGTGATTCGCTCCCTTTTTTTTCATTATTCCTCACATCTTTTCTTTGACCTAACTCCATTTATCTATAATCTATAATTATATATAAAAAGAGAACTGATTGACTGACATACCAACACACAACAGAAATATCCTAAAACCAAAAATTCGAAGATATGTAATATCCACCAACACGCACCGGGTCCGCGTGGTGGATTACGGCTAATTCCCTCTCCTAGAGAGGTCTGAGTCTCAACAGTGGGAACTTTGTGTCTCAAACATTTTTCCTTTTACATTTTATAACTTACCGGCAGACGTTGTCCTGCTTGAAGGCTTTTCAGCAAAAAAAAAATATTGAGCACTCGATTGCAGCGCCGTCTCCCGGGTTCGCCCGGGTGCCACCATTGTGTGGACCGCCCGGAGGACACGGTAGAGCATACGGTAGAGGTGTGCCTGGCTTGGACAGAGCACCGCCGTGTCCTCGTGGAGGCGATCGGCGGCAGCGATCTCTCGCGGCGGCCTTGGTACAGGCCATTGTCCGGAGCGAGGAGTAGGAGGTGTAGGAGGAGTGGCAGGCGGTTGCCTCCTTCTGCGAAGCAGTTATGCTAGCAAAGGAGGCGGCCGATCGCGTGAGGCAACGGTCCTCACGCCCCAACCGCCGCCGGGATTCCGATCCCGATTTCCAGCCACCGTAGGCGCGGGCTTGCGGATGGCGAGCAATGGGTGGCTCTCCGTCCGATCGTCCGGTAACTGTCCGGACCGAGCCCAAGTCGTCGACGGCGCGTAGGGGCCCAGCAGGGTCGAGGCCAACTGGGGCCGTGGGTGATGCCAAACTGATCCCCGGGGCCCTGGAAAAATGGCAAAAAAGGAACAGGAGTGGGTTTTTAGTCAGTAAAAGTCTGACACTGTCTCCCGCTTCGCCCAAGAGCGGGGGATGTCATTAGATGATTTTCCCACCCGAAAAAAAACCTCTCAGGTTCAATTATATTTTCAAACCATCCACGGACTCTCAAATATACACACAAAGTTTGATCCAAATCAGTCAAGCCGTTTAGGAGGAGTTAGGCGACAAACACACGCACAGAAGAATTATGATTACAGCAACAAGGTATGATGCGCCTGATCGGATATGGTTAGCAATGAGTGGCGTGCGTGTGTAGTGAAGCGAAGCTTACAGGTGAAGTCGAGGCTGATTGTGCTTACTCTATTCATTTCATTTACAGACTATTTCTAACTTCCAGGTTCATAAAACTCTACAACCGCGTCTACCGAGCGTCTATGGCTCTCTCCTACTTCACAACACACAGCTGGGTCTTCAAAGATGACAACGCTGACAGCCTGTACCAGAAGTTGTCACCTGATGACAAACTCATCTTCAACTTTGACACCACTGACATTAACATCATGGAGTATGTTACGTTGTGGTGTGTGGGACTCAGGAAGTATCTGATGAAGGATGGGATCAAAGACACGGAGTATGCCAGGAGGAAGCAGTTTTGGCTTCATAAGGTACACTACGTCGCTGCTGGACTATATGTCTATTTATTGTATAAGGTTTTTAGTGTCTTACTGTATGTTGCGTTATATGTGTTTGGTTGGGTTTGAATGTTTTTTTTTATTGTAATTTAAGTATTTAATAAATTATTGTAAACTTTTATTCCATTGTTTTATTTTTACGCGATAGGTATTTGAAAAACAAAATCATATCGTATGTCAGCCTATTAAGGTATTGGAGCGAGAGGAAATAGCATGCGAGCGCTTCCTTCTGCGAAGTAGTCTTGCTAGCGAAGGAGGTTGCGGCCCCTATGGCTATCGTAGGCGCGGGCTCGCAGACGACGAGCAATAGGAAGCTCGCAAAGACCGAACCCAAGTCGTCGACGGCACGTAGTGTTCCACGCGCGCCTCCAAGAGATGTCAGCAAAGCCGTAGGGGCCCAGCAGGGCCGATACCCGCTTAGGCCACGGGGAATTTCTGAAAAGGAAACCTGTGTTCCTATAACGCGAAGGGCAGATATGGTTTAAGTTAGTAAAAGTCTGACACGCTTTTTTGCTCCACCCTGGTGCGGGAGAAGTCATTAGATGATTTCTTACCTTAAAAAAAGGTGTGCCGAGGTAGTATCAACAGCTCTCTCCTACTTCACAACGTACAGCTAGGTGTTCAAAAATGAAAACACTGACAGCCCGTACCAGAAATTGTCACTTGATGACAAATACGAGCAGTGGTGGCCGAGTGGTAACGGCCCCGACTTACGAATTGTAGGTCGCGGGTTCGAACCCAACCAGGCGCATTACTTTGTGTAATTTATTTCATCACCACTGCTCTCAAAACGGTGAAGGAAAACATAGTGAGGAAACCGGCATGTCCTAGAACCAAAAAATTCGAAGACATGTGACATTCACCAACCCGCACTGGGCCCGCGTGGTGGATTACAGCCCATTCCCTCTCCTGGAGAGAGGAGGCCTTAGTCCCAACAGTGGGAACATTAAAAGGCTGATTATGCTATGACAAATACGTCCTCAACTTTTGTGTTTTTGTGTTTTTTTTTTGTGTTTCGAACAATCGAAAGAGTTACTACGGTTCTCAATCAAGGGTTGATTTTACGCATTAAAGGTCTAAAAATCCCTCTCACTCTCATCCCATCCCATCTACGGTGCGTGAACTATCAAACGCGCGAAAGGAAAATACTTGTAACGTTTTCTAAAATTTTCTCTGTGCCATTTTCAAAATTTTTCTTTCCGTAAAAACCTTCTACAGAGTATTAAAAAAACACATTAAATGCCAAAAATTTCAACGAGTCAAATTCAGTTTCTTTCCCACGACACGATATAATGAGAAATATAGTAATTGACATCTCCATAAATCCTATGATTAGTTTATAATAATATTACCGGCTATCTGTATAGTCCGGTATTCTATACAATTTATTTATTTATCGTTTATTTCAGGCATTAACTAACCCATAGTAACATTATTGAATTCAATAAAAATTGTTATAGCATAATAAATTAATTAATAAAATTGTTGTAAATTGTTAAATAGCAATAAGTAATAAAATTAACAACGTCTAAGCAGGTACACATCATGAAACACCTCAAACACTATCCTATTCTATGCAATATACATAATACCTAAAACGCGTAGGTAATGTATGAAATATTATTTATTTCATACTTTGCCTTGTTTTTCTATACAATACCGAATGCGCAGCCGGTAATTTGTGTAACAGACGAGAGCAGAGAAGGAGGACACCTAATTTTAGGGTACTCCGACACGGACAGGTGAGGTTAGAGCCCACCTTAGCCGTCGTGGTTATTTTTTATAACCACCCAGAATTAAAAGCCTTACTTTAAACCTTGCGGACAGACATAGGACCTGAGTACTACAAGCAAATTACATCATGTTACTTATAGCCAGAAGAATTTCTAATTTCACGTTAATTGTTATTAATGTATAATAAGTACTCAGGTCATATTTCTGTTCGTCAAGTAAAGTACGTCAATTCCTTCCCTGATCTCGTCATTTCCACACCCTGATTTTAAGTAATAGAACAAGTTTCATTTATCAGTGATTTTATAGGTGGGTCGGTTAACATTGATAAATATAGACCAAACTCTATTTATTTTACAAATGCCGGTGGACCAGCAGGTACTCTATACAATCCCTAGGAATTGTATACATTATCCAGGTATGTAGATAATGGAGCATACTATTCATAATATTTCATAAATTGCCTGGAGACCCCAGGTATTCTATACATTGCCTAGGTATTGTATAAAATACCTGAATTATACAGATTGCCTGTAACATATATAAGATATCTCGTACTTAGACACCAAAAATATGAATACTTTTTATTTATTTATTTATTTTATTACTATTAGGAAAACTTACCGCTACTTGTTAAAGTAAAAAATTAGAATAGGTAAAAAACGCTATTTACAAGTTTTCACTTTTACTAATGTGAGTGCTCAGACCAATAAAAAACTGGGCAAGTGCTAGTCGGACTTGCGCACTGAGGGTTCCGTACAAACTTGAAAGGTAAAATGCGGTTTACGATTTATGACGTACTAAAAAAAAACTACTGACCAGATCTCGTTCAAACCAATTTTCGTTGGCAGTTTTTATAGTAATGTACATCATATATTTTTTTTAGTTTTATCATTCTCTTATTTTAGAAGTTAGAGGGGGGGGACACACATTTTACCACTTTGGAAGTGTCTCTCGCGCAAACTATTCAGTTTAGAAAAAAATAATATTAGAAACCTCAGTATCATTTTTGAAGACCTATCCATAGATACCCCACACGCATGGGTTTGATGAAAAAAAAAATTTTGAGTTTCAGTTCTAAGTATGGGGACCCCCAAAATTTATTGCTTTTTTTCTATTTTTGTATGAAAATCTTAATGCGGTTCACAGAATACATCTACTTACAAAGTTTCAACAGTATAGCTCTTATAGTTTCGGAAAAAAGTGGCTGTGACATACGGACGGACAGACGGACAGACAGACAGACAGACAGACAGACAGACAGACAGACAGACATGACGAATCTATAAGGGTTCCGTTTTTTGCCATTTGGCTACGGAACCCTAAAAAGTAGTGAGTGACTAAAACTAAGACGACAACAGTCATAGAAGAGATCACTTACGAGAAAACTCGTAAGGAAAGACACTACGAGTTTTCTCCCAGGAGATATATCTCGTAGATGACATTTAATGTGTTATATAAAAAGATGAATGAAATCTGTAAAGTTGTTCTCGAGTTATGGCGTGAGCGAGGGAAATAAGGATTTTACGAGTATAGCTGATAACATCTCGAGAAAGGAGGATTTCGAGATAGATGGTTATAATGTAACATGTCTGTAAGTATTCGGTGCGTGACATGTTACACAACGATCTTAATCTTCGCAGTGTAACGCGAACTATGCTAGTCTGGCTCGAGCCACTGTTCACACTTGAGCAGAGTCGAAGCATCGCCACGCGTTATGTTTTCCACCTAGGTACAGAAAATTTATTTCGTTTTCTAGCAGCTTTGGACTCACTAGAAAGGCTAATTGGTGTACAAGATTAGTGATGCAACGGAAGTGTCTTAACGGAAGCAGAAACGGAAACAGATGTCAAAAGTAAATCTTAGCGGAAGCGGAACCGGAAGCGGAGCTGAAGAAAAAACACAATTTTATTATTTAAAAGCGCGCGTTAACGCGTCGGCTGACCAGCACGAGTGTTGACGAATGTTCAAAAGTCTCTGGCCTTACCACGAGCTCTACACACGATCCATTGGACGAACTAATCTGACATTTTAAAGGAATGGAGCTATATAATGTGTATAGCTCCATCACTGGCTACTGGCTGGCTGGCACTAGCTGGTGTAGTGGCGTGTGAGCTCTTTCTCGCTCACACGTCTGACATTTTAAGGCCCCAGCACTGTGATCCGGGCACACTAATGCAAGCGTCTCGTCGCAGCGCCGTATCGCGTCATGTTTTTGACGTGAGTCAAAAACATCGTGACTCTGTGCCAGTGTGGGGTGAGCCTTATGTGACGTCCTATGTTTGCAAATCAACGCGATTGCGGTTGCGAAGCGATCCGATGCGGTTCACGCGAATTCAACGCGACGCGGTGGCTTTGTCTTACATGGACGCAAACTCGCTGCTTTAGCCGCCATTTAAATAAAACAAATCAACCACACCGCAAGTGTTCGCGTGAAATCATTAAACCAACTGTTCGCATCCGCTTCGCTTCACTAATTGCTAAACCACACCCACGTGCGTATGGTCACTCAGCCACCACAATAGAATAACAATTGTCGGTTTCATTCGCGCCGCTTCACTTCGCGATCGCGTTTTTGTAAACAGCCTATGCAGGACATACCTACATTACTTTAGACATTATCAAAACGGAAGTTTTCTGTCCCACGTCAACTATTGACATATTATTAAATTACTTTATTGAATACCTAATTAAAATCTTTATCTGACCACTCGACGAAGAAGCAAAGCAATTATTTCAGTCAATATATACAAACGTAAACAACATTAAAAAGCAATTTAAGAAACGATTTTAAAGTAATTACGTGACACTGACACATTAATCTATTCTAAAATCAGAGGTTTCCAGAAATATGGAGTTTTAATAAAATTGTTCTAGTTTAGGTAAGTATTTGTTTAATACAGATAATCACTCTATTTGTGGTTCAGAACTTAACGGATGCAACTCGACATACATCTTCACTGTTTTTCATACAACCGCTCTTACGCGCTTATGACGTTATTACACATTTTTCATTAGATATTTTGGAAACACAGTATCTTGTGGATATTATCTAGGCTTCTATTGAAATCAATTTATAAATTTGTGTAAAACTAATCCAGTAAAAACCTCTGAAAATCTGCTATTTTGCATGAACTATGACACTTCATAATTTATTCAAAAATTAAAAAAGTCAAAAAAGTATAAAAACGTCCAAAAAATATATTAGAAGCCTTGCAAATTTAATCAAGATTCTGAATGACGAAAATTTTTTTTAAAAACTTTTAAGGGTTAAAAAAACACGTATTTCCTGGAACAAGTTTTGTAAAATATTCGAGCAAATCACGAAATTACCGAATACTAACAGAGTTTTCAGGCGTTATCTCTCTTTCGAGGCGATATCGCCGACCCAGCAATTCATTCGATTGACGCCAAACACATGAAAACTGCATCGTCGACACTTGGGCCAGCCACGAGCCGCCGACGCAGCAAAACTGCATATTAGCAATAAGTTATTTTTAATAAATTTTGGTCATTCCATATTCTAGCATCGAATAGGTTTCACTGATATTCATTGTAATTTTTCTATTTAAAATAAATTAGTTTAGAAGTACTTTTGGTTTTTTTTTGAGCCTCCGCCTGCAGTCTACGTAATTGGCGCAGTCGGTAAGATACTCACAGGCTAGTTCGCGTTTCGCATTAGAGTCATCTATCATCGATATTTGCAATCGCGGGTCGCCTGGGTGGCTATCAAGTCACGTCACGAGTATCCTGAACCTACGTTGGAGCTGCGGAGCCGGGTGGCGAATCCAGACATCGATTCACGAAGAAGAACCAGAGATGAAACACATGTAAGTGCACTAGAATCTTTCTCGTGTTGCTTCTTTCTACTCCTAAGTTACCTTTATGTCCAAGATTTTTCATCGCGACAGATCTTACCCCCGGGAACCTGCATCACGACAGGCGCGCCGGCATATAGTAGATATTAGTAGAGATATAGATAGCGAATTAGATTTTAATTTGAATAGCTTATTTGAACCCAATATGTCTTTTTATCCCGATATTATTTTCAAGGCCTTACGCCTCGTGCCCGATTTTGATGGAAACCCTAACGTTTTAACTAGATTTATTAACATCTGCGATAGAATAGTTACTCAGTACGCTAGTGCTGAGCCAGGTAGCGAATTAAATAATGTATGTCTTTTAAACGATATTTTAAATAAGATTACTGGGCCTGCTGCATCCACTATAAACTCAAATGGCATTCCCGAAACTTGGACAGGTATTAGATCAGCCCTCATCAACAACTTTTCAGACCAGCGCGACGAAACGGCTTTGTACAACGACCTCTCATTGGCTACACAAGGTACGAAAACCCCTCAGGAGTTCTATGACCAATGTCAAACCTTGTTCAGTACGATTATGACGTATGTGACATTACACGAGACCATCCCGACGACTATTGAGGCTAAACGAACACTTTATAGGAAGGTTACCATGCAAGCCTTCGTACGACGACTTAAGGAACCTTTAGGCTCACGTATACGTTGTATGCGTCCAGAAACTATCGAGAAAGCTCTGGAGTTTGTGCAGGAAGAATTAAATATAATGTATTTGCAGCAGCGTAATGAAGTATCAAAAACTCAAAGTGCCCCAAAGTTAGATAGATCTTCTAACATGCCCGTAATTTACAAGCCCCCTATTATGCATGCTATGCCTTTCAACAGTGCTTCACGACCCCCACTACCTAACTGGCCTGCTCCAGTAGGTCTGCGTGGCCTTCAGCCCCAGCCTCAGCCTAATCAACTACATCATCGCATGCCGACTCAAACGCACCACCACCAAATTACCATCCGCAAAGTAACGTTTTCAGGTTACCACCTAGGAATAATCCACCACAAAATATGGGCGCAAAACCCATGAGCGGAGTGCAACATTTCATTCCGAAACCTTTACCCATGACGTCAGGAGATGACTGGCGTAGAAACGGGAACCCACCACCGTCTAATTATTTCAAAACGCGTGAAGTGAACATGAACGAAATCGCTTCTCCTGACAATTCTTATTACCCGGTCGAATATGCCTTGTTGCATTAAGTCCGCCTATGTACCACTATTGTACATGAAGTTTAAATAAATAAATAATAAATAAATATTATCCGGAACCAGAGTTCGGTTACTACATGGACTATGGCGACTATTACATGTTTTACGACTGTGGCGACACCCCTACTATGACCGACAATAATGTGATTTATGACAGTCAGACAACAAGTGACATGGAGCCACAACCAGGTCCCAGCGACGCTAATCAGATGCAAAATTTTCCGAAGGACAAGACACCAAAAGAGCAAGGATAGACCTTAACTTACAGACCCAAAGACAACTACCATACATCGAAATTTCTTACCCTCCTTAAAATTTTTGATATACACTGGCGCTAACTAGTCTTTTATCAGTCCCGACGCTGTGCAAAAGTTTTTCCCTGATTACCCCCTCAACTATGACCCTTTCGAGGTCACAAATGTACACGGTGTTAGTAAAAATGATTATTCTGTAACGTTACCATGTTTTAATGAGTTCAACGAATCCGATACAATTAAACTATTCATATATCGCTTTCACGACTATTTTGACGGACTTATAGGATTAGATTTACTACCCAAATGGGAAGCTAAAATAGATTTAAAAGATTATAAGTTAATAACACGTACCGCTATAAATCAAATTAAAGTATATAACTCTCGTAACGTCAATCTGTATGAGGACATTATCCCAGCAAATAATTCTAAATTAGTTCGAATACCAATTAACGCCCCGGATGGCGATGTTCTAGTAAACGAACAGGTTTTTTGTAACTGCATTATTCATGAGTGTCTGACCACTGTAGTTAAGAGTCGTGGTTTTGTAGAGCTAGAGAATCCAACGTCCAACGACGTCATCTTTTCTTTAGACCAACCAGCCCAAGCAGTACTCTTTAACGTTAACTGTACACCAACTAAGCAATCAAATCGTGCTGACGATGTATTATCACGTCTGCGTACAGACCATCTTAACGAAGAAGAAAAGGCTAACCTTTTGACGCTCTGCTCTCGTTACACTGACGTATTTTACATTGACGGAGAACCATTGACTTTCACTAATAAAACCAAGCACCGCATTAGGACCACCGACGAGGTTCCCGCATACACAAAAAGTTACCTATACCCTTTTATCCATCGCGAAGAAGTTAGGAATCAGATATCAAAAATGCTTGACCAAGGCATAATTAGGCCTTCAAATTCAGCCTGGAGTTCACCCATATGGGTTGTCCCCAAAAAGATAGACGCTTCAGGAAAACAGAAATGGCGTATTGTAGTAGATTTCCGAAAGTTGAATGAGAAAACCATCGACGACAAGTATCCCATACCAAACATCAGTGACGTCCTTGACAAGTTAGGAAAATGCCAGTACTTCACGACTTTAGATTTGGCAAGTGGATTCTACCAAGTCGAGATGGACCCCCAAGATATTCCCAAAACCGCTTTCAATGTGGAACATGGCCACTTCGAATTCCTTCGGATGCCTATGGGACTTAAAAACTCACCGTCCACATTTCAGAGAGTCATGGATAACGTTCTAAGAGGCCTCCAAAATAACATTTGCCTCGTTTATTTAGATGACA
Source organism: Mythimna impura (assembly GCA_905147345.3). NCBI lineage: Eukaryota > Metazoa > Arthropoda > Insecta > Lepidoptera > Noctuidae > Mythimna > Mythimna impura. Next base: position 664,388 of record LR990368.1, on the reverse strand, counting down.
TTATTGTCTATAGTACCTCTCTCCAGGAGCACATGGACAACCTGGAAAAGGTTTTCCAAAGACTCAGGGAGTCGAACTTCAAAATTCAGATGGACAAATCCGAATTTTTGAAGCTCGAGACCGCATACCTAGGTCATATCATTAGCAGAGACGGCATCAAGCCGAACCCCGACAAAATATCTGCTATTCAAAAGTATCCAATACCAAAGACCCCAAAGGAAATTAAACAATTTTTAGGCCTTCTCGGTTATTACCGAAAATTCATTCCCGACTTTGCTCGGATAGCCAAACCACTAACCCAATGTCTAAAGAAAGGTAGTAAAATAATTCTGAGTCCAGAATACACCAATGCCTTCGAAAATTGCAAGACCCTACTAACCAATGACCCCATACTGCAGTACCCAGACTTTAAACGAGAATTCAACCTTACAACAGACGCTTCGAATGTCGCTATTGGAGCAGTGTTATCTCAGGGACCCATAGGATCTGATAAACCCGTCTGTTATGCCTCGCGCACACTTAACAAAAGTGAGCTAAATTATAGTACCATCGAGAAAGAGTTACTTGCCATAGTCTGGGCCACGAAGTATTTCCGACCTTACTTATTTGGAAGAAAATTTAAAATATTGACTGACCACAAACCCTTACAATGGATGATGAGTTTGAAAGAACCAAACTCACGACTGACTAGATGGCGACTCAGACTAAGCGAATATGACTTCACAGTAGTGTATAAAAAAGGAAAGTTTAACACCAACGCTGACGCTCTTTCACGTGTGGAAATCCAATAATGAAGAAGTAGATGAAATCAACTCATTAATCGAAAGCATTAAAGACCTTAGTTCAATGATTAATAACCCATCAGAAACACCACATCAGCAGACGAACTCCTCAACTGACACTGTACATACCAGTAATGAAAATCCCATACTAGAAGTCCCCATCACAGATGAGCCACTCAATAAGTTTCATCGACAGATTTACTTTAATGTAGTAGGTGACATAAAACGCCGACCGACAGTGACTAAGCGTTTCGAAAATCATACACGAATGGCAATCCAGCTTTCAGAGTCCGACCTAGAAAATGATGTTATCAACGCTATAAAAGAATATGTGAACCCGAAGGTTAAAACAGATATCTTGATAAATCCCCCATTAGCAATGTATTCAATAATTCCCATTATACAGGATAAATTCAAAAGTTCCTCTCTCAATTTAGTATTAGCCAAAGTAGAACTGGAAAATGTCAAGGAATACCTACGACAACAAGACATCATTCGACACTATCACGACGGTAAAACAAACCACCGTGGTATAAGTGAATGTCACTTGGCCCTTTCACAAAAATACTATTGGCCAAAGATGAAAGAACATAATTATTACCAAGTACATCAATGAGTGTACCATTTGCGGTCAAGCCAAATACGACCGAAATCCTATTAGACCACAATTTAACATAGTTCCCCCAGCTAGCAAACCACTTGAAATCATTCACATGGACCTCTTTACAGTTCAGAACGAAAAGTACGTGACTTTCATTGACGTTTTCACGAAATACGGACAAGCCTACCATTTACGAGACGGAACAGCCATTAGCATTCTGCAAGCTTTACTACGTTACTGTACCCATCATGGACTACCTATGACTATAATCACTGACAATGGTAGGTACCGAATTTACTAACCAATTGTTCTCCGAATTTACACGCCTTCATAAGATAATCCATCATAAAGTTTTACCTCATAGCCCAAATGACAATGGTAATACAGAGCGCTTTCACTCAACATTATTGGAGCACATTAGAATCCTCAAATTGCAACATAAAGATGAACCAATTGTTAACCTTATGCCATACGCTATCATAGCATACAATAGCTCTATCCACAGCTTCACCAAATGTAGAACCTTTGACTTATTGACTGGACATTTTGACCCCAGAGACCCGATAGACATCGACCTTACGGAGCACATCTTACAGCAATATGCACAAAATTATAAGCAGCAGATGAAGCAGGTTTATGACATTATTAATAAATCATCTCTCGCCAATCGTACAGCCTTAATCGAAAGCAGAAATAAAACTCGGGAACCAGAGGTAGAATATGCCCCTCAGCAACAGGTTTTCATTAAAAATCCCTTTGCCAGCCGTCAAAAAACTGCACCACGATATACGCAAGATACTGTACTAGCTGATTTACCGAAACACATATATACCTCTAAAAAACGAGGCCCCGTAGCCAAAGCGAGGCTTAAACGTGTACCTAAAGGCCGCCAATTGTTACAGGTTTCTGCTGTTACTGACAATCCATGTGACGCACCTTCAAGAGATAAGACTTGAGACCCTAGCTGATGGACCAGGATTACTACCATATATATATATATACATATTACTACCATTTTTCGTTCTTGCAAAGGTCCGACGGTACTTCACACCGGGACAGCTTCTAATGTTATACAAAGCACAGGTCCGATCGTGTGTGGAGTACTGCAGTCACATATGGGCTGGTGCTGCAAAATGCCATCTAGCAGCTTTGGACTCAGTGGAAAGGCGTGCGAAGAGGCTAATTGGGGATCCAGATTTGGTTAAGTCCAATCTACAAAGCCTCGAGCACAGGCGCAGGGTAGCCAGCCTATCGGTATTTTACAGGTTGCATTTTGGAGAGTGTGCGCGGGAATTGCATGACTTGATTCCGCCATCTCCTTTCTACCATCGGACAACCCGACGTACAGCGAGTATCCACCCTTACGTTGTTGAAACTTCAACGGTCCGGACTAAGCGTTTCGCTTCGTCGTTTATACCGCGTACATCGAAGGACTGGAACAATTTGCCTGCTGCGATCTTCCCGTCCAACTATAATTTAGGTGTCTTCAAGGCTAGAGTGAATAGGCTCTTGATAAACTAGTGCGCCTCACCATCAATGATTGCATCACTGCTTACCATCAGGTGGGATCGCAGTCAAGCGCTGGTTTATATCAATTAAAAAAAATAAAAAAATATATAAATTAGGACATACTAGACTAATCGCACATTACCACTCCTTCATATAGTACATACAACTAGCTGACATAGAGGAAAAAATAGACTCAGTACAAAAGCAACTTCAATCGTTTAAGACCAGACTCAACAATGAGACTTACATGCTTTACGAATACCAAGTCGACTATCTTACTATCAAGCTTGACAGAGTTTTAAAGCAAGTCAGATCTTTGGAACCTGCTAGAGTCAAACGAGGTCTCGTAGATAGCCTTGGGTCAGTAATAAAAAGTGTTACTGGCAACTTAGATTATTTAGATGCCCTGAAATATGACGAAGCAATTAAAACTTTACAAAACAACGAAAATAAAATAGTTTCAGAATTTAATAACCACATCAGTCTTAGTAAAGAATGGATGTCCCAGCACGGTACCATCTTAGACCAGCTAACTAAGAACCAGGAAATAATTAATGCAACATTAGAATTACTTTTAGAGAAAAATGCTTACAGAGATTACAGCTTAATCAAATTTGCAAAGTTTGCCCAAATCCTAGGAATAATTACTAATAACGTAGAAGATTTAATGTTAGAAATTGTTAGAATAGAAAATATAATGGCTTTTATACGCGCGTCTAGCACTCATCATTCCATGATAGACATAGAAGTACTAAGAAATATGATCCATCAAGATCAGATTTTAAATCTAGAGTTAAGAGAATATTATAATCTTATTAAACCAGATTCTTACTTTAATGAGAAGAGAATAGTTATAGTTTACAGTTACCCTATAGTTTCCATAGACTCTTATGACCTATACAGATTATGCATTGTACCCAATAAAAAACAGCTTGCCCTTATACCTCCTTCTCCCTATATAGCAACTAACGAGAAATCATTCGTGTACATAGAGGCTGAATGCCCAAAGTATAGTAACATACATCTCTGCGAAAAGAAGACGAGTCACCAAATCTGAACGAAACCAGATTGTATCCAGAAGCTCATCATCAACCAAGATCTAGAAGACACCTGCCACTTCGTCAAGATTTCACTTTCCAAAGAAGCAATGGAGAAACTGGATGATCAGCATTACGTTCTGTCACTGCCTCAACCAACCAAAGTAAAATTAGCATGTGGAACAAAAGACTACAACACTCTACAAGGCAGCTACCTCGTCACCATTCCTGTGGACTGCTACTTGCAAACATCAGAAATCACCATCATCAATGACAGCAACGAGATTAAAGGCCAGCCGCTCAAGTTATCAAAGGTCCCGTACAACGAGATAAGTCAGACCAACGTTTCTACTCACATCATCGGCTTCAATTCAATCAACTTAGACGAACTTCACAGCATCCAGAGAAAAGCAATGATGGAAAGCCCTCTGAAGATTGACAAGACTCAGTCGGTTGTGTTATACCATACAACCATACCATTCTACATCTTCGCAATATGCGTACTCGCACTTATCGTCTTAGCGATGAGCCGAAGATTTAAATGCTGGAATCTCAGAGCGGATAGCAAAGAAAAGCCACAAACTCTCAAGATACATACGTACGAAGAGGTAACCAGGGACTCCAAGAAACGAGATGAACCTCCAGCAACATTTTCTCTCAACATGATCAAATAGTTGCTGATCTTCGGGGGGAGGTGTTACATACGGATCCCTAATGGATATCGCCGACCCAGCAATTCATTCGATGGACGCCAAACACATGAAAACTGCATCGTCGACACTTGGGCCAGCCACGAGCCGCCGACGCAGCAAAACTGCATATTAGCAATAAGTTATTTTTAATAAATTTTGGTCATTCCATATTCTAGCATCGAATAGGTTTCACTGATATTCATTGTAATTTTTCTATTTAAAATAAATTAGTTTAGAAGTACTTTGGTTTTTTTTCGAGCCTCCGCCTGCAGTCTACGTAATTTACTATAAGTGTTTGATATAGCCACTTAAATAAGCATAATAATCAGCCTTTTAATGTTCCCACTGCTGGGAATCAGGCCTCGTCTCTCTAGGAGAGGGAATGGGCCGTAATCCACCACGCGGGCCCAGTGTGGATTGGTGAATGTCACATGTCTTCGAATTTTCGGTTCTAGGACATGCCGGTTTCCTCGCGATGTTTTCTTTCACCGTTTTGAGAGCAGTGGTGATGAAATAAATAACACACAGTATTGCGCTGGGTTGGGTTTGAACCCGCGACCTACAACTCGTAAATCGGGGCCATTACCACTCGGCCACCACTGCTCTAATTACTTAAATACGCAATTTAACGAATTTCCATGCGGTTTTTACCAATAGATTTTGTGATTCATATCAAATTTTTGACGCGCGACGCTGTCAAATTGTCCAACAACATGTCCCGCGTCACGAGAATGCGTTGTGAAATGTATCTGAAGCTTAATACATTAATACTATTATACAATGCCATCTAGTACCAAACTAAGCAGAGCTTGTGCTTGTGAGAGAGTACTAGACAACTGATAAACATATTTTTTCTAAATACATAAATATTACTCTCCTTTCGCAGGTGTACTGGAAGAGATTTCTTTAGAAATAAGCACCACCTCTGTACCTATTCCCAAGTCGTCGATGGCGCGTACTGTTTCACGCGCGCCTCAAGGAGATGTCAGCAACTGTAGGGGCCATCAGGGTCGAAGCCTACTGGGGCCAAGGGTCTGATTCTGAAAGAAAGGCAACCCCCTCTGCCCCTGGCCCTGGTTCGATAGGCAACGAAGGAACAGGAGTGGGTTTTTAGTCAGTAAAAGTCTGACACTATCTCCCGCCCCGCCCAAGAGCGGGGGATGTCCTAAGATGATTTTACCACAGAAAAAAAAAACCCAGACACAGATCAAACGATCGTGCTCATCACAGAAACATTGATCTAGGGTGAGTATTGAACCCGCGACCTCCGGCATAGCAGTTAAGGCCACTAACTACTAGACCAGCAGGCCAGTCCAACGCTGTCCTCACACCTGTCAGCGTAGCCAGGTTGCTACGTATTATGTAAAAAAAAACATTTTGGGAACACATTCAATGTGTGTTTAGCTAAGGAGTAGAATTTCTTACCAGATGCTGTGTTATCTCATAGCTGCAACTTAGAAAGAAAGAAAACATGTTTATTTAATACACAGACACACATAACCAGGGGGTTTTTACCTCCAACGTCGAACAGGGTCTAATAAAGGTCAAACGCGAGCGTATATTAATATAGAATATTAAAAAAACCAGGCAAGTGCGAGTCGGACTCGCGCACCAAGGGTTCAGTACAAACTTAACTATGAAAACAATTCAGTTCCCGAATTGAGTTACGAAGATTTTTCCAAATTGACAAAAAAGTTTTTTTTGTAACGTAACTACAAATTTACAGTTTTCAGATTTTTGTCTATACTTAGGCTATGAGACCTTGCTTCATGCCAAATTTCAGGATTCTAGGTCAACGGGAAGTATCCTATGAATTTTGATTCTCTTGTAGCGAAATATACGTTTTTTGCAACATAAACGGCCGTAAGTATCTGTTTTTTTTTCGTTAACTCAGAAGTTTGATTTTTTGACAACTTTAAGGGACCGCAGAGTTGAGTATGGTTTTAATTTCAACTCAATTCCTTCACGCGATCCCGAGATAAAGAGTCTTGACAGACAGACGGACGGACAACAAAGTGATCCCATAGGGGTTCCGTTTTACCCTTTTGAGGTACAGAACCTAAAAAAAAACTAGCCCAAGCAACTCGAACTCCACACTTAATTTTTATATTAAAATCGAGCAAAAAAACGCCGAAAAATAAGGTTACTTGGACGGGAATTGGAAAATTATATTTTTAATTTTATTATTATTATTGTAGTAGCGAATAGAAATGCAAATTCTGTGAAAATTTCAACACTCTACCTCTTATGGTTTACGAGACACAGCCTGCTGACTGACGGACAGACAGACAGATAGACGGACGAACAGCGGATAGGCTTAGTAATGTCCGGCAATATAAACAAGAGTGGCAAATAACAATATTAACTTAAATTAAATATTATAAATAGTTTCTACATCAAACCTCGCTAGACGCATCTTAGGACCTGCGCACACTTGAGACAAGACTGTCTTAGACAGATTTGGCTACGACGTCGCAGACTTGTCTGCGACAAGACTGTTTTGTCCACGACACGGCGCACACCATCAATACAAAATAGTCTAACGACGTACGGCCAGTGTTGCTAACTTAGTGGATTTTTCACTACAACTGGTGGTTTTAACCCCCCATTTAGTTGCGAAATATTGGTTTTAAAATTCAATTTCTTACTAAAAATGCGATCACTTGGGTGAACATCAGCACCATAGAATCCATAATTTTTATTAATCTGATACCGACGATGATGTTGCAAATAAAAATGATTCGTCTGAAGACGAATTAATACCTATATAGCTGTTATTGAATAATTTTTATGTTGAATTACCTACTAATGTTAATTTACCCACAAATGGTATTTTGATGAACTGATTGTTAATTTGTATCACTTATTATTAAAGGAAACTAATAACCTATATGCCTACTTATTTTATTTCGTACAACACACATTTTTTAGTGAGAAATTTTGCAATTTTGCGGGATAATTTTTTGTTAGTGGTTTTCTGGTGTGTTGACAACAGTTGTTGTCAACACTAGACGTCTCAAAACAGTCTTGTCGCAGAAAAGTTTGCGGCGTCGTAGACAAGTCTGCGACGTCGTAGACAAGTCTGTCTGAGACAGTCTTGTCTCAAGTGTGCGCAGGCCCCTATACTGATTCTTAGTTTTCATCACGTTTTATTCCTGATGTGGCGTATGTTCTAAACGTGAGCTAAAATCTTTTTAGGGTTCCGTACCAAAAGAGTGCTAACATCTTCCTAACCTTTTTCCAACTAGCTTGGCGTCAGTTTCCAGTCTAGCCGGATGCGGCTGAATATCCGTCAACACTAATATTATAAAGGTAAAGTTTGATTTTTGTTTCTTTGTTTGTAGGAGGTTAATCTCTTGAAGTATCTGTCCGATTGCTATAATATTTTAGCCGATAGAAAGCTGCTTTATTCTTGAGTGACATAGGCTATACTATAAGTACGTGGGCGAAGTCGCGGGCAAAAGCTAGTGTTTAATATAGAGCGACTACCTATCAGCCCCCCTAGCCAAGTCAAAAACGATAAACGTAAACTCTCAGTAGTCTTTAATAGATTTTCAACTTTATGTTATTGGATATAAAGTTGAAAATCTGTTGAAGATTACAGTGTTTTCGTTCGTTCCGGTCGCTAACGCTCAGTAGTCTTTAATAGATTTTCAACTTTATGCTCTTAGGTATAAAGTTGAAAATCTATTGGAGATTACTAAGCGTTCACGTTTATCGTTTGCAACTTGGCTAGGGGGGCAGAATTCCACAATCCAGCTTCTGGACAACATGAACTTGAATTGAATGATGGTCAGACCTCAGGCTACCAGTAAGGTCTGTCATAGATCTACGAATGACAACTGGGACCGACGCGACGGCTTTACATGCTTTCCGAGACACGGGGTGTCTGTGGTGGAAATCCTAGTAGGTACACGTGTCCGACTCAAACTTGACTGAGTTTTTGCCCCAATGTAATAAAAATAATTCCAATCAAATCCTAAATGTTGCATTGTGGGACATTTAAAGATTAAATATCGAAAACGTGACAACGGCTCATGTCACTGCATTGACTAAAAAGGATCTTTGTTCATAAAGCTTAAACTTAATAAACAATATTATAAGTCATAGAGCATATATACATAGCCTGATGACCTTTAAATCTATCTTCTTGTTACTTGTGACTTTGTTATTCGTTAAATTTAATCATTAATCTATCTAAAAATAGAACATAAATACATTTGTACAACTTAATCAATGGTTTACTATCAGAACATCAAAAACATCAATAAAAAGCTCTGCAGCAGTGGGTTTCACCAGAAACTGACTGACGTAACTACCTACATGTTATTAATTATTAATTTGTCGAGGTTAAAAACCACTGCAGTGGAAAGATACTGTTAAAGATAAAGATCGAACTGGAAACTCCCTGGTTTAACTACCTGTACTGTACAGTCACCCACATTCATGTCTAGCTATGTTTTTTAAGGTTGGAAATCTTCCAAGGATTCTCCCACTCCAGAGTGGAGTGGGAGAAGTCTTTTACTGACTAGAACCACACCTATATTCCTTTTAGGGTTCCATACCTCAAAAGACAAAACGGAACCCTTATAGGATCACTCTTTTTTCCGTCTGTCTGTCTGTCAAGACCTTTTATCTCGGGAACGAGTTGAAATTAAAACCATATACTTAAGTCTGCGGTTCCTAGAAGCTGTAAAAAAATCAAACTTCTGAGTTAACGAAACAAAAATTACAGCCATTTATGTCGCAAAAAAACGTGTATTTCGACATTCTCAAGGAAATCAAAATTCATAGAGTACTTACTTCCCATTGACCTAGAATCCTGAAATTTAGCATGAAGCAAGGTCTCATAGCAAAAGTATAGGAAAAAGTCTAAAACGAAGTCAACCCACGGCCCCAGTAGGTTTCGGCCATGTTAGGCCCCTGCGGTTGTGCTGGCAACTGTTTGAGGTGCGTCTCGGGTAGCTATGGTAGGTTAATCTATACCGATACTGGAAATATGAAATAACGTATGGGACATTTTTATGTTTTGCGTAAAATACCCTTACATCAATGATCGTAAGGTACATTTTTACATTTTAGGTAAATATCCCTTACGCTATTTCATATTTCCAGTATCGTACAGTGCCTTTATCAATGTAGCAATAAGAGCAGTTTTTGTACATCAGGTGACGTGCGGTTGAAATATATAGTCTACGTCACTCAGGGATAGAGTAGTATTCTACTAGTGATTTTTTTTTAAATCGGTCCAGTAGCTTTTGAGTTTATTTTTTTGTAGGTGGGAAAATTTTGAAATTTTGCTCGCCGTCCGCAAGCCCGCACCTAAGATGGCCGGAAATCGGGATCAGGATCCCGGCGGCTCTTTGCTAGCATTACTGCTTCGCAGAAGGAGGTAACCGCCTGCCACTCCTCCTCGCTTCGGACCATGGCCTGTACCAAGGCCCGGCGCGAGAGATCGTTGCCACCGATCTCACCCACGAGGACACGGCGGTGCTCTGCCCAAGCGGGGCACACCTCTACCGTGTGCTTAACCGTGTCCTCCGGGCGGTCCACACAGTGGTGCCATCCGGGCGTCACTTCCGCACGAATCCGGTGCAGGAACCTCCCAAACTGACCATGTCCGGTGAGGACCTGCGTCATGCGGAAGGTGAGGACACCGTGAGGTCTTTCCAGTCACGCCTCAAAAAGAGGACTTACCGCCATAATTGTGGCGTGCCCAGCACTGGGTTGTGACAGCCGCTGTCGACATTTCACCATGAGATCCCACTGGAACTCAGTTCGCCATGCCGTGACTTGTCGTGGCAGCGGAGTTTCGCCGCGCAAATAACGCGCAAATTGTGCACGAGTGCAAAGACTGTTGCCTCCAGATCCCATGGTGATTACTAGCTGTTGCCAGCGACTTTGCCCGCGTCATAGTAGAAAATGGTACAGGGAACATACTCCCGGGATAAAAAGTAACCTGTTTGCTAATCCAAGACATGGAACTCACCTGTCGCAGGTCTACTGTAAGATATTTCATTTAAACTAAGCAACACTTTTGTGCTCCTCTACCTGTATTTGTTCTTTTAATTTTTAAGTGTTTGTGTGTACATAAATAAATAAATGGTCTACCCGTGCACACCAAATTTCATCGAATTCTGTTCTGCCGTTCGAGTGTGAAGAATGTAACACACACACACTCACATTAGCTTTTATAATATTAATATCTTGGCTCTACTCACAAACATTCGCTTTTATAATATTAATATCTTGGCTCTACTCACAAACATTCGCTTTTATAATATTAATATCTTGGCTCTACTCACAAACATTCGCTTTTATAATATTAATATCTTGGCTCTACTCACAAACATTCGCTTTTATAATATTAATATCTTGGCTCTACTCACAAACATTCGCTTTTATAATATTAATATCTTGGCTCCACTCACAAACATTCGCTTTTATAATATTAATATCTTGGCTCTACTCACAAACATTCGCTTTTATAATATTAATATCTTGGCTCCACTCACAAACATTCGCTTTTATAATATTAATATCTTGGCTCCACTCAAAAACATTCGCTTTTATAATATTAATATCTTGGCCCCACTCAAAAACATTCGCTTTTATAATATTATGTCTTGGCTTAAACAAATCTTTGCTCTTTATAATCTTTATACATAATTATATATCATTCTCATGTACATGTGTTTGTTACCTAACTCCTCCTAGACGGCTTGACCTAATATGGATATAATTTTGAGTATATATTTGAGTGGGTCCCTGGATTATTTGGAAATACAATTGGACCCAGTAGCTGGCGTTGCAATCAGGTTCTTATTTCTTTTATCCTGATAAAATGCTAGCTTTCGGGCAGGACAACTTCTGCCGGGACTACTTGTATTAGTTAGATATCTGTTTAGCTATACGTCACGCTTAGGCACCTCTTTTACGAGGGACTGTATCGCTTTGCTCGCTACGAGTCAACCGCGTGGCCGTTCATTATCGGGTGATCTTCACGAGACGATTGTCTAGGTATCGTCTTGACCGCCGCGCCCCGGTGATTCGTGGCGTGACGATTCACGATGATTACCACGTGTTCGTAACAATGTGTAGCATAGTTGGTTGTGCATTGTGCTCTGCGAGTCTGTCGCTTCCCGTGGCAGCTTTGTGGCGTTTTTTTTTACTTTTTTTTTACGTTATGCCTTTGCGTAAGCATTCGGCCAATCAAAATGTTAGACTTAACCACTTGAAACTTCATTAGAACGCTGATGTAACAGCAGTAAGTTTTTGACAGCAAATGTATATGGATATAGCCCTTTCGGCATGCTTTGTTGATCTAATCAATACGACAATAAAATTCTCAGCTTTAAGGCTTCCTTTTACCGAGATCGCGCCTGTTTCATTTTTTACACGTATTGTCCAGTTGTAGACACTTCTGATACAAAACTACAGAAAGTTTCCAACACAATCACCACTAGGAATCACATGAAAAATTCGCGCCAAAAACTCTTGTTGACGTTTTGCTTGTGTCAATCTCACTCGTCCCATATTACCGCGCTCGTATTGCTACGTAGAGACATAGCATAGCGTAGCATAATCAGCCTTATAATGTTCCAACTGCTGGGACTCAGGCCTCCTCTCTAGGAGAGGGAATGGGCCGTAATCCACCACGCGGGCCCAGTGCGGGTTGGTGGATGTCACATGTCTTCGAATTTTTGGTTCTGGGACATGCCTGTTTCCTCACGATGTTTTCCTTCACCGTTTTGAGAGCAGTGGTGATGAAATAAATTACACAAAGTAATGCGCCTGGCTGGGTTTGAACTCGCGACCTACAACTCGGTAAGCCGGGGCCGTTACCACTCGGCCACCACTGCTCAGAGGCACCCGTTATTACGTAACGGGTAGTCTGTCTCTGTCTATGAGAGGGAACAACGATAATATCGCCGCGATACACTCGCTCGTGAAGGTCACTCCTTAACTAAATTGGTAGGTGAACTTAATTGCGGAAACAAAATTAAAGCATTTAAAAAGGTTACACTATACATATCGATTATTCGAAATCGGTTTGATTTGCAATTTTTTTTTGCATAGTATCAGTGCCAAAAATATTTAAATAAGTTAGATATTATACAAAATCAATAATATAATAATTTAATTTATTAACAGGAAATTTTTAACACCTAGATCGATGCACCTCGACTTTTCGAAATAGACCAATAACCTACGCAAACTTGAAATCTATTTTAGAACTTATAATAAGTTTAATACTTCTTTATGCTTCACCCAGAGCGAGATAATTTATATGATGATTTCCCAGACTATAAAAAAACAAACCTGCTTCTGAGAATTCCGCAAACAAAAAATACTGGCTGAGCGCATCACCACCGACCTCTAGACCAGCTAGGCGGCACTAACAGTCGTCGCTAGCTTATTATTTTTTGATATTATAAACCTCATCATCATCATACGAACTGGCCAGGCAATTGCGCATGTACTCCTTGTGTGCACAGGGGTCACTGATGCTCACGCATGCAAACCCTAGGATCCCTGAATTCCCTTACAGACGCCCTGAAAAACCTGGGAGACCTAAACTGTTTTAGGAATGAGGTGGGCTGGTTGGAATAAGCCCACCAAGAGTTTGGCCACCGTGACCCACGCATAATGGACCGCATAGGACTATGTGCGGAAACCAGACTCCGATAGATAGACAGGAGTAATTCCTGAAATGGGGAAATCCCTCTTTTTAACTTCGAGCAGATAACATGTTGTTATTAACATCAAGCTACATTTTATTATTTCCTTTTCGGCGAATTGTGTGAAATATTCGCTGGGGTTTTAGCAAAAACTATTTAAGTATCGGAAAAATTCCATATCTAACAAGCAGGTAAGCGTTTAGGCAGAAAACATCTATATTATCTTAGTATGAGTCATTTTTAAATATTGGTCCAATAAAAACATTTTTTGATGTGTAACATCTTTCCTATCGATAGTTAGATACGTTCGAAAAGCAGTATTATTTAGTCCCAACGATTAAAATCAAATAGAGCAGGAGACGCAGCGTTAGAAGGCCTCCTACAAGGTGGACCGATTACCTAGTAAAGGTTGCGTGAATCCGATGGATGCGAGACGCACGGGACCATTCATTGTGGCGACACTTGGGGGAGGTTTATGTCCAACAGTGGACGTCTTACGGCTGAAATGATGATGATGATGAGAGCAGGAGAAACCGAACTTTTTCTTTTTTGAGGTAGGAAATCATCAAACAATTTGTCCCGCTCTAAGTTGAGCGAGAGGGAATGTCAGACTTTTACTGAAGTCCACAGTGTGGGGTCAACGTTAACTCCGTCGAATAAGCCACTGCCTTGGCAGGTGTCGATCCTTAATACCCCGTCAATTTTGCTGACATCTCTTTTAGGTGCGCGAGGAACTAAACAAAAAAAAAACAAGTCTGCTTCTGAGGAATGCGTAAAGGAAAAACACTGGCTGACCGCATTACCTGCGACCCCTAGACCAGCCAGGCGCCAGCCTAAAAACACTGACTGACTGGCCTGTTAGTCTAATGGTTAGTGACCCTCACTGCTATACTGGATGACGTGAGATCGATTCCTATCCAAGACAAATGTTTGCTCAAATAAATACACAAAGTTTCATCCAAATCGGTCAAGCCGTTTAGGAGAAGTTATGTGACAAACACACGTACAGAGGAATTATATACATAAAGATTTATCAGTTACCTAGTCTAGTACTAATAGCACAAGTCCTGCTTAGTTTGGGACTAGAGGGCGTTGTGTGAAAGTTTTTTAAGTTTAAATTTCTGTTTATTTATTTATATTTTTGGCACTTTTTTTTTAAATTTTGTACCAAGAGACAGTAATGGAACAGTTTTTTTTCCACAACTATCACACAACGCCGTCTAGTCTCAAGCTAAGCAGAGCTTGTGTTATGAGTACTAGACAACTGATAAACCTACTTATATATTTCTAAATACATACATATTATAGATAAATTACACCCAGACACAGAACAAATGATTGTGCTCATCACATAAACATTTGTCCTGGGTGGGAATCGAACCTACGACCCCCGGCATAGCAGTCAGGGCCACTAACCACTAGACCAACAGGTCAGTCAAGTTGTGGAATATTATTATTATTATAAAACACAATCGCTCCTCGGGATTCCCAAGCAAGGAGGTCGAAATGCAGAAAAGCCTATATTTAGACCACTACTTAGGTGAACCTCCTGCGTCGCCTGACAAGGACTACAAGTCTATATTTAGCCGCTCGCATATAACTTAAGTGCTAACTCACCGGTCTCCGTACGTCACGACGTCTGTGGAGGTAAACGAACCTGTGTGATGACGTCTGTGTTATGTGTTATTGCTTATTACTTGCTACCGACTCTTTTTTCTTTTTACCCGACTACGGAGGGTTATGATTTTGACAGGCTATGTATGTATGTGAGTATGTTCACCTGTTCCCTCATAGCTCCTAATCTACCAATCGGAACTCGACATATGACGTATCGTTAGAACCGTCTTCATTGTCCGCTGAACATAGGCTACGTGACGTGTCACAAAACTCGACATGGCGCCCTCTAGCGGACAAAAAGTATGTGTTAAAAAATAAAAATGGAGATAAATACGCCGTGTTTGGTATCATTTGAAAGGGCTACATTTGTAAATTTCGAAAATATTGCTCAAATTTAAAGTGACGCCCTCTAGCGGATAAAAAGTCATGTGTCAAGTTTAACACCAAAATTGTTTAAATAAAAATAAAGTAAAAAACTAAAACCCGAGTACGACAAAAAAAAAACGACGCTGAAAAAGTATGAAACAAGATTTTCATACTTCGAACAGAAAAAAAAGAAAAACCGTAGTCACACGTTATTAAAGTGTTTCGGTTGGAACCCGCCTTTCATGCTTGAGGTTGCGGGTTTGAACCCGCGAAAGTACTAAGGTGTTTATTTTTTTCATTTAATATACTGTACTTTTCTAAGTTTACCTAGGACTTTATTGAGACCTCGTGCCTCGGAAAGTACGCAAAGTCGTTGGTCCCGGTTGTCATTCATAGATCT
The DNA here is from genome assembly GCA_905147345.3 of Mythimna impura. Taxonomy (NCBI): domain Eukaryota; kingdom Metazoa; phylum Arthropoda; class Insecta; order Lepidoptera; family Noctuidae; genus Mythimna; species Mythimna impura. The sequence continues at coordinate 648,703 of LR990368.1, read as the reverse complement.
TTGACAGTCGTAACAGGTAGTTAGATGCCAGAAAGCCTAACCATCAGGAGCGGATGGTGAAATTGTTGGGCTCTGGGCTAACACTACTTTGGGGCTAACCTAAGTAATCAAACTAATTGGCATTTTGGCAAAAATCAATTTTAGATTTTTCCTGATGTGTACCTTTTCGACAGCGACCGATCAACACAGAAATGTCTTCCTAATGGGACAAGAAACGTTCAACTGGTTACAAGTTACTATGGCTAACTTAAGAGTCTTTAAATATAGGTACTTTGATTACAGGTCGAACTTAAACACCAACGTTGAGTACTTGCTAACCATTGTAGTGACCCGCCATATTAGCAGTGAGTCACGGAATACTTCCTTCCTTATTATAATTAAACAGTACTATATTTGCTCTAAAAAGATTTTTTGAGTTTTCAATCGAGGTCTGGTTGCCCTTTATATCCATGGGGCCCTGGACTGCAGCCCATTTAGCCATTAGGTAGGTCCGGCCATGCTAACCATCAGTCTATCTAAAGAGCCTAGTATCTTGTTGCTCAGTAACAGGGTTGTGGAGGTCTAATAGGCAGCCGACCCCAATCTAGCTAAAGACCTAGGGAAATGACGACTTGCGCCGAAGGCTGAGGGTGCAGTGTGTGTTCCGCTGCCCCGGACTAGTGTTGATTCGCCGCCCACGGCCTTGGTCCCGTATATTGACTGGCCTGTTGGTCTAGTGGTTAGTGGCCCTGACTGCTATATACCTGAGGTCGTGGGTTCGATTCCCACCCAGCACAAATGTTTGTGTGATGAGCACGATCATTTTGTTCTGTGTCTGGGTGTAATTTATCTATATATGTATGTATTTAGAAATATATAAGAATGTTTGTCAGTTGTCTAGTACCCATAACACAAGCTCTGCTTAGCTTGGGACTAGACGGCGTTGTGTGATAGTTGTGGAATATTATATATATTATATATTATATTATATTATATCGTATTGAAGAGTATAAGTCTTGATATTCAGACAGTCTTAGTCGATGTCGCGTAGTTTAATAAGGGTTAGATTGGTCTTACTCGGAACAAAATAACTAAATAACTTATTTTTTATTTTATTTTCTGTTTAAAGTATCTGTTATTTGTTTATCGTGCAAACCTACCACAGTGTTGTCTTTTTTAACCCAAAGGTTGACTGGTAGAGAATGCCTTGTTGCATTAAGTCCGCCTATGTACCACTACTGTACATGAAGTTTAAATAAATAAATAAATAAATAAACAAAAAATAAGACAGTCTGAATATCGTGTGCTGAATATCGCGTAGTGTAATAGGCCCTGAAGAGAGGCGCGCGTAGAATACTACTCGCCAGTCTACGGGCCAGATTGTTGGAGTGAGGATGTCTCCTAATCCATCGTCCCTGGAACTTTTTAAGAAGGTTGGAAGAGGGTGTTGTCCGCTTTCCTAGAGGGGGCAGGAGTGTAATTAATACTCTCCTGGAAGGCCTCCCACTATGCAGATGTTATAATGACGTGGTTGAAAGAATGCTATGTACGCTATTCCTAATGTTGCTAACTTGTTGCAGGTTTTTTCTGTGTCTGTATTGTTTTAAAATTAACATTTGTGCGTCATTCCGTGATTGAGATACAGATATCTTAAGGATATATTATTTAGGTTACCATTGAAATCAAATCATTAATTTGTCTAAAACGAATCTAGCAAAGACCTCTGAAAATCTGTAATTTTGTGTGTACTTTGGTCCTTTATAATATACACATAAATTAAAAAGTTAAAAATATATGTTCATAGACACCTTGAACATTTGATCAAGATTCTGAAAGCCGAAAATTCTTTCGAGAACAAGTTTTGTGAAATATTCGAATGAATGACGGAATTACCGAATGCCAAAAGAGCGTTCAGCCCCCCTAGCCAAGTTAAGATCGTTTCGTTTGCGTCGAACGCCTCGAGTAGGCCACGCTTCCGATACCTTTGTTCTGGCGTCATCTCAACGCTCAGTCACGTGGTCAGAACAAAGGAATCAGAGGCTTGACCTACTCGAGGCGTTCGACGCAAACAAAACGATCGTAACTTGGCTAGGAGGGCTGGTGTTATCTCTCTTTTTTCGCATTAAACGTCGGCGTGTCGTCAACCTGAGCATTGAAAAGAGCCCTCTAGTAGTGACGTGTAACGGTAGAAGCAAGAAAAATAGAGCAAGATTGTCACAAATTGCTACCCAAGAGATTATAAGATAAGCTTTCTTTATTTTTGTAAACATTTCTTAGATATAGGAGCATGCAAGATTACAAAAAAATTGGCTCTGGCCTATTCCCCGCTAAGCAGACTAGGAATTACTCCTACATCGTAGGTGCGCTCTCAAACATGTACTCGCATACAAAATGACTAAGATCATCAGAGAACTTGCGACTTGAATTGCCAATCCATACCACGACTTTCTATAATAAATGATATCATTTACTTTCCAGGCTGCTCGTCTGTGGAATGAATTACCACACACAATTAAACGCGCTCAATCGTTGCCTGTTTTTAAAAGACTTGTTAGGGAACATTACCTGTCGCTGTAAATATTGATAGTCGTCATTTATATTTCTGTCTAATCTACACTATAATATTATAAAGAGGAAAACTTTGTTTGTATGTTTGTTTGTTTGTACTGAATAGGCTCAAAAACTACTGGACCGATTTTAAAAATTCTTTCACCATTCGAAAGCTACATTATCCACGAGTAACATAGGCTATATTTTATTTTGGAAAAAAATAGGGTTCCGTAAGATATTTGGGTTTTTCGGACACAAGGTGTAAAAAATCAACCAGAAAAGTTACTTATTTTGCGTACGCTGCCTAAACTATAAAAGATAGAACCATAAAATGTTCTAATTAATTGTAGATCTTATAAATATGTACAAAAAAGTCCGCGACACACTATACCCATCTATGTCGAGTGAGGCACAGCAACCATTTTTTTATTTAAAAATCTTGAATTTGTTTTGGACTACATTTAAACGCGTTTATTTTACTCATGCTATTAATCCTTATCAAAATAAATGATTTCATCACTAAGAACAGTTTATGGAGATAATATTTGGTCTTTGAATGATTAAAATTGGACGTTTGGTTTTGAAGTTATGGCGAAATTAAAATATTACGATTTCTGCTGCACGGCCCGTTGCGAAGTGGGCGTCACCAAGGCGGGGTGCGCGTGCGGGAGGGGAGTTTAGATCTATCAGTAAGGTACCCGCGCGGCCACAGAGTACTTTGGTAATATACACGCGCGGCTCAGTCGCGAGGTCGGCTCCCTACGCAGCGGTCGTGCGCGAAGTCTAATAATTTTCGTGCGATTTTTTTTAGATTTCGTTCTTAAAACTACACCTACGCAAAAGTTCTTCTCAGAGCTAAACAAAGTATTGTTTATAGTATATTATTAGTATTGTCAAAGAGACGTATCAAGCAGCTTGCCGTGACCGAGGTTTACTTGAAAACGATGACCATTGGGGTAACAGTTTAAGCGAAGCTTCGTTATCACATTGTCCAAAAAAACTAAGGGAGTTGTTCGTAGTCATACTTTTATTTTGTCAACCATCGGAACCATTGAAGTTATGGGATACTTTCAAAGATCAGTTCTGTGAAGATATTAGACATCGTATCAGACAACAAAATCAGGATAACACTTTACCCTTCACTGAAGTCATTTATAATGAAGGATTAATCGAAATAGAAAACAAACTTCTAGAATTAAACGACAAAAATTTAAGTGATTTTGGATTACCTTCTCCCGTTCGTACCCAGAATAATACTATTGACACAATGGTACAACAGTATAACAGAAATGATCTAACAGCGTTTGTTAATGACAATGTGCCAAAATTAGTACCAGATCAAAGACATGCTTATGAGACTATTGTGGACAGCGTGAACAATAACATGGGGAGATTATTTTTTTTGGACGCACCAGGAGGCACCGGAAAGACTTTTCTCGCAAATTTGATACTTGCTAAGATACGGCAATCAGGGAAGATAGCGATTGCAGTTGCTTCGTCAGGAATTGCTGCAACTCTCTTGAACGAAGGAAAAACTGCTCACTCTACGTTTAAACTCCCGCTATCCGTATCTTTAGATCAACGGTCTACGTGCTCTATTCGGAAAAATGGGCCTCTTGGTAAGTTGCTGCAAGACGCGTCGTTGGTAATATGGGATGAATGCACCATGAGTCATAGAGCTCATGTGGAGGCCGTGGACCGTACTTTAAAAGACCTCCGAAGCTCTGCTAATGTCATGGGTGGTATCACTTTTGTATTTGCTGGAGATTTCCGACAAACGCTTCCAGTCGTCAACAGAGGTACGCGAGCAGATATTATGAAGGCATGTTTAAAATCGTCTCACCTTTGGACATCTGTTCAACATTTGAATTTGCGCACCAATATGAGAGCTCATCTACATGGAAATACGCATAGCAATTTTCCACAACAGCTGCTGAAACTTGGAGAAGGAATTTTTCCATCTTTAAATTTGAGCACCGATTATGCGGTTACTTTGGATGAGTCTCTAAACAGAGGTACGCGAGCAGATATTATGAAGGCATGTTTAAAATCGTCTCACCTTTGGACATCTGTTCAACATTTGAATTTGCGCACCAATATGAGAGCTCATCTACATGGAAATACGCATAGCAATTTTCCACAACAGCTGCTGAAACTTGGAGAAGGAATTTTTCCATCTTTAAATTTGGGCACCGATTATGCGGTTACTTTGGATGAGTCTCTAGGCCAAATAGTCCATAATTTAGATAGTCTGATAGATGCTATATATCCTGACATCGAAAACTTACATCAAAATGATTTTCGTTGGCTGTGTTGTAGAGCAATAGTTTCTCCCAGGAATGAAACAGTCAACGAAATAAACAGTTTAATTATGCAGAAAGTACCGGGTGAAGTTAAGTGCTATAAATCCATAGACACCGTCACTAACATCGAGGACGCTGTGCACTACCCCCAGGAATTTTTAAATTCTCTGAACCCCGCTGGGCTACCACCTCATGAACTGTCGTTAAAAGTTGGCACGCCGATAATGCTTCTCAGAAATTTAAGCCCCCCCAACATGTGTAATGGCACGAGACTTCTTATAAAGGAGCTAAAAGATAATTTAATAGTAGCGAAGATTATCACCGGCCCTGCAGCTGGTGAATTAGCTCATATACCAAGAATACCCATGATCCCTACTGATTTGCCTATACCCTTCAAAAGGCTCCAATTTCCAGTAAAAATTTCTTTCGCACTAACGATAAACAAATCCCAGGGCCAAACATTCAAATTAGTAGGAATTGATTTACGAAAAGAATGTTTTACGCATGGGCAACTTTACGTTGCCCTATCACGGGTCGGGGCTCCCGACCATCAGTATATTTTGTTACCTGAAAATAATTTAACGTCAAATGTTGTTTATGGAGAAGCTCTACAATAATCGCTTTAGTTATCTATCCTTAAACAACGGGTTGCGCTCCGGGACTGCCGGCAGAAGTGAAAACTTAGTATTAATTACATTTAAATATTTTCATCATTAACAACTTAACATACACAGAAAGACAATCTGTGCAGCCTGCGGATAATGACTGCGTCGTCAATGTTACTGTCGGTGTCTGTGAATTGACCTGGGAATCATTTTGCTGACCGTGTCTTTCCTGGGTAGGCTTTTTGCAGCGGTAACCGACATCCACGCGGGCGGAGCCGCGGGCGACCGCTAGTGTTTTCAATAATTATGTATGCATATATGTATCTATTATACAGCATATGTATATATCTGTGTATCTATTACAATATGTATGTTTAATACTGGTTTTGTCACACCAATGACAGCCCCATTTCTTGTCCAGGCAATTACTGTCCATTCCAGGTTGCCTGGAAGAGATCGCGAAATGCGATAAGGCCGCCCATTGTATGTATGTGTTTTACTTTTAGTTTCCTTTTGTATTTGTAATGGTGTACAATAAAGTATATAATAAATAAATAAATAAACTAACACACAAGACACCCAGACCCGGAGCCCCCGGAACAAATCGTACGCATAATCAAAAAGAGACGCAACTCAAAAAAGAGGGTATTTGAAAATTGAACCTTATTTGTGAAACATATGTTTTCAGATTCAAATACCCGCTTTTTGAGTTAAGTCTCTTTACGATTAAGCATGCGAAATATCTGTTGGTTATGTCAAATATATCTTCCGTACGGGAATCAAACCCGCGTTACGCGCATCCAATCGCTCAACCACTGTGCCAAGCGTTCTATCACGTAGTTAATTTTTAATTTCTGATAAAAATATAAGATAAATATTTAAGTGGGGCTCCCATACAACAAACGAACGGCGCGTACTATTCCATGCGCGCCTCAAGGAGATGTCAGCAAACCGTAGGGGCCCAGCAGGGTCGAAGCCTACTGGGGCCAAGGGTCTGCTTCTGAAAGGAAGACTCGGCCCTGGTATGAAAGGCAACGAAGGAACAACAGTGGTTTTCAAAAAAAAAAAAAAAATCAAAATCTTTATTTCTTAACTAAATAGTTTACATTAGTAGGTGATTGGAGGCATGTAATGCCTGTATTAGGAGACTCCGCTCTTCCACATCAATATACAATTTATTTATTTTCAAGGTATTTTCAGTAAGTATAGTAAGTAGTATCAGTAAGTCTGATACTATCTCCCGCTCCGCCCAAGAGCGAGGGATGTCATTGGATGATTTTCCCAACGAAAAAAATTACAACAAACTTGACTTTTCAACAAAGCCTCACTTCCGCGTGCTCCGTGAGCCACTTCTCCTTCGTATCCTTGAAAGGATTTTAGCAACTGTTTGTAATGGTTGGTCACTTTTATTTCCTTAATATTTGTAGGAATTGAGGAAATTTGAGACAAAACAATCCTTGAATTGCACGTCATGGCACTCGTCCGACAACCATCTCGGTAGTGAATGTAATGCCTATCAAAAATTGCGAAAGAGCTAAAATGCAGCGCAGTGCGTGGCGAGCGATTAAATAGTTTTAATAGCAGTTAACATTTTTGAAGAGTATGTGTAATTAATATACTAATTAAACCTTTGATTATCATCATCATTTCAGCTGAAAGAAATCCTTTGCTGAACATCTAAGGCCTCGCCCTAGTTTCCACAACAAGCGGTCCTGTGTGTCTCGCATCTATCAGATTTCAGCGACCCTCACCAAGTCATCCAATCAGGTCCACCAACGCTACATCTTCCGGAACGTGGTCGCCACTCCAGAATCTTTCGGCCCCATTGACCATCTGCATTGCGAGCAATGTACCCTGCCCACTGCCACTAAAGTTTGGCGATTGTACTTAAACTAAAATAACAATAATCAACTTGGGGTTGACGCACTAGGCCCGCGAGGTTCGAGTGTTGAGTTTTTTTTGACATCAGTCGACTTTTCAAGTGACCAGATGGCTGACCTTTTTAGCAGCAAAAGAATCAACATTGCCATTCAACGTGGCAATGTATCCAAAGTTCTGGCCACTTTTCTTGTTGACAGCGATGCGGATAAACTAGTCGATGCCCGTCAGTTCTTTGTCTCCTTTTTTTAATCGGCCTGTACATATTGTTCTTTTTATTAACCTATTATTTATTATTTACTAGCTTTTGCCGGCTTCGCTCCCGTCAACTGACTACTCTATTCTATTCTACCCTACCCTACCTAACCTAGCCAACAACCCTCCTATGCTGCTGAACAAAACAAAAAGTTCTTAAGTTATATCGTGACTAGAAAAAATAGGGGTTCATTTTTATATATTATATAGATTTATTATAAATGTACTTTAATATACAGTTCATAATATAGACAGGATAAAGTTTTGCAAAAAAACTAAGTGTACAATATTATAAGCGGTCTTATCGCACAAGGCGGTTTCTTACAGACAACTTTAGGATGGACTGAAAGTAAGGAGACAGATTTTTTTATTTAGATTTACGCTTTTACTTTACTGAATAACAAATATTCAGTAATCTAGATTTAAATTATTTACAATCAAATTAGATGGCACGGTAGGCGCAGTGGTGGAGCGATTAGCTGCTGTGATACGTGTAGCGTGATCAGTTCCCACCCGGAACAAATATTTGTATGGCTTACTGTACTGGTTGTTCCAGATCTGGCTGTTGTGTATGTGAACGAATGAATAAAGTGTTAATTTACAAGTTTGTAAAAGCGCCCACGATACAGAAGTAATTAGTGTGGGACCACGTATTTTATTAAAAGAAACAAAAAAAGATAAATTTATCATGTTTGCTTTATACCTGGCAGGTACTTGACATTTTCAATGTATGTATTTTAATCACGGAATCACTCACAAATGTTCATTTTAAAACAATACAGACAAAATAAACTTGACATAAAAACCCGCAACAAGTAAGAATAACTATAGTCATACTTAATAAGATACATAGTTATTTTCATAATCAAAATCTATATATATAAAAGCGAAATCACACTCACTGATTAATCACGAAATCTCAGAAACTATAACACCTACAAACTTAAAATTTGGCAGGTAGGTTCCTTATAGGGTGTAGATATCCGCTAAGAACGGATTTTGTGAAACTCTACCCCTAAGGGGGTCCTCGTGGGGGCGATCGGCGGCGGCGATCTCTCACGCCAGGCCTTGGTACAGGCCATGGTCCGGAGCGAGGAGGAGTGGCAGGCGGTCGCCTCCTTCTGCGAAGCAGTAATGCTAGCAAAAGAGGCGGCCGATCACGTGAGGCAACGGTCCTCACGCCCCAATCGCCGCCGGGATTCCGATCCCGATTTCCGGCCATCGTAGGCGCAGGCTTGCGGACGGAGAGCAATGGGTGGCTCCGAACGTCCGGTAACCGTCCGGACCGAGCCCAAGTCGTCGACGGCGCGTGCTGTTCCACGCGCGTCAAGGAGATGTCAGCAACTGTAGGGGCCTAGCAGGGTCGAAGCTTACTGGGGCCAAGGGTCTGATTCTGAAAGGAAGACTCGGCCCTGGTACGAAAGGCAACGAAGGAACAGGAGTGGGTTTTTAGTCAGTAAAAGTCTTACACTATCTCTCGCTCCGCCCAAGGGCGGGATTTGTCATTATATGATTTTCCTATCTAAAAAAAAAAAAAACACCTACAAACTTAAAATTTGGCAGGTAGGTTCCATATAGGGTGTAGACATCCGCTAAGAACGGATTTTACGAAGCTCCACCCCTAAGGGGGTAAAACGGGAGTTGGAAGTTTATATGGAAAAACCTACTTTCAGACGGGCGAAGCCGCTGGCAGAAGCTAGTATTATATAATCGAATCGTGTCTCCCATCATCATAAGCTGATGAAAACTCAGACTACGAGAAACAAATGGATGATTGTTATAAGAAATTAGATGAAACACTTAAACGATGCGTTTCATTTAAGTACGTGCCTATACATAGCATAGCATAGTCGGCCTTATAATGTTCCCGCTGTTGGGACTCAGGCCTCCTCTCTAGGAGAGGGAATGGGCCGTAATCCACCACGCGGGCCCAGTGCGGGTTGGTGGATGTCACATGTCTTCGAATTTTTGGTTCTAACACATGCCGGTTTCCTCACGATGTTTTCCTTCACCGTTTTTAGAGTAGTGGTGATGAAATAAATTACACAAAGTAATGCGCCTGACTGGGTTTGAACCCGCGACCTACAACTCGTAAGTCGGGGCCGTTACCACTCGGCCACCACTGGTCTTACAATATGCGTGCCTATACAATTTTAAGAATTTCCCTCGATTTCCCTGGGATTTCATCATCAGATCCTGAGTTGATAGCAATAGGAACACCTCGAAGTACCTAAGCTCTTTCAACAAAAATATTTTTTTTTAAATCGGTTCACTAATGACGGAGAAATTAATGGACATACAAAAAAAAAATTTGGCGTTGAACATAGAAACTTCTTTTTTTTGAAATCGGTAAAATATCAATATCCACTGACAAACAAAAATCGAAGCCACCTACTGTTGTTAAGTCGGTACTTATAGCTGATAGCGGAAATAATAGCAAAGTAGCTAGATAATAAAATTAAAAGTCGTTCGGGCCGATGTTCAAGGCCGTTCAAGGTAAGTGTTGCTGGTCGAGGTCGAGCGAACCGACTGTAGGGTGCTACGGAAGTGATACAGGTCCGTGCTCGGGCACACCATAATCATGGAGGTAAGTCCCCTCTTTGAGGGATGGCTGGAAAGAGGTTACGGCGTCCTCACCTTCCTCATAACGCAGGTCACTGGACATGGTAAGCTCGGGAGGTTTCTGCACCGAATTCATGTGAAAGAAACGTCCGTGTGTCATTGTGAGGACCATCCGGAGGACACAGTGGAGCATACGGCGCAGGTGTGCCCCGCTTGGGCGGAGCACCATCATGTTTTAATGAGGACGATTGGTTGGCAAGGTCCTCTCGTGCCGGGCCCTAGGTTAGGCCATGGTCCGGAGCGAGGAGGAATGGCAGGAGGTCACCTCCTTCTGCAAAGTTGTAATGCTAGCGAAGGAGGCGGCCACACACATGAGGGAACGAACATCACGCCCCAGCTGCCACGATCCCGATCCTGATTTCTAGCTACCACCGTGGGCTTGCGCCGTCCAGTAGGCGGTAACCGTCCGGACCAAGCCCGAGTCATCGATGACATATAGTGTTCCTCGCGTGCCTCAAAACGGCAGGGGCCCAGCATGGCCGAAGCCTACTGGGGCTATGGGTTGACTTCCAAAAGGAAACCCGAGGTCCTGGAATGCAAAGCAAAAAAGGAACATAGGAGTAGGTTTTAGTCAGTAAAAGTCTGACACGCTTTCCCGCGCTGCCCTAGAGCGAGAGACGTCATTTGATGATTTCCCACGTTGAAAACAAAAGCACAGAATGACAACTGCATTTGCGCAGCCGAAGTCGCGGGTATATGCTAGTATTTATACTGTTCCTATTGACTTAGAAACACTTGACTTGTCACATTAGCGTCTATTCGACAGACGACAGATGCTTACATTATAAGCACACACAAAATGAATTAGCACCTCTTATCTATTTTTGTAGATGAAGCTGAATTCGTCTATTTGGGTATTATATTGGATGCCTTATTTTAGTTACAATAGTAGATAGTACAACAGAGTGCCTCTTTCTGCCCTTGTCCTATTTCACTTGAGCTCGGTGCAACACGTTTTTAGGGTTCCGTACCTAAAGGTTAAAAACGCGTAGAGACTCCACTGTCCGTCTGTCCCTCTGTCACCAGAATGTATCTCATGAATAGTGATCGGAGTAGGTAGATTGATTTTTGGTACTTGTATCATAAATGCACACATGAAAGAATAAAATGGGTAGGTAAGCCATTTTTCCGGAAAGAAATTCCGGTATTTTCGGATTCAATTAAATATTGTTAATGTTGGTAGTGTTGCTATTCAATTCAAAATTTAAAGAAAGGTATAATGTTCTGATTGGTCATTGGGTTGTGTCAAATAGTGACTGTGTACCGTTAAAAAAAATATGAAGAATATAATATTGCTCATTTTAATACAATTCCTACCTAAGTTCCGGTTTTTTTTTAAATAATCAACCAATTCCGGAGGAATGTCCATATTAATAATTATATACGTTTCGGATCCCAATTCAATCTACCTACTCCGATCACTGCTCATGAACCTAGTGTCTAATAGTGCATAGATACGGTCGGACAAACACTTGGCTGGTTTTTTTATTTCATGAGCTTTCAGCTGTCAGAATGTTAAGATGGATGTGTGGTGTGACGAGAATGGATAAAGTAAGAAATGAGTATATTAGGGGAAGTTTGAAAGTGGCGCCAGTGACTGAAAAGTTGAAAGGGAATCGTTTGTCTTGGTATGGTCATGTGAAGAGGAGAGATGAAACGCATGTTACTAAAAGAGTTATGAGTTTACATGTTGATGGATGGAGAGGGAGCGGGAGACCAAAGAAAAGATGGATGGATTGTGTGAAGAGTGATATGAAAGAAAAGGAAGTTAGTGATAGTATGACGAGTGACAGGGCAGAATGGAAGAAAAAAACGTGTTGCGCCGACCCCAAATAACACGGGACAAGGGCAGGAAGATGATGGTGCTATCCTTTCAGCTGTCACGCTATCACTAACTCGAACTCCATTCTTCTTATCATTCCAGTTCTCACACAATCCATCTTTTTTTCGTTCTTCCTTCTTTCTTTCTATCCATCCACATATATACTCATAACTCTTTTAGTAACCTGCTTTTTCTCCCTCCTATGCACATGATTATACCAAGACAAAAGATTCCCTTTCAACTGCTGAACACTGGCACCACTTTCAAAAACAACAGAGAAAAAGTAAGATGGCCTTGAGTTCTATTAAAACTCAGTAAGTAAGATAGACCAGTTCAAGGTCAAAGTGGATATTGAGTTGGCGTGAAAATGTGCTTTCATGAAACGAAGAGTTGAAATAATTTTCACGTGTATTTCTTGAGCGTATCGTGAGCATAGAAAGTTTTACCGACATAGCCCGAAAAATAGCCTAACTTAAGTGGCAATGGGCAGGGCACATTGCTTGCAGAACAGATGGTCGATGGGGACGAAAGGTTTTGGAGTTAGTAGCGACTGTGTATTGAAAGACGCAGCGTTGGAAGCCTTTCCTCAAGGTGGACCGATGATCTAGTGAGAGTTGCGGGAATCCGATAGATTAGAGACGCACTGGACTGCTCGTTCTGGACTTCTTTCGGCTAAAATGATGATGATTTTGATCGCGAACATATGACTTGGACTGCGGGCATTGACTTTATTTACTTCTATGTATCACATTTGTTTGGTTTTACTACATTTTTTACGCGTGTTTTGCTTCCGCGCTCTGCCACAACAACAACACGTGGTCCACACAGGAACCACGCAGTCTTCCGGGGTCAAAGGTAACACTTAAATAAAAACTAAATAAACTAATAACTCCCAATAATAAATGTAGCATTCCAACTAATCGTTTTTACATATTTGCGTCGTGTGTAGAGGTGGGAAATCATCTCTCTCTAGGGTGGAGTGACAGTGGCGTGTCAGAATTTTACTGACCCAACCCACCTCTGTCCTTTAGTTACCTTTGCGTTCTAGGACCACGGTATCTATTTCAAAACCTCCCGTAGCCCTGGCGGCTATCAGACCTGCTGGGAAATCATCCAATAACTTCTCTCACTCTAGGGCAGAGCGCGATGGGGGGACAGACTTTTACTCACTAAAACTCACTCCAATGTTCCTTCTGTGTCTTGCATTCTAGGATCCTGGTTTTCCCTTTCGGAAGCTAACCCATGGCCCCAGTAGGTATCGGTATAGCTGATATTATAAGGAGTATCTTAGGCTACTATTATTTTAGAAAAACAAGTTCGATCGTGTATGGAATACTGCTCTCATCTTTGGGATGGGTCTGCCAAATACCAGCTTGATGCTCTGGAGTCGATTGAGAATGGAATTGCACAATTTAATTCCACCAAGTCCGTTCCATCATCGGACCACTAGACGTACGGCGTTGCGCCATCGGTACATGGTGGACATCCCACCCATACGTACAAAGCGTTTTGGGAACACATTCATAATGCGTACAGCTAAGGAGTGGAATTCCCTGCCGGAGTCTGTGTTCCCTGATAGCTACAACCTAGGGGTCTTTAAGTCACGAGCGAATAGGTTACTTCTAGGCAAGCGTGCTCCATCGTCGGCCACATCATCGCCTACCATCAGGTGAGATGGTGGTCAAACGCGAGCCTATCAATAATAATAAAAAAAAAAAACAAGTAGAGTTCTGCGCAAAATTTTTTTTTTAATTGTGACCATATGGCATTGTGCTGCCGATGTCGCCGCCTTCGGCAGTGACTTCGTCCGCATCCGTTTCGTAAATAAAATTACGAGTCTAATGCGGACGAAGTCGCGGGTGTCAGTTATTCTCTAAGAAATCACTGCAGCGTTTTATTTTTTTAATCTGTTAAATCATCCAATACTGACTAAAACCCACTCGTTTGTTCCTTCTTTGCCGTGCGTTCCAGGGCCCCGGGGGTTCATTTTCACTTAACCCATGGTCCCAGTACGCTTCGACCCTGCTGGTCCCCTACGATTTGCTGCCATCTCCTTGAGGCGCGCGTGGAACACTGCGCGTCGAAATCACTTCTGCGTGTCATATGAAGTTCGTTCACTGTTGACTGTTTACTCCGTGGTCCTTCACAGTTCTATTGTTGGTAATCCTGAACCTTGAGACAAAAACGAAATCTGACGCATTTGAGTTTAATAGGGTTACATGAGCTTGCGTGTGACGAGTGTCGCATGCAGCTATAATATACCTACCTAGTTGATGATGGACTAGTTTTTTTTTTTAATTTTTATTAATAGAATTGTTTGATCACCATCTCATCTAATGGTAAGCGATGAGGTAGTGCAGGCTTGCCTAGAAGTAATCCATTCATACCTGACTTAATGACTCATAGGTCTTTAACCTTAAAATTAACCTAGAGGATGTAGCTTTATGGAAATACAGACTCCGACGGAGAAATTCACTCCTTAGCTGTTCGCACAATGAATGTGTTCTCAAAACATCTGTCTGTCTGACTGGCACTTGCCCGGTTTTTTGTTATTGGAAAGTCATCATTCTGTTTTTTTTTTTTTAATCGCCTATACTGTCCCACTGCTGGGCAAAGGCCTCCCCCAACTTCTTCCAGGTATTCTTTTCTTGGGCCACCTCGAACCAGTCTTTGCGGTAGGCATCTAGGTCATCTCGCCACCTCTTCACCTTAATCATTCTGGTTAAATGGTTAAAACCAAAATGTATTGCGTCTTAGATGTCGCTATCACACCCTGCCCCGGTATTGGATCAGGCAGCAGTCGGCGTGCGAGCAAGGAAGGGATGGAGCTACACTCTATATAACTCTATCACTTTAACAGTTAAGTTTAGGTCGTCAAAAAGATTGCGTAAAAAGTTCGCGGTCGTCTGTTACAGTCTAGTAAGGCGTTAGGCCTCAATTCTGGATGTACTTGACCTCACAAAGGAGATGAACGATTAATTCTTCGAAACTTACCTATATACATGTAGATAAGCCTAACATGGAAAGGCCTTAATAAAAACTTCGGAAGCATACCTTTATATCGTCGACCGTAGGTTCAATTGAGGTAAGGGACAAAATACGATTTTTCAGGAGAGGCCGACAAAGTTTTTTTTCGGACTAATTCGCCCATAACTTTTTTTGTTATTAGCCTTTTTCGGGTCTAATTTCACACATAAACTTATATTTTAGTGCTCTATCTACATGTGTAACATTTATTTAAATAAGTTAGCTATTTAAGAAAATAGATGTCCCTTACAACAACGTATTTTGTTAGTAATGTCCCTTACTGACCAAGTATCTTGTAGTCCCGTCCCTTACATTAAATTGACCTCTACGTTTGATCCAATCTATTAATGAAAAAATAGTGTTAAAGACTTGTTGAAAAAATTTATGAAAAAAATACAATGTAAAGAGATTTTTGACAGAAAATGAAGTACACACTTTTGACGTACGGATAACTTAAATTTGGAAATCGTTATAAGAAATCATTTAAAAGACATGAAAATGTATTAGAACCGTGTGTGTGTTTTTTGTGTGTCGCTTACATGCAATGTTTGTACATTGTAAAAGCCAATTTGTATTAGTTTGAATAAAACTATTTTTATTTTATTCAAGATGTTTATTATAATCATTTTTTTTTTTTTTATGGTAACAATTTTACCTATACTTACTTTGAATTCTTATTCAAATAAAAGAGTAGCTGCAAATAATCATAATAGAGCCTATATAGGCATTGTTAATCAAATTAAAATAAACAATTTTACTTCTACCGCTTAATCAGTCTTCAACATGAGATCAATGTTTAATAATTACAATCATTAAGAAAAAAATATTAATAAAATTGACATCAATAAACATTTCAGAATTAGACGTTTTTTTCATCAACATTATCTTCTTCGTCCGTTTCATTCAAATTGTCAATCACTTTAGCGGAATATGGTAGCTTCAAATAATCTTGATGAAATCTACTGGGCATAGCATTCACGCACAATTTTTTTAAATCTTTGTATTTTGCAAACGATATTGGCAGCCTGGTGTTATACAAAGGTCTTAGCTCTATGAAATTATTGTCCACTGTTTTATCAGGCGAGTCTGCTAGTTGTGATGGCACACTAATAGATGTTTTACTCGTTACCTTACCCTTTCCCGTCCCTTTTCCTTTTCCCTTCCCACTTGTCATTTTACGTTCTGGATTACTCCCTATCTTTTTGGCTGCCAATTCTTCATTTATTTTAATGACATAAACAACCGCTTCCTCTTTCATAGAGTGTTTAATCCAAATGGTTTTAAGGTCTTTTTTCTTTATCGTAGCTAGTAGTTCTAATTTTCGTAACTTGCAAGTCCTTCGTCTTTTGTGGAACCAGTTTTTCTGTAACGGGGTCCCACTACTAGACAATAATTAGGTAACATTGAATAGTTATATATTATTATGATTCTTATATTACTATCATACAAGAATCGATATCTATTAAAATAAACGAACAAAATTAGCAATAGGTATAGGCAAACCCACAGACAGCTTAGAACATGTAACAATGACTGTAGTGTAACAAAATGTATGTACTTACTGTGTTATCTTATTCACTAATTGCAGTAATTTCTGTGTGCGTCGAAGCAATTGGTTTAAATGGTTTTGTTTTTCCATTTTTACCACATTGTTTGTGTCAAAAACCGTGCACAATCCCGACCAAACGACATGAACTCGCACTGATAGCGACTTTTTGATGCCCTCGCGCTGCTTTCGCATTGGTATCATCCTCTCTTTCGCACACAGAAAGACGTTGTGAGATAGAAAAGGATGGTAATAGTGCAAGTACGTGCAATCTTGTGTTATGAAGTTAGAAGTGTGTGTAAATAAAGGTAACAGGGATAAATATTCATTACTTCTCACGAGCAAATTGGTGTAACGGACACCGAACCTAAATATAATTCGATTCAAATAGGTGTAACGTTGACACTGCTTAAAGTATGAAAATGCAAATTGGGGTAAGGGACAACTATGTCAAAACTCGTGCAATCCATTTAAAGTATGGATGATATTTATTTTTTGAGATAACAAAGACGTTAGTGTAAGGCCAGTTTTATTATTGTTTCTTCAAAAATAAACCATGTAATGGTAATTCGTTGATTGGGAAGACCCTTACCTTATTTGAAGTGGATTGGCGGCGATAATTACACTATTTTAAGTTCTTATATTGCATAGTTTTCCAGATACATTGTTATTATGGGGCTGATTCGAAATTTGGATCCAAAAATCATTAGGGTAAGGGACATTTTTCTTAAGCTAGAATTTTTTCATATTTACCATTCGATAGAGCGAAAAATACTGAACAAAACTGTATACTCAACTCATTTTGGGTATTTTGTCCCTTACCTCAATTGAACCTACGGTCGACGATATGGTTTAAAGTTAATATTCAGAAGTATCATTCGTAGCCATCATTCAATGGCGTAGTAGTCCCTAAGGGGCCTCGTGTCTGATGGGTAGCTCACCGTCCGGCCGTCCGGACCGAGCCCGACTCGTCTACGGCGCGTAGTGTTCCACGCGCGCCTGAAGGAGATGTCAGCAGAACCGTAGAAACCGTAGGGGCCCAGCAGGGTCGAAGCCTACTGGGGCCATGGGTTGTGCGAAAGAGAACCCCGGAGCCCTGGAACGAAGGCAAAAAAGGAACATATGAGTGCGTTTTAGTCAGTAAAAGTCTGACACGCCCGGCCGCTTCGCCCTAGAGAGTGAGAAGACACTAGGATGGTTTACTACCTAAAATAAAAATTTCCTGCCCGAAAGCTGGCTTTACGTTAGAAAAAAAAGAACCCGATTGCAAAGCAATGTACCGTGTTTAATTGTATTTTTAAACCATCCAGAAATCCAAAACCCAATCGGTCCAGCGTTTAGGAGATGTTAGTAATAACACTATCGCAACGCCGTCTACTGGGTCCAATTGTATTTTTAAACCGTCCAGAAATCCACTCAAATATACACACAAAATTTTATTTAAATCGGTCAAGCCGTTTAAGAGGAGTTAGTTGACAAACACACGTACAAAAATGTTTTAAGATAATCGTATCTATGGATGCACGACATAAAGATTCGGCTCGCTTTGGCAGTTCATATTATGTAAGTAATTTATACGAAACTGATACGTAATAAAATTGACAGGGTCAAGGTCGAGTGATGACTCACGAATAGAGCAAACGAAACTGACTGATGTTGTTACTTTTGATCGGTGTATTATAATATAATTATTATGATCATCATCGTCATCATTTCAGCCGATAGACGTCCACTGCTGGACGTAGGCCAATGTCGCCACAATGAACGGTCCTGTGCGTCTCGCATCCATCGGATTCCCGCAACCTTCACCAGGTCATCGGTCCACCTTGTAGGGGGCCTTCCAACACTGCGTCTTCCGGTACGTGGTCGCCACTCCAGAACCTTTTGGCCATCTGTTCTGCGAGCATTGTGCCCTGCCCATTTCCACTTAAGTTTGTTTTTGGTTTGTGTTTAATATATTATGATACTGGATATCAATTTGTGAGGTGGCTCTGTGCTAACGGCCCCGACTTACGAGTTGTAGGTCGCTAACCCAGGCCTGTGCTTTACTTTGTGTATTGATATGCGCACGTTTGACCCCTGTCTCACCTGATGGTAAACGTAAACGATGTTGTGGTCGACGATGGAGCTCGCTTGCCTAGAAGCAACCTATTCACTCTTGACATAAAGACTCCCTAGGTTGTAGCTACCAGGAAACGCAGACTTTGTGATACGTGAAAACAAATTTTAGCTTGGTGTGTCCTAATGTAGTTAGTGATGTGCAAGTAGAGGTCACACTTCAAGTTCACGAGTTTAGACCTTGACTCAAGTTCAAAAACCACTTCATAGTAGACAGAAGTCAATCAACATATCTAATTTTAGATACCCAATTTAGGGGTCGACTTCTAGTATAAAACCAGACGTACGAGTACGTACACATAGAGTAACCTTCAAAACCTAGTTTTTTTTTATTGATAGGCGCGCGTTTGACCTCCATCTCACCTGATGGTAGGTTGACTGGTAGAGAATGCCTAAGGCATTAAGTCCGCCTTTGTACTTTTGTGTTGCATAAAGTTTTAATAAATAAATAAATAAATGGTAGGTAAGCGTTAATGTGGGCGACGGTGGAGCACGCTTGCCTACAAGTAACCTATTTACTCTTGACATAAAGACCCCCAGTTTGTATGGAACAGGTTCGCGAGCATATTCGTAAGAAGTTGGCAGTAGTATCATCACAACGTTAATATTTCTCTGTTTGTCGATTGGGACCATGTTTTTTTTTTGTGTTTTTGAGTATATATATTTAGTTCATTAAATTATGTATATATTATATTTACCTATATTGTGTTGTATCTATGATTCATTTGTATATCTTTTTTATATTAACCTCTTTTCTTTCTTTCTTTTGTCGCACCTACCACTATTCTTCTCTGCATCACCCAAAAGTTGACTGGTAGAAAATGCCTAAGGCATTAAGTCCGCCTCTGTACCTTTATGTGCATGAAGTATTAAATAAATAAATAAATAAATAAACACAAACTCAGTTTTTTACCGACTGAGGTTACGCCCTAAAGACGAATTTTCGAAAAGTTTTGAGATATATTTTTTTGGCTTAGTAGGGCAGCATAGTTGCGTGCGTGATACGTGCTAGGCTTACGCACATTGCATCTTGTTGACATTGCTCTGTGTTGGACAATCGTTACGTCACTACAATTTGGCGCAGACTTTCTCCTGTGAATTACAATGTACGGTCAATCACGTGTCCACGCCTGCTGCTATATAACTTGGTCATCGGCTTTGTTCTGTAGTAGCTTGTCGATTGAAGTGTGGAATGATTTGTTTGTAGATATCTCCGGGAGACTGTAAGAAATTTCTTTCTCCGATAAAAAGCCGTCTTAGAGCTGAGTGCCGTAGCCTACTTTTTAGCCGACTTAAAAAAGAGGAGGTTCTCAATTTGGTTGTTTTTTTTTTTTTGTTTTCGTTACTGCTGGAAAATATATTTTGAAAAATGTCCCTTGTTCCTTAGGCCTTTGTACCCATAAATTTAAATCAGTGTGAAAATGTTGTTACTATTTGGAGTACAATAAAGTTTATTCTCTATTCTATTCTTTATTTTGTTCACTCTTTCTTTCTTTCTAAATGTATCAATTTAAGGATGTGGTGGGATGATCTATGAGTCGAACTTGAGTTCCCTATCATACATAATATATTGTTATTTTAATATATTGTTAAATTATTAAACACTTTGTTATATGACGCCTCGTTGGTCTAGTGGTGACAAGCGCTACTTCTGAACGTGAAGTCTTCGGTTCAATATCGGGGTTGGGCAAAGTCCCTGGCAGGGCTTCGAGATTATTCGAAAGAATCAGCGCCCCAGGAACGCGAATGGCACTTGAACACGGGTAGCTTCTAGTCAGTAAGTCTATGATACTCTCCCTCGCTCAACTCAAAGCAAGAAAAGTTATTTGTAGATAAGATCTTTCATTTTTGGTTTATTTTTGTTTATGTTTGTCTCTGTTGAGGCCGGCGTCAAAATACAACAGATAACCTAGACAACTGTGTTGTCTATGATCATATGGTGCAACACAGTTATGCAAGATACACACATGGCCTGTCGGGGAAACTGGTTCTTGTATTTTTGTAACGAATTGTGCGTCTATTCAGGCAGAATAAACATGTTTTCTTTCTTTCTTTATTTCTTTCTAGATCCCTTCGTCCCAGGGCCCGGGTTTCGTTTTCACACTACCCATGGCCCCAGTAGGCTTCGACCCTGCTGGGCCGGCCTACGATTTGCTAACATCTCCCTAAAGCGCGCGTGGAACAATACGCGCCGTCGACGACTCGGACTCGGTCCGGACGGTTACCGGACGGTCGGACTGCGGGCTACCCATTGCTTGCCGTCCGCAAGCCCGCGCCTACGGTGGCCGGAAATCGGGATCGGAATCCCGGCGGCGGTTGGGGCGTGAGGACCGTTGCCGTTGCCTCACGCGATCAGCCGCCTCCTTTGCTAGCATTACTGCTTCGCAGAAGGAGGCGACCGCCTGCCACTCCTCCTCGCTCCGGACCATGGCCTGTACCAAGGCCCGGCGCGAGAAATCGCCGCCGCGCGATTGCCCCCACGAGGACACGGCGTTGCTCTGCCCAAGCGGGGCACACCTCCACCGTGTGCTCCACCGTGTCCTCCGGGCGGTCCACACAGTGGCGACACCCGGGCGTCGCTTCCGCACGAATCCGGTGCAGGAACTTCCCGAACTTACCGTGTTCGGTGAGAACCTGCGTCATGCGGTAGATGAGGACGCCGTGAGTTCTTTCCAACCACGCCTCAAAGAGGGGACTTACCGCCATAATTGTGGCGTGCCCAGTCTATAATTTGTGTGTATTTAGAAAAAAAAAAGTATGTTTATCAGTTGTCTAGTACTCACAACACAAGCTCTGCTTAGCTTGGGATTAGACGGTGTTGTGTGATAGTTGTGGAATATTATAATAATATTATTATTATTATATTATATGACATAGTAATGTACTAAGTTTCATCCAAGTCCGTTCGGCCGTTCAAGCGTAAAGAGATAACAGATATACACACACACTCATAATCTTTCGTCTTTATAATATTATTGGGATAGAAATAGCTGGCGGAAGCATCGAGAGGAAGTATCCACTCAAATTAATGTCAGTAATTAGCATTTTAATTAGCATTTTAGCAAAAACCCGCCTCGAGCAAGCGAGAGAACATGTTTGTTATTTATATTATTGATAGTATTACTAGCTGACCCCGTAAACGTTATTCTGTCATATGAATTACTAGCTTTTGCCACCGGCTTTGCCCGCATGAAAGTTAGTTTATCCATACAAAACTTTGAACCCCCGTTTTGTCCCTTTAGAGGGTGAATTTTGAAAAATCCTCTCTTAGTGCTCGCCTACGTCATACAAAGACACATTACAAAGTTTTATGTTCCTAATCCCAATAGCTTTGACTGTGCGTTGAGGTCAGTCAGTCAGTTTCTCCCTTTAAACACTCCTTTCTTTTTAAGTAGTACAAAAAATGGGATACTATCCGTTACTGATCATGTTTTTTTTATTATATATATAATAAAAAAATATGATCATAATTGGAAAATTCATAAATAATCAATCATTCATAACAATTATTGCTACTAGAAAATACTACGCGCAGTGTTTTTCCATTTTGTTCGTCATTTATTCATTTATAATCAATAGCCTGTACAATATTTCCATAAATTGAGTGAAATTTTGGGATAAACAAACGCTAATAACTTTGCTGTTTATGAATATTACTTATTGAGACTTTTCTAATAAGCCATTTAAGTATTTGTACTAATTAAAAATTAGTGGTGTTTGAAAAGATCGAATCAAAGCGCATGAACGTGAGTGTATCGCAGTAATTACATGACTTGATTCCGCCATGACATTTCTACCATCAAACAATCCGACGTACGACGAGTGTCCACCCTCAAGTTGTTAACACCTCTACGGTCCGGACTAAACGTTTCGCCTCGTCGTTCATACCACGTACATCGAAGGACTGGAATAATTTGCCTGCTGCGGTCTTCCCGTTCGTTTATAATTTAGGTGTCTTCAAGACTAAAACAAATCCGTGTTGCGGTTGACCTAGTAAAGGTTGCGGGAATCCGATGGATGCGAGACGCACAGGACCGTTCATTGTGGCAACACTTGGGGGAGGTCTATGTCCAAAAGTGGACGTCTTTCGGCTGTAATGATGATGAAGGCTAAAGTGAACAGGCTCTTAATAAACTAGTGCGCCTCACCCACCATCAGCGACTGCATTACTGTTTACCATCAGGTGGAATCGCAGCCAAGCAAAAGTCGAGGGCTTGCGGACGGCGAGCAATGGGTGGCTCGCCGTCCGATCGTCCGGTAACCGTCCGGACCGAGCCCAAGTCGTCGACGGCGCGCATTGTTCCACGCGCGCCTCAGGGAGATGTCAGCAAATCGTAGGGGCCCAACAGGGTCGAAGCCTACTGGGGCCACGGGTAGTGTGAAAGTGAAACCCGGGGCCCTGGGACGAAGGCAAGGAAGGAACAGGAGTGGGTTTTTAGTCAGTAAAAGTCTGACACTATTTTCCGCACCGCCCAAGAGCGGGATTTGTCATAAGATGATTTTCCGTCCTAAAAAAAAAAAAAAAAAAGCCAAGCAAAAGTTTATATCAGTAAACAGCAAATAGGGAGTGGGGTAGGAGGATAAAAATAGCCTATTCTCTGATCTACCAAAATATATAATTTTATAAAAATTGGTCAAGCCGTTTCGGAGGAGTTTGGTAACAAACTCAAGATTTTTTATTTATTGAATTTCGCTAAACATATTTAATATTTAAAATCGTACGATATTTATGATAATAATACTTTTAACTTCATTGATCTTTCTGATATTCTGACACCGATGACAAATAATATATGAATTATTGAAATCGCATTAAATATTATGAATGGTGTCGATGACACACTGATGTCAAACAAAACAGAGTATGTAAATTAGGTTTAATTTAGTGAAAATTAGTACTTTTTGACGGATTTGAATATAGTTTAGCAGATACTTAGTTTAAGAAAGAAAGAAAAAATTAACGAAAATAGTTTTATTATTATACTAGCTTCTGCCAGCGTCTTCATCCGCGCGAAAGTTTGTTTCTCCATACAAACTCCCAAACAACGTTTTACCCCCTTAGGGGTGGAGTTTCGTTTTTTTTATTATTATTACATTTATTTATATTTCAATACATATTTTATACATTTTTAAATATTTCCTTAAAAAAAACATATTAAAAAAAAACATTTAAAAATATAAAAAATAGTAGCCCACCGGCATCGGGAACAGGGTCCAAGTTTATTATTATTATTATTATTGATAGGCTCGCGTTTGACCACCATCTTACCTGATGGTAAGCGATGATGTGGCCGACGATGGAGCACGCTTGCCTAGAAGTAACCTATTCACTCTTGACTTAAAGACCCCTAGGTTGTAGCTATCAGGGAACACAGACTCCGGCAGGGAATTCCACTCCTTAGCAGTACGCATTATGAATGTGTTCCCAAAACGCTTTGTACGTATGGGTGGGATGTCCACCATGTACCGATGGCGCAACGCCGTACATCTAGTGGTCCGATGATGGAACGGACTTGGTGGAATTAAATTGTGCATTTCCAACGCACACTCCCCGAAGTGTAATCGATAGAAAACCGACAAGCCAGCAACTCGGCGTCGATGCTCACGTAAAATTCATTCTTAGCGGATGTTTAGACCTTTTAAGGAACCTACCTGCCAAATTTTAATATGTAGGAATTATAGTTTCGGAGATTTCGTGATTAATCAGTGAGTGGTATTTCTAGGGTGACTGGTAATTAGTGACCGATACTTAAACACGTGATTGTACTCATGATTACAAACAACTTTCCTAAAGAAACTTTTTATACTTATTAGTTCAATCACAATAACAAAACAACTGTTTGAAACTTTGAATTTCGCGCGCGCCTTCACCCGATCAGCTGTTAGCGGCGCGGCACCTGCGTCCGCGTTATCGATGACGTAAGCAATGTACCAACATGTTTCGGTAAAATAATATCCAAAGACTAGTATTTTGATACTTCACGCGAGCTCGCTACGCTGCAATAAATTAGTATAAAAAAAAATTCTTTGGGAAAGTTGTTTGTAATCATGAGTACAACCACGTATTTAAGTATCGGTCACTAATTACCAGTCTACAAGTCGTATTGGTGCGCTATTATTATATTGTATCTTATTTTTTTTTTAAATACGATGCTCTATACTAGGAATTACCTACTCTTTTAACGCGGATGTGTCAAATATCTTAACTCACATAGACAGGCAGACACAAGATACCCAGACCCAGAACAACTTGGGCACGCCACAATTATGGCGGTAAGTCCCCTCTTTGAGGCGTGGTTGGAAAGACCTCACGGCGTCCTCACCTTCCGCATGACGCAGGTTCTCACCGAACACGGAAAGTTCGGGAAGTTCCTGCACCGGATTCGTGCGGAAACGACGCCCGGGTGTCGCCACTGTGTGGACCGCCCGGAGGACACGGTGGAGCACACGGTGGAGGTGTGCCCCGCTTGGGAAGAGCAACGCCGTGTCCTCGTGGGGGCGATCGGCGGCGGCGATCTCTCACACCGGGCCTTGGTACAGGCCATGGTCCGGAGCGAGGAGGAGTGGCAGGCGGTCGCCTCCTTCTGCGAAGCAGTAATGCTAGCAAAGGAGGCGGCCGATCGCGTGAGGCAACGGCAACGGTCCTCACGCCCCAACCGCCGCCGGGATTCCGATCCCGATTTTCGGCCACCGTAGGCGCGGGCTTGCGGACGGCGGGCAATGGGTGGCCCACCGTCCGACCGTCCGGTAACCATTCGGACCGAGCCCAAGTCGTCGACGGCGCGTATTGTTCCGCGCGCGCCTCAGGGAGATGTCAGCAAATCGTAGGGGCCCAGCAGGGTCGAAGCCTACTGGGGCCATGTGTAGTGTGAAAACGAAACCGGGGCCCTGGGACGAAGGCAACGAAGGAACAGGAGTGGGTTTTTAGTCAGTAAAAGTCTGACACTATCTCCCGCTCCGCCCAAGAGCGGGATTTGTCATAAGATGATTTTACCACCTATAAAAAAAAAAAAAAAGACCCAGAACAACTATCTGTAAGTCATACAGATATTTGTGCCGTGACACGCAGCGATAGGTATATCTACTATTAACACTAATATTATAAAGAGGTAAAGTTTGTTTTTTTGTTTGTAGGAGGTAATCTCTGGAAGTACTGTTCCGATAGCAAAATTTTTTTCACCGATAGAAATTGCTTTATTCCTGAATGACATAGGCTATAATATATGTCGGTGAAGTCAATAGTACGGAAGCTTGAGAACGAATGAACGAGCTAAGTGAAAAGTGACACATGTCACTTTGACAGAATCCGCAGCTGACGTTTGCACGAACCGAGCAGATAAAAATGCCGACCGCAGAGGTCCGGGGCTTTTTCCTCTGTCGGCAGCCGTGCGTACAACGTCTATTCTCGGGGACTGTCTCACTGCTCGTTGTGTAAAGTGAATACCTAAAGCTTGCATCATAATAAATCAGTTGTATGATCTGGAATAGTTTGTTTATTGCTCGATACCCAGCCATCGCCCACAAAACAGAGTACCTGGACAGAGCTTCAATGATGATCGGCATCCTGCGCCGACATATATTTTATGTACGCGGGCGAAGCGGCGGGCAAAAGTTAGTACTAATTAGTCTTACTGTAATTAGTTCCCAAAAAAACAGGCACTTGATGCTGAAATGTAGCTGTTTGGTCGGTAGTCAGACCGGAGGCGAAGGTTTTTTGAAAGGTCCCGTCACCACTCACTGAGTACGGAATCCTAAGATCTGTGCACAGTGTTAAGGAGTCTGCCCATTACACCATACCATGACCGTGCGAGGAACGCATCAAACACGGTTAGAAACACCAATCGGATTGTTAAGAGTTCCATAATGTTTACAGATTCGACTGGCCTGTTGGTCTGGTGGTTAGTGGCCCTGACTGCTATGCCGGAGGTCGTGGGTTCGATTCCCACCCAGGAAAAATGTTTATGTGATGAGCACGATCATTTGTTCTGTGTCTGGGTGTAATTTATCTATGTATATGTATGTATTTAGAAATATATAAGTATGTTTATCAGTTGTCTAGTACCCATAACACAAGCTCTGCTTAGCTTGGGACTAGATGGCGTTGTGTGATAGATGTAAAAAAAAAATAAAAAAAAAATAAGATCGACTAAAGGTTCGGTCCGGGTTTGGCCAGTTGTGACCAAAAAAATTTATTTTGCGGGAATGTTTGTTTTCGGCCAAAAAGGGGCCGAATATTTTGCTCGCTCGACTAGAACTAGCGTATTTTGATTTTGGATCGAAAAGAAAGAAAGAAAGAAAGAAAGAAAATTGCGTTTATTTGGCATTACAAAAAGAAGAAACAAAACACCTTAATATTAAAAAATAGTACATTGGTAATGCCAAAAGGGCCTCACTGCTCATTTGTTCGTCAATGTATGAATGGTAAGATTTTTTTTAAGGTGGAAAATCATCTAATGACCTTTCGCGCACTAGGGTAGAGCGCGAGGACAGACTTTTACTGACTAAAATTAATTACAACTTAATTACTATGTTCCTTCAGTTGTCCTTTGCGTTCCAAGACCACGGGTTTCCCTTTCGGAAATCAATCCATGGGCTCGGTAGGCTTCGGTGCTGCTGGGCCCCTACGGTTTTGCTGACATCTCCTTGAGGTGCGCGTGGAACACTACGCGCCGTCGACGAGTCGGGCTCGGTACGAACGGTTATGTATGGTACGGTGTTGTGGGTAGACTCCATTAAACTTGTAACCTTCGTAAAACGAAGTGCATGCACTTTTCTTTGTGTATTTTGTTCATAAGAAAATTAATTGGCATATTGTAACCTTCAAGATCGATAACCCTACGTTGTGTTTGTTTTAAAGTCGGGTTAAATGTACCTACAATATTGGGTTAATTTATTATGAATGCATTCAAAACAAAGTTTTAACACGTTCACTGTAAAACGGGGTCTAATACGCCCCGTATGTATCTTCCTTGCAGTGCGACTAAGAAAAACATAATCT